>OX103979.1:57172190-57906720 GCA_944470395.2 Schistosoma turkestanicum
TCAATAATACTTCGACGCTTAACGAAAGCTCGTGAAGAGCAGACTCGAGAAAACCAAGCTGGTTTTCGACCTGGACGTGGCTGTATAGACCACATCTTCACACTCAGACAGGTCCTGGAACATAGACACACATTTAGGCGTCCTACAATAGTTGTTTTCCTAGACCTTAAGGCGGCATTTGACTCTGTCGATCATAAGGTTCTGTGGCAGTGTCTGTCATTGAAAGGTGTACCACTGAAGTACATTAACCTTATACAAGCTCTTTACTCGAACACCACTGGTCGGGTGAGGGCTTATGGCGAACTGTCAACGGGATTCTCTACATCAAGTGGTGTCCGTCAGGGATGTCCACTCTCTCCATTCTTGTTTAATTTTATCATAGACATGCTCCTAGAAATAACCTTATCCTCGTCTGAATTTTCAGGAGTAGACCTTCTACCAGGTGGCTCGCTTATTGACTTAGAATATGCCGACGACATAGTCCTACTTGGTGAAGACGCTGACAAAATGCAGAGTCTTCTGACTACCCTAAGCAACAATGCGAGCATGTTCGGGATGCGGTTTTCCCCCTCGAAATGCAAAATGTTGCTTCAAGACTGGGTTGCATCGGCACTGAACTAGTGATAGGGAGTGAAGTAGTCGAACGTGTAGACAGCTTCACTTATCTTGGGAGTCTCATCAGTGCCGATGGCCTGGTGACTGACGAAATCTCAGCACGGATACAGAAAGCTCGATTGGCTTTTGCCAACTTGCGTCACTTATGGCGTAGGCGAGATATCCGTTTGCTGACTAAAGGACGAGTGTACTGTGCAGTGGTTCGCTCCGTCTTACTTTATGGCTGTGAAACATGGCCAATGAGAGTAGAAGATACTCGTCGGTTACTGGTTTTCGATCATAGGTGTCTTCGAAGCATTGCTCGTATATCGTGGGACACCCGAGTGAGCAACGCTGTTATTAGGAATCGGGTGCTAGGTAAGGATGGCAGATCAATCGATGAAGTGGTGAAACTTCACAAGTTGAGGTGGTTGGGACATGTGTTGCGTATGCCCAACCACCGACTGCCTCGTCGAGCCTTGTTTTGTATTGTGGGAATAGGTTGGAAGAAAGTTAGGGGCGGCCAGACCAAAACATGGCAGAAATCCATCAAGTCATTGACTAGTGGACTGAGCCATGTCGGTAATTGTCGACTACGTGGTTGGGGTCCGCGAGATGATAATAATCGATGGTTAGAGACCTTGAATGACATGGCTCAGAATCGTTCGCAATGGCGCCAGTGCATTTATTCTTTGTGTTCTCTCAAATCCTAATCTTCTGGATTCTTCAACACCTCTAGTTTTGACTTTCTAAATTTTTCTCACTGAATCATACTTCTTGAATAGTATCTTCTAATCCTAACCTCTCCGATTATTTCTATTTCCCTTACTACCTCTTCTACTATTGGATTTGAATTGACGATTACTTCTCTGTGCTGATGTGGTATGGCAACATGAACTGATGTACTTATGTACAAAGTTCTACGTTGCATCTGACTGACTGACTGACTGAATCTCATCGACCCAGGATCATTAAATCATCCTTCAAAACAAAGAAATAGGACAACATTACAATGAACGTCATCCAATGTTATGCACCTACCAATGACTACAATGACGACGTTAAAGATCAATTCTACGAAAGGCTGCAGTCAATCTTCGAGAAATGTTCACCAAAGGATTTGACGATTCTTATGGGAGACCTGAATGCCAAGGTTGGAATGGAAAACACTGGATATGAAGACATCATGGGACGACATGGACTGGGAGAAAGGAACGAAAACGGTCAGAGATTTGCAAACCTATGTACCTTCAACAAACTGGTCATCGGTGGCACAATATTCCCGCACAAACGCATACACAAAGCCACATGGATTTTACCGGACCACACTACTCAAAACCAGATTGATCATATCTGTATCAAAAAAACGTTCAGAAGGACTATGGAGGATGTGAGAACCAGGAGAGGAGCTGACATAGCCTCAGATCACCATTTTCTGATCGCCAAAATGAAACTGAAACTAAAGAAGCACTGGACAACAGGACAGACAACATCACACAAGTTTAATACGGCCTTTCTTCGGGATACTGTAAAGCTCAACGAATTCAGGATAGCCCTCACCAATAAGTTCCAGGCCTTTCAGGATCTACTCAATGGAGAGGACGCAACATTGGAGAACAATTGGAAAGCGTTCAAAGAGGCAATCACTTCAACATGTCACGAAGTTCTGGGTCACAAGAAGTACCATCACAAGGAATGGATCTCTGTTGATACTCTTGCAAAAATTGAAGAAAGAAGGAACAAGAAGGCAGCACAAGCTGCATACACAGAAGCAAGCAGGCAAGTGAAGAAGAGCATCAGAGCTGACAAACGAAAATATGTGGAAGATCTAGCAATGACGGCAACGACAACAAAGAAGCTGGCCGGAAACTATCGTAAACCAGAACGACCAGTGAAAAGCAAGGAAGGCAAAGTAATCAGCAAAACTGAACAGAGAAATAGGTGGGAATCGACCAGCTCCACTGAACAAACCCAACATCGAAGCAGCATCCACGGATCTCCCAATTAATATTGGCGTACCTACGATTGAGGTGATCAGTATGGCCATCAGACAAATGAAGAGTGGCAAAGCAGCAGGACCAGACAACATTCCAGCAGAGGCAATGAAAGCAGATGTATAAGCAACTGCGAAAATATTTCACAACCTCTTCAAGAAGATTTGGGGTGAGGAACAACTACAATCAGATTGGAAAGAAGGATACCTCATCAAAATACCAACGAAAGGCGATCTCAGCAAGTGTGAGAACTACACAGGCATCACTCTTCTTTCAACACCATGCAAAGTCTTCAACAGGGTATTGCTAAACAGAATGAAGGACTTCGTAGACGCCCAACTTCGAGATCAACAGGCCGGATTTCGTAAGGATCGATCGTGTACTGACCAAATTGCTACATTACGGATCATTGTGGAACAATCAATCGAATGGAACTCACCACTCTACATCAACTTCACCGACTACGAGAAAGCATTCGATAGCGTGGATAGGAAAACACTGTGGAGGCTTCTCCGACACTACGGTGTGCCTGAGAAAATGGTTATCATACGGAATTCTTATGATGGATTCAACTGCAAAATCGTGCACGAAGGACAGCTAACAGACTCTTTCGAGGTGAAGACCGATGTGAGGCAAGGTTGCTTACTCTCACCCTTTCTCTTTCTCCTTGTCATCGATTGGATTATGAAGACGTCGACATCTGGAGGGAAGCACGATATCAACTGGACAGTTAGGACGCAGCTAGACGATCTGGACTTCGCAGATGGCTGGCTAGTCTATCTCACACGCAACAACAAATGCAAGAGAAGACGACCAGTGTAGCAGCAGCCTCTGCAGCAGTAGGTCTCAACATACATAAAGGTAAAAGCAAAATTCTCCGATGCAACACAACATGCACCAACCAAATCACTGTTGATGGAGATGCCTTGGAGGACGTTAACACCTTTACATATCTTGGCAGCATCATCGACAACCAAGGTGGATCCGATGCAGATGTGAGGGCACGGATCGGCAAAGCGAGGGCTGCATTTCTACAGTTGAAAAATATCTGGAACTACAAACAACTTTCAACCAAAACCAAAATCAGGATTTCAATACAAATGTCAAGACAGTTCTACTGTATGGAGCGGAAACATGGAGAACTACCAAAGCCATCATCCAGAAGATACAAGTGTGTTTATTAACAGTTGTCTACGCAAAATACTTCGGAATCGTTGGCCAGATATGATCAGCAACAACGTACTGTGGGAGAGAATAAATCAGATTCCAGTGGAGGAGGAAATAAGGAAGAAGTGGTGGAAGTGGATAGGACACACACTAAGAAAAGCACCCAACTGCGTCACGAGAAAAGCCCTCACATGGAACCCTCAGGGCAAAAGGAAAAGAGGAAGGCCAAGCAACACATTACGCCGAGAAATAGAGAAAGATATGAGACGAATGAACGAACATTGGACAGAACTGGAGAGGGAAGCTCAGGACAGAGTTGGTTGGAGAAAACTGGTGTGCGGCCTAAGCTCCATTGAGGGTAACAGGCGTAAGTAATTTGGTCTCGTGTGCTGTTACGGGTATGAGGGCGGTTTTCACTTCACGGCTGCCCACACCGTGGAAGGTTTTTACTTGAGGGACCTGTAAAGGAAGATAGACTAGTGTTGGTCTTAGAGACTAGGGAGCGTGACCGCAGAGTCCAAGGGACGACTGCTTGAGGCCGGTCACCAACTATAAAAAGGGTTAGGCAACCATGTGGACGATTCCCATCCGGAAGCAGGTTGGAATGATATCAAAAGGGCTGTGGAAACAGCAGTGATATTTGCTAGTACGGTAAACCATATGTCTAGAATGAAGCCGTGGATCTCAGTAGTATCCACCGAACTGGTGAATGCTCAATAACTCATCCCGCCTGGCTCTGAACATGATGACAAATGAAGTCGGCTTACGCTGACAAAAAGCCTACACAACGGCCGTGAACAGTGGTAGGTGGCGAATGCAAAAGCGATAGAAAAAGCAGCCGCGACAGGCAACTGTAGACAAGCTAGGGTCGGCCAAACCAAAATATGGCAGAAATACATTAGTTCATTGACAAGTGGACTGAGTCATGTCGGTAATTGTCGACTACCTGGTTGAGGTCCGCGAGATGTTGGTAATCGATGGTTAGAGACTTTAAATGACATGGCTCAAAACCGTTTGCAATGGTGCAGGTGCATTCATTCTTTGTGTTCTCTCAAATCCTAAACTTTTTAATTCTTCATCATTTTATCTTTTTAAATCTTTTTCACAAGATTCTACTTCTTGAATAATATCTTCTAATCGTAACCTCTCCGACTGCTGCTAATACCTTTACTACCCCTACTACTACTGGATTTGAATTGACAATTACATCTCTGTGCTAATGTGGTATGGCAATATAAACTGACGTACGTACGTACGTACGAAGTTCTATGTTGCTATTGATTGGTTGATTGACTAGCAGATATCATTGCTGTTTCCACAGCTTTCCAGATATCGTTCCATGCTGCCTCGGGAATCATGTACTTGACCGCCTAACGTCTTCTAGTTACTCCTGAAATTCATTCTTAGCTAAGCTATCATTAAGTAGAACCCGAAGAGGTTTTCTGGTAGTGTTTTTCTTACGTCCAGTAAGTCGCAAACAAATATGCGCTCGCACTAGAGCATGATCTGAATCTAAACATGTGCTCTAGGAGGAGCTACAGTCTTCCTTCTAGCCTCTCGAATGGTGGCTGATAGTAATATGATTTAGTTGGGTACAGCGTCGGAACGACTTAGAGGTCTCCATGTCAGATGTTTTCCTTATGCTTAAAGTTAGTATTTGCCAGAAATATGAGGTCATCTGAGCTGCCCACACCATGTAAGGGCATTTCTTGTTGAGACCTGAAAAGGTAGGTGGGTTAGCGTTGCTCTTAGTAACCTGATAAGCTGACTATAGCCCAAAGGACAACTGCTTGAGACCGGTCACGTATGACCTTCCCGTGGGGTTTCCAAATTGTTAGCTCCGCTCTTCAAAAGACCTTACAGCCTGAGATGGGAATCCATGGGGTAGGGTGAGGTGTCACATTTTTAGTGTCGACCTTTTCTAACCCTTCCTTTCTTGTGAGAAGGCAGCATCGCTGCAGATGATGTCTGTCCGAACGAAACACCTTACTGCTGTCACATCTCTCCACAGACAGCAAAAGGACTTCGCCTTCTGAACTCGATTTGCTGCATTTAGGCTTATTTTGATCGACGAGTCTAGCGTGGCAGGACCTGAATAACATTTGTTCCAGTCAGTCTAGCTCGGATAGGTCATCACGAAAAACAAGCCCGACCACCACTTCAAGGTAGCAGTTACGTTCGATTTAACTAGCTAATGGGTAGACGAAGTTTCAAAACATACTTGTAATTGTACTTTCTAGAGGGAGGATTGATGAGTTTACAAATAACATTCGGAACAAAACCTACTGCTATATTCTCATGACCTAGTAGAAACGATAGGATTTGTTTAAGATGACATCATAACTCCTGGAAAATGCCATCATTTAATTTGAAATCTTTACTAAGCTAGAGTAAAACAGCCAATCCATTAAAATTTTATGAACTTTGAAAACATTATATATTTTACTAGCAAAAAACATATATACAATTTACTAGCAAGGAGAGAATCATATTTACAAATCATCATATGAAATATACCGGTTATTAACTAAATTACATTTTGCACTGCTTGCTACTGTACAATAAAATTTCCGTCGTCTCTTGTGCAATACATAATGAATTTACATAAATGTTACGTGTATCTATGTTAAGCGTTTGCTTCTTCACAAGCATCGATCCAATCATTATAGACATCAATCTCTTGGCTAAGATAATTTATTTTAGTTTGAAAGTCCTCTAAACATATTGTACACTTGATATAACCAATATTGTTGTCCCGTTGCCTAAAAAACGAGAAATTGACACGAATTGTAAAAAAACTTACAAGATGACCTCGCAAGATCGACCATGATTGCAAAATGGACAATTAAATACTTTGTCCAGCGGGACAATAGCTTTCCGCTTTGGTGGAGGCTTATTACTACTTCGGCGACGACCCATACAAAACTTTTGAACAGTTAACTATTCTAGGGAGTGAACTAAAAGATGTTAAAACATAAACAATCCAATAAGATCATAAAATAGTTCCGGAAAAATCTCTAACAAAATCTAAGAGTAATAATTACAAAAGTTAAGTAAACGGAGCTTAACAACACATGTTGTAAAACAACGATAATAACCGTGGTAAAGATGTAGAGCCAAGGCTACGGGAAATCGTCTCGATATTAATAGCGATTGGACCCAGTCAACAAGAAACCTTGATTGAAGGCTTCGCGCTACTAAGCATTCGTTGGCAAAGCGCGCCTGTTATTTTGAGGGGATTAATGGTCTTAGGTAGATCCGACCACGTGTCGATTTGGGTCAGGAACGTTACTACTGAGCTATTAGGACCACCAGTGATCTCCTGTAGGAGTGAGATATGTTTACAATTGATTGATCTCTGAGTAACGACCACTGTAATATATCAAACAATTAAAGGTCGAGTCACTTAGACTATTGACCAAATCGCAACTTCATTGGTAAGATTAGATCAGCTCTAAGGACTTAATACACATGAAACTGATCACTACTTTGTGACCAATTAATTGTAAATAGCCTTGAAAATAATTGAGGATCAGCGAATATCCCAATGCTTCAAAACCTGATGATGAATGAAAATGTAGTGAATTCATCTCGAATTTGCTTTGAAGACTACTTGGTTGTTCATGATTCGCTATTTATGAACTTATTTTACACATTTAATGAATTTGCGTCCGGAGGATTTGAAACTAAATTAATCAAGATGGTTCTTTTCTATTATCCTAAGACTTCCGCCGTCTTATGAACTTGGGTAACTAGCGATCGAAACCTGGAAAACATAATTACATTTGCCACTCGAATAAAGTACAAGGTGCAGATAGAAATTAACGAATATAGAGAGCGATCTTTTGGATTTGTATGTGTTGTAAAGACTCACGTCGAAAATATTAGTAACTAACCACTCAAATTCCATTCACAATCTGAAGGTTCGTCGAGACTTCTGGATGTCAAAGAAATAACTGAACAAGACAGCTAGTTTTGACAACTTATTTGCCGAATGCCAACAACAGTCTATGTAGAGGATAGTACTACTATCCGAAAGCGTACGATAAGAATATAAACGTTAGATAACCTGTCCTTAACCACACAGGCGGACGACTTTCAGAAGCCGTTTCCAACGGCTGCTCATCCTAAATTACATTTAGTCAAGTTTACAAGTGTGACTGGCTATTTTACATGAATTTCTCTTTGCTGCAAGGGACGAGAATTGTTCGCTTACCAATTATGGTTTCTCTTGACATTAGTTCATCGGAGAGTTTGCCTTAGTGACCCAGTCGCGTGAGCAGGCATCAGTCGACCACATTGTATTACCATATATTATCAACCGATCAACATTAATACTACGAGAAATCTGGGATACTATTATCATGAAAATGATACAAGTCGAATACGCTTAGTGTTGATCAGCTTCTGTGACGGAACGGAAATGGACTCTTAGTATCCTAATTCGACTGACAGATTCCCTTGAATCAACCTTAGTAAATTATGTGTTAATAATTGCTCGCGTTAGTATTGGTAACTGCCGAATGATTAACACATCCATATATCTTTCAATTTATTAAATTCTTACACTACTTTCTTCACATTTCTTTGAGATAAAACCAGGAGCGCCAGAACGCTGCTCTATCGTATGTACTTATTACTTGGTAAATCATTTTAATTGCCGAATACAACAAGGTTCACGAACTTAGTCTATGATTGTATTTTGTTAGAAGTCATTTGACACTTTTAATGACTGGTTGAGATACCTTGAAAGAGATTTGTGTACGGTTAAGTAGTAACGAACAGAAATGCAAGGAAAACAAGAGGGTGGGAAATGTGGGGCGAATGGGAAAGAGTGATGTTGATGACAAACTATAAAATAGGGAGTAGTTGTGCTTTACAGTTGCTCTTTTATCATGCTTCCTCTATCTAGTCGTTTTGGACAACTCAGAATATAGTTTACTAGAGCACGACGGCTCAAATCGATGTACATGAAATTAAAGAGTGGCAACCAGGAACCTAAAGAAGAATATAAAGTGACTCGATGTTAAGTTATTCCATATTTTTCGCCAACTCTCACCAACATTATACGCACTAGTTTTCTTATGTTTATCCCACAATGAGCTTTTCAAACGTTTTGTTTAAGGTATATGACGTCATACAACTACCTTGACTTTTGTACTGCTAGAAAATATGAATGGTCTCAGACAGAAAGATACAACGCGGAACTACGTACATAAGTAAGTACATCAATTCAGGATGCCATACCCCATCAGCACAGAGACGCAACTGTCGATTCAAATCCAAGAGTGATAGCAATAGTAGAAGTATTAGCACATACGGAGATTAGAGAGCGAAGATATGATTCGAGAAGTACAAATAAGTGAGATCTCGCCTACACTATAAGTGACACAAGTTGGCAAAAGCCAATCGAGCTTTCTGTATCCGTGCTGAGATTTCGTCAGTCACCAGGCCACCAGCACTGATGAGACTCCCCAGATAAGTGAAGTGGTCAACACACTCGACTACTTCACTCCCTATCACTAGTTCAGGTACCGATGAAACCCAATCTTGAAGCAACATTTTGCATTTCGACGGGGAAAACCGCATCCCGAACATGCTCGCATTGTTGCTTAAGGTAGTCAGAAGACTGCATTTTGTCAGCGTCTTCACCAAATAGAACTATGTCATCGGCATATTCTAAGTCGATAAGCGGGCCACCTGGTAAAAGTTCTACTCCTGAAAATTCAGACGAGGATAAGGTTATTTCTAAGAGCATGTCTATGATAAAATTAAACAAGAATGGGGAAAGTGGGCTCCTCTAGCGGACACCACTTGACGTAATGAATCGCAGTGACAGTTCGCCATAAGCTCTAACTCGACCTGTAGTGTTCGAGTAGAGAGCTTGTATGAGGTTATTGTACTTCTTTGGTACACCTCTCAATGACAGACACTGCCACAGAACCTCACGATCGACAGAGTCGAATGCCGCCTTAAGGACCAGGAAGACAACTATTGTCGGACGCCTAAATGTGTGTCTATTTTTTGGGACCTATCAGTCAATTTAACAGCTAAAACTGGGCCACTACACTCAAAAATCTCGGCGAATATCTAGTCAGGGTCCGCAGTTCTCCTATATCCTATTCAACTTCAGGAACAGTCGGAGGACTTACATCTATTTGCCATTCAGGATGACTGGAGATCATGGGAAACCGAAGTGTGGCTGAAAGACAGTTGAATTGATCTCCAAATTGTACTGCCCATCGATTCAATCTCCTGGATTGAGAATGAATAATAAAGCCATCCTTATTCGAGATCGTTTCGCTAACATTTGGCTTTCTAGTACCACTTGACAACACGGAACATTTCTCTACTACTACCGTCTTTTTCATGTCTCTTACTTTCGCTACATGCCACTGTTAAATTTCAATGCGTAGGCTTTTTATCAGCCTTCGCTTAGGCTGACTCCACTCATCGTCATGTCCACAGCCGGCGGGTTGAGTTTCCGAACACCTAACAGATCAGTAGATGTTACCGAGACCAACCGCCTCTTCGCACATTATGGCTCACCTAACTAGCAAAAATCCTGACCTTAGCTGCTACCTTGACTTAGTGGTCGGGCTTGCCTAACGTGATGACCCAAACAAGCTATATTGGATGGAACATATTTTCTTGTTCCTCGCACCATGCCAGGCAGGATCGATTGGAGAACCATGAGAATAAAAGCAGCTACTCAAGGTCTGAGGGTGAAGTCGTACCGCTGACTGCAGAGGGGTGTGACAGCAGTAAGGTGTTTCCCTCGGACAGACATCATCTACAGCGATGCTGCCTTCTCACAAGAAAGGGAGGGTTAGAAAATATCGACACTAAAAATGTCACACCTCACCCTACCTCACGGATTTCCGTCTCCTTGGGTAAGGGCGCCCACTAAGGTCTTTCAAGAGCAGAGCTAATACTCAAAAAACCTTTCATAAAAAGTCCGTGGGTGACCGGCCTCAAGCAGTCTTCCCTTGGACTCTGCGGTCACGCTCCCTAGTCTCTAAGACCAACACTAGTCTATCTTCCTTTACAGGTCCCTCAAGTAAAAACCTTCCACGGTATGGGCAGCCGTGAAGTGAAAACCGCCCTCATACCCGTAACAGCACACGAGACCGAATTGGTCGAAATCAAATCCTTTCTACACCCCCTGACTTCTCACTTATCTCTACGACCAACTCTACTCACATTCCTTTATCACGCTGCACCGCTAATGCAAAGCGTTTGTCTGTTTTCTTAAGATTTGTCCTTTAACCTTATCACGCACTTAGCTGCTCGTCTTTGCATTCGGTCTAAAACATTTACGTCTCTTAACGAGGGGATACGACAACACTGTAAACTACAAGATGGGGCCGTGCCGATGTTTTAAAGAGTTAGAAACAACTCAGGGGTGATTGTACCAAGTTTCCTTCACATAAAGTGAGGAGTCGCATCTGTCTTGAGTGAGTTCTCTATGTAGATTGAACTAGTGTCAAAGCCCTCCGTGGTTACCAAACCGAGATAGCGCTGAGCATAGGACGCAGATTGCTTGCATTGTGGGGCAAGGTGTACATGTTATGGAATTTAAACTGGTCGAGTTATAAACTGTCACCTACCATCAATCCCGATCCTAACCAGCTAACCAGTTTCAATTGAGTTTGTGTGTAAATTCTACAGGAAACTTGATTCCCATAGACTGCCGCAAAAACTTGTAAGTATAAACACATACGTACCCCGCTATATTTTAACACTACACCTAGTGCTATTACTAAAAGATATCAATAAAATCGAAATCTTCCTCGATAAATAGAATTTAAGGGTTATTCAATGCCAAAGATAATCAACTGAGTTAGTCTAAAAGTGTATCAATTAAGATGATTACAGTGTTTAGTTGGAATTAAATACAATATTGAATTAGCGTTAACAATCTTACAAATGGAACATAAATCCCGAGAATGACAACCATTATTCGTCATGAGGCATGAGCAAAATGTACAAGTCTGAACAAGCGCTTTTGCTTCGCGAATTAAAATTTGTATTTTTTTACTAACTGCAGTGTATTTTTAAAGACTTCAAATAGTACCACAATAACACACTAAATACACGGAAACACACTGAGGGAACTACCGTACCTTGTCAACAAACTCAAAACTAAAACACGCGCCAGAAATACTAACGGCATAAAGAGCTACTAAAACGGCTCAAATTGTTGTAAGCAGAATAGAAACATTCGCTGAACTGGTTTCTATGTACAAAGTTATTGGACCGTCGCTGCCTGCAGAGACTTCGTTATATTAAACATGGAAAAAAGAATAATCATAACGTAAAGGAGAAATGCTTGATCGAATGTTCGAAAATATTTCAAGTTTCATCTCGAAGAACTTTCAGCAAGTTTCTCCACACCATCTCATTCGATATTGGATTCCAAAGGTACTATTAAAGAGTATGCATACCTATTATCCAGTTACTTGTGTCGCATTACCAATTTATGTATTTGACCCCCAAGTTTTGTGTTGGAATTAAGCTTAAGTAGTATTTTAAAGGATACTCAGTGATCGCATAGGGAAATAAATAAGTTCGAGGCTTCTTCTGAGTTACCTATACCACAACCAGGTTCGGTGACTTAAGATTTTCCTAATAAGTCCTAAATTCGATATCTTTAATAGATTCTGTGGCTCACCCTTCGATATAATTCACGAGGTTCTTATCCTTTTATATTGAATAAGGATAAATTACTTTCTCGCGTCCCTAATGAGGTCAAACAAAGCTGCTAAAATATGTATGAAAATTTTTTACTAATGAGTTGAAGAAACCTCATCACAGTGCTGTCACTAAACGTTTTGCTTTAGGAGAATTATTGATCTAGTTAGCCTAGGACGTTAGGACACGAGCACGCATAGATCTTCTTTAACTCAAAAGATTACTGGCAATCAATTTCTTTATTTAGGAATATACTTTTCGAAATATCTATGGTGGATCATTTCGTATTTTAAAGTTCTGAAATCTCATTATTTTCCGTATAATTGTGAAATTCATTCAGATCCACCTGAAATACCAGCCTCTGAATCTGGGTGCGAACGTCTCTACGAAGCTGAACGTTGACGGTAAAAAGTAGTTACTCAAACAGTAATTCTTGTGGAAGGTAACTCATATAAATTAAATAGAGATGATACCCCACTACTGAATCCCCATGGACCCTACACGATGTCTCATTAGCCTACGAAAATTCGGCAGCAACTTAGATATGACCTGAGACAGTATTTCAGAATTAAACTAGTACCTACTATCTTCAGCTTACTGACAGGGTATATATGAACAACTTTATTGAAGACCTTTGGCAAATTGAAACATCATATCTACCTTGCTCCCTCAATCAAGGAAGATATTTCATGTATCTACCATAGTCAAGCGATTAGTTATTCAGGTATGGTCCTTCCTGAAACTGTCCTATAAGAGCGAGAGGAAGTAAGCGAATGTCGTTGCAGAGGACATCCTAAACTAGGGATTCCATGACCACTGTTGGTGACAAAAAGAATCGATACCAGTAATTTCATTGCTGATTGCGTTAGCCTCCTTTATGTACTATAGTAATATGCGCTATCTTCTTCTTGTACTAGATCAGCTTTGATTCACTGAATGTGAGGATATTAGAATATGTTGCCTGAAGTATCACATTCGGAACGCGAATTATTTCTGGTTCCCAAAGAATTCTCATACGATGTTCTTTCGCAGAAGATACACTATTATGCAAGGTATTTCAGAATACTTAGACGCTGGTAATGCAGTCAACGTTATTCAAGAGTGGAAATTCATGAGGCAGTCCTTGAAATGTGCGAATATATCGATAGAACAAATACAAATAGCTAGTAAGGACGGGAATGCTTTACTCTGGTTAATGGATTCAATCCATTACACTGCTAAAATGGCGGCTGCCGCTCTTAAGGCATTTCATGCCAGCAGACTGCTCGTACCCAAAGAGTAAATTTGCTAGTTACCTTACGAAAAGTTCATTCAGATAAACAGGATGTGAACTCTTCGGCATTTAAGACCAAGAGAATAAACTGCTGATGTGGGAACGCTGCGATTCTACGGGACAAAACTAATAAGTTACATGAACTAAGCAACGTTATTGGACATCTGAAATAATCGACCAGGAGCTTGTAATAACCGGCACTTCTTTGTCTAGTGGAGAAAAACTGGAACAGAAGCCCTTCACTTGCGATTCTGCTTATTCCATTACTCACTCTCCATTTAAAACACCAACGTCTATGTTTCCGAGTCATTTTATGCTAGTATTTCGACTGTCAAGGAAAAATATGCCCCAGCAGTCCTGGAAAAACTGTATCTTCAAACACGTCAACCGTCACATGCGACCTACATTAATGAGCGCCTCATCTTCTTCCTAAGAATAAACTAAAAAGTGAACACAACTGCTAAGGTGGTTTGGTATCTATAAAGAACATTTCTCCTGGATTCAGACTGGTTCACTGTACCACGCTGAAACAAGAAGCGTCAAACTTGGTGACAGTGTTTAGCGTGGTGTTCTCTTAATCTTGTGTAGCCAACCGGCTGGCCACTTTTATTTCTCAAACGCTTTTAAGAAGGTCGATCACAGATGTATCATCAATAAGCTCAAACGTTTAGGTAACAGGTCATCTATGATGGACTGGTTCATTTCATATCACAAGTAGAAGGTCTCCTTGAAGGATTCTGATCGTAGTTCTTACTTGGCATTGAGAAACAGATGCAGTACCTAAGTTCGAAGTGATAGGAGACGATTTCTAGCAGTCAAAGTACAGGCGAACCCGAAGCATCTGTTTAGGTTCATGACTAAACGAAAACCTACGAATCAGGGTGTATTCCCTATAAGGTCCCAATGGAGAAGACCTCACCAACCTAGAGATTGCTGAGATCTTCGATACAAGCCTCACTGAGCAGTTAAGCTAGGCATCCACATGCTCAGAGTACGACGCAAACCACGTTCCACCTGACGGCTTAGGGAATATCCGTATTACTCATAACCTAGTACTAAGGAAACTAAAATCCTTACGCCCAGCAAAGCCACGGAACTGTGACAACATTTGTCGTATAGTCTTGAAACAATGTGTGAAGGCCTAAGTACACCGATATGTGAACTGTTCAGGTATTCACTCGAGTCCTACCAACTCCCAGCTGAATGGAAACAAGCTACTTTCTACAATCTTCAAGGGAGGAGGTAGGAAGAGCCCAGTCTGTTACAGAACAGTCGCATTACTACCGATACTATCAACGGTAATGGAAGGGCTGGTGAACGAACAGATGAGGGAGTACTTGGATAAGAACAAAATACTCCATGAAGCTCAACACGGGTTTTGGAAAGGCAGGCCGTGCGTATCTAAACTTCTCATAGCATGGAACAGTTGGACATCCTGCCTGGACCGAAAAATACCGGTGCACGTAATATTTCTTGACTTTACACAAGCCTCCGACACAGTACCCTACGCACGCCTAATCGCGAAGGTTGAGGAAATGGGCTTCACTGAGCCAATCCTATCTTGGCTCAAGAACTTCCTTCAGAATAATAAGTTTCGTACCAAGGTAATAGAGTGCATGCCAGTTGGTGTGTCTTGACATCAGGAGTTTCACAGGGGACATCTTAGGAGCAATCCTCTTCCCGATATCTATTAACGACCAGCTAGACTCAGTTAGCTCGCCGGCATCGATCTGCTCAGACGATGAAAAGATCTGGAGGTCCATTAGAAGCGAAGAAAATTCTACTAGGCTTCAAAAGGACCTTTCATTTATAGAGGAATGGGCAGTGAAAGACGGTTTATAACTCAGCCACCCGCAAACCACTTACACCCTCAGTGAAAGTCCGCTCCCTAATGTCTCCTCAGAGCGCGATCTCGGTTTAATAACCACATAAAGCCTCCACACAGGCCCGAGCCATATAGGGGACGCAGCCAAGGCGAATGTGACTCTTCATCTTATGAGAAGACAACTTGGTGCTACCACCCCAGATTTGTTCCGAAGATAGACTCCAGCACTTTGGATTATCCCACCTGAGTTACTGGAGAATCAGAGGTGATCTGATTATGGCGTACAAAATATTAAGCAAACCAAACCATACCAACGTGAGCATCTTACCGATGCATCATCACCACTCCCCTCGAGGCAATCCTCGAAATATTTTGCATCAAAGAGCGAATACTCGGGTTCTCATCAGGAGTCATTGCAACGTGGAAGGCCGTTCCAACCGAGATGACTAAAGACTCCTCAACGGAGAGCTTTAAGAAGTGACTTGATAATCAGATACTCACATACGGATTATCGTCTCCCTCACGGACAAGCAGTGCCTGATGCATGTCTTCAGACTTGCTTGCCATTACTATTGCCATCTACTCAAATCAATAACTTAATCTATCTCGCCTATTATCTCTGTTTCCTTTCCATCGCTTACATTTTGGTCCTCTCTCACAATCTTCACTACCAATTAATAAACTAAATTATCTATATATTACTTAGTTCTGAAACCCTCTTATTACCATTAAAATTTTCCCCTTATTATCCTTAACATTTCAACTAAACGGTATTCGGTCTGATACTCTGATAGCTGTTGGTATCCAGAAACCCTACTGCCCTGAAACAAATGTCTTCATTCAAATCTCGGGACATACGCACTCACAACCAACTTCCAAATGACTAGGATTAGACAGTCGAGTGGCTAGACCCCCCTTTAATTGGTTACCACCAAACACCTGGAACTATACCGAAAGAACAAGAATCGAGCGTAAAGAAACTAATTGGTTTAGACTGGCTCGTTAAAAATCTATTGGATATTGGAAGTGCCGACTTTTCTATCGACTCACGTACTCACGAAACTTGTCACTGCAAAACGTGGCTTCGTGAATCTCAAAGAGGATTGGACCGGTTGAGATGCCACCTTTTGTAGGAACATAACAAACCACCAAGCATCGTGTCCTCCCTAAACCGAGGCCGGGACTACTTCTTTAGCAGCTCATCCGGACGATTCTGGGAATGGTTAGACTTTAAAACGCTCTTAAGTACTCAAGTGTCCAATCAAAATTCATTAAAAAAGCAGAAGGGTTTAAATTACGGAAAAGAGGCATTTTGTGTAATTGACATTTCTGTATTTAGGAGAAATTATCAACATGTGCGTTACATTTTAGCATAGCATGCTTCGAAACTGTCTATCACCATTTCATCTTCATTAAAGGGTAACGTTACATCTGAATCAATTAACACAAAGTTTTTTTTAGATCAGGTCTGTTGAAGTTTATGTGAGATCCTTAATCTCTCTGTAAATCTTCATTGAAGCTTGTAGTAACAGCGAATGCTACGTCCCTTCTCGTGCTACAAGCGCCTAATAATTACCACCACAAGATATTTTAAAAGTAGTCGTTTGGAAGATATAATGGCACAACCACCACCGTACTCCATATCATTAACCGTTGTTGGCAATGGACGGACTGGTTCCTCAAAATCTGTGCTTATTGATACAGGAGTATGCCGTTATTTGGTCAACTGTGGTGAGTCGACTCAAAGAGTCTTGGCAGAATCTCGGTAATAATGCATCCGGTTAACCTTATTATTAGAATGCAATCTACGCGCGTACAACACGTTTTCCTTACGCGTATGTCCTGGGAATGTACTTCTGGATTACTGGGTACGTACGAATGCTAGTTATATATTTTAAGGTGTGGCATTGACTGCAAAAGCCGCAGGAGTCAAAAAGTTGACCATACATGGACCTCCAGAGTTAGTAAGTTGTTTAGTATACAAAATATAATGTTTCGGAAAAGTATGTCTTTCAATATTATACAGTAGAAATTCAGATAAAAACGAAAATAACGTGTATCCTTTATAGATAATGGTTGTTGTCTTTAGCTTAGATATCATGCTGTACAACGTCATCTAAGGTTATCTCCCCATACCATCTGCTCTCTTAGTTGACAAAGATGTGGTTTTCCACAAAGCTCTTTCATAACTAAGAAGCACAGTCGTATCGTAAGGATACTAAGTGTCCTTGTTATTCTGTCTTCCGAGGCGCTTTGGCTGTTCTGGTTATTGTCATTTATTTCTGACTTGGATGCTCACCAAAGCAATTATAGTCATTTGCATATCTTCCTTGAAATGTTTCCTTTTGAAATTTGCGTGTTCCTATTTTCGTCCTGATTTTGTGCATGGAAGGTGTATTCATTTTAACATTCGTTCTTAAAGATTTCGATTCAGTAACAAATTAGATATTTAAATTTAGAAAATAATGTCACTTTTGTATGAAAAAGCCTTTTAGCTGACTAGTAAATATGTCTTCGCTTTACATAGACTTTTAGATGAGTCCGTTAAAGAAGCAACACTAATCATTCCTGTAAATAGCCTTATCATATGTCCGCTTTACTGAGAGTTATTTTAGAAGTAAATCCATCTCGTTTTCACCGTTTTACTGTAGTATAGCAAGTAATTTATCATCTAGGGTTTTTAAGGCTCACTTTTGTTTCTAGCAAGTCAGAGAAACTAGGTTATAAGGATATAAGTGAAGACTTCTTGTAAGACGCTATAATAAATGTGGATGCAACCTTTCATGTAAGTCAAAAGTAATATCAGGAATGTTTTGAAGGTAGTCCTTGAAAATTAAGATACAAGCTTTCAGACTGTGTTAAACAAATCTATCGCTTATACTAACTGGAAATGCAGTCATATAGCTGTGCTATCCAGCCACTTAATATGCTCTTCAAATTAAGTCGAATAAAGGTTTCTGGAAAAGTTTTTCCGTGTTTTGGTTTGTATTACAAGGTGATAACAAATTTCCCGTTCTACAGGAACTATATTGGTTACAACCTAAAAAAAAAAACTAAATATTTGAAATCGAGTTGTTCGCTGAATTTACTACTTCACAAAAATGAGCGCAAATTTTTATGCTATTGGGACCGATTATTTAAAGTACAACTAGTGGATCATCAGTTAATGCACTTACGTCTGTAAATGGCTAGACATTGAGACAATTATCACTTAAAGCATGGTACAAAGTATATTGTTAATAGTTAAAAGGAATTGTTTTACTTTCATCGTTACATCTTTTTTGGTACGACCATATTTCAGATTTTAACTGTCGTTGATAATATTTACTTCTCTATTTAGTTCCTTAAGGATAGTTTTTCCGCTTACATAATACATTACATTTAGCTTTAGATCCTTGTATTCAGTTGATCGCCCTCAATATTATGAGCAGCAGTTGTGTGTGCATTTAGCATTTAATCACAACATTCTAGATCGTTAAAGTTTACTCTGTAAGCGTTTGGTTTCCTGTCTACCAAGGTTTAATCTTTATTGCATTCAAGATATGGCATATTTGGTGATTGGTAATTTGTATAGTTATCTTTAAATAGCTTATACAAATGTACGGTTCTAAATCATTCCTATAAGGTCATAATCTATGATGACCCCTACTTGTATATCGTTTGGTCAATTATTCCCTTTACTCACTGCGCAATTTTTATGCCCCTAGGAACATTTGATGCAACTGACTCGTCCGTTCGCTGATAGTAATACAACCGATATCAGTAAGTTCTTTCGTTGCTCTTCAGTTATAGTTTTATTTCGTGGTTAAAAGCCTATTCTTCCGTTAATTGATTGATTGCATCACAACCAGTTATTTGTATATTTTTTAAAATCAGCTCATTTTAGTTTGCTGTTTTCTTTGCTCCTCATTTCAGTCATGAGTGAAATTCACAAGAAGTGTTACACTGATCATGCATTTCGCATACAGTCTTTCCAAATATTCAAGCCAATAAATGTAAATGAAGAACCAGGTAAGTTTTCATTGTTGGACCTTTAGTTACAGTCATATCGTAACCTAGTAACCGATATCCATAACAACTCGTTAGTAATCTACAGCAATGTAGTCAGTTATTTGTGAGTGGCTTTTGATGTAATTTTACTAAATAGAATTTCGAAACAAAGTATTGCTCCAAAGTGGACTCGGAAAGATAGGGACACTCGCCGTTTCCTCTTCGTCGTATCTGCCTACGCTCCCACTGACTGAAGTGAAAAGGAAAGACACCTGGGTGGATCTTATTATGTCGTGGCTAATAGAATAGATAATGGCGACCGTCTGCTGCAGCTATGCTCAGATAACCGCCTATTCCTAGCAAACACTAACTTTAAGCATAAGGTAAAACACCTTTTGACCTGGCGACCCCAAAAGCCGACCCAACTAGATCACATCGCTATGAGTTGTCAGTGGAGAGGCTCTGTTGAAGACTGCCGCTCATTCTGGGGCACTTGTTTAGACTCAGACCATACTCTAGTGCGAGCGCGTATATGTTTCCGCCTTACTGGACGCAAGAAAAATATCGCTAGGCAACCTCTTAGGGCTCTACTTAATGATACTAAAGCTGAGTAAATATTTCAGGAAAAACTAGAAAAAAAGTTAGGGCAGCCATGTAGTAAGTGATTCCCACCCTAAGGCAGCTTGGAATGATATCAAAAGGGCTGTGGAAACAGCAGTGATATCTTCTAGTAAGGTAAACCATAAAGTTAGGGAGAAGCCGTGGATCTCAGTAGTATCCACCGAACTGATGGATGCTCAAAAACTCATTCCACCTGACTATGAACATGAAGAATAAAGTCAGCTTAGGTACAGGCTGACAAAAAGACTACGCAACGACCGTGAATAGTGGTGGGTGGTGAAAGCAAAAGCGATAGAAAAGGCAGCGGCTACAGGCAACAGTAGACAACTTTTCCGTCTTGTCAAGGAAACTGGTATTAGGAATCCTACTGTAAGTGAGACTATCTCGGAAAAGGATGGGAATATTACTTATTTTTAATCCAGGAGATTTGATCGATGGGCAGAACACTTTAGGGATCAGTTCAACTGGCCTTCAGCCACACTTCGGTTACCCACAATCTCCAGTCATCCTGAATGGCATTCGACATAAGCCCTCCGAACCTTTATTAAGTTGAAAAAGCGTTAGGAAATCTGAGGCGAGGGCGAGCTGCAGGTCCTGATAGACGGACCCCTGAGATATTTAAGGATGGTGGTCCAGTTTTAGTAGCTAGGTTGACTGAGATGTTAGGTAGAATCTGGGGACTGGACGTAATCCCATCTGACTGGTCTCAATCACTGATTGTCCCAATTTATAAGAAAGGACAAAAGTCCTTTTGTGACAATCACAAGGGAATAAGTCTAACAAATATAGTTTCTAAATTGTTAGCCTCGATTATACTTAGACGCCTAACTAGTGCTCGTGAAGAACGGACTAGAAAAAACCAAGCTGGCTTTTGACCTGGACGTGGCAGTATAGACCATATCTTCACAATACGACAGGTCCTGGAACACAGACACACATTTAGGCGTCCGACAATAGTTGTCTTCCTGGTCCTTAAGGCGGCATTCGACTCTGTCGATCGTGAGGTTCTGTGGCAGTGTCTGTCATTGAGAGGTGTACCAAAGAAGTACAATAACCTCATACAAGCTCTCTACTCGAACACTACAGGTCGAGTTAGAGCTTATGGCGAACTGTCACTGCGATTCATTACGTCAAGTGGTGTCCGCTAGGGGAGCCCACTTTCCCCATTCTTGTTTAATTTTATCATAGACATGCTCTTAGAAATAACCTTATCCTCGTCTGAATTTTCAGGAGTAGAACTTTTACCAGGTGGCCCGCTTTTCGACTTAGAATATGCCGATGACATAGTTCTATTTGGTGAAGACGCTGACAAAATGCAGTTTTCTGACTACCATAAGCAACAATGCGAGCATGTTCGGGATGCGGTTTTCCCCGTCGAAATGCAAAGTGTTGCTTCAAGATTGGGTTGCATCGGCACCTGAACTAGTGATAGGGAGTGAAGTAGTCGAGTGTGTTGACCACTTCACTTATCTGGGGAGTCTCATCAGTGCTGATGGCCTGGTGACTGACGAAATCTCAGCACGGATACAGAAAGCTCGATTGGCTTTTGCCAACTTGTGTCACTTATAGTGTAGGCGACATATCCGTTTGCTAACCAAACGACGAGTGTACTGTGCAGCAGTTCGCTCCGTCCTACTTTATGGCTGTGAAACATGGTCGGTGAGAGTAGGAGATATTCGTAGGTTACTGGTTTTCGACCATAGGTGTCTTCGAAGCATTGCTCGTGTATCCTGGGACAACCGAGTAAGCAATTCTGTCGTTAGGAAACGGGTGCTGGGTAAGGATGGCAGATCAATCGATGAAGTGGTGAAACTTCATCATTTGAGGTGGTTGGGACATGTGTTGTGTATGCCTAACCACCGACTGCCTCGTCGAGCTATGTTTTGTGGTGTTTTAGGAGTAGGTTGGAAGAAAGCTTGGGCCGGCCAAACCAAAATATGGCAGAAATACATTAGTTCATTGACAAGTGGACTGAGTCATGTCGGCATGTGTCGACTACCTGGTTGGGGTCCGCGAGATGTTGGTAATCGATGGTTAGAGACTTTGAATGACATGGCTCAAAACCGTTTGCAATGGTGCAGGTGCATTCATTCTTTGTGTTCTCTCAAATCCTAAACTTTTTAATTCTTCATCATTTTATCTTTTTAAATCTTTTTCACAAGATTCTACTTCTTGAATAATATCTTCTAATCGTAACCTCTCCGACTGCTGCTAATACCTTTACTACCTCTACTACTACTGGATTTGAATTGACAATTACATCTCTGTGCTAATGTGGTATGGCAATATAAACTGACGTACGTACGTACGTACGAAGTTCTATGTTGCTATTGATTGGTTGATTGACTAGCAGATATCATTGCTGTTTCCACAGCTTTCCAGATATCGTTCCATGCTGCCTCGGGAATCATGTACTTGACCGCCTAACGTCTTCTAGTTACTCCTGAAATTCATTCTTAGCTAAGCTATCATTAAGTAGAACCCGAAGAGGTTTTCTGGTAGTGTTTTTCTTACGTCCAGTAAGTCGCAAACAAATATGCGCTCGCACTAGAGCATGATCTGAATCTAAACATGTGCTCTAGGAGGAGCTACAGTCTTCCTTCTAGCCTCTCGAATGGTGGCTGATAGTAATATGATTTAGTTGGGTACAGCGTCGGAACGACTTAGAGGTCTCCATGTCAGATGTTTTCCTTATGCTTAAAGTTAGTATTTGCCAGAAATATGAGGTCATCTGAGCTTCCCACACCATGTAAGGGCATTTCTTGTTGAGACCTGAAAAGGTAGGTGGGTTAGCGTTGCTCTTAGTAACCTGATAAGCTGACTATAGCCCAAAGGACAACTGCTTGAGACCGGTCACGTATGACCTTCCCGTGGGGTTTCCAAACTGTTAGCTCCGCTCTTCAAAAGACCTTACAACCGGAGATTCTGTACGTACGTGCAAAGTTCTACGTTGCTGTTGATGGTGATGATTGCTTCGAAGTGACTTTTCCTACTTTCGACAAGAACAATCTTTTTTCATTATAAACAATATCAGTCCTCTTGTTCATCCTTTAACACTGCTGACTTCTAGTTTAATTTACGCAAGAAATTTAAAATCACTCAGCTTTCTCGTAAGGATTTAGCCTGTGACCGAATGCAGTAAATATCTCTCCACAAGTTGTATTCTACTTACTCAATTACATCTAAAGCTTACCTTAAATTACGTATCATTATACCATTATATTATCGTCATCTTGCTTCCTTTATCCCCTTGCATTCATTTGATTCAATTTTATCAAATAATTTCGAGTGGTTGGGTTATATTGTCTTTATAAGTTGAATTTATTTATATACTAATATCCAGCTAACACTAAATGCTTTGGAACTAAATGTGTTAAAACTAAATGTATCATAGACTGTCGTTATTGTTTCATTTAAGAGTCTTTGTTCAGATGATTTTTTTCAAATAGCCTTCTCATATAACCCCCCCATATACTCCTTCATTTCTAAAAAGCTCATGGAAGTCAACATGTTGGAATGAAAATTGTCTTTAGGAATTGAGGTTAGCAAATGTGAAAATATAGTTTGCAGTAAAATGTAGGACATTTGGGGGTTCTTTGTTATGGAGTAGGTTTTCTGTTATTTCATTAGACGAAATTTCACCTGTTAAAATCAACGAGTAGAATACTGATCAACAGATAAAGGGAATAATATAATGTGACTTAGTAAAGTCTACTTACTAGTCTATATGACTGACTTAAACATCCAAAGTATTAGAGATCAAAGATAAGATCACCAGGTAGGTGTATTTTCTCATGTATAAAATGAAATACTTATACACACAATATGAACACAAAATAAACATGATGAAATTTCATGGGCGATTGAAAGAAATTAGCTCGTAGATTACTTATTCTTCAGTAAATTAAAATCTGACGCTGTGAAATAATCTTTGGACACCGTATCTTGCTTAACCTGTTTTCCATGGTACCTTCAATCCTTTATACCCTTTTCGTCAAAAGCATCGTAAGATAGATTCAAACATTATGCTATTGTGTACAATGTGGCTGATGTTTTCTCTGGTATTTTATCTTCCAGTCTCCAAACGACGGAAAGAAAATCTGAATTGTGTACCTGAATCTAATGTTTTTATTTACTATTTCCAGGTTAGTCAAATTAGAAAATAGATATACATATTTCACTGATGCTATGGTTCATTATCATTGGTTCTCTCTTGTTAAATAAACAACCTGAAAACATGCTTAATTGTTAATTAGTAAGGCCCACAGCTTTTAAATACTTTGAAAATGAAAAGAAGATTTTCTTATGTTTATCCAAATCGCTAACAATGTTTTCATTCTGCAAACTTATTCGAAAGATTAGCTAAACCATTGTCGGCCAAGACAAATGAGTATAAAGATTTCCAAAATTAACACTTGCAACTTATTGTGTGTATATTTAAATGCAGATAAGTCACTAGTCGCTTGCTACCCGTGATTTTTTAGAATTATCTAAAAGACGATTGGATTCCAAGGTTGAAACAATAACTTTTCTGTGTTTAACTTATGACTAAATTTTCTATGTTTATTTAACCCGATATAATACTTTGACTGCTAAGAACTTTGTAATAACACAAATGATGAGGTATCAAAGGTGCGAACATATCTGTTTTTCGAACTTTTTCTACAATGTTTGGTTCACATCTACAATATCTCACTTTTAGTACCATTTTCGGAGTGAGAATTTCCAAGCTGGTCCCTTCCTAGTATCAACTGATAAGCAGTAAATGAAACGTATCAAAAGAACTCACCGACTCCCATTAAAGCAGTTTTATTGCAGAAGAGAATTTAGGTTAAATGATGAATAGGTTTCACGTTGTTAAGATGAATGAATCGCATTAAAACGAATGCTTATTGGTACCACCCAGTGTCAATCAATAGGTGGTGGATGCGATAATGCGAGTCGGTCGAGTGGTTGATACCAAAGACACGATCACTAGCTGGAAGAAAATGTTCATCGTATAATAAAATAACACATACCAATTCTTAAACATGACATGACTGGTTATCATAAAAATTGCTCGCTAGTAAATTAAGCTCTAAGTATTAGGCTTAATTAATGCTTACCATATCAGATTCTGAATTTTGCATCAGAATATTATAGTTTCACCTTGAGATCATGAATAAACCAGTGGTCCAGAGGTTAAGCGTTTGCTTGCAAGATCGGAGGTCCTGGGTTTGAATCCCGCGGGTAGCAGGAGTCGTAAATGCGCACTGCTGGTGAGTCCCATACCAGGAAGAAACGGCTGTCCAGTGCTTCCCGGTTTCTAATAGTGGTGCAACAATGATTCATTCATGATTTCAAGGTAAGATCCTGAATTGCTTGACGAAACCTAAGTGGAAAGAACAACGTTAAGAAGAGAAGGAGTCAAGTTATAACTTGGCTAAAGAATGTTAGTTCAATGTTAGATCCAAGTAGTCATACTTGGCAACATCACCAAAAAATCGAATTTAAAGGAAATAGAAAATAATAGTCCTCAACTTTAAAAAGCAAAATGTTATCTCAGAACAGAGGAAGAGTAAATTCCTAATGGTAAAATAACTAAGTATGAAAAAGTTTAACAATATTCATCTATATGATTTGTGATTTAAAATTTTAGTAATTAAGAAATAAGTACCTTAGACGACAAAGCTCTATACCGGTGACTTAACTGATATCCTCCTATAGTAACAAAGAACCATCTTCCGATTAGTCCAGTCATTAAAATGACCAAATTGAGTAAATCTATTATTACCACTCCTAACTATTTCAACGATATATTTCATGACAAATTTCGATTTATATTCACTTACAGTAATTCTAATGTAATTCTGTTTCTGTTTTATTGTTCGTTAGACATTCCGTACACGTCGGAAGTTGATTATGTCAAAATGCAATGAGGCACTTATACCGGTGTAAGTTTGTAGCAGCCTTTTAAATGTAAATCTACCACGTCTTGATCACAATTTTTCTTGAAGTCACACATTTTTCAAATACCAAGTGGATCAATACTAACTCGTTGTTTGCCACTCACTAGTAAATAATCCGTTCATCATTATCTTAATAATTTTGGTACTTGACTTTCAACCATTAAGTCGCAGGTTTGAGTCTCGCAGTCAGGCAATATTACTATTCCTCGCATTTGTGGCGGAAACCCGATTACACCAATCTGTACGGAACAAAGGTGTTGCATCATCGCTAGACCACGCAGTTGACAATCATGCTGTAACTACTGAGGTATGAACAGTCAGTCAACATCACTGAGCTCCGCAAGAAGGTTAACTTGAGACCAAGTGCCCTATTTTATACTTGGTACTACATTGACATTGTTCAACTGTAAATAACTCTATACTTCACAAACCTTATGTAATACCAAATCATAACAAATGTACATTCGGAAGTGACTGCCAATATAAGCTTTTTAAAATTACATTATGAATGTTCTTACAACCTGTTACTGTATGACGAAAAGTAGACATGTCAACTTCCTGTTGGCTACTCTTAATTAAGCTGTGTTTAAATTCGAAAAATTATACTACTCAGTCTTCATGTCTATATCAGGACTGTTGTAATTTACATTTGATAGTCAGTCCGTCAGTTTCAACGTATAACTTCGTACCTACGTACATCAGTTCATGTTGCCATACCACATTAGCACGCAATTGTCACTTCATATCTCATAGAAGTAGAGGAAGTAAAGTAGTTGCTACCTTGACCTGGTGGTCGGGCCTGCCTATCATGATGACCCAACCGATCTGGAACATATGTTCCTCTAGGTTCTACCATGCCAGGCAGATCGATTGGAGAACGATGAGACTAAAAGCAACTACTCAAGGTCTAAGGACGAAGTCGTACTGCTAACTGCAGAGACGTGTGGCATCAGTAAAGTGTTTCCCTTGGACAACCAGCATCTACAGCGATGCTTCCTAGTATGGTTGCAGAGGCAAATATCTTCCACTTAAATCATAGAGTTTGAGATTGTTTATTCTGAGAAAATAGATTTTATGTAATGAATACTTATGCATGCCAGAGTAACTTAACTGCAAATCATTTTGTGAACAACATATACTGAAATAAGTACTAATTTTCATCAATCGTTGCAATTAAACCCGATTGTTTTGCTCTGGATTGATGATAGCGTAAAATATTTTCTGAAATTCTTTCAAAGTAAATTGTACTATGAACGTAGAATGCAAAAAACTGCAGCGAAAGAGCAACTAACTTTGAATTCAAGATAATCTTTCGAGAAGTTAAATTCTATTTTCTATGAGACCTTGTCTATACAGTTGTGATATTCCGACGTATATTGAACAAACACAAGTATATTTCATTCTACAGAGTCATCAAAAAACATGTTTCTTTGCTAGATCCAAATAGTGTCTATCGACATTTTCCGTGTTTGTACTGGGATATCATGTATAAAACCTGTCCAAATCATTATCTCTCAATGACCTGATATCTTTTTAAGAGGACCATTTATAAAGTCGTTTCCTCGAATCTCTTTATATTATATCTTACTATACAGTAGTTTGGAGTAAGAATTGATGAACATAGAAAATAAATCTTGCCGTTGAAGTTGGATTTTAATACTATATACGATATCACTTCTAAATAACGCTTTTATCTTTGAAATTCCAGTGCAAATTCATAAAATACAATTAAGTATTGACAAAACAGTCATATCATCTTTGTTGTTGCGGCATAAATGTAATACTGCTTTCTTAGTTGGCCATTACTTTTTGAACATTGTTCACTCTTAAAATAAATCTTAACAGCATTAAGGAGAATAGCAGATATTCAAAATATTTATTTAAATCAAATTCCTCCCATATAAAATAATCTTTAATGCACAAATGATAAGTCATGTAAATTTTATAATTTGGGAAATAATTGCAATAAAATAGACATTAAAAAGACTATCTGGTTCGTTGTCATGACCTAAACTTGAATTTAAACACTTGTTCACCATTAAACGTTCCACTTTTATTGTTGTACTTGTGGTGAATTTAACAATAGTTTATCATTTTATACTTCTTTGGTGTGTATGCATCTGATTGGCTGAACTGTACTGATACTTTCTGTCAACTACGTTAGCTTGTACTACTACTTAATTTTTTATTAGAAATATTTACTTCATTCAAATATTCAGTTCTGATTGGTTTTGAACTTTCCATTTTACAGATCCGTTATAAAGTCCGGGAAAATAAAAGCCCTTATTAATGGAGAAAATTTAATTTTAGATAATGGACGTGTAGTGAGTGAATTTTTTATGACTCCTGTAATTTATAATTAAACTTACTCTAAGCATAAAAATAAGAAGATTGTCAACTTCTAATCAATTATTATGCTACACTTTTTTAATGCCCAAGAATTAAGTCTCCGCTTTTGATACTCTGATCATAGATTATGTTGTGATACATTACATCAACAAGTAATCAGTTTGATTTTAATAAAACGTACAATTACCGAATAAAATAAGTACTGATGTATAGGTAGAAGATGGGCTTAACAAATATAAAATATCTAGAGTTGTAAATCCAACGACTGAGATAGTTAGAACCGTGAATTGATGACTATGTGATCTGAAGTACCTATTGGAAGTATTAGTTGTAATAGTAATAGGCTACTGATTTCAACAGTTCCTACATAGTAGTCAATGTTTGCGATAGTAGCAACTGTCCATTCACATAAATATTTAAATTTTCCATTGTAAAAATCTTTTATTACTATAACTGATCATATAAAATAATTATTGTAAAGCGGTAAGGTGTGTATATATATGTATGCATATATATATTCATCAATCGAATTCTTCACTATATATTTTTATATTATATTTCGGTTTATTTTTACTTGATATCTAGATCTCTCCAGATGAAGTAACTTTGCCATCGTCACCACCAAAAAATATGCTCTTCATTGACTGTCCGAATCTTGATTACATCCCTTCATTTCTATCTAACGAACAGTTTTTCAACTCTCTTCAGGCAGAGGAGCCCGATGAAAATCTAGCCTCGGGTGTATCTTTAGTTGTTCATTTTACACCACCAGGTCTGTTCTTTTCAGATCAGTACCAAAAATTTGTACAGAAGTAAGTTGAAACGCTCACTAACCTAACCAGTTATGGCGACAAATTTGATAAATGTAGGCGCATCGTAAAGTGAACCTTCCATGGAAAACGTGAAAAGTGTTGTATAATCCCATTGTAACCACATAACTTGTGACTGCTATTCACATTTATGATGATGGATTAAATATTCAAGCACAGGAGTTGCGCAAGAGTGGAAAATGCAACTAGTTATTTCAAAATTTAGTTAAATTTTACAGAGTCTAGATCAGTGATAATGGTCAAAACTCAACTCTGATCATTTTAGCCATGATTCCATGGTTAAAGCATTCGATTTGTGCAAGCAAACTCCCGACTATATTGTCTATTGCTATAAAAAGTAGACACAAATGATATTTGTTGCGAGAAAAGCTGAAATTTAAACTACCAGTTAGTAATTAATAGTTTTTCAGTGCATATTATTTACATAAAATTTACCGATAGCATTTTATAGTAGTTTTATCACTCACTGTGTGTCTGACTACTCAGTTAACCTAGTGAAAATGTTGGTAATATCTGTACTGTGCAAGCGATTTATACCATACGTTCATATAACTTAAGAAAGCCATTCTATTTGTTTTGACGACTTAATTTTCATCCTACTTATTATCGTCTAGTTTCTCATTTTTTATTGATTAGCCTAAACGTATTATTCATTAACTTATAATTACTCGGTTATTGGGACGTGCTAGTTGAGTGAAAAAGTAAAGTGGTTCACAAATCCCACAAATGATTCAATGGAAACGTAATCAGTACTCATTTTCAACATCTATGTATCAATACTATGATTATTAGTCTTAGTTTCAGGACATATATATATATATATATATATTCTTTGGAGGCATATTTAGTTCGTCTAACTGTCAGTATCGTCTAAACGCTTTTGTTTGGCCGAAAAACTTGACCATTATTCTAAGGAATTTCCATTCTTTATACATTTAGGTTGGAAGAGTGTGCATCACAAAGATCAGATACAAATGATCTAACTACAACTCTAAAACACTTAGTTGTTGACGGCACTGGTTCTGTGACTGATCGCGTTGGTATGTATTCTCAAACATTCATTCTGAATCGGTTTTTCGACTCAAAGGTCTATCCACTACTTTTTGATATGGTAGATCCTGATACTGTTTCTGTAAGTAAACCATACAATCCATATGTAAATATTATATTTTGTCCTCTTATGTATGTGAAACCGTAAAACACTGCTCACTGAATTAATAGTTTTTCGGTGTATCACATCCATATTTCATAAATTGGGAAACGTAATATTGATATGTGTGGCCACTAACTGTCGAACTGAATCTTGTTTTTAGATGCAGTCTATCTGATTGGGGTAATTGTCTTGATTGGTATTTGGAGAGGTTAAGTGACATGATTTAGAATCAGTCTGAACGGTACAGACGTCTCTAATCTTGATTTTTCTCTGAATCTTGAGTTCCGGCATTCCTTATAATCTTTTCATTGTCTTTTCGAATCACATTCTAACTGTACAGCCTATCTTCCTATTGACTTATTTATTTATTTAAATACATTAACATCGGTATTAAGGGGCGCCAAAATATACGTGTACCACAAAAACCATTAAATATACACGTGGGCTGGGATACTGCCCGGGTGTCTTAACCAAAACAGGTGGTTTTATTGTGGGGAAACTCCATTAGCCTTTGACCAGGAGGTCTAATCCACAGGGCAGTGGAGCAACGTTATGAGCTGCAGTCCAGTGGCAGCCGATGACCAACAATAGGTTCATAAGGTATTTGTTCCTTCAATATATTGAAGCCCATGTGTATCATTAGTTTGGAATGAGAGTCTTCCAATTCACCTCAATGGGTATGGGAAAATCCGCTACCCCTAATGAAATGCCGAAAATTTGCTTTTCGTCGTCAATTTCATAAATAATCCCTAGCACGAGAAAGCAATCGGTCAGACTTTCATGGCAGTGGCTATATACATAGGTCCATTAAAGAGCTTTAGAGAGAGAGAGCGAACTCCCCACCCTTTGCTGTTTCAGGGCATTTAGAGGCCTTACTTATTATCACTGCTACAATTATTTCGACTTTTAATATTCATCATGTTAGTTTCATCTAGTTATGTTAATGTGGTCTAGCAAGTTGACTAAATGCACATCTGCTTCAGAATCTACACACATTATAACCGATTGAAAAATGCTTATTTATATCACTGCTAACTGTTACAATGTATTCAAGGTAAACATTTAATCATTTTCAACGTTATTCTTCTGAATTTGTTTGTATTTCTAATTATCAAACATTTAACTTTTTCAAAATTTTACCATCCTATCAGAAACGGAACGAAACAATATCAAAGGATATTGATCCTTTCTCTTCTGTTGTAACTGCTGAACCTTATTTGCGATTTTGTTTAAGACCTTGGGGAGGATTTAACAAGTAAGATCTGCGATTGTTTTTCAAATTTACGAAATTTTGATAAAACCACATAATTCATAATATTTTAACTTGATTTGAATTTCTAGTCATAGTTATTTAAATATCTTTGATTCATTTAAATTGAAATTCTGGTTAAGTTAAATTTTCTGAATACTGTGAGTAAAAGTCCAAAAAATGTTTAGTATAGGTTTTTCTTCCTATAAATTCAAAATTAATCTGCAAGACTGGTCTACGTCAACGCTCAATCTAACCATATGAAGTGAGTTAATTGAACACTCAGGAAACTATTGGTTTGTGAAGGCTTAGCCCTACGGTGTTAGTCTCTAAAGGGATTTAGCTGCATGGATTTTGGAAGTTCAGTTGAATTCTGCGAACTCAAACCACCTGTGATGTAGGCGGGATAACCAGAGGATGAGTATACTGCTCAGTAATCTGCTCTGTTTTATTGTACGGCTGTGAAACAGCGTTTAAACGTAGGGGATATGTGTATACCTCAAGCATTTGATCACGTGTCTTCGGAGCATTATTTGCATATGATGGGAGAACCGAGTGAGAAATGCTTGAGGTTAGACGTAATCAGTCAGTCAGCCAGTTACAATGTAGAACTTCCTACGTACGCACATCAGTTCAAGTTGCCCATACCACATTAGCACAGAGACGCAATTGTCAATTCAAATCCCATAGTAGTAAAGGTGGTAGATATATAAGCAGTAATAAGAAAGATTAGGTTTCGAAGATATTATTCAAGAAGTATAATCCAGTGTAATAAATTTAAAAAGAGAAAAAAGGCAATTCCGAAGATTAGGATTTGGGAGAACACAAAGATGCACCTGCACTATTGCAAACGATTTTGAGCCATGTCATTCAAAGTCTCTAACCATCGGTTACTATTGTCTCGCGGATCCTAACTAGTCATTCTACACCTACCTGCATAGCTCAATCTACTTACCAGTGACCTTTTGTATTCGTTCCATGTTTTGGTTTGGCCGCCCCTAGCTTTCTTTCGGCCTACTGCCACATCACAAAACATTGCTCGTCGCGGCAGTCGGTAGTTAGGCATACATAACACATGTCCCCACCATCTAGAATGTTGATTCGCTACTTCATCTATTGATCTGTCATTCTTACCTAGTACCCGTTTCCTAACAACAGAATTGCTTCCTCGGTGGTCCCAGAATATACGAGCAATGCTTCGGAGACATCTATAGTCGAAAACCAGTAAACTGCGAATACCCTCTATTCTTACCGACCATGTTTCACATCCATATAATAGGAGGGAGTGGACGACTTACGTCGACAATGAATACTCCCTGAAGTAAGCATGGATTGGAAAAATACTAGAGTCAGACAGATCAAGACATGACGTAAGTTCAAGAAATCACTTGCTAGTGAACTGAGTCACGTCAATAGATACAGCAGACACATTGTCTGAGGTTACTCTGATAACTGCTAAGAAAACTGCAGTCCATTTAGTTATGTCGATAGGTGTTAGTTCTTTTTTGTGATGGTAATCACGAATACAATCTTGAAAGCTCGTACTTCCGCATGATGTTTACTACTTTCTTATCAGTTGTTATTACCTACAGTTCGCTAATTATTTTGTGCTGAAGTAATATTTAGCCTATATTTGTGGGTTTTTTTTAACTTGTTTTCGTTACATATTAAGTCTTCTTGTGCACTGCTGGTTACTTTTTGGTTTCCATCGTTAAGGATTATTGATAAAATATTGTTAGTTACTATGATATCAAGCACACTGTACCCCGTATAGTAACACAGATACATTGTTCATTTTCTCCAGAATTATGAGTCGCTTTATTGTCATCTTTTTATATCTCCAAGTCTTTCCTTGTTTTTGGAACCATATTCAGTATGTTTACTTTTTTAATCATCAACAATACTGCTCTAGCCTTGACTATCTGTCAATCTTGTTAATTTTTCACCATACTGATTTGATATGGTAACTTAGGCTAACGCTTATTCGTGTCATTTTCTCTGCATTATGATTCAGGTTACTAAACGCATTTACTATTATACATTTTGTACTATTTCTACAGCAATTTTTATCTCAGACATACCGTCACTTTTATATTCATATGTAACATGAATAGTTCTCTCTGATTTATATAACAATTAACATCATATCCTAGTATGAATATGATATGAAGAAAGGATTTAAAAATTTCGTCCTCTCTCTCTCTGTGGTATGCTACGCTGCCACGATAATACGGTACTAAGACAAGACTAAACGATCAAGTTTGTAATACCGCTAGATTGGATACTCGAACGATGCATTATACAGATACTCCATTCACGACCAAACTAGGAAAACACTAGCCAATAGTTTATTCGACACAGTTACAAGCAGTCACTCTCCGTGAGTCTAGAGTGAAAATCAATAAAAGAAAAGGAGACTACATTTAATAGTCAGTATGCTGAATGCCTGTTTGTCCAGACATACGGATTAATCACATTTCACTCAAAACGACATATCAGAATTATTTACTCATCGTGTTTATTCTTCGAAAAGTTAATAGTAATAAATTCTTATTAATTTAGACCTGCTTATCCAAATTTGAATGGTGATGAGTTTGTGTCGCAACTTTTTGATCCATTTTATATGAGTTTACAAGAAGCAGAGGAACAATTTGTTAAGATGAGAGAATCTGTTGAATCCAACAAACTATCAGGTAATCTTTCTAATCAATTTAATGCTTTGTGTACATAAACGTTATAATGAGTTTTGTGCATTTTTTTAATGGTATACTTAATGAGTCAATGGGTCAATCAACATTCTATCCGGTGTTAGTTTTACAGTGGCGTAAATGTTAAATCAAGCATCAGTATTCATCAATTTATGAAAGAAAACAGAATATAGTTGATTGAACCAAGATTACTAAGAGTTCGAATTTCACAGCATTATAACACTAAATAGACTGATGAATTTTTTTGATCGTTTTCATTTGATTATCTCTGATCCTTAAAATCATAAATAGTTTAGTTACTTGTTTGTCATATGAATACTAGCATGTTTCAGTTGACAACTGTTCAGAAGCAAAACCTTGATATTTCAACAGTTTGGGACAATCAGTTTTGTTCCATGAGTATTGGACAAAGTGTTTTTTAGTACGAGAGATTAAAATTGCGTCAATCGATATTTTGTCTAAATCCCATGTTGTTGATGTATATCACGGTACTCGGTTGTAGTAGGAAATCGTTGCCTTTCCTTTCAAATGAATCCGACTTTATTATTAAAATTTGTACTGGATTAGATAATTAAATTATTTATAGAAGTAAACCTTATGTTATGTTCGGTATATTTACGCTAACATCTTGGTACCGGCGAATGGGACATAGAGCTAACAACAACACAATAACAGGCCTAAATTAAGCTAGTCCTTTGTGCTTCAGCCCAGCTAATTAGAGGAAGGAGTCCAGAGTCAGCAGGATGTATATACAATTCCACATTTAGCCCGGAAGAACATATAGAAAGCACTCAACTCATGCGTAATACAATAAAAAAATGTCCTTAAAGTATCACAAAATAGCGTACTAAAAAAGCGAACGAACAAATGATGTTAAATATCCTTCCATATGAGATCCACAAACTGATAGTAATAATGGATGTTTCTAGCAAGAGAATGAGAAATTCAGCTTTCCACAAATTACAAAAATTAAAAGTCTAACAAGTGGCTTCTGGATATTTATCATCCTCAAAACTGGTATATCTAACAGGATTATTTGATTGGAATAACAATTTTATCATTCACTAAAGAAACCATTACGTTGAATTTCACTGCTCAAACTACCAATCAGCTTTGTTCAGCTTATATTACCTCTTGTTACTGCGAGTTGTTTCTGAAGATTGTCCATTTCCATTGTTTATGTCACGTACTGACCTTAGATAATCAATCAAAATTAGGAAGCACTGAACAGGCGTGCGTATTCATGACCCTGGGATCAAACTAGATATTGAAAACTAATTTCTCAATAGCACAAATTATTTTAAGTTAGATGTACATCCCATCGAGTGCTAATCCAGTGGTCTAGAGTTTAAACGCTTGATTCGAAACTGGGTGATCTTAGCTTCATTGCCTTTAGTAGATACGCTTTTTAGTATGTTCTCATAGATTTCATAATTCAAAAGGTAATTCTTGCGAATAGCATAGAAAAGCCAAACTTATTCATGTAATTGTGAATATATTTGTATTAGCCTGTTATTTAGATTTTGAATGATTGAAAAGAACTTTAATAACTTTTGACAATATTTATTTGTTCAGTTACAGTTATGGAGATCAGTGTTTCTGCACGTTGAAATCATCAGTCAATGATTGTTAAACCACCATTAGAAACCGGGAAGCACTGGACGGCCATTTCGTGCTGGTATGGGACTCATCAGCAGTGCGCATCCACGACTCCTGCACCTCGCAGGATTCGAACCCAGGACCTCCGGTCTTGGGCGCGGACGCCTGACCACTGGACCGTCATCCAACGGTGTTAATGTCCAAATGATCAATCTAGGGATTTCGCGCGACCTCACCCATTTGTCTTCGGTAGTTAATACTCACCAGGACTAAAGAGCTGTCCAGTTCTTCCAGGTTTCTAATGATGGTCTAACAATGATTGATTGATTCAACGTGTAAATATTAATTTAGGTAAATTACAAATCAACTAATAACATTCATATATTCAATTATATTAAAGTAATTATATGAAATTCGTGTAATTCATATATTTCTAGCTCATAGATTAGCATCAGAAGCGTATCCTGAAATCACATTTCTTGGCACTGCATCCTCTTCTCCTAATAAATATCGTAATATCAGTTGTATTCTCATGCAGTTAGAGTTAGTTTTAACATCATTTTTTGTTGTTGTGATATAATTCTTAAATGATGCAAAAATATTTTTTTTTCTTTCAAATCAATGATTTGGATTATGTTGATGAATTTATAAAATTTCATTGATTTAAATCGTTGATTTGGCCACCGTGCAATTTGTAAAAGATATTTGTTTCAGTACTTGTTTAGTTTGCCTTGCTAGAAATCTTTTGGGCTGTACCATCTCATTGACATTGAATAATAATTACCTTCCAGTCAATGTGACATTAAAAGTATAGCCATTGCAATTATTTTCCCCAATCATAGTTAGTTGATTAAGCTTGTGACTTCACGTTTTAAGTTGTTTAGTGTTATGCTCGTCAATTGATATGCTTGAGATTATTACGAGTTCACCCTAGTCGGTAAACCAGAATGAAGACAAATGATCCAGTGACATGATAGGCTACTCTAATCCGAGCGTCCCAAGGCCCCACTAAGTAGAGGAAGAAGTCTTGACAAGACGTAGAAAGTGTATTCTATAAGCACCCAGAAAATCGAGTTTATTTACACATGATAGAAACGTCCTTGGGAGAACCACAAAAATAGCGCACTCTACATCAACCAATAACAGCCAAGGATTTTCCGGGTGGGAAATGTAATCTCAAGGTCAACTGATCAGCTTATGCGCAAAAACAAAGTCCGAAATCAGGACCTTTATCAAGTGAATTCTGGGGACTTCACGTCCCCAACAGTTAGTCAAAAAAATTACAGGATTGCTGAAATTATTTTTAATTTTAATCGCTGAAATTGATACAAACTTAGTCTACTTTTCGGATGCGTTTCGTAAATTCGACGCGTAACTGTTGTTAAACTATCTTCAAATATGAACATTGATTTTTATAAAATGTAACGTTGTATTCAAACATTTATTCCAACCATACGCACAAGCATCCTTGTTTATAAATTGTTGTAAAATAAAGCAATCATTATTTTTATTTCACAATATTCTACAAATCATACATTATATTCATAAATCGCTTATCTTTTTATTTGTCTTCTCCTTGCACTATTTCTCGACAAATTTTTTTCTAATATTGTACCAGTCCAGATAATTACATTATGTTGGATTGTGGAGAAGGTTCCTTAAATCAACTATATGCGTTGTATGGTATTGAAAAAGGGAATGATGTTTTGCGAAAACTTCGATTAATTCTCATTACTCACATGCATGCTGATCATCATGGTGTAAGTTTTTCACATTTTATTTATATCCTTTTCTGATTTTTAATTTGATAGTTTTTTTTTTCAAGTCGATAAACGCTATCGATCCAATCAGTCATAAGCAACGTTGAACGTGAAACATATGGGCATCGATACAAGCGGTTGCTATATTACAGCTCAACGAAATGTTAGAGTGACAGAAATAATAACAGTATCAATGATAGTAGAAGACATTAAGCATAGAAAATATGATTCTAGAAAAAGTGATGAATTCACAGGATAAAGAGTATAAGATAGTTTTAAAACTTAAGACCTAAGAGAAACTGAAAATCGAATGCGTCTGTATCATTGCAACTGATTCTAAGCCAATTACAAATTGATATTTGATAACTCTAAAATACATTAGTTACTCCCTCACAGTTTATTTAGTCTATGCAAAATTATAATCCTGCTACATGGTTTAACGCGATGCGTTGAATAAAATCAATGTTATAAAATCTAAAGGCTTATTAGTTGCAAGTTCAGTCCTTAAACCGTTGAGTCACATTTTATCTACGTGTATACGACTATGGTTAGTGGTCATTCTGAGATTTAAGTTCCATTTAAATCCTGCTTCATTAATTAGATGCAACTTAAAACCAAGTACACGAATTTGTACATAGTATGTGATAGTGTTAATAAAACCGAATTAATGGAGGACAAGATAGCGTATCCTTACCTATCACCCTATGTACAGCAATCTACATTCGTACTTATTATTAACTTGTACATCATTGATGTTTTATGCGTGCATATGCCGATAATCTAGTAAAAAAATTCCATTTGACTTGTGTTCAAGAATTTATTGGAAATAATACTAAATAAATAAGAGTTTAAATAGACCTAAGTCATCCAGTGTGTAGATCGTATTGATTTTGCTGTTAGTTTTCCTGATATGTAGGTTTTTGACTACATTGCATCTAATGTTTTCACATATGTTTGTTCATTAACTTGAAAATGAATTTGTTCTAAATATGCATTCTCATAGCTCTAGCCTAAATCAAACTACTCATTTTAAGGATGCAAGTCATTTATAAATGCTGTTCATTTGTTGAGCTAGCGAATTTTATTCAGTATAAAACTGGATTCATATCCATACTGATACCGTACCACCACAGCTAAATCTGGTTTTGAAAACAAGTGTTAGAATAGTAGTAGTTCATGTTGTTGTTGTAAGTGGTTTGACTCAAGAAGAAAGAGTACATTCTTAGAACAGAGTGAGTAATCATTTTAAGACGTTAAATCTATCTATGCTGTTGTGACTGTATCGAATGTACTTAGTTATGGCAACCGCGGTGCCTCTAACCAAGGTATTCTACCTCAATCCAATGGTCAGTAGTATCATAAATTGTTGATCAGTTTCACAGAAGCTTCATCAATTAGAATAACTGGAAAAACCACTGTTCATTAGATATCAATTTAACAGTGAGTTTTAATATTTCTGTTTAGGAAGCCTAAATGTTCTTATTTTTAATCCATGAATAAGTTATTAGTTGATATCTGTTAGTTATTCTGCATTAAACCAAAATAACTATCTTTTGTTTTTTTTCGTGAATTTTGTTTTCTTATTAGTTCTGAAAATTGTTTTTAGTACGTTATGGCAATCCATCTTTATGGTAGGCAGAACCGTCTGTAAATGCAAATTATTTAATGCCAACCCCCCAGTATTCGAATTGTTAAACGCTAGCCTGTATGTCTTAGGGTTGGACTAGCAATTGGGTCGTAGAAGTACACTACTAAGGAGTCTCATACTAAAACGAAATAGCTATCTATTATTTTCTGTTTTTCAGTGATTGCCTAACTAAGTTCCATTCGTGGTATAGTCTATGAGAAAGGAATTTATTCAATTAGCACAATCTGTATCATCTTTACAAAGCTATCCTTTTTAACTGTTTTTCAAGGGTGTCTTTACAGTGGCTTTAGTTCGTTCCAATATACTTAAATCAGATAATATCGATCAATCAAATTATTTATTACCTGTTCTTGCTCCATCAGCATTCTATCATTGGTTACTTAATTTCCATGAACTTTTCCATTATGATCAAATTATTAATCCATTCATCATACCAAGCCTTTATAATGAATCGGATGATAAGTCAAATCCATCATGGTTATTAAACATGAAACGAAATGAAACAAAACATTGGTTGAAATTATTAGAACAGCTTAATATCAATGTAAGTAGATTTTATCGTTTCTATTTTGTTGTGAAGTTTTAATAGTTCAATCTTAATTTAATGTATTTGTTTTGTATGCATATTATCGAATGTATAAGAGATAATCCAGATATTTAGCATCTTATTGTTATTCCACAGGACTACCTTATATAAATTAGTTATTCAGTTCATCCTACTAAGTACCACTATTGAAGGTAGTCAGTCAGTCAGTTACAACGTAGAAGTCCGTACATGAGTACATAAACTCAGGTCGCCATACCTCATCAGCACAGAGACGCAACTGCCAGTTTAAATAACATGGTGTTAGAGATGGTAGAAGCACTAGCAGTAATGGAGAAGATTAGGGTTCGAAGATACGATTCAAGCAGTATAATTCAGTGAGATAACTTTAGAAAGCGAAAGATAAAGGTTAGAATTTGAGAGAACACAATGAATGAATGTACCTGTGCCATTGCAAACGATTTTGAGCCATCTTATTGAAGATAACTTATACTTCTCTATTCCGTTGTTGTTTGAATGGATCATTTCATTGGATTTTTGACATGCTAAGTGATGGAGATTATAAAGTGGATGCAGTTGTTCACGAAAAATATATATTGTGCTCTTGTTGAAGTCATATATTATAAGGGGGCTATAGTTGTTGTGTATCCAAAAGAGAAAATGAATTGATACTGATGGTCTTTCAAAATAACCACATACCCTATTGATCATCTACAATACACGCAATCATACGCATGGAGTTACATATATACTCGATTTTTTTGGATTGCCTTTAATGGAAGAACTATATTACTTGAGGTGAATTGATGTGTTGAGTGTTTCGATCATCCTGTGATGGATGTGCGCTCACCAGTCCTGTGGCGGTCGGTATTCGAAATACTCCTAAACTTCGTATACTACTCGTCCTGATAATCGTTACTAGATAATGCCCAACGGTGTATAAATCAGAAGACGAACACGAAGCGTTGAAGACGTTTATTATCGCACCACATATCACAAAACCACAGACGCGAAGTTGGAAATGACATACGAGTGCTGAAGAGCAAGCGAGGTGATGAGCGAGCAAGATTACAACGTACATATATATATACATAGAAAAATGAATCAGTCATCGGATTATTTAAGTGGCTAGCATTAAAGCAAGTAGAATGAATATGTGTGTAGACAATGCTCAATCATACCTGCTCATACAAACACAACAATGATAAAAGCACAATGGTACAGATAAGTTGTTGCTATACGAATGACTGTTAGGTAAGTTATTCAAAAGGGTTTAACCAAATTAAATGTATTCAAACCAAAATGCACATCAGTTGTGATAATCCCTTTATTCTCCATCGTGTCAGCTAATACAGTTCATATGTATTTTGTAAAATAAGGCCAATTAACTAAATACATCATTATAATGAAGTGGCACTCTCATCAAATTGATTTTTACTGGTGAGTAGAATATTATAAATAAGATGTATTAAATGACAGAATTTGACAGAAATAAGATTTTATTGAGTAGTGGACCAGCAGTAGATTCCAAAAGATGCACCTCAAATCTATACGGAACTCAGATGTACCGAAATTTCTGTTTCTGTTTACGGAGATACTTAAGCCCTGTAGTTTGTAGATCAATCGTACTAAGAGTTATTGGAGTTGCTTTATTTAAGGAAAAATAAAAAAATAATTACTTATAAATACAAAAGTTGTGTGCATTATAAGAATTCCTTGAGAAAAATATGCAGAAGCGGTGACTTAGCTAAAAGTGCTCCATCAAATCAGCGTTCCATGAAACATTCCTCGAAAGTTCCAGAAAGTAGTTAACTTCTATTTTATCATGATTGGATAATGCCCATTTGATTACTGATTTGAACATGTTTCCAAAACTTTCCCAGAATGTCAAAGTTATAGGTACAATAAATCCTGCCTTCTATACCTAAACCAACCTTGCAAATAAAACTTTTTATTTCCTGCTTCCCGTTCTCTGTTCGAGATTCAAATACAATAAATTTCCCCTGATGTGACGCCCTTAGTCAAACGTTACAACTAATGTACGAAGGAAATCTCATATACTTTGTATGAAATTTCCTTTCTATTTTTCCAGAAATTAATTTTCTTTTTCTATGTATCTCACAATGAATTCATCAAACTATTTCCTTTCTTCGCCTTATTCTCATTGTTTCAATATTGTGTATCACAGTGTTTATCATTTTATCCATTGCAAGTTGGAACCGGATTTTAAAAAATATGTTCATACAATAATATAGTTTATTAATTACTAAAATAGTACTATTCTCATCATCATCGGCACCATCCACATTATTGCTTACAAACTGTTATTGTTCTGATTAAACAAAAATATTATCTTTAATCGTACTAATACACTAGTTACACAAAACGGTATATACGCTGCTAACAAATCAGAAAGACCAGTGTATGGGGTCGAGCCTAAAACAACTATGATGAATTTTCAGATAGTTCTCGGTCATTCAGAAAACAACTTTTATAAACAGATTGTTTGTGGTCAAGAGAACAGTGATATTTCAGAGTGTAGATAAATTCTAAATAAAATTAATGAATCTGTTAAAAAATTTTACAGGCCGCTGGCTGTCCGTTTTTACGGATTCGGATTGCCCATCTTTTCAAACACTTAACATGTCTTCACATTATTCCTTATAACAGTCAGGTATTTAAGGTGAAAAAAGATGAAGAATTTTGGAGTTTCGGTTTTTACCAAGAATTAACATAAGCTATAGTGCAAAAATGCTATATAGGGTGAGGGTAATTGAATTTTACAGACAACCGTAAGAGGTAATACCTGGTTAGTTTGCTTGTAAAGCATAATGACACCAGATAGTTTTGAAAACAAATATGTTCAAGTTTAAGGGTTCAAAGACAATGTCAATCTACCTTTTGTACATAATCTTCAGAGACAAAATTGATCAACTGATATGTTTAACACTCATTTTAAACGTTTGCAGCAGTATACAGGGGTATTCCTACCACTCCGTTACATGCGATGTTTAAATTTCCCTCAAAAACCCTAAAATTCTCGTATTTTTTCTCCTGATTGACTTGTTCTTATATCATACTTTATCAGAGTAGTTTTAACATGACAGACTTCGACTATATTTCTATCGTCTCTTGAATGCATACATCCTCAATCTACTTCTATGGTTGAATTATGACTGTTATTATTATTATTATTGTTTTGTGCTCGTCCATCACGTCTCCTGTATTGAAATTTAAAATGTACTAAGCAGTTGTGTAAATATAAATCTTAGCATCTTTTAATCTTATTGTTTAGTTTGCTTTTTTAGTCTTAACATTATCACTTAATAACAGGAAAGTAAGTTCATGATGAACTTGTTTTAAGTAACAATTAAATTAATAAAAAAAAATTGATAATATTATTGTTCAAATTTAACAAAGTTGATTAAAACCCAAAATCAAGTCATAAAAATTTAATTGCTCTAAGTGTAAACTCTTTGTTTTTTTGTATGAATTTTTCTGTATGAATTATCTAAAAAATTATTTTAATTTTACATTTACTTTCTTATGTGTCTAGTCTGAAGAAATAACTATTCATATGCATTTACTCTAACGTTTATAATGTATTGTACAAATATTGTATGTTTCTCTCGTTAGGTAAACATCATTTTAGAGGCTTTTTTTTGGATAACCACATTCGTAAGAAATATGATAGTACTTATAATTAGGAAATTCACTTTTTGTCTGACGTTGTATTGATTATACTGTACAATCTAATCAATAGCTTAATGGTTAAACTATTAGGTTATCAATTAATTAATCTAAGTTTTGAGTTGGAATCTACTTACTTCGATTGAAGAAACTAGGTTGTACCATTAACCCTACTCACATAAACAGTATAACTTCAAGCACACAAATCTACTCTCGGTAGATGAGTTACATTACAATTTGATCTGGTCTTTATACAATAGCTGTATATCATTATCGAATATATGAATCATTCTTTTGGTCCACTGATTATTTGTAAATTAGAAAGTGATAATGTGGGTGATGCTAGATCCTCAGAAATCGCTTGATAGACCACTTAATTTTGTAATTTATTTGCGCGCTTAAATCACTCCTTATTACCCTCATTTTGGCAACTTCAACTGATGTAGGTGCGTACGAAGTTCTAAGTTGTAACTGACTGACTGACCTTCAGTTTGTGTTTCCCACTTGAAATGACCTTAGACCTCATTGGCTAGTTTCCTCTTTAACTTCGCTATTTTATAACTCTTCTAAGGACACTTTTTGTACTGTATATATCACGCTTGAATTGAATGCTTATTGGTTCGTTCGCTCGAGGCTGTTTTAAATATTATATTCTTCTTGCCTACTTTGAACTTCTGGTTCTAGTTAGTTGGGCTGACCCTCAAAGGATAGCTTAACTATCCTGTTATTATGTTACCACTGTTTTACGTTCCATTCACCGATATCAAGTCGTATCTTAATTTGTGTAAACAAAGCAGATATTATTTATTGTAACTGGTTAATTCCCAAGTTATATGTTTTATAACTGTAGAAGTATAATCCATGATCAAAATTATTTGGATTTCTTTTTATCATTTAGATTAGACCTGTTATGGTTCCACACACACGTTCATCATGGGCGTTTATTATTGATAAACCTTATCCCTCAGAAAGTATAACAACCAGTAAAAATAATGCAGAAACACAACGAAAATGGTCTATTGTATATTCTGGTGATACTCCTCCATGCCCTGAACTTATCAAAGCTGGCAAAAATTGCGATTTACTCATACATGAAGCTACTATGGTTGATGAACATGAAGATTTAGCATTGAAAGCAAAGCACAGGTAAACATTTTCATATTTACATCTGTGTAACTTTCTGTATAATAATTTTGCTATTCCCACCTAAATGAATTATCTAGTTGATAAATACATTTAATGTGAATGAGTGTATGGTTACTTATGGATTCGGTTAGCCAGTAAAAGCTTCCTTCTCATTCAGGTAAGCTGGTTTGGCTCGTTAATAAGATGCTTGTTTATCATTATTAAAATCAGATACCATACAAACAATGAAACGATAGGTATCATCAGTCGAAACTCATTAATCGTTACGCTTATAATTTAATAAATATTTGTACAATTTAACGCATTCAATACTTTTTTTATCAGAATAATCTACAGATAAACGCTTCAGTCTGCTTGAATTTTCTTCTTTTTTTTTATTTTTTGTTATGTTAAAGTACAACAAGTCAGGCTATACAAGCTGGACGCGATATGAATGCTTCATTCATTCTGCTGAATCATTTTAGTCAACGTTATGGACGTATTCCACCGATACATGAATTTGAATCGAATGTAGCTGCATCTTTTGATTTTATGACGGTGTGTTGTTTTACACTTTTAATGTTTTCCCATTTCATCCTCAAGATTTTTGTTTCGCAAAAAAGCCTAGCAGAATTATTGTCATTAATCTTTATTTCGAACGAAATTTGATTTCACATTCGTGAAAATGTGATGTATGCCTAGTTAATGCTAAGCAAGTCTAGCACAAATTGATAATCTAGCTTTTTTCATGGAATGTAAAAATAAACTATTGTTTGCAGTGTAGGTATGCAAGATATCACCTCTCCGCCTCCATTATATCTGCTAACTCTTTGACTCATCCGAAAAACAACTTCGGAATACTCAATTGTTTTAATCTTCTGAAACCAGTTTACTAATTAGATTTTATTTACGCATGTTACCCCTAGTAGAGGCATAGGCCGCCAACCAACATTCCCCAACCTACTCTGTCCTGGGCTTCCCTTTCTAGTTCTGACTAACTTTTGTTTATTCTTTTCATGCCTGTCTCCATTTCTCGGTGTAATGTGTTTCTTGGTTGTCCTTTTTTCCTTTGATCTTGATGGTTCTAAGTGAGGGCTTGTCTTGTGACGCAGTTGGGTGCTTTCGTCAATGTGTCCTATCCACTTCCAGAGCTTCCTGATTCTTCCCCCGGAATCTGGTTTGTTCTCTTCCACAGTAGGTTGTTGGTGATAGTGTCCAAAGTATTTTGCGTAGACAACTGTTAATAAACACTTGTATCATCTGAATGATGGCTTTGGTGGTTTCCAAGTTTCCGCTTCACAGGACTTTCTTGACATTTGTATTGAAAATTCTGACTTTCATGTTGATTGATAGTTGTTTTGAGTCCCAGATGTTCTTAAATTGTAGAAATACTTCTTTCGCTTTGTCGATCCGCACCTTCACATCTGCATCAGATCCACTGTGCTCATCAATTAGATTTAACAGCATGGAATAATTAGGCATCGATATAAGATCTTAATCGTATCAAGATTGATATTGACTCGTAGTCTTTACATAAACGTTATTGATGCATGTTTACCTGTTCTACACGTTTATTCATTATCACGTACATCTTCATTCAAAAGTTGCCTACATTTATATATATTACAGAGTTCTAAAATAAAGTACTAAGAATAATAACCTTTATAGCCCAACTGTTCCCAACTAACTTTGAAAGCCTCATTATAATTCTATCAGTAACTACTTTCGTATCGTATTTTTATCAGCCTTGAGTGTACATGTATCCAGCTTTTGAGTTCACCTTATGATTTGTGACATTGCAACTTGTTATATCAGTGTACTACTCATCTCACTTTTATACATATTCGAATTGATTTTACTCTATTGTCTTTTTCCTTAAAAATGAAATTAATTCATCTGTTTTATTTTGTTCTTCTTGCAATAGGTGAAATTTTGTGATCTACCACGATTACCTTATTATATTCCATATTATCAGTATGCATTTGCTAAACATTGGACTATAGCCAGATCTAAAGCAGATTCTTATGCATATCGTAGACTTCGTGAGGCTGATGAACAACTGGCTGAAAGTAAAGATGCTAATTGTACAAAAATTACCGACCATGATGATGCTGATAACGATGATAAATCTTTGTTAAATGTACAAAATCGTAAAAAAATAAATTTATAATTAATGATTAGAACAGAATATTATTTAGTTCTTGATTGCTTTATTGGCTTTTTTTCTATTGACTTTCCCTTTCAATTATCTATCCTGTTAGAAAGAATAGATTGTTTCAGTTTTTCATGATATTGAGTTAGTATTTTTTAAATATTAAATATCATATATTCATTACATTATTACATGTAAGATAAAAAAACGTTAACCAACGATACTTCTTCAACTATTCAGGGAAAGATATCGAGTCGAACTTTGTCCACATATGACATAAAGATATTACCGTCTAATCGATTTCTTTAATTCCGTTTGGTACCCAACTTTTAGTCACCAGTCATTAGATGGTAAAGAAAATATGTGGCTCAGGTGGATGATTATGGTGGAGTTTTGTTCTCTGAGCTAGACAAACAATGAAAGCTCAGTGACCAAAACATCCAGCTCAAAGAAGGAAACTCCACTGTATTCACTGGTCGTTAAAAGGTTGAGAAGTAATCTCAGTGACGAAGCTGCAGGTAATACTTTGATTTGATATCTCTGTCTACTTATACTGGCTAAAACACTCGTTTCTTCAAGTTTTACAATGGTAGAGAGATTAGAGAAAAGTAATTAAGATCCAAATGTGAAGTTTTCCAACTAAATCTATGCTGTTTTGTAGATGCAGTAAAGTGCTACTGTCTAACAGCGACACCGTTTTCTTATAACGAACAGAAAGTGATATTAGAAAAAGGCTGGTCTTATTGAATTACCTTTCCTGGTCCCACAGCTCTTCATCACTATCGATAAGGTATAAAAATACGAAGTCTACTCACAAGCAGGTTGTGTATGATTAGTGCCGATTAGTTGTCCCTTTGACTGCGTTCCAGGTCGTTAGGATCACTCGTAGCGAGCCTCCAATAGACCGAGATTTTCTTCCTCAGTACTATTGCTGGCCATTATCCGTCTATGCTTATGAGCTGTCAGTAATATTGAAGTAATCCGCACAAGAGACTCATGTGTTAAAGTGGCTGATCAATTGCAGTCCCAAACACCTATGGGAAAATTCAAATAACCAATCTAAAAGAATTATACTTTTAAACTGTGTTTTTCACTGAGATTTATTATGATTTTTCTATCTCTTTCAAGTTTTCATCTTGTAAGTTTTCCTTTGCCATCGTGTTGTAAGGTATGGTAACTTAGTTAAACCATTATTTATTTACAATCAAAACATTATTTTTATAGTAGACAAGTGTTAGTCACCATGTAAATGTGTGGTTTGATTGGAAGAAATGTAATTACACAGACAATTCTGATTGCAAATCACAAATGTCAAGAAGTATATAATTATGCTACAACAGTTTCAAAGGACAGTTCGCCATAAGCTTTGATTTGAGTAGTACCTCGTATAAGGGTAATATAGTTCTTTGGTACACCTTTCAATGACAGACACTGCCACAGAACCTCACGATCGACACAGACAACTGCCGTCTTAAGGTCCAGGAATACAACTATTGTCGGACGCCTAAATGTGTGTATGTGTTCCATTCTTTGTGTTCTCTCAAATCCTAAACTTTTTCTACATTTCGTTTCTCTCATTATTTAACTTATGTTCATAAAGCTTTCACGGATTTCTCTTAAACAACTTGTCCCTTTGATATGGCTTAATGGTCGTAAACAATTTCATACATTGATTGTCACTCAAATAATTCACTTATATAACATCTTTAATTGCCACATGCATTAAAAAACTCTGAAGGCAATATTATTCTCTTAAGTTTACAGATGATAGATAATCTAACTAGTACAAAAGTTAAATCTAAAAATTCCTACCGAAAGCCCTCAAATATTTTGAACCAAGTCTACTGTGAGATTGATTCACTTAACATGTACAATGTAATTATGGTTGACAGGATTCCATGGAATATTAATGTCATCTTTTATTATCTGATTTGAATTGACAATTACATCTCTGTGCTGATGTGGTGGTATGGCAACATGAACTGATGTACTTACGTACGAAGTTCTACGTTGCATCTGACTGACTAGTGTTATAGAAATTCAGATGAATGGCAAACACATTTTATTTCAATATTCTTAGAATTCTATTCATTCATTAGTTTCACATCTTCTCTTTTAGTTAAATCAATCCTATCATACTTAATATTTTCAGTGACAATTTTTGTTATCAATTATTTATTTTCTTAGAAAAAGACACTACTATGAATTTTTAATAACAAATCTGTAAATAAATGCACAAACTAATAATAAATTCGTCTACATTGAATTTTGTTTCTTGTTGTTTTTTAACATTCTTATGGGAATTAACAGTAAAAAGTTACATTAGCTTTCTCTAAAAAAAAAAGTTAATAATATGGTGATATCTATCACAACACTTGAATTTTAGTAATTTCCGATGTACTACTGTTTAGCCTAGACGACTCGAAAAAAAACATCTGTAATTTTGAATAAGTTATTTTTTTTCATTTCACAATAACCGGTTCTTTTTTATGTCTACATTATCAGATAACATTCAAAGTGAAGTTCATTCACACACCTGGGTGAAATCAGTAAAATTCTCATTTGCTTACTTAGTCATCTAACGTTGCTGGTTAATGTTAAAGATCAACGTTTCCATCATAGTCGCTGCGAAGAAATTATGCTTGGCTGTTCACATGTTTGTTCGTAAGATTCTGGACTTAAGTGAATTTTCCACTGAAAATCTTTGAAGCAATATCTTTGGTTATTGGTCCCCACCGCAGTTGATACCTTGAAGTGGTGGTCGGCCTAGCCTATCATGATGACCCAACTGAGCCATATTGGCTGGAACATATGTTCTTGTAGGTTCTGCCATGCAGGGCAGGTCGATTGGAGAACAATGAGACTAAAAGCAGCTATTCAAGGTCTGAGGGCGAAGTCGTACTGCTGACTGCAGAGAGATGTGACAGCACTAAGGTGTTTCTCTCGGAAAACCAGCATCTGCAGCGATGCTGCCTTCTCACAAGGAAGGAGGGGTTAGGAAAGGTCGACCCTAAAAATGTCACACCTCACCTTATCCCTTTCACAGTGTGGGCACCCGGAAAGTGATACCCGCCCTTATACCCTTATCAATCGGTCCCTTAATTAGGTGGCCTGTAAAACCTGGCGAACGAACAGCTTGAGAGTATTGAAGAAATACGTATAAATTTTTTTAACGGTGATTAGCTGCTATCGATATTGTTTTCATGACATTTTTCCTCATAGTAAACCCCTTTCATTTCCTAAAATTACAGATAAGTAGAGAAATATGCGAATTACTAAAGTGGTTTTTCTTTGGTTTATCGGTAATTAGACTTGTAACTAGTAAAGAATTCATAAAAGTGGTAGTAATGGCTTAAAACAAATCTGAGAAAAAATATGCTGACATTGGACAATGTCTGAAGAGATGATTGCCCAAAGGATTTAGTAGTTTGTGTCTAGCTACTGTAGTTTGTATCTTCTCAGCAATGTTCATCCATAATCACGTAGATTTTAGGACATTTAGGCTAATAATAATTACGATAGCCGAAAACTACTGAATAACAGCTTATTTACAACAGTTTAAATTGTTTTATGGAGGTGATTACACTTTCTTATATAGTGAGCCAATCAGAAGTAATCACTTGATTATAATCAGAAATGTCCTAAAGAACGAATGCCTTATCTTCGTATGAGGTTTGCAATCACCGTCAGGCACATGATACTAGTAGAATTTTACGCAGGATTGAATCAAATCCTATTCTAATATTGACCGTTATTATAAATGAATGTTATCGTGTTATCAATCTTAAAACTGATGCTAAGTTGATCGAATCCTAATCATTTGACCCAATGAAATTTCCTCATTTAAACCGTATTATTAGTGTCTCAAAGCGCAGAAGTTTTCTCCCTCAAATCGAATGCATTTGACGTTACTCTGAGTTCTCAAAGACTTGATCCACCAAGCATTGATCATACTACCGATTGCATAAAGAATGTATTGGGTATTCCAATTAGAATTGATTGAATTATCAAATTTATTGGTTTAATTATTGGGTCTTGACTGGCTCACAGATTAAAAAATATTTGACCAGCTATTTGACATTTATTGTAACCAACTATCTTGCTCAACCCTTCAACAGTCTTTCCATCCAATTATTATGAACATAAGGGATCTGAAGTTTTTCGGCGCTTTTCAAAATAATTACAAGGGGACGGTAAGAAAGAAGAAACCAGCACCTCCCCCCACAAGTGTTTCTCTTAAGCTGAAAAAGTGTTCGTCAGAAAGACTCTCACTTCGTTTGACGCCATGTATCCACAGAACGAAAGGTGAGATTATCAACCCAAGGTTAAGAATGCCCATCGAACCCTTGATGGATTACCAGTATATGTAAGAAATTTCTGACCATGGGGACCTATGTGGTTAGCCGCTGTCATCGTAAGAAGATTCGGGGACGTGACCGATGTTCGGTGGAAAGTCTGATAAGACATGTAAACCACATCGAGGACAGACGACTAAATTCGAATAAAGAAGCCCCTAGCGCGTACTTACCAATGGATTACTTGGTCATTGCTGGAGTGACAGCTCGACGCCAGGAGCATAAGCGAGAAACATCAATCCCCTCAGCGCCTTCAAATAAACGGAAGAAGCTGGGCATTTTTTCCAGGAGACATAGGTGATATAGTGAGCCATTGACAGGTGATCAAACAAGAAGGTCACTAGATGATGCATATCACTGACGAAGAAATAAATCCATTTTCAAAGAGGAACGAATATATATATATATATGTATATTATTCGGTTGCCAAGCAAACTTTCTGTTTCACTCTTGAGTTCTCGCTTATGTATTCAGCTTGGGAGTTTATCAAGTATTGCGTTCAGATCTCGGCCAACGCTCATGATGACACTTTATTAGTCAACGCTAATTGTGACTGATTAAAACTTGCTGTAACTGGTAAATTTCTTTTATTCCTTGAAGGAGGAGTGGCTTAATATATACTGACAAAATGCTAATTTTTGTACCTATTAGTTTATCGTCTACTCGTATCTTGAAAATTGCTTGGTTCTTTCAAAAGAGTTCGAACTTCTTTGTAAAGCTTTTATAATTCTAAAAAAGTGAATATCTCTTAGGCATTTATAATATCAAAATGCTCATCACGTCAATTTTCGTGAGTTTAACTGTCTGGAAGCCTACCGTTAATTACCAACTCCAATTCTCGGTTTCTTCATTTTTAACTTGAGACGCTTCTGTTATCCGGTTTGTATCAGTGTCGTCAAATTCTTATATTTGAAAATTATCCACGTTGTTTATTCAACTCACCATATGTCATATAAGTGCTTGTATTTCTTGACAAGATAACTATTCTGTAAATTGATAGTGACGAATATATCAAATTCATAACTCTGGATTATACAAAGCGATAATTACTTCTAAGATTTTCCTAAAGTGTTTTGACTTCATTCGGAGATATAAATTATGCACTGTGAATAAAACTACACTTTTTGACTACTTTGTTGTTTGATTTGTTATGATATTTGTCTGTTTTTCTTAGAATCAACTAGAATTTTATTTGTAAATTGTATCATATGATAAAGATTTAACTACAATCCAAGTTTAGTTAATTTTGGTTTGTCTGAATACATTAATTCGTAAACACACAATAAGTGACATATTTTTAATGAAATTAACTAAAATCACATATTAATTATCCTATGTAGTTGAATTCACAACTCAACAGAAATGAATTAACCAATCAGAGTTACGTTCGCCATATCCAATCAGAAATGGCTATAATATCAGGAACAAATACATTTGAATATAGTTAACATAATATAAACTGTTTAACTTTTTTCTTTCGGAAATCCAAATTACGCATAACAGTAAAATATGAATAAATGCTGACAAACGAAATATTTATTCGTATAAATATTCATTTATACTCAGTGCATTTTTAATTGGAACAGACAATTCAAGAAATTGCATATTCTTACTGTCAATGAAGTTTATCTTGTGTAAATCAAGTACCTGGTTTGATTAGATGAGTAAGTTATTAGAGTATTTTTATTTATTGAATATGTCAATTATACTAGTAGTGTTCTTCTAAGTTAATCATATCAACATATTTGTAGTTGGCTTAATTTCTTTTAAAAATGAAATGGTCATGATTAATATATACCCTGTAAGATATTTACGGGAAACTTTTAATACTTCTCTGATAATGATATTTTTTACTCCGTAAAGGTTTTTGCATTATAAAGTTATTTACATATATCTGAAGCAGAACTAATGATTTTATTGGTTATTTGTATAGAATAATTTAAAGACATTAATGAAACATGCTGTATGTTTGCTACGATTTATGTATTTTGAAATATGTTATACGAAAAAAAAGCTATGTATGATAATAGTTAGTTTGTTAATTAATTACCGATTGCTTGTTGAGTGTTTCTTCACAAATTAAATGTACTGAAGTTCCTAGCCTAACTTGATGTTCTTATCGATTTTTACCAAGTGAACGAGATAATTTTCTGAACTAAATGCAATATTGTTTTTTAGTTTATTTACAATTGATCGAACATTGGGTAGTGACCAATGTCATGTATTTCAGGTCTATCTTAGTGCAAATCAAATACTATCAGTCAAGTTGCAATTCGGCCATTTATCTTGGAGACTCAACACCACGTGTACTATGCTGAGATTTAAGGTAGTGGCTGGAGGTGGTCTACAGGAAACCCTGAACCCAGGTTTCATACTAGTTGGCACTCGTCAGTAAGGTATACCTGTAATATTTAAGGAACTGATGCTCCTTAGCTAATTCGATCTTATGCCTCGCAGCTTCACGGTTACAGACGTTGCCATCTCGCTATCTGGGTCGCGACTAACCTCCCGTAGAACTGAAATATATTTACAATTGATCGATTACCAGGTCGTGACCAACATCATGTGTTTGAGATCCTTCAGTCTGCTGGCTAACTGATTAGTGTTATTCGGTAGTTGAATTCTTGTTTACAGAAAGTAATTAAATAACTTTTGTGAATTAGTGACCTAAATTCCAGTTCCCATGGTAGAACTCCATGTCATATAAATCAGTTTGTGTACTTGGATAGTGATTATTATAACTTAGACCGTATACAACTAAATAATAACTGAAGATCTATATTTTATAAATGAATTATATTAATAAGCTGTGAATTAACAGATTAAGATTAAATTTAATTAGCAAAAGATTATGGAGAAAATAATCTCAGTCATTTGGATAGAATACTGATAATGATTATATATTTAATAATCTGACAAAAATGTCTCATGTCTGATTGAATAAGTTAATTGTTTGTACAGACTTATTATATATTAATTAATTTCTTGAAATGTTGACTTTAAATTTCTCTCAATTTGATGTCAGTAGTATTGATGTGAATAATCGCTCACATTCATAGTTTTCATTTCTGTCAGTATAGAATTTATCAATTCGAAAATAAACAAATAATAACTAGGACAGTAAATTTCATAACTAATTCTCTATGCACTTTTAAAGGGTTTTTATGTGGTCGCTGAACATGGAAATGTGGATCCATCCTATCAGATGAGTCCCAAATAGAATGAAACACGATTCTTACATTTCACAGCTAGGCGCTTTCCAAATTTTGTCTTTATGTAGAGACTAAATAATACAATACGTAATACGTATTAGATACTGTAAGACTGTGTGTATATGTTGCATCCTAATGGAAAACATCATTGGTTGTTAACTAGTTAGACGATTTTTATTGTTAGTTCTCATATTTTACAGGGAACCGATCAACTCCTAACATCATGTTGATGTCTGTCATAAGTTTATTCCTTTTTGACATAACAACTAACCGATAAAAGCATTCAACTTTACAAATATAAAGTTACAGATTCATGGTTATTATATCCGATTAGTTATTGGTGTTTTATCTACATGGTCATACCACTGATACTTGAAAATGAAGCACCACTACAGTTCTTAAGCCGCGAAATAAAATCACAAAGACTAATACAAGTAAAAACTGTTTCTCTACAAAATAAGACAATAATCCTAGTCGAAAATGTACTCATTCTCATATATTTGATTTCTGCATACATTTGAATGTCAATTTTTTTTTTCCGAGAAAAAAAGTCATATTTATGAAATTTTAATCAAATCGCATGCTGTATGTCAGATTGAACATGGTTCACGTCAATTCAATACAAAGAAGATCATATCTTAAATTAACATCACATTGAAATGAACCAAAAAAAAAAAGAAAATTGTTTTTACTGAATAATCATCATACTGAATTGAATTGGAAGTAATCTGAAACAAAAATCACACAATCACAATTGTAATTTGTCTTTTTTTCCACTGCCATCATCATATCGGACTCCTTTTTGGAAAATTTATTCTCAGTGTGAAATATAGACTTTTCTTCAAAATATTAATTTACTGAATATAATTTTAATACAAGGCTTGAAAGGATGTTTGCAAAAATGTTATTTTTAGTGTTTGATGAGTCTTTGAATGAATGTGTTTACCTGGAATATCGAAGACCTTAGATAATAATGCATGAATGTGTAAATTGCTAGAAGCAATTTCGTAAGATAAAACATAGAAATTGGATATGAAAACAGAAAGAGCTCTGTGAAACTATAGATATGCACTGTTAAGCAATCCTTTACTTAAAACTAGTCCCAACCAGTTCTCAACGATTGTTCATAGTACAAAATATAGTCGGAAATAAGTTATGTTTATAATAAACCTGACGATGTAGAAACTTCAATAATTTATTATTTTTTTTAATTAAGATGTAACGCAAATTTTGAGCTGCGAACTGTTTGTTGACACTTTTCTTATTGAAACCGAAAAAAATCATTTTTCAATGTCATATTTGTTTCTATGCAAGGACTGGAACTACTTTTTTTTTGTTATGAATCATTTGGGAAAGAGTTTTCGCTGTAATTTTTTCCGCTTAGATTATTTGATTATTTCAAGTGTTCAGGATGCTGTTGAATAATTAATTCAGACGTTTTATTCTTAATTGATGAATCTATAGGAAAAAAAAACTGGGAAAAATGTGTTTTTATTGAATTACTTTCGTTTACTTTTATGGAGATAATTTAATTGAAAATGTATACCACCTGAAGAAGAACTGTTTCGAAGAATGTAGCAATCAATAGCAAATTATGTTTTCTTTTTGGCTATTATATTTCAAAAACATATATCCTTTACTTCCATATAGACTTACAACCAAGACAAAAATATATTTTACCAAACGAATAAGTAATGATAGGTCAATACGATTTTATTACTGAATGACATGGTTGAAGACCGTTTGCAATAGCGCAGGTGCATTCATTCATTATGTTCTCTCAAATCACTAGATTCTATTTCTCGAATAATATCTTCAAACCCTAATTTCTCCGATTCCTGCTAATACCTTTACTACTTCTACTACTATTGGATTTGAATTGACAATTACATCTCTGTGCTAATGTGGTATGGCAACTTAAACTGATGTACATATGTACATACGAAGTTCTACGTTGTTGTTGTTGATTGATTGATTGATTGATTGAATGACTACTGGTTATCGAATAAATTATCACTGAGACAAATCGGAGCACTAAATAGATACTTTACCATATTTTGAAAATATCTGTTTGCTATGAACCTTGAATTACTTCTTAAGTAATAACCATAATGAAATAGTTGCATTAGATTCCCAATTTTCAGTAATGTGACGAAAATGTTCTCTTCATAATCATCAAAGACCTGTAGTGTAAATTTGAGATAATTTATTCCTAGTTCCGTTGGAGATTCCATTCGATACGAGATCTTCCAAAGTGTTAGAAACATCTATTAGGTTAATTAAATAAAAGGTCATAAAGTCTTAGTGGTCACAATTAATCATGAATTAGCTGAACTTGTGAAAATACTACTAATCATTCTATATGACACCAATGATCCTTCAATTAATGGTCTGAGTCTTATTTTTTTTTTCAGAGAATTTACACACACCAACATTAGTTCAGTTTACAATTAAATACACTGTTGAATCATGAATAGTTTGTTGCCAAAATTGAAAATTCCACTGTATGAATATAAATTATGAGTGTTTATTTTAAAATTTTGAGCACTTTTTCACACTAACATAAATAAAACTCTTATTATTCAAACCAATTAATGGATAATAGAACTATATGAATTTTTTGCTGAGAATTCTGTAACCATTCAACTGTTGTTATTCTTTCAACATGAACATTTAATAAAAATGGCTAGATAGGATTGTTAACAAACGGAATTTAAGAATACAAACTGTTCAGTAATAATTCCTTCTCCTCATTTTAGCACCCTAGCAGCCATGTTTGAAAGGTTTTGATTTTAATTTTATCTAAAGTTGAGTGTCAACACTACTTGAGAACATCGAACTACTGTCTATAATTTCTTCATTTACTATGAACTTGTAATTAGTGCAAGTTTCTTTTATTACGAAAACTAATGTTAAATAATATAAAATCTCCATTGAACCAAACCAATAAACAGAGATAATCCATTTGTTCATCTCACAATCATTATTATTAATAGCATATCTAACTAAACTCAAGGTTCCGATTTAAACTTATGTCTATTTGCACACTGATAAGTTAATGTTGATTATATCGAGTGTGACTGTAATCAATCCCACTTAATTATCTTTATCAATCTACACAATAACATTTCAAGAATGAACTCAGTAATTGTTCGTTAGTTTATGCAGTTATGAATTTGATAAGTTGAATTCAAATGTTCAATTTTTTCTGTGGAATTGTTTTGTTTGCTTATTTTATTGATATTTCATGCTCAACTAAACTAATTATTTCTATAATCCAGAAACTTATTTATCACTTCATTAAGTTCGAATAATTCATAGTGAATTCGATCACTGTTATTGTCACCTTTAAAAAAATTTAAATTTAACATATTGTAGCTGCACCCACTGATCATTTTATATCCTTTCATTGGTTATACATTGATGCGATAAAATAAGTCAAAGTTCAACTCTGATCAACTGAAAAATGTAGATAAAATGACATAAACATAAGATTTAATCTATGCTAGTGTTGGGGACGTTAGATCCCCAGAACTCGCTTGATAAATGTCTTAATTTTGGATTTTTCTTCATGGGCTGATTAGTTGGCCTTGAGATCGCATTTCCCACCAGCAATATCCTTGGCTGTGATTGGTTGACGGGTTATTTTAGTATGCTATTTTTGTGACTCTCCCAAAGACGTTTCTATGATGTATAAATAAACGTAATTTGTGTGCTTGAGTTCATTGTACTTACTTACACTTTCTACGCTATATCAAGACTTTTTCTTCAGTTAATTGGGGCAACGGATCAGAGTAGCCTACCATATCACTTCTTCGTTGCCTTGTTCTCGTTTATCGACTAAGGTGAACTCGTAATAGTTTCAAGCGTATCAAGCGACAAGCATAACAGTTAGCGACTTGTCAATTAAAGTATGTTTAAAGTTCAAAAGGAATTTAATAATATCTTTCCAATATTTTCATTTAGAGTTATGGAGCTTAGTGTTTTTACACATTTGATATCATCAATCAATCATTGTTAGACCACCATTAGAAACCTGGAAGCACTGGACGGCCGTTTCGCCCTGGTATGGGACTCATCAGCAATGAGGATCCACGACTCCTGCACCCCGCAGGATTTGACCCAGGACCTTCGATCTCATGCGTGAACGCCTAACCTCTGGACCACTGATCCGGCATCCAACGGTGTTAATGTCTAACTCTGATCAATCTGGTGATTTTGCGCTACCTCACCCACTTATCTTCGGTAGTTACAGCCTACACCCGACAGGGTTAAACTCCACTGGTCACGTCTTCTCACCAGAACTCCGGGAATTCCCTCACGAAGCTAGTCAATAGTGAGCACATTTAATTTCTTTTCAATAATTCAACATCAACTCAGTGAGACATTCAACGACTTTACGTATGACTAGAAAAGTTTCATTTCTACATCAAATATCTGGGAAAGATTTTTATTTTCATCTTATATAAAAGTGGATGGACTAGATATGTGTAACTGGCACATCACTCGTATATTTTATATTTCTCTGCCTTTTTATTTTAAAAACTGAAAAAACTGTATATTTTTTTTCAAAGAATTCTTTACAATTTATAAAAATGTGTAACTGGAAGTTGTTATTCTCATTTTAATTGATTTATTTAAGAATTCGTTCCACTAAGTAGAATCTCTGACACTGTAAGGCTCTTATTCTCTCTCCCTCTCTCTCTCTCTCTCTTTGTTTCAAATTACTTTCATTTCTCTAATTGGGTCATTAGTTCAAACTTATTCAACCAGATCTGGTTTTGACAATCGAGTGATTTCATTGAATTTCCTATTAACAACATTCCCTAGTTTTTTACAATATGCAATAAACATACATATTTCGTTTGTTCATTTTCTGAGTAAAAATTAAATTTGAATTATTTAAATCAATTTTCAATAATTATATATATATATATATATATATATATATATATATATATATATATATATATATATAATTTTAATGTGTATGACAAACTAGCTGATTTTTCAAACAGAAACTTATGCCATCGCCATGATTTGTATTTTTTTTTTAAATCGATTAGTGTTTAGTAACGCCTAAAGTCAATATTTAAAGGTTCAATTTTTTTTTTGACCAAGTAAAATGAACAGAGAAAGTCAACCAAAAATAACATTTCTGTTTAGTCAAAATAAAAATACTATTAAATAATGCTTACTGTGCCCGCCTAAAATAAAAAGAATTGATTGAATTGAACTAATCAAGTGACATTAAAAGATCGGACATCGCTACTACAACAAACAACAACAACAACAGAAAAATTAGGCAGAGAAAAACACATTCAAACGAATACAACTTACAATTTTCGTGGCATTGAAATGTATTCGTCTCAGTGGAATTATTCATTTAGTTTTACACTAGTCAATTAATTTCATCATCAAAAATGTTTTCTTGTTTACCAGTAGATAGAAATTTAAAAATTAATTGATCTCAGTATTCATTAACATGAAATTGTCAAAGTGATTTGGGAAATTCTATTTCATAGACTTTATTAAAGTAGTCAATTTCCAGTTAAACCAAGTTGTATAAGTTTTTATTGTACTTATTCAAATATAAAGTCTTCTTGATAAGAGCAACAGAAAATATTTTTAGATAGAATAATGTAGGGTTAACAACTTTTCAACTTTTTCATGTTACTGTATAACGGAGAGAAAATAGTCTGGTCAGTTTATCAGAAGAGTACATTGAATGAATCATAACTACACCTTAATAGCTTTTGCCCAATAAGTTACTAAAAGCGATTTTTTTTTTCAAAACTCTATTTTATTGAGAAGAAAAGATATATACTACTGACAGAATAGGAAAAGCTATGATCGTTGAATGTGCCTAATGGACAAATCGATTGATGAGTGTAGAAAAACTAAAGACAATAAGTCAAGTATAGCTGTAATCATTAGAAAACCAATCATCCATCTGAACTTTAAAGTTGATGATGTTGTATGGCTGAACAGTCCAGACACTATGTAACTATTCATTTTCAACCCTTTTAACTTTTCTTACCATCAATATTGTAGAATGTTCTTCCACATATGATTTATATTTAAAATATAGAGTACTTAGTCTCTTAAATTTATTCACATCATGGCTATATCATGTTGACTGACTGTGTTTGCAATGACTTCTAACGAATGTCCATCTAAGTCAACCAGTATTTTGAAACCATATTACATATCATAATAAAATGAATTGATTTTTTTTTTATTTCATTCAAGTTTTTATTCTTTCATGCTTTGTGATTTGTGCTCATTTCACATATTCAAATAAACATGGACTAAAGTCACCATAAATTTCAACAGAAACATCAAATTTCGCTTAAGTAACTGCTTACTATATATGTCTGTTACTTTTCAATTGTTTTCTCATCTTGTAATAGTCATAATAAATTTTTTCTCTTCAACAATTTAAATTTCCTCTTCCTTTGATTGGATTTATAGACAATATGAATAAATTATTTATTATTTAAGGAATTTTGTAGTTTTTATTACTAATCTCTACTATCTGTACTTGTTGTTAAGTTCAAAATTAACTGCCAATAAGAAATAAATCCAATCCCTGCGTATATTTTGAACTGGAAAGACATTAGTAGAGTTTTGAAATAGCCATCTATCATTTACTTATAACAATTATTCTTTATGACATTAAGTCAATCTACGTTTAAATTTTCATCATGAGCAAAAATCAAGTAAATATGATCTATGGATACTTTTTTAGTTAAAATTTCAAGCATGACGTTTTGCTTTCTAGGTGAATTACTCGTTCACAATGACAATTATTGATTATTGAGTTTCATTACAATCATGAATTGATCATTTTCAGTCCGTCATTAGAAACCTGGATGCACGGGACGGCCATTTCGTCCTAGTATGAGACCCATCAGTAGTGCTCACCCATGATCCCTGTACACGGGAATCGAACCCAGGATATCCGATCTAGCGCGCAAACGCATAACCTCATTTACTAATAAATAACAGATTTTTACAAGTTAGCCTGTTTTTCAGAGAATAAAAAACCAAACCAAAATTGAACTTATTATGTCAGGTAATTTTGTGGAGATTTCCATGCTTTGAAAGTAAGTTTTGGTCACAAACCACATGAAGTTGAAAATGGACACCAGTTCAATGATCCTAAGGTATATATATATATATACAAGTATCTATAAATATTATTCGGTAGCCCAATAGAATCTTTTCTGCTCCTACCTCCTCTCTTAAATACCCAGTTTGAGGGGTTAGCCCATATCTCTGACACCGCACATTCTAACAAAAATCACTCTTTAGAACTACTTAACATTAACTTTCAAAATAAAATATAAGACGAAATTCCTTTTTAAAAGTTGTTTGAATCTGCAACAGATCAGTTCCTTTTGGCATATGTGCATTCTGTGCGGATAACCTCATTATTCTCATTAAGATACAAGTATTATACACAAAAATGAAAGGTGGCTAACAGTGGGATTCTGGACGCATATTTTGTCTCATTTGCGACTTATCAACTAACTGTACCTGAACTTCCTTGGATGTCCATAGAAAGGACTTGAACTCAGTACATTTCTCTTCAAACATTCAACATCATATCCACATAGTTACATGCCTAGATAACTATCGGTCTAATCAACGGGGTTAAACTTTAGTTCATGTTAAAGGTTTGTATGATAGTGATACTTACTTACAAAAGACTTTTTATGACGCATAGTTAGTTATATGGTAGATTAATATTACAGGTTAATACAATATGAAAAGTATACATTTTCAGTAAAAATTTAAAACTACCTGCCTACCTACATTATGGTTATAGAAATATTAGATTTAATCACAATAAATAATCCATGTCTTGTTAAAAAAAATAAGAAAAGCAAGAAACTTATTGATGTGTATATACAATCTGTGGTAAATGTTACCATTGGTTACCTACTGTATGTCACCAGATGCAATAATATAAATGAATTCTCTTTTCTTTTGAAAAAAAACTAATAGTAATAATATTTCCTTCTACTTTTTTTTCTCTTTATTTAAATTTAATGTAGTTTTTATTCTCTTATATGTAAGAATACTGAAAATTGTTTTGATGACAATGTTGTTTTGGTGTTGTTTTTTTTTACAGGATTACATTATGAATTTTCGTTTATTTTTTCATTGATAATTTCTATTACACTGCTAGATTGAGTAACCATTTTAACTTATGATGATAATTTCTAGTGAATAAGTTAGTAGTTTCTTGTGCACAATAAATATTTTGATGAATCTTTGTAGTTTATAGTACAGAGTGATTTCATCTGAATAATCTATGAAAATTGTTGAAAAATTAAAATTGTAAATATCTGGCTAAAGAATATTCATTGCAATTAGTTCTCATTGAGTTCTCACAGTTACAAATAAAAATTAAAGTTCTAAAAGAATGACCATGCTTAAGGTGAACGAATCATTTAAAATTACTGCTTTTGAAATTGATGAGTTCCACTGAGAAAAACCTTGATCATTGGAGTTCACTTGTTTTGGATATAAGAAGGGTAATCATTGAAGACAATGGAAGACAGTCGCTCAATATCTTGGATTGATTAAAATCAGACTTGTACATGGCTGGATCCTGACTCAGTTGTCTACAGTTTAAGAGTTCGCACAAACGACTGAAAGCTCTGAGTCCTTTTCTTAGTGGTGCTATCAAGGACGTTCATTTCTGAGGGCTGTCATATGAGAATAAAACAGCTGATGGGCGTTTCCAGGTTTTCAGTGGTTATTGATTATCGATATCAATAACATTTCCAGTGTTAAAATGATCAATATGCAACGTTCACTCGAACAAGTCCGTTGAAATTTTGAGATTTATTATCAGATAGCATAAAAATGTAATAACAATAATAATAATAATAATAATTAATAATTATTAATCATCACAGGTTAAAATAAATGTTTTGTCGAATATTTTGTGTTATATATAATAATATACAGTATGCAAAAGTTTTGAATAGCGATGAATGCTAATCAAATCGTCAAAATGTTTAAAAGCATCATAATACCGACTATAGTCATAAGAATGTTACTAATAATACCAAGATATGTGAATAAAATAAATTTAAACTATAAAAATATATAGGCTATTTGTGCATTAGTCCACAGCCATAACTCCCTCAAAAGAATCGAACCCAGGGCTGCATTGCCAAAATTTAACAATTATTCTCCTAAAAGCGCAATCTGATTGGTTCATGCTACCAATTTCAGTTTGTCACAATAGATACCTGTCTGAATCTAAACAATGTAGAACTCCGTTAATTTCGAATGGCAGCTAGTATTCCAAATGATCTTTTTAACTAAAAACACTTCTTCATATGCAACAGAAAGATGTAAACTAATATCTTCTATTTGTTAACACTCATTAAAAAGGCTTCATATGATACTGATGAAATACGAGCTTATTAGAAAACTATCTGACCTGGGTTATTCAATGTGAGCGTTAAAAAATTTTATGATTAAATTATTCAAATTGGAACTTTCTCTATAGAGTGATTTGATAAAGAATTTATGAATACAACTTTGAAATGTGAAATTTAAAGTTGCATCATAATATTAATATAATTTTTATCATGTTTTAAAAATATAAAAAAGGTTTAGCAAAGAGATTCTCTTTTCAGCGATCTCATTTCCAAACTGTGCAATTGTATACAAATATATAGTTATTTATTTACTGATTTGAACTAGGATGTATCATAATTGAGTAGAGGCTAGGAATGGAATCTGAGATTTGGCTTTCCTTCTGTTTGAAACTTGTTAAGTGGACGTATGTGCTTTGTAGTATTGGTAAGAACTGATTACTTTCAGTCCATAGTATCAGCAACAACAAAATCACCCGCTGTACAAGCCGGCGGTTAAAGGACACTAGCTTTTGAAGAGAAAGGTGCCAGTCCCTGGTTCATACGCAAAACGGAGGATTGAATAAGGTAGGAAACGTTGAATGTTAGGTGTAAAGTGTAAAATGTCCTACTGAGAGGAATGCCATAATAGAACAAAAATCGATGTTTAACACTCGGTACTTTTTAACGATACCTCAAAGGATATCGATTCATGACGAATACCAACAACAAAGTATGGACAAAGTATTTTCACTGAAATCTACAAGTTATTCACTAGAAATTCTGTTCACTGAATAAAAGTTTTTTTCCGATAAACAAACTTTTCATAACCTAAAGTACCAATATTTTCATTTTAAAAAAATATTTTATTACTTTTTTTCTGCCCAAATAATTTTTATGCACTAAGTCATCTCTTTGTTACGATATTTATCTACAAGAGTTTAGTTTTTTCTCTTGAACTCACTGAGATGAACCGAAGTTTTTTTTCCAAAGTAAAGTTTCTAATGTTCAAATTTATTACTTCTAACTTTTTATCGTCGTCAGCTGTTATTTTTTAAAGTAATTTTGAAAGAATCTCGAAAGCATTAAGTTTGATAAATATGATTGAAGCATTTATTGTTGTGACTAAAATATCTAAAGTTATTGCTTTCATACTTTTGCCCTTAAGTCCTAATTGAGCATAAGCCATCGACCAGGATTCTCCAACCACTTTTGTCTTGGGCTCTCCTTTCTAGTTGTTTCCTCCTATTCTTGGTATAATCTGTTCTTTGATCTTTCTCTTTCCCTTTAGCCTTGAGGATTCCAGGTTAGGGCTTGCCTCGTGATTCAGTTGGGAGATTTCCGCAATGTATGTCTTATCCACCTCCAGCGCTTCTTCAGAATTTCTTCCTCAGTTAAAAGTTGGTTTTTCCTATGACACAGTAGATTGTTGTCGATGGTGTCTGGTCATTTGGATTCGAAGTATCTTGCGTAAACAACTGTTAATTAATACCTGTATATTTTGAATTATGATTTTGGCGGTTTTCAAAGTTTCCGCTATATACAATAGAACTGTCTTGAGGTTTTTATTGAAAATTGTGACTTTGGTGTTGGTTGATAATTGTTTCGGGTTCCAGTGTTTTCCAATTATATAAATGTATCAGCTCATGTTATATCAATCCAGACAGTTAACGTAACAAAATCCATGGCTGTATACCTAAAGCCAGACAAGTAAATCATACTTTTGTCTGTAGTCGTTGGTCGGTATCGAAGTGTCTTTCATAAACCACCACAGTCTTTACAGATACTGTATTTCCATAAATGAATAAAACAGTCAGAGAAGATTATCAGTATCATAAACACTGACTCACAGACTTACATTTTCAAAGATAAATTTTAAAAATATAAGGGGTTAATGGCTTAAAAGAATCCCTTACAAAATAATCCCTTGACACCAGACTTTAGACCAGGTATCGCTTGTACTCGTATCACACTGACATATACACAGACAACATCATCAACATGAGCTCTGAACAATCTCCACATCTCATATTAAGAATTAGTCTTCAATGTAAAGATATCTCGAAAGTGTCAGCTGTCTGTATTGTTGCAACAGCACACTTACGTACTTACTTACCTACTTAAAATTTTTTATAACAGAAAACAGTGTATTTGATTGTTATCTCTGATAATTTGCCTAATTCGAGTGTTTCACGATAGAAACCTTATTTTAATTGAGATCATTACTGAGTTGTTTGATAGATTCATGGTACATTTTTTGATGAAAATATTATACCTATCAATTATAATAGTATGAACTCTATTTTCTATGAACTTTCGACAGCCTTTCTCCTTAATAACTAATAATTAAGAAGCGAATCTTAAACATCTTAAGTATATTGTTAAGTCTTTATGAAATTATGCTCCGAAACAACTTAGTATCAGTATTGCTGTTCAGCACAATAGAGTGATGGTCTACTGTGAGTGAAATTACATCGTTTTGGTTACTTTTATGCGCCGACCAATCGCAGATTTTCAGAGTAAAAGTAGTAAATGACCTATAGTTTTATAGGACGTTTATTTATTTATTCAACTAGTAGTAATTATTACTAATGATATATCAGAAAGTATTTATTGGATCTTTTGTATCAAGATCAGCCGAGTTATGATAAGTCGAACTTTTATTCTGATACTTCAACTTAACTGTTTATTAAATTATTAACATGCTTATTGGGCATTCACTACTTCCTCATAATAATAGCAGCAGTATAACTGATACACTTTCATATGTAGACAATATTTCATTTAACAAATAGACATTTAAGACTCCTCAGGAGCGCACAGTTACAATCATACACATCAAATTAAAACTATAGATATATAGAAAAGTATATTAAAGATCCCCATTGTGAAAATTAGAACAACACATAAAAGCGAACAATATTGTTTTCGATTGGATCGTCATCAGGCTTTACTCTATTATACATGAATATTTATACGAAAATGTTTAACCCCAATCAAGGCAATTTGAGTCATAATCACAATGAAATGAAAAAGATTACGTCACTACACACATAATAGGCAAAAGTACAAGTGGATAGTAGGAAGACAGGTGTACTGATAGTAGCAAGAAAATTTTATCAATAGTAGGTCAAACGTGGATAAATAGACTTCAAATAATCAATACAAACATCAAAACCATTACGTAATAAGCAAAGGTGTAAAAAAATAAAAATAAAATAACAAATAAAATAGTCATTACAAAACATTAAAACCATTACGTAATAAACGGAAAGAGGCAGAGAATTACTGACAAATACAGGATGTGAAAATAATGCTAATAATAACAAAATAAAATTTAAATCCAAAAAAAATTTTCAATCTTAAATCGTTAGTTACGTCATATCCGGCCACGGAAGAGATAGGGGTGTCACGAATTTCTTCTGAACACATAAATTGGGGTTGAATGTACGAATTCCTACGGCTTCTGTTATGTGTAGGAGAGGGGAACGAACTCCGTTGGGAAATGATTGAGGTATACGATAGATCGCCCGAAAAGATCTAGACGTATCTAAAATATGACCACTATCAACCAGGTGTGCTTAGATCGAAATGCGTATTATTTTTGACTGACCCTTCTTAAACCATACTGGGAGATGTTCGCTCATTCGTTGGTTAAGTTGCCTGGTAGTACAACTATCAGTACACCTGTCTTCCCACTATCAACTTGTACTTTTGCCTATTATGTGTAGTGACGTAATCTATTTCATTTGATTGTGTTTATGACTCAAATTGCCTTGATTGGGGTTAAACATTTTCGTATAAATATTCACGTATATTAGAGTAAAGCCTGGTAACGATCTAATCGAAAACAATATTGTTCGCTTATATGTGTTCTAATGTAGAAAAGTGCTTGGTAATTTGTATTTTCAACTTCAGTCATCTGTGAGATATAGTGCCATCCTTATTCAGGATCATTAGGGACAGATAATTCACTCGTGACGTGATCGACTTCACATGTCTCATTTTTCTTCTAGAAATTTGGAAATAGCCTATTTCAACTAGTCTCTGTTCGTTAGTGAAGATTCATTCAATGTAATATATAATTAATGCTAGGATTTTTATGAAACATGGCTCAGTACCACAATTATTGTTCACAGTTAAAAAATAAAAACATGACGTAACTAAAACTGGATAGAAAAAATATACCTATTGCAAAAAGTAACTGAGTGAGTATTAAAATGAAATGAAAAATGACTTTTATACGGGGTATTGATTTGTAAAAGTTCTTAGTATGATTTCCGCTGCTTCATCTCGCCAGTCATTGAAGTATTTCTGTTTTAGATTGTCTTAGGTATTCAGATACTTTTGATATGGCATTGTATAACAAAGAATCTGGTGTTGATTTTAACCTCTTTAAGTAGATTTTTTTCCAATAAAAGTTTTAAACGACTGATCATAGTAAGATATATGTAAGTTTGTGTTATTGTTTACTGTAAATGATTTTCTTTCTGTATAGTAAAAATGTTCACATGTAACTAAATGATGGAATCGTTTTACAATGAAGCTTAAAATAATTGTGAATCGATTGCAAATTTCTAGAACTCACTCAGCTATTGATTACTCGATTGCCAAAATAAATTTCAGGCATATACCACTAAGTTTAATCCAAAGTATTCCGATGAATTACCAAATAACATGATAAACAATTTCCCTTCATCCACTGTTCAAACAAAATTGGACTCAGGACTTTCAAGGTTTATTAAAGAAGATTTTGCCTTTCCACACTACATAATCTGTAAATATCTCTCATTGTCAGTAATAACTACATGCGTAATAGTGACTATACGTTTACTGACCCAATTTACTGAAAAGTAAAGACAAGAAAATGTTCCGAAACTAGTTAGCTGTAAGAGGACTAAAGGAAACACGTAAATAGTCGTAAAGATAACAAAATGAATATTTTCTTTAAATACAATATACACGTAATAACCAATGTACAACATAAATATTACTGAAATGTCGTTGTCATCTGAAAGTCTGAAATATACAAATAATATTTTATACGGTTGATTACCTTAATTTATTTGTTGAATAATGAAAAATAAAAAACACAAATCTATATCTGTATTATAATACAAAAATATAAATGACGTATCAAGTAGTTTTCAACGAGATATTAATTACGTAGGAACTATACTCATAATGTCTGTGTGTTAATTTCCATTGTATACAATCAGAAAGCATTTATCTAATTTTTAAGCATAGACACTTAAAGGATGACGGTCAACTATTTTTTTTTTCATTAAATACTGTTTTTACTTACAAAGTATAAATTCATCCACATAATTATAACAATAGGTTGACTTTAATAAATCTGTTATTGTCAACTTTTCTAATGTACACACGTTTGATTTTCACTTTAATTGTGATTTGATATTGTGTTGTATACTATTTACGGCAGAGCTTATCACTAGTATCCAGTGAATGCACAGTAGATTGTCTTCTAGAAGTCACGACTGAAGAGAGTAGTGTTGGATCCGGATGCATGACAAAGATTTTTTTGAGGAACAGAAGACATGTGGAATAAGACAGCCAAGAATTCCGTTGTTTCTCAAATGGATGTTTCACAACAAGTAAATTGTGTCTTCATCTAGACTTTTATTTCCCTTTATTACTGTAGAATATGAAATAACCACTTACAGCAAGAAAACAGTATGGTCAATAGTTTACTGTATCACTCAAGACTAACCAATCATTTCAATGTCTTAGATTTTCTAGTTCATCAATACTGAACACAAATTTGTCCGTATACTTGACACCCAATTAAGATTCATCATATAAAATAAAATAACTAAACGCTTTGTCTAGTTAGATAGTTAATCAAAAAATTTTTTTCATTATTTCGTCATGAATACTTTGTTTTTCCTTTAACAGAATTACACTTTTATTATTTTAGAGAAAATATTTTCATCATAAATTGATGTAAATAATAAGCGTTATAATTAGGTTGAATATAGTTCATTTAATGCAGTTCAAAGGAATGCATAAACAAGAAATCAAGAAATCATGCAATATGGAGAATAGAATATATAAACCAAAACATAGTTATAATTGATGATGCTTAGTTAAATGTTCAATTATTGACAAGTTTCAATTGGTTTGCAACACAATCATGCGAAATGTTAGAATAGCATCACTTTGTTATTTCTAATTAGTTTAGATTTTCAATTGTTTTGTTTTTTTTCTCATATGGATGAATAATTTCTCATCGAAACATTTGAAATCACATCAGTCTACTAGTGATTAGGATAACATTTCATCTCATGTATATTATTTTCATTCATAATACAAATGATCATTTATTTGAAAACAAAGAGAAAATTAGTGATAGTTTCCTATTTTAAAATGTTTATAACTACTGTTAATGTTAAATTATCTTCTGTAAACTGAATAACAAACAGTACACTGTAAAATATAAGTCTTTTTTAAAATCTGCTTTATAGAAAAATGTATCAACGGTAAACATTTACTTTTTAAATTAAAGAATACTCAACTGTATATCTATTTTACTCATAAAATAATTCTTATGTAATTAAATTAATATTTACTTTACTGATTTGTTCATGAACAAACAAAATTATTTCGAAAAGAAAGAAACTATTGCTGCTTTTTTAAATAGTAGTATAATGTTATCGTTTAAAAAAAATTCTATTCTTTTCGTGTAATTTTTTTCTCTTCTTTTTGTTTGTTGAGGATGTTAAATTATATGCTTTGATTTGTTTAAAGCGATTAATTTTCAGAAATAATGGTCACGATTTCTGTTTTATATATATATATATATATATATATATATATATATATATATATATATATATATATATATATATATATATATATATATAGCATTAACTAGTAGCGAAACTCAAATGAAGCATTTCGTTGTGTCTGGTACTCTTCAAATGCATTCAAGTGTTGACGTTCACACTTGAACTTGAATAATGTACCTGTTACTTTGCGTGATACAGGATACAGGTACATTCAACCAAGGAACCGAAAATAAATTGGAACAAGCGTTAAGGATTTCACTGTTACAATCCATCCATTGAATAAATATTTGTGTAAAAAAAAACAGCTATATCGAGGCAATTCGTAGAGAATGCAAATCTGGCGGCCAAAAGTAATAGAACAACTCAAATCTTCCTAATAATAATATCTATGTAACATGATTACATATTATAATTCAATTTTAAAACAACAAATGAATTGAACTATCTGTTAAACATTTAAAATTTGTCTTTATTTGTTGTTATTGTTTACTTACTTTATGATAGAAATTAGGCGCCTTTTGCAAATCAATTTAACCTAAGATCAATTCAGTTGAAAATAAATATATCCTTATTCTAATATTTTTTTTATACGCAACTAGTTATAAAATAATTGGTTAAACAAATAACCCACACATACACATACATAAAAGATACATTAAAAAAGTTATTGTCTTCTTCCTAATATCTATAAACCTTTAAATAACTAAATCGGATTAGAAACTCTACAAATCACTAACTGGAAATTTATCTTTTTTTCCTATTTGCTTGAGAACAATAGAAAGGCGACTAAAATGGTATATCATTTAGAAAATTACTGACCATTAGAATAGCTCTATATCTATGACTGTTTAATATATATAGTAGTCTTCAGTGTATTTGTGTTGCGCTCTACTTAAGCTTTAAATCATTGCTTTTAATTAAATTTAAACAGAACGAATCAAGTAAATAGGTTTACATGTTTTATTAACCTGCAAAACAATTTTGCACCGTTCTATATACGTGTGCACATATAACTCCAGAAGTCTTAATGAGAAGCCGTTACTGGTGGAGTTCAACCATTTCGGGTGTGACATAGCTATTAATCCCAAGCAATGTAAAATATCAACATCATTCTGCGAAGTGATTGAAATCAGACATGTACATTAATGGATATCAACTCAGTAGTCTAAAAGCTAAGTTCTCTTCATGAGATCTGTAGATCTTGGGTTCCATTCTCAATGAATTATGAATACAAAATATCAAATGGTCTTATACTATGAAGAGGCATGTCCAGTGCTTACTGCTTTTTAATAAGGATTCAGTTAGCACTCTTTCGTGACTTAAACTACGGGAATTAGATATGCTTCACAAGCCCCCTTTAGTGATAACTTTATTGACAGTGTTCCTAGTTCAATGTTTTGATCATGGAAGGTTGGATAATAAAAATGATCCGAATTATTGACCAAATATACGTTTAAATGTGAAAGAAACACCCAGATTATTACTTTTATACGCTAACTATGATGAAATCTAATAACTTCAATGTAAGCAAATAGATCATTTATCACTTGCGAATGTACACCTTTCCAACAACTGATTGCATAAATTTAAAATTTTAAAATCCACTTTTAATTACCTTATCATTTTGTTGTTAGATATTCTCTGTACAAGGTCCTGTTTAGTTCGTTTGGAAATCAAAGATGATAACTAGTCAGGTGTGTTTTTGGCCAATTCGAACTTAAATTGTATTTTATTCGTATGATTAATATTATTCAACTTCCTTCTTTTTACTTAACAGGAAGTCATGTGTTCTTTAGATAGAAATTTTTTTTCATTATTATATATTATCATTGTCAAATATTACATTACTACAAAATGTAGAAATACTAAATAGAAAAAGCAGTTTATAAGAAAAGTTGAATGATACAACGTAGACTTATTTAATTGTTGTATGTCTTTTACGTTTGTCCTTCATCAGTTGACGTTCAGAACATTACTTAAATAACGTATACCCAAATCAGGCACGATCAAATATCAAATATCTCTTATCTGATCAACATAGAAATTCTAAACTGAGAATATTAGCTCTAACCATAATCTCTGAGCAGCTAAACATATGAGTCTACACTTCAGGATTAATAAATTTCGTAGATCAAGGTTATCTGACAGTTAATTATTATTTTATTTATCAGATGTTTACCATTGATTTGCATCGTTAATTAACTAACGATTCTAGTTTATTACCTACATTACAGATGACGAACTTCTACTTTCAGACTTGACTGTTTTCTTCAGCTGATTTATGTACCATAGAATTAAACAGATATTCACACAATAGACTAGTTATTAAATCTGTGATTCATTTATACTTTTGTGACCATAATTTAAATGTCTCTCGTAGTTATACAATTTTCGTTCTTAATGATCTGACTCTCTATAGATCTTATTATATCTCGAACTGTAATAATATCGATCAGTAAATTGAGGTCGATTATTTTTATCTATCAAATAGCAGTAACCTTGTTTCAGGGCATAATGAAACAAAGTTCGAACTCTTACAAATAAACTGTTACTCATCATTCCAGTAGATTTTTAGAATAGATTCTTCATAGTTGCTTTGTAGGGCTTTCACTCAGCCTTCATACTTCAAAGACATGATTATTGAATACAGATATATCTAACACCATACTGGTCCTCTAAAGAGAAATCAGAAACCAAGCCTTTGTTTCACGTTTCGAAATTCGGTTAAGATGGTTGTAAAGATCTTGGAGATATTAATCCTATACATCTATGGACACGGTCTTCACTCTACAACTCCAAAAATAAAGACCCATATCCAAAGACGATGAAGGTACATAGTTCGTACTTCCAATTTCAGCTAATTCGTGATATCAGGCTATTGAATTCCATATGAATCCCAGGTACATATTCCCCATTGATGGATTTCAAACATATCCAAAGTCAGGCAGTCATCCAGTGAACTTGGATTATTGTCAGGTGAAATTGTGAATTTACTGAACTTGGAAATTTGAATAAATTCGTATTAGTGCAGAGGGTTTTGAGATTTCAGATAGGGTAAACGGTGAAAATAATCTTCACATAGAAAATACCGAATGTAATACTCAATTTTCGTCATTTTATCAAAGAAAAACGAACTACTTGTAAGTAGTATAAAATTTACTCTGTATGTTTAACACAGCAACTGCGGAAATTTTAGCAAAGTAAAAACAAACAAATCAAAAATACCATCAAAGAAAAACATCAGATTCTTTAGAATATATCTTTGATATACCGACAAATAATTATGCAGCCAGTTGCATAAAATATCAGTTCATATTTTAATAAATTTATGTTTTTATTTGATGTCTGATTATTTAGTTATATACGTTAATACGGATTGCAAATCTACCTTCAAGATTTGGTATAGAGAATGTTTATATAACAACTTAAAACTAACAAGAAAAACTCCATATAGTGCATGTAAAATGAAAATTATAGTTTCCTTGTTCACTATCCCCACTACTGTGAAGAAGGGTTGTAGGTATTACACTGCATGTTATTAACCTACTTCTAAACTCGGAACCCATTTTTATACACTTTGAAACCTACAAATTTTGGGTAAATTTGGGGAGATTTATTTGTTGAAGTATGCCTAGTCCAGGATTTAGGGGCCATTTGCGATTTTATAGTAACATCAATAAATAATTGTTTCTGTTGTGTCTATTAAAGACCAATATGGTTACCTGAAGCGAAAGAGATTTCTCACATTTACGAGCGCTTTTTCGAGAATTTGAGATTGAGAGGCACAACGGCTTTAAATAAAGCAATGTTGTAGTGAATGAGAACAGAGGTGGGGCAACCGAATTGTATTTAGCGGAAATTACAGAGTTACTCAGTAAAATTGGAAAACCATATCGTGAATCGTTTATTTGCAAATTATCAGTCCATCCTATCGAACTGGACTGTTCCTGTTGCCGAACATCAATCCATTGTCACTATTCATGCGTTTCATACAAATTCCATTGTTTTCTAACTCTTCCTATCTTGATCTCTCCCCATCTTCCGCTGTCAGACATTACGTTGACACTCACGTCATATACTACTTGTAAGTAGCTCACACCACAATGTTACTCTTTAATGCACATACGGTTCTAAGCAGCTAACAAGAAACTACGAAATGTAATGAATTGTTGATATTCTGTCTAAATTGTTTTTCTGGCTCTATTCAAATTGGTAAAGATAATTAAGCGCGCGAAATTTCCAGTTGCACTGTCAGCAGCTACTATGTAGGGACAATATCTGTAAACTTTCAATTTAATCATGTTCATTTTTGTCATGAACAATAATTTAAATGAACTTTTAATATTTTTCTAACTCCTTGGTTTATAGACAGTCAAAATATGTTTACGAACAGCTTACATCAAAACAACACAAAAAATTTGTATGAACGTACAAAGAACAGGAAATTTTCTTTTCATAATAACTCCAAAGAAAATGTGCGCAAGTCTTCTTTACCAATGCAACTTGACCATGTTGATCAGTACTATTTCGAATCAATGAAATCGTGTCCAACATCAAAATATTTTGATGAAAACCCGTTAAACCCTAAAACATGTTATCGTTATTATCAAAAACCACTTACTACTACTATTACTACTACTACTACTACTTCTACAAGTAGTTCATATGTTTCAGCGGAATTTCAGAATTTACAACCACTCTGTTGTTTGTGCTGTAACAACAATGATGATAGTAATCATGATAAAATTTCTGTACATTATTTGACCAGTTGTTGTAATTCAAGAAAATTCCAACGCGTTGTACATAATCTAATATTGATTTCACTAGGCATTTCAATAGTTTTTTCGATAATACTCTCTTTGCTGGGTATTTTTTTAAATTATCGTTCATGTTTAACAGCTGGTTGTATTCTAGGCATAGCAAGCTTTGGTGCATTATTACACGGTTGTTTAAGACATCGTACATTGCCGAATTCACCAATACCTATTATATTAGGCCGATCATATATGCATCCTATAATGAATAATATACCAGTATCAGTGAATCAACTTTTTATAAAACATCAACAATATCCTCAAAGACTACTACAACAACAGCAACAACTTTATGATTTTTCAAGGAATGTTTTAATTAAACATCCATATTTTATATCCACAGATGATTATTGTACTAACAATCAAGATTATAAGAATTCTAAGAATAATCGTAATGAAAATATGGAAATATTTAATAAAAGAAATCTCGATAATTTGTGCAATACTTATCAACTAAAGTCGACCAATGATATGGAGTATAGTCATTCAGCAAACAAAAGAAATATGGACTATTCAAGTGAATCACCATCAATTACATGTTCAGTATCAGGAAACGTAGTGGTAACAACAGCAAACACAACGGCCTCTCCACAAAAATGCAATGATGATAATTACAGTAACAAACAAAACACATATCTGTGTAAGAATTCGTTAAAACCTAATGATTGTAAATCAGTAATTTCTACTGAATGTGAAATATGTCGAGTTGACTCATCAAATAACACGAATTACAAGTATAAAAGTAAGCATTTCAATTGATCAGCTGAATTTCTGTAATTTAGAACTTTGTGAAACGTGTATGTAAATAAGCAATAGAAAAAAAAATAAAGATGATGAGAATTTTGTATTGAAAATTCTTCAGTCTTTCAAAGTAGACTGATTTGCTGTCAAGAGATTAGAAAGTTAGTGATTTGTTCTGGTTAGTGACAGATCCAGAAAATCATGAACTCAAGTAAAGACAAATGTTGTGTGGTTCTTTTTGGAATAATAATAATAATACTAATGAAAATCTCTGAGCAATCTATTTACCACCATTTCCAGCTCCTTATTCAGTAATAAATTGATTCAAACTCAAAGAAACAAGGAATTATAGTATCCAAAATAATAAAAATTATGACATAATATTCCGTCAAGACTCTAAGAATATATATTTGGAATTAATACTTTAACATGAAATGTTCACATGTGATTGTTTTGTAGTTTGCAATCTATACAACTCTAAACTGACTAGAGATAATTTCTTAATTCAACATCTCAGTTTTAATTATCAATCTACTTGCTTATTTGAATAGATCTATGGAAGTGTACAAAGTTTTCAAACATTGAATCCTATCATTACTTAATGCAGTTTGTTTTGAAAGGAATATTTTTCTGTTTGATCTACCATACTACTCATTGATCTTATTATTATGTTTCTATATTTGATTTATTTGTTCATCTTATTCGAATATGAAATGTTTCATGTTGAATGATACACATTTGTATCAAGAATTAGGTTTTTGATGAATGATAGATAATATGGATTGTTACTACTTCTAGTAATTCTTTCAGGACTACGAAAAATTTCAGATACTTTATTATGATAACAAATATGATTCACGTATAAAAGGTTGTTTTGCTTTTATTTTCGACCCATAGAATCCACATATAATCAAAAAATCAAAAAGCGTTATAATTTATTTGAATAAAAGTTTAGTATGCAGTTATATCAACGTTAGTACATAGAATTCACAAATCATCACATCCAGTTGTGAAACTGGATAACTGTACACAGATCTATGATAAAAAGTACTTATTAACATTAAAAATAGATTGTCAAAGGTCATCAAAGACACGGCATTCGGATAACTAATGCTTTTGATTACAACAAATAATAGAAAACATGTTGCTATATATGATACGGAACAGTTTCTACCCTTTACATATTAGAAAATTTTATTAGTCATTCATCATTGATTAGTTATTGAGTTATATAGAAGATTATTCAGTCCGAAAAAAAAAGTGATTGGTGCTGGAATTTAATGAATACTAATAACTGAAGTGATCATTTCTACACAATAGCGTGTTTGAACTTTCACATGAATATCGAACTACCAGTAATAATCATAGCAATAATAATAACCAAAGTTTGAAATCAACTATCATTGTATAATTACATCTCACGTAGGGTGATTGGATTATAATAAAACAATGAATTGAATTAATGCGTGCCACACTGCATTTGGTCAATTTTTATGCCGGAATATTATGAGCTAAACAAATTAACAAAGTAGTTTAACTGAAGTTAAGTTAAGTCATGTTTCACATGGACTTTTGGGTGAGACTATTATTTACGGACGACCTTTGAGCGATGCCAAAGTGACCTTGAGAATATTTACCTACTTACTAGGGTTAAAAGAGGGTTATAAATTAGTGTGAAGAATCATAAATAAGATCTAGGTCTGGATGTAAGTGTTAGGAATTAGTGATGGGAATTGTTATTGAGAACTAATGTCAGCTGTAATGCCAAAAATTTTACTTAACTATAGGGATGGATTACTTAGCATCATGAATCCTTGTTTGATTAGTCTAAATTGGTATTTATAAAACATTAAGCTTTCCTCTGACTTCTAAAGTACTAATGGTTGTATAGTAATTTTTTTGATTTTACACATGTGGAGGAGTTGTAATGATGAATGTAGATGACTGTATCAAAAAGTAAAGCTTCATATTTCATATAAAACAGGATTTATGACTGGTAAAAAGATATGCTAGAAATAACAGAGAAATAAAGGTTTAGGGGACTGGAAGAATATCTTAAAAAACAGCTGATCAAAAATCAAAATTATCTTAAATTTAGAATCTACGTGCTTTATCTTCCTATTATGTGTAGTCAGGTTCAAATACATAGAGTTCCAGCTCTACTAAGAATGTTTTGTTTTGGTGGTTAACCTGCCATAATACGGATATATTAACTGACTAACACAACACTTAGAGCAAGCTTTATGTTCGTTAAAAGAATGAAGTTAATTTTGTTGAATAAACTAAGACATCAATTGCTTTTATCTTTCCACTCACTAAAATACCAATGTAACAGCCTATCAGAGTACCAATGTAAAACCTATGCAAATAGTTTAAATTAAGTATATTGAACTAACATATTAATGCCATGCTAGTGTTTTACTGTCGATCTTTGACAAACCACTTACTTACAATCAACCTGTTCGTTATCTTTATTGATGGTTACCTGACTAATAAAATTCTACTGAAACAAAAAAGAGAACTTACATAGGCTTCCTTTATGAAAACGAAAAACATCAAGAATATCATATAGTTAATAGAATTATTCCTTAAAAAATTGTATAGATTAACCAATATTTCCACTCTAAATATTTCTATTCACTCAGCCATAACATACGGTTCGATCAGATAAGTTTCGTTTTTAAAAGAACTTTGAATGATTAAACATCTGATAAAAATGGGTGCACATTGAACTGCACTAGGAAACACTACAAAAGCAAAGAACATCATGTTGAACAACGGCGAGAAAAATCTTGTTCCTAAGACTGATATTCAAAGGAAAATTACATCCTTGGAAAGGTAAAAGAAACAGTGTGTTCCTAATATACCATAACGCATGTTTTATCATATAGTTGAGATGAAGCATATTTTCGAATTTGATTACCTCGAACTATGTTTATCAGTTCATAAGTTTGTTTAGAGTTGGATTTCGACCAACATTTAAGGCTATAATGCTTAGAATGAAATAGTAAGTTTACGGTTAATCATATAATCATCATCATTTCGAGTTTTCTGAAGTTTTAAAAATTATAAGCATACCATAGATATGATTACTCATCCCGTGTAGTCAGGCTTCAGCAGTAAACAAAACTCCAACGATCTTCTGCATTCAAAAGATGATCATCATCTGCGTTGTGTATTCAAAGTGTTGAATGACTTATTTATTCTCTCTTGCATCTCATAGACATTCATATTCTTCTAGTTTGGAACACTAAAGTTGTGAGGACTCAAAATTAACATGAGATTCAGCTCAAAACCTTCTACCATCATGATGAGCATAATATTATTAGATTCGTATGTCCCGTATTTCTAACTTCAACCAATCATAATGTATTACGTCAAATTTATGATGTCTTTTAAATTAAATAGAGACATCAAAAACGAGATGACGTAACCTACAAAAAACGCTGGTGGGACAATAATTTGATACTTTTGAAAGCAATTCATTGATGGTTTACTTATGCCATTCTGGCTGAAGAAAAACTAGTTATTACTCACGTGATGATCAAGTTGATTACCACTAATTGGGAAAATATTTAATAATGCCATCTATTTGTAATTATAATAACCTTGAATAGGTTATTGAAAAAAGCACAAAAGTATGTGTGAAATGTATCAAATAAACCATTTTAGTTAACCCTATGAGTTTGTTTATTCATGGTTTATCCAAGCTGAGTAGATTATTACTTATTCTTTGAATGACCTAATCCATTATTCTCTGACAATATTTATTATTTTTATAGAAAATAATGCAGATTGCACTCATTCAAACAATATAATCAATGAATTAAAGAATAATACACCGCGATCCATTTCATCGATTCGAATTAACAATGCACGACGACCTGAATCCATGTATCTTGATTTACGTGATCTAGCTTTACCAACAGAAATTAAAGCGGAATCACAAGATCAAACCAAACATACGAAACCCTCCCAACAAAACACATTTACTCACGTACAACACAATCTTTTAAATTCATGCGACACTGGAACCGATAAACAGTCGCATTCATATTATTTTGAACCTTCATCATTTTGTGGCAAACAAAATCTTCTGAATCATAATATTAATATTAACAAACAAGTAAAAAGCTTAAATTATTTAATGATTTATCCAAAGTTTAAATCAAGAAATCAAATAATGTTAAGTAATTATTCAAATTTCTTGAATGGATTATGTCATCATGTTAATCAGTCACAGCGACAAAATTATCATAATGAACGGTATGATGGAGAATACAATCATGATATATTCGGTCCACGTACATGGCAAAGTTGGGGAAATTGAGTAAATTAGTAATCAAACAAAATTTTTAAACAGCATAATACTTGTATGCATCAGTATTATGATGAGTATCAACGAACTAGTTAAACGATGTGTAGTGAATTGAACCTAATTGAAGAATTATTGGAAACTAGACCAGATATATCAGATGATTATGTTCATTGATTTAAAGTATCTCATTAGTGATTACATACATTTTGTTTAGCTTAAAACAGATCCCTTTCCTGATAAAGTTCATATTACCACTGAGAAGTTGATCTATCTTATGGAAGAAATGTTAATTGTGATGCAGCAGTTGGTTGGAATGACATATAGTATAAATGGTTACTTATTTTGTTATATCATGATCGACTTCTCGGAATTATTGAACGAATAACAAGAACTGTTTGTACTACATCCGTCAAGATAAAAGTTTCTGTCATCTGGTATAACGTATTAGAAACCTCATTACAACTACAACGGTATAATTCTCAGGATAACCATTAATTTATGCCAGTATATATTTTGATTAATCTTTTTGCATCAGTTTTCATTTCTACCGAAATATAACCCAAATCTATTTTTTCTTGGGAATGTTAATTAAAATACTTTTTGTCTTTATAAGCATACGAGTAAACTGACTTTTTATTTTTACTTCAGTAATTACATGTCAGACAGTGAAACAGTAATAACACACCCTGTATTATATGCTTTATATTTGGTTTCGGTGAGAAATTCTACGCACAAACTATTAGGCATTGCTACAGATACGTTGGCGATATATATATATATTTCTTCATGTATGCAAAAAATCAGCGGAAAAAGAGTGTACCGTCTCAATCATAATGAATATTCTTTATTAATTCTAAGGGATTTTCAGCTATTTCTATCTTGATAGTATTCTTCACCATAAGATATGTCTCAATAAAGTATTATAGTCCATTTCTACCACTTTCCAAGCATGCTAATGCAATGCAGTCTCACTCAATCAACCAAAGAGAAAAAAATGTCGAACAGTAAGGTATTATCATCGAAGTTTTGGTGTTCCGTATTGACACAGATAGATCGTGAGCCTATAAAGCAGAATTAATAAGTAATGCGATCCGCTAGTTAGAGGAATTTGCTAGTTGCTTTCATTTAATTAAAGAAATATAATTTTCTTGTGAAATAGTGTGTTGCATTAGGTGTTCAGAAACGGCATATTTCACTATAGACAACGTTCAAGCATTTCTATGACAGACATAGCTAAACAAATTCGCATGAATTTAATGCCTTTTTACGTTAATTTAAAGCGGTATTGAAGACCATGCGTATGAAGTGGCAAAAATTTAGGAAATAGATAAAAGAATTGATTTCATCAGATTCGGAATCCAAAGAAATGTCAATCGAAAAAGAAAGGTAATGAGCAGTACGTATTTTCTGAGACTTCGTTGGGAATAAAATTTCCTACCATTTTTATCTGTCAGAAAAAAGGTTGTTAAATTTCTCAATCATAAAAATACAATCACTCAACAATGTTTGAAATGAAAAATGTAGGTTCTTGATGAAAAAGCTCAATGTATAAAACAAATCCTCAAAAATGACATTTGGAAGAAACATACGTCCATATTCTTACATCCCTACTGGTCACGTATAACCAAATTATAATAGTGAGTTCTTATCAATAAAACTTATGATTTTCCATTATACAATGACAGAGATTGGATAGTGTGAAGTCCTTTGACTTAGTTTAGAGGAACTTTGGACCTATTCTAAAATAGGTACAATAAGAACCCTAAGCTTTCATTCAGTCTAGTCAAAGATCTCATAAATCCAAATTTCCCCAACTGATCACACCGATCATAAATAAACTATCCCACTTAAAAGTAACTGAATACATCACAGAAAACCCAAGCATTTTAGCGCATCTTCATGTTTCATGTAAATTATATGAGACCGCAGCAAAGTGGAAACTAAAGTAAGCCTTAACGACGAGTTTACTCATGAGACAGCGGTTGTCGGATAATGATTAGTCATCATACTGAATGTCTACTACTACTATTTGTGCAGTGGGTAAGCTCATGAAAAAAGAAATAATAACTGTTAGGCTCAAAATCGATAACATATCATGTGACTTGGATAGCCAGTAAAGCCATGGAGTAATAACACTTATGAATGAAATAAATGAAACCCACCAATCAAAATTTCAAACTATCTTAAAATGTCTTCACATTTATGCTTAAACCTTGTTCTGAATTATTGCTTAACCCAGACATGCGTTAGATTTTCGAAATGATTGGTTCTGAGTGACCTTGACCTGAATTAGACTCTCTCATGACGGGACACGCTTACACGTGACTTTGGAGTGTTTTGTTATTGGTAGCAATATTCCATGCTCTTAAAAATGCAACTGATTCGAATCTGCCCAATGCACTCAAGGTCACCGAGTAAGCCTTTCAGGTTGGCCTATTAGACAAGGTGGGAAAAGGAAAATGCTAAGTCTGAATCGATTCGAGTTAGCGAGCCAGATAAGGTGATTTTCTTATGCAGAAATTGCCTGACTTTTGCTTTTCTGTCTGCCCGTCTGATAGCACCATGATAAAAGGTTCTGCGAAACTTAGGTGTTTAGACTTATCCTACGATCCATAATTTGCGTGAATTTCCGGTATGAATTCTTTAACATAAAGCTCATTTTCACGAGAGATTGCTTTCATCTCATGACAGAGAGAACTTCGTCTATTCTAAGTACAAAGAACAAAGCCATCGGTTTTAGATATTAGCTGATGCAAGTCAATCATTCGCTTGAGCAATTAGAGGCATCTAATATCATGAGTATGGGTTTGAGTATAAATGGAGCATGTAGGGTTTATAGCTAAAAACTTAGCCTGAAGAAGATACGATATACTTAGTCCTATCTTCAATAGTAAAATAAATATAATTTTTTCACTTTCATCCTTAGACTAGTAGTTAACACTCTTTATTCCAACTTAGTTTCTTACCTATTGCCTACTGCTCCTGTCTTTTAGACTCTAAATCATTATATTCAGCAGCAAACATTATCGTACAGATCACTAGGAATGCGCAATTTAAGATAAGGTTTATCATAAGCGTTATGCATTCACTTACATGTCAGTCTTTAGAATAAAATGAGAATATTTCTTGTTCGGAAATCAAACATGTGCACGGTAGAAGTTAGTATTGAGTCTTGATATTTTCTTGTCTTCAGAAAATTGATGTACAGTTTGTGATGCTGGTCCAGTAACCTTTGAAAAGTATTGACCATTACATTACTGAATTTTTTGACAAATGTATGCTATAATAAGAATTATAGTTAAATCAATCAAAAATGACTACTGAAATATTTCAACAAATCTAATTAACCATAATGATCGTCAAAGATATTAATAAAGAATGTACATCAAATTACTCGATTTATGTTCACAAAACTGGAACATTTTCTGTAACTAATCAAGCATAAGTGCATATTGAATTGAATACCATTAGTGCATTAAAAGTGTAACTATAATTAAAGAGTATAGAACAATTACTTCGTCCTTATCGAAGATTCAATAGCATAATAAAACCTATCTCCATTTCATTTGTTACCAGAAATTTTGAAACAATAGTTCGCTCTGTTCTATATTACAACTAGGATATATATCTGAAGTTAGTGTTTGTATCATACATCCACAGTTCGATATTCAGTTCAAAAGCGATTCGAAGATGTACAATTTCAAGTTTAGTGTAGAATAACTGTCGACTGAAAATGCCTCTGGAGTTTTAGTCATTTTCATATTGATGTCAATTTGTCATGATAATCAATTTCATGGTACCTAATATGTTAGAGACTGGATGACCCTCATATAAAGACACTTACTCATCTGTATGCAGTTCTGACAATAAACCTATAATTAAAAAAAAATCAATTTATAATTAGCAACTATCAAAAACTATCCATTAATATTTATTTAAAATTAGAAAGCCATTATCACCCAAATAATTACTCTTATACTAACAATTCTGATAATTATAGTGATACTACTAGCAATGATAATTTGACTTAACGTAGACATTTTGCATGAAATCAAAGATGTCATACATATTTAGTCTAGTTTGTTATCATTTCAATCATTCATGCTTTTCATTATGAGTTCAACACAGATAATCATAAAAAGGTCAATTTGTATGTCAAGAATGTAAAAAGGTTAAATAAGTAAACTACATGAATCCAGTTAACATAGTAGTCGTTACATTAATAACACAATGAAAAATAAAACAATCAGTTTACATAAATTTGAATTTATTGGATTGTTGCTTGTGACAGTAAAATCGAGTGCTTAATCTTACTTATTAGCAGTTAGAGCCTACTCCATAGTGAAGTTTCATCATGATTTACTCACGGAACATACAATAAAATCAAATTTTTTTTTCATTAACGTGAAATATATCCAATATTAAAGCCAACAATACCACCTAGGAGCTAGAATATCTTTCAAGAAGTTAGGAGTTACTATAACATCAATTTTTCATCCAATAGTACAATTACAATGTGTTTTCTTTCAAATCGAAATTAAAAATTGAGTTTGATGCATTATTATGATGGTTAGTTAGTTAATTAACCTCGCCTTCCGCGGAAGGGAGCTATCTGGCTTTACCAGGTGAAAAGGAAGAGACTTTATGTACAGTAAAATGCTATATTTGTGAATAGAAAAGAGCGATTTTTTAGATAGGGACATAGAAACAACTCTACTGTTCGAAACAGACAGAATTCTTACTGTCGATTTTATGCATACAGGCAAATTTTTTCATTACAGTCTATTTATATAAATGCATGACGCAAATGAACTCACTACAGTCTACTGCGGGTGGAGCGGACGGAAATTGGTGCCAGCCAGCTCCAGTATAATTGTACTTCTTACCATGCTCGAAAGCTCGTTGAAACAACCAAAATCACTGATGATCGTTAATGAGTACTCTCAGTATGAGATAAATGACTTCAGGGAGCACTACGCGGAGGTGCAAGTCGGTCTTTGCTCCCCGCCCATTATGCCAACTATATTGCTAATGACAAACCCTTTATCAGCCTGCATTCAAACCACTAAATTTCCTCTCTTTCCAAATCTTCAATTCAAAACAACAGAACGCATACTAAGTAATAAAAAGCTTCTATTACTATGATGCTTAACTCATTCACATAACTAATTTTCATACTAAATTTTCAAAGCATAATATAATACTAAATATCTGATGATACACAATTTAGGCATATTTTCTAACATTTACATTCATGACTACAAATCTCACTATGCTAGGTACTTTTAAGTAGTATTCTATGTGGTTTAGTCAAATAGTTTACTTTATGCGAGTAGATTAATTGGAATCTAGTGGTAGAGAGGTCACTAAAATAAAAATAATAATATCAGCAACAAATAAATGAATAATTGAATGAAATAAAAATATGTATCAATCATAGTAACGGAAAAATGAATTCGATAGACCAGTTGCAATGAATCTCGCTCAAATTGGAATTCGAATTGTTAGTTAAAGATTTTAAGTGGAAAGAAAACATTCTGTACAACGAACAAAGGATTTGCCAGAGGTATCAAAGATGAATGTATTGGCCTTAACAGATAATCTTCAAGTTTTTTTCACTTATAACGGCCCTACTACAATCATCTCCTAGGGATATAGGAGGGGTTTATGATCGGCAACAAATTCCAGTTACTAACTGACCTTGTCTCCCCTGAAATACATGTGTAAACAGAGCACTGTTTTTAACAATACATTTGTATATCGTGGCTAAAATATAAACGAAGATTTCTTGTTTTCACTTGTCTATTAATTCAAATGACCTGATTTAAACACATATAGCATCATGTATGGATGTAGTTATCATAAATGTACCTCACTTTAAAAATACAGATGAAAAGAAAACAAGTTTTCATGAGAATATTTTTCTTATATAGTATTACAGACAAGTCATATAATCACACATCCACTTACTTTGGCGAAAAATAAGTCATAGCTTATATTATGGACTGATCTTGGATAACTATTGAAAACTGAGAAATACTGGACAAATGGTTTTTCTACTGCAAAAACCATCTGTAATAATAAAAATAGAATATATTTAAAAATTGTATACGGCTGAAAAATACTAATAAAAAACCGAATTCTATAGCCTACAAATACAACTCAAAGATAAATGTAGAATGAAATGTTAGATAAAAATTATCACATACTCTGATGGGATGATCAGCTTGATCTTGAGAAAATCTCTAGAATATTCTTAACAATATCATGGAGGACGGATGATGTGAATAAAATCTTAGCTTAATGCATACTGATTTCGATTAAAATTATTATATGGTATTTTAAAAGTTTCAACAGTAAATAAATTAATAAGCTCTCGATGAATCCTCTGTTTTAACATGTACGTTGTAGATAACTTACTTATAATGAAAGATGGAAATAATTATAGAGTGTATGATGTGAAAGCTACAGTTTTATTATTAAATAAACTTCAATTTTTATATTATAATTCTGTGTCCAGCGGCTTATCGAACTACTTATTGGTTTTTAATCGACTAGCATTTTTTCGATGTTCATATATGCAAACCTAAAACCAGTATTAATAGTATATATATATATATATATATATATATATATATATATATATATATATATATATATATATATATATATATATATATATATATATATATATATACGTTTAAAGTTTAATTAATTGATTAAATTAAGTAAATGTAATACAAAAACTCATTAACGTCTAGAGTCATAAAAACAAGGAATAGAATTAATAAATCTTGTTATTGAATGTATATTGGAAGAAAATGTGATGTGATGAAATATTTTCAACTGTAAATCCTTATAATAAACAAATAAAAGTTAAGAAACAAAGTTATTGCAAGGACTTAATTGGATAACTCAAAAATCTGAATATTGTTACATGAATATAGTGATAAAGCTATCAGTGGAATTTCTAGTGTATACGTTTATACATGAAACAAAAACCAACGTACAAAGGATCTTGTTGTTTAAAATAGTTAATACAGATAACCATGATAATGGACATCCAGTAATATCTACTTGACTTACGTATAAAAAAGGTATCAATTTAATTTGAATATTAGATAAATTCAAAATAATAATGACGGATAGTACAAAAATGGAAACAGTTTTTATAGATTGTGTCGGAGCTATAAGATCTACTGTAAAAATGACTGATTAAAAGTGACACAATCAGCTTGTATGTATATTTTTTTGTTTGCCCAGTAGTGTTGAAAAAGACTCAAGGTCTACTAGGAAAGCAGTATATATGTAAGTTGGTTGACAATGAATCAAGTTCACTGTTCAATAATATGTTCAATATGTTCAATAATATGCTTGACAAGAATGTTAGAGTTTATTTAAACCGATAATGGACGAAACAAAATAATGGTTGGAAATGAACACAAATAAATTTTGAAAGTTCACTCAAACAATTGAAACTTTGATTGTATACAAGCAGTATCTCATCTAATTGTATTTGGAAAACTTATTTGTAGGCGAAACAGAAAAGTCGTAGAAAACCAGTCGAAACCGCTAGAAGATAAAATCATGAAAAAAGATATAAAACCTCTGAAAACTAACGATCTACGCAATACGTTTGCTTCTCAATGAATACACAGAAACAAGGAAGTCGACGAGTATATTTGCTGATAAGAATCAAACACCAAAAATTAATATACTGGAATGTATTCATATCCATATTCGTTTAGCCATCAAGACCAACAACGATGTCATAAATTTTTTTATGACCCAGTTGATTGTGTAACACTTTGTTTATGGATATTATGAAACTGATGTGTTGATTTGTGATTATAGTCAGCAATTTAAAACTATTATGCTTCGTAGTGCAAAGATAAATAAAACAATGGATTACTCTTTTAAGTTTTACCAGTACCTTCCAGTTCAATTTAGAAACCAAACGTACACACAAGTATAATAACAATCAGATAAGGATGATTAGTTTTTACTTAACTTACGTTTTATAGAATAATATGTAACAAAAGATTAAATGCTTGATTACAGCTCCAATATCAAATGATCCAGGTGCTAATGAAACTGACGGCTTTCTAGACGAAGGTCTAAGTATATAACTACAGAGCATAATAGATTACAAACATTTGCTCTACTTTCTTCATCTTACATTTTAATGTAAACTTAATACATTTATCTTCAAACGCTTAACACAATAACCAATGTGAGCTATTGAATCCAGACAGTAACTAGAATGAATTTTATTGTTTATTTATAAATGTTAAAATTTTCCGGTTGACCAATGAGCAGCTTCTGGTATTATCAACAGAAATATTCAAAACGCTTGTAAATATATACAATATGACTAAAATTTATTGACAATATTTCATTTATAATGCTGATAATGATAATTGATTTCGTGAATCATATTATTCAATGTATGACTAGAACAATATATAGTTCATTTTACGTAATACAATGATATGATGTCTGTCTAGGTGTTAAATGTTTTTGGTACATTTCATTTATTAAACAGAATAAACAAATCATATTGATCTTATTTTATGTATAAAAAATGCATGCATCCTGAGATGATCTATTAGCATGGGTCATCACGTTATCTGTAAGTATTAAATTCTTTTGTCTATGGTTTTTAAATGAGTTATTTTTTTTTTTGATTGATAACGAAATAAAACATAATAAAACTTAAGAAACGGATACAAAAAAGCTTTTGTTTTAAAAGATTGTATTATTCCTCTTGTTAATATCAACAGTTGTAAATGATCAATTTTTCGTTGGCATATGAATATCCTAAGTGGATGGTCTCAATAATGTCATTTAGTCACAATTTTTTTTAAAAGGTAGATCAAGGTTACTAGATTAATCAAGAATATGCGTTCGTCGTAGTTGAGACTCGTAAGATGGTTGTCTCTCTATTCCAATAATGATGTTCTCGCTGTAACTTCGACTCAGATAACTCACCTGAAGAGTATCACTACTAGCTAATATCAAACTTTGATAAATGATTGCATCGCTTTTCCTCCTAAGTAATAATAGTATTAAAATCAAGTATGAACTTAAAATAAATACTGGCTAATTTGATAATAATAGCTACCTACAGAAAAGATTCGAATTACAAACAAGATTTGTAAAAAATTTTTACTAAATGTCTAGAAACAAGAAAAAAAATGTATTACTTAGTTTTATTCTGTAAATGATTTGTTAGATTAAGATTGATGATTAGTTTTTCTGAACCAGTATACGAAATCGAAGTATATGTGTTTGAAAAACTTAACTACTCCATTTATCTCGAGGTGTAATATTAGCTGACATAAGAGTAAACTAAGGAAAGCTAAGATCAAGTAGATCATGATAAACCCATTATCCAATGAAGTTATTCATTGATAGTCTGAACCAAATCAGTAGATGCAAATCTGCTGATTGAGGCTTAAGAAATTCTCGTTGTCATTATTCAAAGCCGACTGATGACATAGAACAAAACCAGTTGCATCCTAATTGTCCCACTCGTTTTTATCTCTGCTTTCTCCCTAAATATTGAACCAAGTATCATTATTAAATTTTCATCCTATCGTCTTATTTGTTACTTTTGACCTGTAATTCTCATGCTCAAACTTTTATTGTAGTTGGATATAATTCCTCTTCACTTACTTTTCATCTCGTTAATTTACTACCGAAATTTTTGTATGAGGATTGGTAATTCTGCATCTGATATCTGGTGGGAATGTAGATAGACAATAATAAGGGGACCCATATTTAGACAAAACAGCTTTACAGTACTTGTTTTCTGGTGACTTTCAATGGTTCTCTTTACTAACTAACTGCAATTTGGTTACTTTTCAACAAACGTTTCTGAACTTATTCTGTTTCAGCAAAATACAGTGAAACTGATGCTCATATACATAAGCTTTTGCGCAGTGTTTATTCGATGATTGATTTTCTTACCCTATAATCGATGATCTATTAGTTTACTGATGTAACGCAAGTTATGTTATGTAGTATTAACAAGAAAATTCCAATCACGTTGATCAAAGGAAAATAGTTGGAGATTCATCGTTCTCACAAACTTTAACATTTCCTTACCTTAATGTACATTCTTATTGAATCGGTTTTAAAAATTAAAAACACCACTTTGTATTATGAAGTTTATACGATGGCTAAATTTCTAGTTTGAATATTAATAAGTGGATCCAGTGGTGCCTTTTACGAAGTCAAAAGAATGAAGTCAGTAGACATACATATTTAACTTCTTTCTAGTCGAATGATAGTTGTGCTACGGAATAGGTCTTTGCGGTTTCAACTATTAAAATGGAAGGAAATAATGATCATTAGGTGAAATACTATGGTTTGATATGGCCAAGTGATATTTACTCACGAGGCTGAATTATTTACTTAAACTCCTGAATAATTTCAAATGAAATACAAGATTTCTGGCTTGAAAAATAGATCTTTAATGTAATGAAATGATATGCTCATATGAACACAGAAAATAACCATATAAACTGTTGTAGACGAATGAACAGTGCCGATTTTGTAGGTTATTGACTTCCCAATGAATTAGATCTTAACTGCTAGACTCATCGTATTACTTCGATAAAGCTAAAGTGACTCGTTTCGTTTAAAATCTTACAAGCTCAAGAGTTTAGAAATCACTGTGTGATCAAATTTTACCGTGATTGTCGACTATCCATAAGATAGAAAAACTTGAATGCTACTGTAAAAATTCACCTTTTATGTTACATGATTAGTAAAATTCCCCACAAATGATCAAGTATTCTACAGTCAAGTATACTTAACTTCACGAATTTAATTTTTTTTTTCGAGGTTCAGAGTTGAGTAAAGAATAATGTCATAACGGAATTATTCTCTAGTTTCCAACACAAAAAAGATAAAGGAATGCAAAAAGCTTTTTGTTAAAATAAATGACCATCTGAAGAAGTAAAATCTTAGAATTTATTGAATAATCCATTACGGTGAATCGCATAATTTTCACAAAACAATTTCCATCATATTAATTTTGCATTATGGAATATCAATAAAGGCTGTTAGCGAAAATGCCGATGTTATCTAGTTACCATTTTATGAAATTTAGTATTTACTTATGTCATTTAGAATCAAATATTGTTAGAGGACTTAAGAACACTGAACGCTGGATTCACTTGCTACGATAGAATCTCAAATATGCAACTCAGTGAATGACGTTTCTCAACTTCATCAGATATTTATACTGTCGTGTAAGTATTAATTTTCAGGTCTTAATTTATGCTAAATCCTTATAGGTGTTTTATTTCTAACTGATTACTTTAAAAATAACTTACTGTGTTGAGAGAAATTTATGAACTGAAGTCCTAGTCGTGTTGAAGTAATTTCACCGATTTATACTCTTCTATGAGTATAGATTTCGGATATTAGTCATCATGATGACGCCTCACTAAAGCTGAATCTAATGTGAATTGATTAATTTAAATAGGTACAACCAATGAATGAGTGAATGGGCGAGTGGTACTCACTTTTGAATTATTCTTACGATAAATTCGTTTAAATATACAAATTAACCTTTGGTAAGTTCATTGGAAATTTTTTGCCAGACTTATTGTGTCTAGCTAACCAGTTATTGATCTAACCGGTTACGTAATAGTTTGCACAAAAGAATGACTGATCAGATTATCAGTCATTGAATAAATCCCCTTGATTAATTACATTTGTCAAAATGTCTAGTTTTCTTAGGTTCAAGAACTATGCAGTCAAGCCTTTAGATAACGCGATTACATCATCTAGATTGTTAATACAATAAAATCAACCACAGGAAATCATTAATGTGTCATGTATCAATCCATTGTCTGGTTAAATTTGCGTACCCTTATCGTGTCACTTTTGTTCTCTTCAGGTCAACATTGGTCAATCACTTTTGAAGGTTGGATGTTGATTTTCATACTCCTTTTCACATCAGTCTAAGCGCCCTGAAAATATAAAAGTGAAATTTAAAGGGGGAGAGGTGGATGAAAGTAGAAGTCCCAACAAATTCATAGACCAATCAGAAGCTGAGTTGAAATGATAAAAATTCATTTTAATTATTTCATGGGCTAAGTCATAGCACTAAATATCTTCAACGTGTTTTGAATCTATTGTTAAGAGTGAGGAGCATTCAAAATCATTGCGTCTTAAATATTCTAACAGTTTTCAAGGTATTATACCATAACGACAACTTTGGGTTCAATTTACTAAATGGATCAATTTAACGGTAAGTTGGCATTTGTGGTAATTTAAAATATATCCGAATTTGTATAATTTTGACTGTATGTCTATGACTATTGGATTATAATTCAGGCCATGGATATTTCTCTGAAACGTTCTGTTGACACTTATTCCTCCGTAAAATGCAATGAAAACGTTTTTAACTTGAAAGATATGATAGTACATTCTCAGCCTGGGGAAATTCTCCCAAATCACAACGTTCACACTAACTGGAAGATACATTAATCACTAGCGTAGTTTGTGTATTTGTGTATCAGTCTTAAGTAAAATTTTGAGGTTCAGTTAACTAATCTTTGTTGATTAAAATATTTGTAACATTTTGTAATTCAATTGGCCATAAGTTAATGTTCTAAATGATACATTATGTTGAAAATGAATTATTTAAAAGATGGTAAGAGTTAAGCTTCTTGATTGCATTTCTTTTTATCCTAGCTGTTAATGATTTAGCGCTGATATATTCACTTTCAGCTTGTCTTCTTTATTAAATTTCATTTGGATACTAAGGTTTTATGTTTATTTTAGTTTTCATTTCATCATTAATTGATGTTCTAATATTTTGATTATACAGTAATGGAGATTTTTGAGTTTCATTGAAATTATGAATCGATCATCGTTAGATCACCATACTAGGACAATATGGCCGTTTAGTGCTTCTAGGTTTCTAATGGTGGTCTAACAGTGATTGGTGTATAATTCCGATTTTTTAATTCTCTGTCTGGATTGTAATTTAGTAAGTTTTACGAAGCTTTCGTTTCTTCACTGTTTCTTATCTAAAGGAACTCAATATCAGTTACTAAATTCCCCAATTGTGAACTATTCACAGAGTAATATCATTTCACGGATCATCGCTCATAATTCATTACACTTCTATCTAGGTTATTAAAGAAAAACACTTCACAGTCTATTTGTTTATTACCACTTTTATAAGTTGTAACAAGTACGAAGTTCACCAAACTCTCTATACCTACACTCTTTCTGGCCATGTGTTTTTATTCAACAGATTAGTGTATTCTTTATTCTAAACTGAGTAAAAATCAAATTGCAAGGTATTCCAAGAGGAACATGAATTGTTTTGCTTGAATTAACTGAATTGATTTTTTATTGATCGTACAGACGTACATTTTCCATAGATATAAATTACCATAATGTTATTTCATTCAGGAAAAACTCTCTTCTATCAATTCAGTCTTCTTAACTCATTATCACTGTCATCTAGTTTTTAAAAATTCTGTTTTAATACAAAATTACTGTACTGGTTGACTATGAATTGGGTTTTATTCTTACTTTATATGAACATACTTTAAATGAGTCAAGATAATTCATTGCTTTGAATACATACAATAAGGAATTTATTGTTTTCTTTCTGAAAAGAAATTACTAATTGCAAACAATATTTTTTTGAAGACAATCAGCTTGCAAATTATAAAAGTGAAACATTCCAATGTTTTTTTTTCCTGCTCATATTTTCATCATCTATATGTAGTCAACACAAGATTTTGCTGTTGAGTGGTTCAATTGTTAATACATTAATATTTTAGATTAGAACTTGTCTATATCGGCTTATCTAGTCAGATAGTGACTTTGTTCATACCATAGTGTGACTCAAAACAGAGTACATAACCCTCCTTGGTGAATGAATCATATGGTTAGTTGAAGCCTTGAAGAATTGTATATTGTCGTGGTAAAGCCCGATATCAAGTATATTTCATTAGTGTATTCGATTTGACTTTATAATGGGATGGGACGTATTTCTCGCAAGATTATTATCATCGTAGAAATTTCAAAGGTGTTTACTTTCATGTATGTTTAAGCAAATATTTCATTTTTCATAGTACATGGAGAAAATAATGGATATTTTTAAATTTAGATTCATGATATATATACTGGTTATCTATTTGTGTTAGTTGTATGTCACAGGATTATGAGCCGGTTAAGTGAATATTTTTCACTAAACAGTATTTAATAATATATTAAAGTAGTGAGTTATAGTCCATGAAATTGCTCAATTGAACTAGGCCAGTGATTTAGTCAATTAAAATAATATATTTACTGGTATTCAGTACATAAATACAAACAGACTTTATTAGTCTCTTAGTTCTAAGGTAGTTAGTTATATAATTCTGTGATATGCCTATATCTTAATATCTTACGATTCAGGAGTTGATGATTTTAATACATACAACATTATACAGGCAGTATTTTTCTTAACTTTGATCACTTATATGTGGTGAATATTGAATTTCACTTCAAATTGTGACCATCGACACCATTATTACTATTATTGTGAGAGGATTTTTTCCTGTCCCCACCACGCGAAACTAAGTTCAGGACGCGTTAGGGTTAGGTCATGACCTAATAGGGCGATAAATCCGAATAAACCAATCACCAAATGTCGTTTATCTGGACTGCTTTAAGTAATATTTATATACTTGATGATGTAGGTTTTTACTGTATGGGAGTGTTTTTCTTAAATTCACCGATTTTACTGCTCTTATATGGATTATGAGTGTTATATCAATAAGTAATTTGATAAAGATATTGTGTGGTCATTAATCTCAAATTAATGTTTGAAGACAGTTGGTAAGTAAACTTGGTCCTTAGTATCCTGGCTGCTGATATTTATTTAATAAACCTTATCAAAAATTTTTCCATGAACTAATGCATTAGGCTTCATCTAAAAGGTTGTTAGAGGACATTCAATAAATAACGAATTTATCTGGGTCTGTAACAGTTAGTGGTCAATAGGCAGTAAGAAATGTTATGTTTTCTAATCATTGAATTCTATTAATCGGTATGGCTAAAAAATTGACTTGCAGTTACTGAAAGATGCTATGAGTACTTCTTGATATAATAAAGAAAATTTCTAGCTCAGGTGAGTGATTGTGGTGGAGTTTTGTTCTCTGATCTGGATGGATGGCTTGGTAATTACCAGCTGAAAATGGGAACTCCTCGACGAAACCATATAGCCTAGAGAACAAAACTCCAACATAATCACCCATCGGAGCTACAGATTTTCATCATATCAAGAAGTACTTATAGCATCATTTAGTAACTGCAAATCAATTTTGTAACCATACAAATAGTACTTCAGGATAGTTATTACCAATTTTCAAACATAATTTACCTCAGTGACTAAAATCTGTATTGCCTGATCAATAAAGTTCAATCAACAGAATAGAAATGCTTGGTAAGTAATAGCCGGTTAATTACTAGATATTCAAGTATGCAATATTAACATACTGTTTTCTTTATTGTGAATTATATCACCTACGAAAAGCTAACGTTAATTCGATGATTGTTAAAAATCAGACCACTAATTGTGCAATGGTTTCAACCCAGTTTGATTTCTCAATATTGTTGATGGATTGACTCGTATTTCATCAAATATAGGAACCTTAGACATCTATGAGGAATTTAAAAATAATTCAGCTATTAATGTTAGTGGAACTGCTATTTGATGCAGTTTATATCCAATCTTGGTAGTGGATAATCGGCTAAAAATTTCCACATATCACTTAAATAAATCTCTTTTATTCTCTTCACTTTTCCACCATTTTAGATGAAGTGGTTTACCAAAGAATAAAAAATATCGTTTTAAAAAATTTGATGCGACAATGGTTTATCTTAAACCTCAGTGAAAAACAAATCATAAAGGTATGATGCGCTGCCCACCCTATGTCATTTATTGGTCAAACGGAAAATATTGTTTAGCTGTAAAAGTATCGATTGTAAAAAGCAATAAATGTATTTAGGAAAAAAGCTTTGATATAAATAATGAACTATTACACGTTGCGTTATTTATTACGGTAAATGAAGAAAGATCAAGACTAGATATACGGACTTGCACTAGTGTTATAAATTCGGGTTAGGGTAAGAAATTAGTTTGATGATTTTCGTTACGACACGAAATCAGATCTAATGCGATGGTGCTTTGCTTTCTCTATTTATAAACCTATGAAAGTTGGCGTTGCGATTTAGGACTAGAAGTTCGAGTGGAAGAATTCTTTTTAGCTGTACAAATGGCCTTGGCTATGCATTGGGTCACATCAAGTACTTTCTTGTAAAGTCTACCGATGCAGTAGGTGCTTCTCGTACTTTATCTCAAACACTATTTCACATTCCTTGTTTCATTGAACGGAAGACATTTTTGTCAACTATATACTTTTTACGAACCACGTACTAACACCTGTCTTGGTAAGTAAGAAGATACAAACTATCCTTTTCAGTTTGATTTTTGTCGAAAAGTAATGGGATCTCTATCCTTGTTCTCATTACTTCTTTCAAAGCCGTCAATATGGTATACTTTTACTGAAAAATTACACTGGTAACCACTAAAACATCATACAGATATTTGACGAAATCGCATCATTGATTTATTCCTAGTCATAATGTGGGTTTGGATTAATCACATTTAGCTAGTAACGTGTTTTCAACATGAAACTTATATTTCTCATGTTTACTGATCGTTATTAGGGCCTGAACAAGCAAGGGTTGTGGGTGGTCATGGCAGCCAATTGAATTCATACTCCTGAATGACCCTAGACCACTAAATATTATTTATTTCTAATATAATTTAGTTTTCTAAATTATTTTCAGGTCATAATAGCCGTAGTATAGTAAGCATTACGTCATTCAGTATTTCTTTATTCACCAAATTCCTGTTTTCAACTTCGAATTTATCCGAGACATTTAAACAATTAGGTATGTGTATGATTAAGATATTAAGTAATTTAAAACATCATTTCATCTTCATCAAATTTAGATGACTAATAGATGATTAGAGGTAAGTTTCATTATATCGAAAATGAATGATAGTTTTTTAACTTTGATATTTGATTACTCCATGGAAATCATGCTGGTACACCGAGTTGGGTGGTGATTGTAAGTAATTAAGGTCTGAAGTTCTGTCAGTCATTATTTGGCCTTGTTATTCTTGATGCAAATATCCAACTCAACCGAATGTATTTTGCTGTAAATTGTTCATTTTATTAACCAGTCATCAAAAATATTTTTCAGTCAGATTATTACATTACGAGTCAGTTCTTGTAGATCGTTGCAAAACGATATAGTTTCAAAATATAGAATGTTCAGCTCATTTCTATCTAATAATCTTACTTCGCTACCCCAAAATAATACTAGCTGTTGTCCAATAAAACTAAAGATACTATTGCCGTAAATAATCGTGATTTGTTTATTCTAATCAATCCATCTTTGATCAAGAACTAATGAAACATCATTTCATTTAAATACTTTTTTATTTTAGTCATATAAGCAGTACCTAATGTCCTATGATAAATAGCACTAAATCAGTTTATTTGACCCCAATTTGTCCCTAAACTAAATATGGCTGTCTGCAAAAGTTAATTTGACCTGCTAATGTGATTTGATAGTACAATTTAATTGCAAGTGATATAAATCTAAGTGGATTTGCTGAATGTTGAAAGGCATAAATATCATACTGTGTTTGATGATTTTGGTGCTAATGCGTTTCTGTTTTCCAGACCAATCTGAGTCATAAAAAGATTATAGCGTGTTGATCCGCAGTTTAAATTTAATTGGTAGAAATAAGTATGTAGGCTGATTGATTTATGTAGGCTGTCGGTCAATGTTTGATGTATGTCTGTGATCTAATAATGTGTTGATAAATCAGGTTGTTTGTTGTATTTTTTTCTGTCAGCATGTATTTAGACTAAACAGGTTTTCATTGCGTATCATTTTTATGAGATTATCAAGAGTTTTGGATTACTGGACGGAGCATAAGCCGAATAATTTATCTCAGTCATTTTAGGCCTAGTAGAATATTTATTTGTTTGGACCAATGTTGTATAAATCCTAAAATATTATCATGTCACTAGGAATCTAACATGATGTAAAATTTAACAACCTCTCTGTTCTAAGAGTGATTAATGTTTGGATCTAAATAAAAAATTTCAACATACTAACATATCTGACTTACTGAGAGATAATCGAAACCTATATGTGAAGTCATCTTTTCAAAGACAACTTTCGTAATCATTCAGACTACTATGACTATGTAAACTCCAGAAAAAACTTCGTGTGAATTTATTTGGTTGACTTTTTGACTCATCTGTTCACGGGAATTTGTTTTTCTTAATCTTTGATCATCTCGCATTAAGGTTTGATTGACTCGGTTTGTGTGGTAGTAGTATTCATCAATTAATTAACGTTACTTGTGACGTTATTACATTTCTTCAGAATTAGGTATTCACCATGATTGCGAGCTAAAATACTAATCTATTGTTGATGTATAAATCAATAAATAATTGAATTGCGACCCATTGGGGGATACACAATGGTGTAGTTTAGAACGAGTAGACGGTCAATCCAGTATTATTCACTCTTTTCACTGATATTAGTTTATAGTTCTGAAAGCTTTTCTTCGCTTAACCAAATAGATCAATAGTTTGTGCAGTTAGATTAGTGGACAAGTGTAAAATTACTCAGGCTATCTTGGAATAGATATTGTTTATTAGCAAAAGATCTCACTGAATATTTCATCAAGCTGTCAATGAAAGGTCTTACTTGAGGTTTTTGTTATAGGTTACCGATATCATAAAAGCTGTATTTCAGTATTGCGAATTATTTATAAAAAAAATTACTGCTGACATAAACCATTCCAATAATAGTAATTTATGGTTCTACAGCATTGACCACAGAATTCAGAAAATTTGTCATAGTGTGGCGCGAGCTACTTATAAGTAGTATATGACATGAGTGTCGACGTAATGTCTGGCAGCAGAAGATGGGGGAAGGTCAAGAAAGGAAGAGTTAGAAAAAAAATGGAATTTGTATGAAACGCATGAATAGTGACAATGGATTGGTGTTTGGCAAGAGGAACTGTCCAGTTTGATATGATGAACTGATATTTTGCAAATTAACGATTTATGATATGGTTTTCCGATTTTACTGAGTAACTCTGTAATTTTCGTTCAATAGATTTCGGTTGCCCCACCTGTGTTCTCATTCACTACTGTAGTATTTCAAATATTTGGATGGATTCTATTGCATCGGAGAGGTGTAAACATTGATAAGTGGGCATATGTTTGTCCGTTAAACTATTTATCAACTGTATAATAATTTCGAATTTACTTTTCTCACTGAAATAGGTCGACTGCATAGATTTTACTCTCCCATTGCCAGTGAAATAGATGAAGAAAATGTATATCCACCGCTAAGTGGAGGACTATACAATCATAATCGATTGAATCGGATGACGTTTTTCTCAACAACTTCATCAAATTCATCTCTAGCCTCAGGATTGTCGGATACAAATTTTACTAATTTAGAACAGACCGCAGCTACCGGTAACAGTAATAGTACAACTAATCGTTTTGGATTCTCTGATGGATTAATAAATCTTGAACATTCCACTAGTGACAGACAGCATTTAAATGCAGTCTGGACTAATAATTCTCATAGCTCTTCCAGATTTATGTGCAATCCATTGAATGTTTATGATGTTGACGAGAATCTACCATCAGTTACAAACTATGAACAGTACAAACAAACATATAGTCGTAATTTTATACAAAATACTAATGATACTATTAGTAATGATACTGAAGCATCTCCATACTGTTCAATTGTATCATTTCAAAATAATATGAATGGACAAAATTTTTGTGTTAATTGTCGTTACAATCACGTGATGATGAATGGACAATTGTGTTCGTGTAATTGTCATAATGAGTCGAAAGAAGTCATGACAACACCAATATTAAATTTTAATAACAATCCGAAGAATGCTCATTATATAAATCGACCCTTGTCGCCTGATAATTATCCGACACCGACTAAACATTCATGGAATAGCACATCATCATTATCAGAATCAATGACACATCCAGTTCTCCCTCCACTTACAAATGCACTAACTGAACAACGAAATAATAACTCCGTTAATAATCATAATACATTCCGTTATTTTGGTGTATCTTCTTCCATTGCAACTGATGATTCACCGAGTGGATATGAATCATCGTCTCCATCCGCTTTAGATATAACCGGTGATGTAAGAACAGTAAATTTTGTTTCTCACGATCAACCTCCATTGATAACATGATGACGGTGAAGTTGGCAATGATAATAATGCATTTATCATTGTTTATTTTAAATTAATTTGATTTTCTTTTATAGATATAATAATAATGTGCTGATGCTTACACAGAGATAATAGAACGAAGAACGCGAAATTGTTGAACACTTAAAATTCTACAAAATAGATTTTGAACAATAGTTATAATCAAATAAAAAAAAGTGAACAAAAGCTTTAAAATATTCTCGAACTGGTTGATTATACTACTACCACTGCTACTCTTATCTATGTATACTTTTCCTTTATACTTATTTTGATACTACTCTTTCTGGTAAAATCATTTAGTACTTCTATGCACAACTTTTAGAAGTATTATTTACTAATCCCGGTTTCAATGTTTCAGGTATTTTGTTTTATACATTTTAAGCCCAATTTTGGTTTTTATATTTTAAAATGTGAAAAGATTATTTATTATACAATCAAAATATCTACCTATTCTCAAATTTCTGTATTGAAAAACAAATAAAACCGATCTCATTTTTAAATGATCTCAAGTTACAACTGTAATGAACTTTGTCATTTTCGATATGAAAAATTAAGATTGACTATGTATCAATAATTAGTTATTTTTCAGATGGAAATTTTTGAGACTTTTGCTTTTCATTTGAACTTGTGGTTATAAGTAAAGGGACTAATTGTTGAAGAGTTTACTTGGAAGTGAGCGTCCTGAGTGATTGGAGATAATAACTCTGAGAATAAAACGACATAGTTGTTCAACACCTTCCGCTTTCGATGATCAATAAACTGAGACAAAATTCATTCATGATAAATAGATTTGAGTTCTAAATGTAGGCATCGAATGTTTGAATAAATCATTGTAAATGAATTGTATCAAGCTGTATTTGTAGTTTACCAAAATTAAAAGTGATTGTAACTGATTCTGTAAATAATGAGAGAATGCACATCAGTTTACAAACGTGATCAGGTTGCTACAAATGAAGAGAGAGCATCTCTAACATATATGAGGAAATGATTCATAAATTTTTTGACTGAACATTATCATAGAGATTTTAATGCTGAAAAGCTTAAAACCCAAGTGTAATTCCTAATGTAAGGTGGAACCATTTCAGAGTCCAGAATGAGTTTCAAGATCTATACCATACCATAAATCTTATTATCACAGAGTCCGATTTCTCAGGTAGTTCATGAAAGGCATAAATAGGTTCTTAATTTGTGTGCATTTTGCGAAATTGTAGCTGTCGCATAAACCTCAATGAACTAAACAGCCTGTTAAAGTTTAATCACACTTCAGTTATGAAATCTCATGTTAAAAGCTGACAGTTTCCGAAAGCATGAGTCCAACACCATGTCAGACAACTAAGAAAGCAATAAACACTGGCATACAGAATTTTCGAACAATAAGAGAGGTCAGGAGTTACTCAAATAGCCGCTGAGATGAGAAGATAGTAGCTGCATCTGATTGAAATAAGTGAAACCCACAGAACACATTCTGTAGAGAAAAGACCAACTTTATGAGAGATATTGTAGTACTCTAGTGATTGTAACTGATTCTGTAAATAATGGGAGAATGCACATCAGTTTACAAACGTGATCAGGTTACTACAAATGAAGAGAGGATATCTCGAATATATGAGGTGACATTTTTGAAGATATGATCCATAGATTATTTATGTAAATATCTGTTACTATCAAGCACAAGATATGTTCACAACGCCTATGGAAAATATAGCTTCATTAACGAAATATACACCATCATAGTCATCAATACTGTAAGCAGAATTATTTTTGATTATTAATGTATACAATGGATAAATGCTCCTAGTCACATTTTTACAAAGTAAGATGTCATACAAATGCTGATGATTATTTACTGGTGATACAGTTAAGCGTTACACAACATTTACGTATGAAACATTTAATACGGGTTATGTTTCCACATAGTCCTATAATGCGATTCAAAAAGTCATAATTAGTTTAGTTTGTAAAACAGAACCGACTTAAATCAATAAAAACTAAAGATGTTTCTGTAGTTCAGAGAGTCTTTCACATCATATACAAAATCTAATTGATTTTCCAATTTTCAATAGCCAAAAGACAGCATGTAAGTGGGAGGATTAAGACGTGTTTTTTGAGGAGAGATGATTTATTTGACGTTTGATGATCTGCTCGCTTTAGGAGAAAATTCTCGTGAGATGTGATCAGTGGAGTTCAACCCTGTCTGCTCTAGGCAGATGACCTGTAAAACCTGACGAACAAACAAATCCAATATTAATTACCTAGATGGTACTGTTATTTCGAAAATGTATGAAATGCATTGTAAAACCAAATTTACGGGGTATCTACTAAATCTGTGCAAAACTAGAGATTATATCCTGAAGTAAATATATAAAGTTATCTATAACAACATGCATCAATATATACAACAGCTAACAAATGTATTGAAATCAGTGTCAGACGATGTCGAATTGAGAACGAAAAGCATTATATATGGAGACCATAAAAAAGACCTTTCAACTTATACAATATGATCGAATGTATTAAGAAGGTCTTCAAAAAAAAATTAATTCAATATCACAAGTTTATGTAAATGCTTAAAAATGTTACAGCCACAGCATGCCATGCGCTCAATATTTACTAGAATCATCTGGCTACTGAATATTAGTAAGTAGTATAAAGCTTTGCATAAATAAGGGATGAACAACATTGCTCCGCTCAGTCAGTCAGTCAGTTGCGACGTAGAACTTCGTACGTAAGTACATCAGTTCATGTCGCCATACCACATCAGCACAGAGAAGTAATTGTCAATTCAAATCCAATAGTAGAAGAGGTAGTAAGGAAATTAGAAGTAATCGGAGAGGTTAGGATTAGAAGATATTATTCAAGAAGTATGATTCAGTGAGAAAAGTTTAGAAAGTCAAAACTAGAGGTGTTGAAGAACCCAGAAGATTAGGATTTGAGAGAACACAAGGAATAAATGCACTGGCGCCATTGCGAACGATTTTGAGCCATGTCATTCAAGGTCTCTAGCCACCGATTATTATCATCTCGCGGACCCCAACCAGGTAGTCGACAACAACCGACATGGCTAAGTCCACTCGTCAATGACTTCATGGATTTATGCCATGTTTTGCTCTGGCCGCCCCTAGCTTTCTGCCAACCTATTCCTACACTACAAAACAAAGCTCGACGAGGCAGTCGGTGGTTAGGCATACACAACACGTATCCCTGCCACCTCAACTGATGAAGTTTCACCACTTCATCGATTGATCTGCCATTCTTACCTAGTACCCGTTTCCTAATAACAGCGTTGCTCACTCGGGTGTCCCACGATATACGAGCAATGCTTCGAAGACACCTATGATCGAAAACCATAAGTGACGCAGGTTGGCAAAAGCCAATCGAGCCTTCTGTATCCGTGCCGAGATTTCGTCAGTCACCAGGCCATCGGCACTGATGAGACTCCCAAGATAAGTGAAGTGGTCTACACGTTCGACTACTTCACTCCCTATCACTAGTTCAAGTGCCGATGCAACCCAATCTTGAAGCAACATTTTGCATTTCGAGGTGGAAAACCGCATCCCGAACATGCTTGCATTGTTGCTTAGGGTAGTCAGAAGACTCTGCATTTTGTCAGCGTCTTCATCGAATAGAACTATGTCATCGGCATATTCTAAGTCAATAAGCGAGCCACCTGGTAGAAGGTCTACTCCTGAAAATTCAGACGAGGATAAGGTTATTTCTAGGAGCATGTCTATGATAAAATTAAACAAGAATGGAGAGAGTGGACATCCCTGACGGACACCACTTGAAGTGAAGAATTCCGGTGACAGTTCGCCATAAGCTCTCACCCGACCAGTGGTGTTCGAGTAGAGAGCTTGTATGAGGTTAATGTACTTCTTTGGTACACCTTTCAATGACAGACACTGCCACAGAACCTCACGATCCACTGAGTCAAATGCCGCCTTAACGTCCAGGAAAACAACTATTGTAGGACGCCTAAATGTGTGTCTGTGTTCCAGGACCTGTCGTAGTGTGAAGATGTGGTCTATACAACCACGTCCAGGTCGAAAACCAGATTGGTTTTCTCGAGTTTGCTCTTCACGAGCTTTCGTTAAGCGTCGAAGTATTATTGAGGCCAAAAGTTTAGACACTATATTAGTTAGACTGATTCCTCTGTGATTGTCACAAGAAGACTTTTGTCCTTTCTTATAGATTGGGACAATCAAGGTTTAAGACCAGTCGGATGGGATTGCGTCCAGTTCCCAGATTCTACCTAAGATCTCATTCAATCTAGCTGCTAAAACTGGACCACCATCCTTAAATATCTCAGGGGTCAGTCTATCAGGACCTGCAGCTCGTCCTCGTTTCAGATTTCCTAACGCTTTTTCAACTTCATTAAGACTAGGGGGACTTACGTCGATTTGCCATTCAGGATGACTGGAGATCGTGGGTAACTGAAGAGTGGCTCGAGGCCAGTTGAACTGATCCCTAAAGTGTTCTGCCCATCAATCCAGTCTCCTGGATTGAGAATAAACAATAGTCCCGTCATTTTCTGAGATAGTCTCACTTACACTAGGATTCCTAATACCAGTTTCCTTGATAAGTTGGAAAAGTTGTCTACTGTTGCCGATCGCCGCTGCCTTTTCCATCGCTTTTGCTTTCGCCACCCACCACTGTTCGCGGTCGTTACGTAGGTTTTTTATAAGTCTGCGCCTAAGTTGACTTCGTTCTTCATCATGTTCAGAGCCAGGTGGGATGAGTTTTCGGGCATCCATCAGATCGGTGGATGCTACTGAGATCCACGGTTTCATTCTAGCCTTATGGTCAACCTTACTAGCAGATATCACTGCTGTTTCCACAGCCTTCTTGATATCATTCCATCCTGCTTCCGGGTGGGAATCGCTTAAATGGTCGCCTAACTGTCTTTCTAGTTTATCCTGAAATATATTTTTCGCCTTATTATCATTAAGTAAAACCCTAAGAGGCTTTCTTACGGTGTCTTTCCTGCGCCCAGTAAGCTTCAAACAAATACGCGCTCGCACTAGGGCATGATCTGAATCTAGACATGTGCTCCAGAACGAGCGACAGTCCTCTATCGAACCCCTCCATCGGTGGCTGATGGCGATGTGATCTAGTTGCGTCCAACGTTGGGACGACTTTGGAGGTCGCCAGGTCAGCAGATGCTTTTCCCTATGCCTAAAGTTAGTGTTTGCTATGAATAGGCGGTTGTCTAAGCATGCTTGCAACAGACGGTCACCATTGTCTGTTCTCTCAGCCGCGACACCATAACATCCACCTAGGTGTCTCTCCTGCTCACTTAGTCTACCTACTTGAGCATTAAAGTCACCAGCCATTATTACTATATCAGAGCGCCTAGCTTTTTGGAGGAGGTCCGAAAGCTTTCTGTAAAACTCATCCTTAACCTCGTCTGAACTGCATTCAGTGGGGGCATAGGCAGATACGATGAAGAGGCAACGGCGATTGTCCCTATCTTTCCGAGTCCTTACTGTCCCGTTTAGTCGGACAGCGCACAATCGACTATCTACTGGGATCCAGTCAAGGAGAGATTGTTCTGCCTTACGACTCAATGCTATGCCTACGCCAGCAAGACCGCGAGAAGGAGCATCAGGGCTTCCAGATACGCGAACAGTAAATCGAGCTGCTTCTTTATCTTGACATGGTGTGGTCAAACGAGTGATGCTACTCGGATCCTGTATGCGCGTTTCCGAGACGCAGCACACATCGATGGAACGAGATTCTAAAGTCCTAGCTAAGGAAGCCTGTTGCCCTATTTGACACAATGTCCGTACATTAAATGCTCCAACATGTAGTTTGGAAGGGGGTTTCAAGAGACCAGGAACGACGTTTCGCGAACTCGTATCGTCTGCATTAGCTGTGCACTGTGATGAATGAATGTGAGAAGAGTTAGTCGTGGAGATAAGAGAGGTACTAGGGGGTGTAGGAAGGATTTGATTTTGACCAATTTGGTCTCGCGTGCTGTTATGGGTATGAGGGCGGTTGTCACTTCCCGGCTGCCCACACCATGGAAGGTTGTTTCTTGAGGAACCTGAAAAGGAAGATGGATTAGTGTTGGTGCGTGACCGCAGAGCCCAAGGGACAACTGCTTGAGGCCGGTCACGCACGGCCTTTTTATTAAATGTTTTTTGAGGATTAGCTCCGTTCTTAAAGGCCCTTAGTGGGCACCCTTACCCAAGGAGACGGAAATCCGTGAGTTAGGGGAGGTGTGACATTTTTAGTGTCGACCTTTTCTAACCCTTCCTTCCTTGTGAGAAGGCAGCATCGCTGCAGATTCTGGTTGTCCGAGGGAAACACCTTACTGCTGTCACACCCCTCTGCAGTCAGCAGTACGACTTCGCCCTCAGACCTTGGGTAGCTGCTTTTAGTCTCATCGTTCTCCAATCGACCTGTCTGGCATGGTAGAACCTTGAGGAACATATGTTCCAGCCAGTATAGTTCGGTTGGGTCATCACGATAGGCAAGCCCGACCACCACATCAAGGTAGCAGCTACGGTCGGGATTGCTCCGCTCATGCAATGGATAAATGCTTAATGCAAAAGCATGATTTTCACTGAGGATTTCATTTCTTGTTCTAGATTTTACATCATATCCAACACGTCATTGTCATTCCAATGTTAAAATAAGCCCCATCTTCACTGTCAATTAAGGTGTCTGTGTTTTATGTTCTGTAATATTTCTATGTATTTTATTTTATGAAAGTAGGATACATGAACCAAGTATTCTTTTGATCTTGTTTTCATGGTTGTATTTAATATTTTTAATTCACATTTAGAATTGAAAATTAATTGACAAAACATAGCGGAATTGTACAATAAATTCATTTCTTGTTAATTTAAACTTGGTTGTTTTATTATAAAAGAAGTGAGTGTTCCGAGGATAGATGATTCAATGTATCAAATTTTTGACAAATATTACTGAGTAGGTTTAATGTATTGATTAAAATAAACATTACAATAGTTGATTGTCAGGTTGATATCAATCCGTAATACAAGAAGTAAGAATTGAACAATTTCCACGCAACCTACTCTACATAATGAATAATCAGATTCAAAATGGGATGACCTATGAAGACAATCTCTAAAGATAATTCTAAATCAATACAACAGAAGTTTATTAATGTTGTAAATGATATTCGAAAAGGGTAAGCAACAAAATTCAATAATGTGAGTTATTGACAGTTTCGATATCAAAATAAATGACTTTAAATCACTTCTCCGATGTTCACTTTGGCGTAGCAGCAAACAGGCTAGTCTAAATCGATATTATTTAAGTATAGTGTAATATTATTGAGAGGTCTTCCATAGCTATTATCTAATTTAGATCGGATGGTGACTTCAAAGATATTCAAAAATCTCCAGAACCCCGATACTGATGATGATCATGTGATCATTGATGACTAGCCTCGAGGGGAAATCCTCAGAGTTTTGGTGAAAAGCAATGCAATTTACCTGTGTTAGAAGTGGGAGTGCCTTACCAAAAAATAGGGGGTGTTCACATAATATCACGGATTGATCAAAGTTAGAGATGTATACCACCAGTGTCCAGTTCGGTGGTCTGGATGTTAAGCGTCCGTGGTTTTGCGTTGGATTCTCAACAGTGGGTGTCCATCGCTGAGGTGATCTATGCAGGGACTAAAAAGGTATCCAGGTTCTTATAAGTTGTTTGACTTAGATTGGTCCGTTATCTTGAGAAAAGTATATGTTCACATAAATATAATTTAGTGGTGAGCGATCTCAGTGTACTCATAACCCCTATAATACATTTCCTATGATCGTAGTGAATTGATGTCACGAAAATCTTACAGAAAATTCTATTTGACAGTAGTATTATTAAGATACTAAGGTATTTGATAATTATTTGAAGTCAGAAGGAAGGTGCTCATGATCTAGGCATATCTACAATCGTGAGGAAACCGATACTCACAATGTCATTTGAATCTACATCACGAAGCTTCACAGTCTGAAATGTTACCACCTCCTGTAGGATTGGAATGCATTGACCGATCATTGGGGGATAACTGAAGTAATGTTTATATAGTATTTTAATACTTCTCAAGTCCTGTCGACTAGTTATTTCATTTAATTTATTCACCAGTAACGAATAATGATACTACACAATTTTCTTCATCTCATTTTACAGATTTCGAACTGTCTAACCTTTCATCAATTTTTATGCTCATTATTCGCCCGATTACATTCAACTGCTAATTTTCATTCTTGTTTGTTCTCAGAGTTAAACATTTCACACTGAGAACTGATATCACTCTTAGGCATACAATTTATGTTTCATATTATCAACAATATTGTTACAAGAAAATTCATTAAAAATAGTATAAATTATGTACTTTTATGTCACCCCCACAGGACTTGTCGCAGACTTTGGACAATTTAATCAATCCATTCTTCTCAAGTTATTCACTCGTCTTTCGACCTAGTCGAAATAAACTTGGTTGTTTTTATTCGAGTGTGTGCATCACTTATTACATGTCCAGCTTATTTTGTCAGACTATAAATACTTAGTCATCCCTTATCGCATGGAGTTGGCTCGCTCGCTTTCGCTTTGCTTGTACGCTTTTCATTCTTGTCTCTCTGCTTAAACAAATGCATGGAATAAACTTATCTACAAAACAGTATTTGGCTTCTTATTACCGTGGAGAACAACTGGAAAAGGATCAAGGAGGCAATCACTTCCGCGTGTGATGAGGTCCTGGGGCACAAGAAGCACCATCAAAAGGAATGCATCACTGTTAATACATTGGATAAAATTAAAGTAAGGAGGAACAAGAAGGCAGCAATCAACATCAGCCAAACAAGAACAGAGAAAGTCAGGGCACAAGCTATTTACACAGAAGCAAACAAGCAAGTGAAGTGGAGCATCAAAGCCGACAAATACAAATATGTGGAAGATCTAGCAATGACGGCGGAAAAGGCTGCAAGAAAAGGAAACGTGAGACAATTGTACGATACAACAAAGAAGCTCCCTTAAAATTATCGTAAACCAGAACGACCAGTGGAAACAAAGATAGGGAAGTAATAACCGCCATTGAAGAACAGAGAAACAGGTGGGTAGAGCACTTTGAAGAACTCTCGAATCGACCAGCCCCGCTGAACCCACCCAAGATCGAAGCAGAGCCTACGGATCTCACAATCAATGTTGACCCACAAACAACTGGAGATTAGTATAGCCATCAGACAAATCAACAGCGGCAAAGCAGTGGGACCAGACAACATTCCAGCAGAGGCAATGAAAGTAGATGTGGAAGTAACTGCGAAGATACTCCACATTCTCATTTAGTAAGATTTGGAGGGAAGAACAAATACCAACATACTGAAAAGAAGGATACCGCATCAAGATACCACAGAAAGGAGATCTCAACAAGTGTGAGGAGTAAAGAGGCATCCCTTTTCTGTCAGTACCAGGCAAAGTCTTCTATAGGCTATTGTTAAATAGAATGAAGGACTTCGTTGACGCCCAACTTCCAGATCAACAGGCTGGATTCCGTAAGTATAGATCGTGTATCGACCAAATTGCAACATTACAGATCAGTGTGGAACAATCAGTTAAATGGAACGCACCATTCTACATCAACTTCATTGAAAACGAGAAAGCATTTGATAGCGTGGACAGGACAACACTATGGAGGCTTCTTCGGCATGCCTGAGAAGATGGTTAACATCATACGCAATTCTTATGATGGATTAAACTGCAAAATCATGCACGGAGGACAGCTAACAGACTCTTTCGAGGTGAAGACCGGTGTTAGGCAAGGTTGCTTACTCTCACCCTTTCTCTTTCTCCTGGTCATCGACTGGATTATGAAAACGTCAACATCTGGAGGGAAGCACGGTATCAACTGGACAGTTAGGACGCAGCTGGACGATCTGGACTTCGCAGATGACTTGGCTCTTCTATCGCACACGCAACAGCAAATGCAAGAGAAGTCGACCACAGTAACAGCAACTGGTCTCAATATACATAAAGGCAAAGCAAGATTCTCCGACACAACACAACATGCGCCAACAAATCACACTTGATGGAGATGCCTTGGAGGACGTAATATCCTTTACATATCTGAGAAGCTTCACTGATGAGCAAGGTGGATCTGATGCAGATGTCAGTCAGTCAGTCAGTCAGTTGCAACGTAGAACTTCGTACGTAAGTACATCAGTTCATGTTGCCATACCACATCAGCACAGAGATATAATTGTCAATTCAAATCCAATAGTAGAAGAGGTAGTTAAGGTATTAGAAGTAATCGGAGAGGTTAGGATTAGAAGATATTATTCACGAAGTATGATTCAATGAGATAAGTTTAGAAAGTAAAAACTAGAGGTGTTGAAGAATCCAGAAGATTAGGATTTGAGAGAACACAAAGAATAAATGCACTGGCGCCATTGCGAACGATTTTGAGCCATGTCATTCAAGGTCTCTAGCCATCGATTATTATCATCTCGCGGACCCCAACCAGGTAGTCGACAACAACCGACATGGCTAAGTCCACTCGTCAGTGACTTCATGGATTTATGCCATGTTTTGGTCTGGCCGCCCCTAGCTTTCTTCCAACCTATTCCTACACTACAAAACAAAGCTCGACGAGGGAGTCGCTGGTTAGGCATACGCAACACGTGTCCCAACCACCTCAACTGATGAAGTTTCACCACTTCATCGATTGATCTGCCATTCTTACCTAGTACCCGTTTCCTAATAACAGCATTGCTCACTCGGGTGTCCCACGATATACGAGCAATGCTTCGAAGACACCTATGATCGAAAACCAATAACCGACGAGTATCTTCTACTCTCATTGGCCATGTTTCACAGCCATAAAGTAAGACGGAGCGAACCACTGCGCAGTACACTCGTCCTTTAGTCAGCAAACGGATATCTCGCCTACGCCATAAGTGACGCAGGTTGGCAAAAGCCAATCGAGCCTTCTGTATCCGAGCTGAGATTTCGTCAGTCACCAGGCCATCGGCACTGATGAGACTCCCAAGATAAGTGAAGCGCTCTACACGTTCGACCACTTCACTCCCTATCACTAGTTCAGGTGCCGATGAAACCCAATCTTGAAGCAACATTTTGCATTTCGAGGGGGAAAACCGCATCCCGAACATGCTTGCATTGTTGCTTAGGGTAGTCAGAAGACTCTGCATTTTGTCAGCGTCTTCACCAAGTAGGACAATGTCATCGGCATATTCTAAATCAATAAGCGAGCCACCTGGTAAAAGGTCTACTCCAGAAAATTCAGACGAGGATGATGCAGATGTGAAGGTGCGGATTGGCAAAGCATGGGCAGCATTTCTACAATTGACCAACATATGGAACTCAAAACAATCATCGACCAACACCAAAGTCAGAATTTTCAATATAAATGGATAGAACTAGGAAGGAAGGCGGAAGACAGAGTAGGTTGGAGAATGCTGGTAAGAGGCCTATACTCCATCGAAATACTTTATCGTTTAACCAAACTAGAGTCGGATCGCGGGCCTTTAAAATAGTTAAGAAATTTTACTTTCATATAATGTCAACACTATATCAGTTATTAGTGGATTAGATGTAGGATTTATAAGTGAATGTATTATGATTAATTAAGATACAAGGTTTACTATGCATGCTACTCACCCATCTTAAACACGGCATTGAATGATGCTAAGAAAACAGTAAATCTTAGGACATGACAATTATGAAATTGATTGATCTCGGGTAATTAATAAAACTGTAGTAGAAAAAAACGATGATATAGGGGCGATGTTAAATAGAACAACGTTTATAATCGATAGGAAGATTTTCTTTTGAATTTATATAAGCAGAATTAAAGTATATGAATGAAAATACTAAAAGACATGAAAAAATTGCTCTGATAACGTTTTTATTAGGATGTAATAATGCCAAACGTATTTGCAAATAAGGTTACAGTATTTTCATTTGATTATTTGAAATGTACAGATACTGTTCATTATTATTTGTACTAGGAAAGATGACAATTAGACTATTATTGAAAATCTTTATTAAAGCAATTACAGATTACATTGAACAATTTTAGTATTCACAACACAAAAAAATATATGCACTAATTTACAGATGTACATAGTTTGTTTTATTTTAAAATCTTCAAGGTTTTTTTCTTCTTGCGTTGTTTTTTCTTACGTTTTGTATGTTTAACAAGTTGATGAAGATGATTTTTTATAGGTTGATCGTTGCTTGTATCAGATTTAGATGGTGGACTGACTATTTCAGATGAATTGTGCATAGAATTATTGATGATTAACATTTTATCTAAACGAGCTGGTGCTGGTGGAATAGCGATTTGATAATAATTACAAATTTCTAAAAGTTGTTTACGTTCATCATTATTAGTAATAAAACTAACAGCTAAACCAGTACGTCCAAAACGCCCAGAACGACCAATACGATGTAGGTATTCACTGGTATTCATTGGCAAATCAAAATTCACTACTAATCCTACTGTTTGAACATCAATACCTCTAGCCCACATATCACTACTGATTAAAATACGACTGAAATATAAAAGAAATATAGACAAAAGATAATAAGATTATATGATATACAAAAATTGAAAATTATTTGTTAGTAGTGTGAATAATAACTTAAAGGAGACGAATGCAACAGTTTGCTGACTATTGGATGAGCAAGAAAGTAGCAATTGTTTACTTTGATATCCAGTTAACAGATCGATTAATGTACTTAATTTACCAAGCACAAAATCATTTATTCAACTATGGGCCATAATTTAATTTAGCAAAATCTAAAGAGAGAAAATAGTTGTTTAAGCTTAAGGTAGCCGTTAAAGCACAGCTTGAACTTAATCCGACAGAAGCAGTTTAGTTACTAATTTTTAACAAAATTTTTGCGATTAACAACTCATAGCTTCTATCCGTGTAAAGGTTTGGCCCAGTTTCATAGTTTACAGCATGGAATAACTCTAATAACACAACCACAAGAAATCAGGAGACATTAGACAGTCGTTTTGTCCTGGCATAGGCCTCTTCAGAAATGTGCACCAACAACCGAAGATCAAATTCAGCTGTTTGAAGTCCCCAAGTGAGCGATTCAGTGTTCTAAAGATATGCGTTTTCCTAGAGACCTAAAAATCTTCCTTATGGAGTATAAGTGTACACTGCTGAGGAGTTCTATACTAGGACAAAATAACTATCCAGTGTTTATTGATTTAAAAAATTTGTCTGACTAACATCAGGTAGTGATGTAAACTATAAAATAACAACATCCATGTCAAAATAACAATATGATGGATAGAATATAATTCGTCAGTATGAACGATTCACTCAGTGAGATCATGAAAAAAGATTGGTTTTTACAGAAATTTTGAAAATATCTTAAATATTTAATTCACCGACACGAAAAGTGTCGGTTAATATGTAACATAATTTCAGTAACCTAGAAAGCATTTAATTTGTTAGTATCGTGGACAGTGGGAACGGTGAACCGGTTAGTCAATTTGTGGTTTCTGTCAAAACTAATCCCACCGTTTCATTCTTCTCAGAAATGAGGAATATTAATATATTTATACATTTTGTAAAATAAAATATATTTCAAAGACAAAGTTTTAAAAATTGATTCGGAACTATTAACGATATCAAAAGAATATTAGTATTAATAATCACGTATACTAATTTATGAGCTACAACTACTGAGTAAAGACACTGGCAAATTACTCAAAACATAATAAATTCAGTAGGACTGAAATTCAAGAACCAAAGCTAACAAGCTAAATGGCTTTTTTCTTTATGAATAAATTATTAAAGAAACTAGATTACCATTCACCAGAGCGAAATTGTTTCATAACGGACTCTCGTTGGTCTTGATCAAGATCACCATGAGCAGCGGCCACTGTGAAACCTTCTCGTTTCAACTGACTTGCAAGCCATTCAACTTTTCGTCGAGTATTAACAAAAACAACGGTTTGTGAAACACAAACACTTGAAAATAAATCATTTAACGTTTCAAATTTCCATTCCTCTGATCCGACATCAATGTAGAATTGTTGAAGGCCAGTAAGACTAAGTTCATCTCTACAGATATAATTAGAGGCAAGTTAATGAAATAATTCAACAGGTACTGAAACTGTCATTTAGTATAGTGAACATTTAACAAGTGAAATCCTCTGGTATGTTAAATATAATAGTTTGGAAGCAATCAAGTGTGTTCTCCATGTAATGATTTAATGGAATTTTTGTTAAATTAAAGTTTTCACATCATAATATTTAACTGTATTAATTCTGTGTGACAATTTCACTAACTAGCGATTAGCAACTTTAATCTTTGTTGACCTCAGTCTAATATACTTTCCTTGACAGATTGGACTGCATTATGCGAGAAAAGAGCTACAGTATAGTTATATAGAACAAGTCAATACAGATTATTCATGAAGTATGTATACTTAAACATCAAGCATCCATGCTGGCGCCATCTGCTATGTGTTCTTGTAATTCAAGTTGGACATAGACCGCTTTTTTCTTGCTCCACTTCTGGTCTCCAAAGTGTTTTTGACCTCCTGAAACTTTTGTCTTCGGATGTCGACTGTAACAACTTCCAGGCAAAAATCCGTTATACTCAATCTTGTGAGTAGCATTCACTACACTAGTATCAGAGTGTAATTAACAGTTATCTTCGTTATTACAGTCATATTTCATAAGTAGGTGAATGAAACGATCTGAATTACAATTAAATTAATTGCATAAACCAATTAGTTTGAGTTTTAATGATATCATGATTTAATCTTTTAATCTCTAGATATCGATATAATTATTTCGACTATTAGTTTGGAATTCGAAATTTTTATGGATAGAATTACTGAGTCTTAAGACCACATAAAATACAACTCAACACCATACATTATCCAATTAAGATGATTTTATTTTCAGTCAAATGTATTGTTATCTAGAAGATCCACTGAGACTCCCCAGATAAGTGAAGTGGTCAACACGCTCGACTACTTCACTCCCTATCACGAGTTCAGGTGCCGATGCAACTCAGTCTTGAAGAAACATTTTGCATTTCGAGGGGGAAAACCGCATCCCGAACATGCTTGCATTGTTGCTTATGGTAGTCAGAAAACTCTGCATTTTGTCAGCGTCTTCATCGAATAGAACTATGTCATCGGCATATTCTAGATCAGTAAGCGACTTTCCTGGTAGAAGGTCAACCCATGAAAAATCTGACAAGCTTAATGTTACCTCTAAGTGGATGTCTACGACAAAGTTAAACAAGAATGGAGAGAGTGGACATCCCTGACGGACACCACTTGATGTAGAGAATTCGGATGACAGTTCGCCATATGCTCTCACCCGACCAGTGGTGTTCGAGTAGAGAGCTTGTATGAGGTTAATGTACTTCTTTGGTACACCTTTCAATGACAGACACTGCCACAGAACCTCACGATCCACTGAGTCAAATGCCGCTTTTAGGTCCAGGAAAACGACTATTGTCGGACGCCTAAATGTGTGTCTGTGTTCCAGGACCTGTCGTAGTGTGAAGATGTGGTCTATACAACCACGTCCAGTTCGAAAACCAGCCTGATTTTCTCGAGTCTGCTCTTCACGAGCTCTAGTTAGACGTCTAAGTATAATCGAGGCTAACAATTTAGAAAATATATTAGTTAGACTGATTCCCCCTGTGACTGTCACAAGACTTTTGTCCTTTCTTGTAGATTGGGTCAATCAGTGATTGAGACCAGTCGGATGGGATTACGTCTAGTTCCCAGATTCTACCTAAGATTTCAGTCAATCTAGCTGCTAAAACTGGACTACCATCCTTAAAAATCTCAAGAGTCAATCTATCAGGACCTGCTGCTCTCTCTCGCTTTAGATTTCCTATAGCCTTTTTAACTTTATAAAGGTTCGTAGGGCTTACGTCAAATGCCATTCAGGATGATTGGAGATCGTCGATAACTGAAGTGTGGATGGAGGCCAGTTGTACTGATCCCTAAAGTGTTCTGCCCATCGATCCAATCTCCTGGATTGAAAATGAATAATAGGAGCATCTTTTTCTGAGATAGTCCCACTTACAGTCGGATTACTAATACTAATATCGGAACATCTGTCTACTGTTGCCTATCGCCGTTACCTTCTCCATCTCCCTTTCTTTCGCTACCCGCCACTGTTAACAATCGTTGCGTAGGCTTTTTATAAGTCTGCGCTTAAGCTGACTACTCTTCTCATCGCACTCCGGGCTAGGCGGGATGAGCTTTCGAGCATACATCAGTTCCGTAGATAATACTAAAATCCATGGCTTTTCCCTAACATTATGGTTTACCTTACTAGCAGATACCACTGCTGTTTCCACAGCTTTTTTCATATCAATCCAAGCTGCCTCAGGGTAGGCATCACTTACTACATGGCTGCCCTCGTTGTTTTTCCAGTTTTTCCTGAAATACATTCTTAGCTTTATTAGCATTAATTAGAGCCCTAAGAGGTTTCCTAGCGATATTTTTCTTACGTCCGGTAAGACGCAAAAAAATACGCGCACGCACGCCCAGGAATGAAATGCGAGACTATCATACGAAAGTATCATAACTCATAATAATAACAAGCATAGAACCTACCTTGGTACAAGAACACGAACAGGGTTAGATGTGAAATTCTGAAACAATTCCAAATGTTCTTTAGGCATTGTAGCTGAGATAATGACAGTTTGACAATTAAGGGACTTCCTATTGTCTGAATTAATGTGAGATGGAAGGCGGCGATATATTTCTTCTAATTGATCACGTAATCCTCTATTTAACATTTCATCAGCTTCATCTAAAACTAGGGAACGTAGTTTGCCCAAACGTAAGTTGCCTTGTCGAAGAAGCTCTAGAAAAAAGCCAAAATGAATAGAATTGGGCAATAAGAGTTACCGAATTATGATGATGATCAGTCGAAGAAGAATATATTGTTATGCGCAGTTTAATAGCTATTAGCTTACCAAATATTCACAAACACGTTTAAATTGATATTTATTTTGAGGAGGCACCAACTCTCGTGGCTTTAGGAACAATCAATATTTTAGTGTGATATAGGACGGATGAATAATTTGTACCTTAATCAGTATATAAAGCTTGTAGAGATTACTAATTCTGTGTTATTTTATTTATTTGATAATAAGCCGCATATGTTCTTCAGAAAATACTCTACAAGTGTAAGAGTCAAGTTATAGGTTAAAGTACTTAGCTTGAGTCAATACGTCGTAGTTCCGAACCCAGTTCCGTTTACTTTGGGTTTGGATAGTTAAGTAGTAGTATCATTAGACCATAAAGACAAGTATAGAAACAAGTATACTTGAAAAAAGAGTTACGTTCGGTAAGGAAATAAAACGTTAATGGTTTGTCAATTAATTGATTTTATTCCATTTTTGTGGTTGATTGATTATTTACATAGTAACTGATCGAAGCTTTTTACGTGAAAAGTATGATAACGCGAGACCGAAGGACCTGGATTCGATTCCTGTGAGGGAATGGTGGATAAGCAATGCTGATGAGTCCAATACTAGAACGAAATGGCCATCTATTGCTTCCAGGTTTCTAATGGTGATCTGATAACAATCATCGATCTACGATTTCAATTTCGTGAACTCATTTAAGTTTGTCAAGTATAATTTTGTGAGAATCTATTGAAAGTGACATCTATTGCAAAAAAACAATGTCGAACTTAAATGGTTATTTCATTACTTTTTTTAAGATAAGCTGTAGTGCCTCCACATTTATTTGCATCCGCTTACATTTAATTTGGTTAAGCCCTTTCGATTAATTTATTTAACCAAGCCATTTGTATAGCAACAACTCATATGTACCATTGTTATTTTTTATTATCTGCTTTGTATGAGTTTATACGACTGAGCATTGCTTACGCCTACGCGCTTACTCATCCTTTTCGCTTTAATGTTAATCTCTTAATTTCCCCATCAACTCACATGATTTGTATCGCTTGCTTTTGACGTTGTCAATCATTCGTCGCTTTTATTCATGTGTGTGCATGCCTATTTCGCTTGTCATATGTCTGTCCTATTTTTATCTGACTATATATTCTTAGTCATGTTCTATCTCTTTGAGTTGGCTCTTAGCCTTCTCCGCTTCGCTTTGTGGTGTGCCTCGAATAAACGTATTCATCAATACGAGTTCATCTTCTGATTTATAAACCGAGCTTAAGAACACGCAGTTATCGGCACACTACAAAGCAATATGATGCATTAATATAGACGCTAGAACGATTATGGTTGTGCTTAAGGAAAAATTGAAGTTACATATTATTGGAAAATGGATCTTCATTATTTTAAATAATCTACTTGTCATGTTACGAAAGCAAAGATAAAGAAAATCCAGTTATGTCAATAGATTTCAAGAACATCTTAAAAAATATTTACCTAACACTCGACCTGGGGTACCAACAACAACATGGGCTCCCTTATCAAGTTCGCGAGCCATTTGCATAGTATTGTTTCGCCCACCGCAACAAGCAACACATCTGATAGATAAGTGATCAGACAATGATGACATGACCTAAATTATAAATGATAATAAATACGTTACAATTGGAAGAACAATGGAAATATGATTTACTCTTATTAGCTGGAAACAGACTCAATCATTCAAATATGCATGCAACAGCTTACTGATTATTGGTTGAATAAAGCAGTAACGGGCTGAAAGGATATCCTTGGATTATTATAAGCTTACAACTTCATGTGTAGCATTTACTTCGGTATAAAGGCTTGATAGACTCACTAATGTACTTCCCTTACTAAGTGTAAAATTATGTACTCAGCTGTGAGCCACATTTTATGTGTGAGAGTTAGTGATACTGTAGTGACGGAGAACACAGGTGAGGGCAACCGAATTGTATTTATCTCAAATTACAGAGTTAATTGGTAAAATAGGAAAACCATATCGTAAATCGTTTATTTGCAAGATATCAATCCATCATATCGAACTGGACTGTTCCTGTTGCAAACATCAATCCATAGTCTGACATTTCACTGTTCATGCGTTTCATACAAATCCCATTGTGTTCCCGCTCTTCCTTTCTTGATCTTCCCCCATCTTCTGCTGCCAGACATTACGTTTTTACTCGCGTCATATACTACTACCTATTTGTCTAAAGTTCAAACCTGTGACCAGGTGGTTGTAAGTCAAGCGATTTATATCAGTAAGATAAACTAATTTCACAAGATATTAAATAGTAAAGGTAAATATTTATACTAATCGAAATTCGTTGTAATAGTTTCAGTTATGTTCTACTTTTTAGGTAAATACTCGTTTTACTCTTTCTACAGTTAACTTAATATACGTACTAGCAAGAGAATTGTGATACACTGAGCCAATCAGAAGTAGCCAAATTAGGTCATTTGGTGACTATCGGAAATGTCATAAAGGACAGGTTCATACGATTGTCTAAGAAACGAACTGGTTTTCTAAGGGGTGGAAATCTGTATATATAAGTGAGTATTTATGTATGTATTCGGTGGCTTCGTTTACTTTCTCCTTTGACTGCAGTCTTCTTATTCAGCAGTCAGTTAGAGGGTTTAGAGTGCAACACGTTATACATCAGCACTAGATCTGGAACGCCGCCCATCAGAACAAATAGAATTCATCATTCTTAACTGTAAATCTACAACCACAATATAACTAATGGGATTCTTAAATTATCGCTTGACAAGGGACAATTATGTATAAAGTTGGCTTGTTGATGCACTTGAGTGGAGTACACAAGTAGCTGGTCAGCATCTAGTAAGCCAACCACCTCAAAATAAATTAGGGCATTTCCTCCCTTGATCACATCATATCATCTCAGCTGGATCCATTATGCTCAACGTAAGTAGGATTGACAAATGACAACTTGGTTTAAGCTACAATTGAAGGGAAATGTCGCTGGACTTGGTTAATTTTCAACATAAAAAATGAGATACGGATACTGTGTTGATAATGATATTTACATCGACGTTAGTGCTAATCATACTAATAACACCATAAAAATTGTGTGGTGGTTACAGGGTATGGAAGACAGTGTTGAACTACGGTGAGGAGACAGTCTAGTTTTATCGATAACAATTATTCTGGTTTATGCACACATATCCTTGGAAACGTTTGACACAAATAAGATAATTTATGACAAGCTAACTGATATATTAAAACCCCCATAATATTTTGTGGTATGGAGTAATTTAAAATATGAATCAACCAGTTTTCAATATGATAATGAACAGCGTTATATTGGGAATCATTGTTGCAAAGCTAGTTACTTTCAACTAGTTGCAATGATACGCTGTTAAGACATTTGACAAGTATCATTAAAATGTAGTCTAAAGTTATGTATGGATAAATAAGTTCTGATTAGGATGTGAAAATACAGTTATGTTTTCTTCATTAAACTTAAGTGCCAGGTTTACGTAGGACTGTGTGATTATAACAATCATCCCTTTTTTATCACCGATGTCATCCAATAGTGAGACTTTTGATAAATTAGCTATTGACACAGAAAGAAGTTTGATGTAGCCAGAGATCTTTATTAAAAAACCAATGTTGATTAATATATATACAGAACCGAATAAGCTTTCGAATTAGCGGCACAAAACACTCAGGTATGTGGGTTAAAGATTGTAGCAAATCTAGAATTGCTTATTTCTACTGTGGATAACACTTTTTGTTGAGATATTAAGACAGATGGTGGTTTCAACATATGCCTCGTTTAAATCACTATATTTTGTTTTATCATGTATGGAAGTAATGGAATACATATAGCTGAAACCTACATGATGTATCTGAATGGCCAATTCGCGTGTCGGTGCTAAAACTAGCACTTGAATTTGACAGATCTCAGGAAGAATGTTTTGCAAAGTTCCTATGCTAAATGTTGCAGTCTTCCCAGTCCCACTTTGAGCTCTGAAATTCAAAAAAGTAACTACTGTTCTACAGATCACAAATATGTTGGACTTACTGTGCGATTACATCCCTCCCTTCAGTTATTTGTTTGATAGTTTTCTGTTGAATGAGAGAAGGCTTTTCAAATCCTACAGAGAAATTAAAAGAAGTAATGCGACAAACCGTAGGCATAAATCCCTTTTAAAAGGTTATCTTTTAACCTCATGGAAGCAAACGTTGGGTAAGATTTGAGTGATTCGGATAAATTGAAGTCGCTTTCGGATAACATGTCCATTTTTGAAACTGCATCCATTTAAAATTAGATTGTAAATACTTCCGAAAAGCCACGATCCTAATCATATATATCGAATAATAAATTATAATGTTTACATAAACAGTAGGCTACAGCGTGTATCTCACTGGATGGTAAAACAGTAAGGTCCTTATAGAAAAATGCTGAGTATTACAAAAAATAGTTAGTTACATAATTTGTTTTCACTCATTTATTGATAATAAGCTTGTGCACTTAGCTTTGAATCATAGCTGATATTATAACTGATCGATCAGAACATTCAACTATTTTTATTTTAAGCAAACGGTCAGAAGAGTCAGTCAGATGCAACGCAGGACTTCGTACGTAAGTACCTCAGTTCATGTTGCCACACCTTATCAGCACAGAGATATAATTGTCAATTCAAATCCAATAGTAGTAGAGGTAGTAAAGGTATTAGAAGTAATCGGAGAGGTTAGAATTAGAACATATTATTCAAGAAGTATGACTCAATGAGAAAAGTTTAGAAAGTCAAAACTAGAGGTGTTGACGAATCCAGAAGATTAGGATTTGAGAGAACACAAAGAATAAATGCACCGGCGACATTGCAACCGGTTTTGAGCCATGTCGTTCAGGGTCTCTAACCATCGATTATTATCATCTCGCGGACCCCAACCAGGTAGTCGACAACAACCGACATGGCTAAGTCCACTCGACAATGACTTCATGGATTTCTGCCCCTAACTTCCTTCCAACTTATTCCTACACTACAAAACAAAGATCGTCGACGTAGTCGGTGGTTAGGCATACGAAACACATGTCCCAACCACCTCAAATGATGAAGTTCTAACCATTAATGACTTTCGTCTCGCCGACCCCAACCAGGAAGTCGACAATTACCGACATGGCTAAGTCCACTCGTCAATGACTTCATGGATTTATGCCATGTTTTGCTCTGGCCGCCCCTAACTTTCTTCCAACCTAGTCCTACACTGTCAAGCAGACGACACAGAGAACAAAGAAGAAACATCCTCAAAGACAAACTAATCAAGATTTCAAAGCCAGCCACAGAAGAAAACGCAAACAGTTGTGTGGTCAACCTATCGAAGCAACATCTAACGACAACAGAAGTACAACTGCTCCAAAAAGGATTAAACTACAACACGAAGGATGCTTCAAAACTGGAATTCTTCGCGGCATTAGAGTCATCGCTCAAAACGGCAGGAATAAGTGAAGAAACTCAACAAGAAATAAGACAAACCATAGTACCACTAACTCGACGGAAGAGAGACAACAACCAACTAACAGCACAACAACGAAAAGCTCTGAAGAAACTCAAAACCAGGGAAGATATAGTCATAGTTCCAGCGGACAAAGGACGCACAACAGTAATCATGGACAAGGAGGAATATGTCAAGAAAGCCGAGGAGCTACTTCAGGACAAAAGCGTATATAAACCAGTCGACACAAACCCCATAAAAAAGTTGGACAATCAAATCTCAAGGACTCTAAATAGGCTTGTCAAAACAGGACAAATATCAAAACAAGATCAATGGAGAATGAAATCCAATGGACCAACAATTCCACGATTCTACGGTAGGCCAAAACTCCACAAACCTAACATCCCACTACGTCCTATTGTATCCCTCCCCGGAACCCCGACCTACAACTTATCAAGAGAGATCTCAAGGATATTAAAACATCTGGTGGATGAATCCAACTACTCCATTAAGTCGGCCACAGAATTCTTGGATAAACTCAAGAGGATTCAAATTGACAACGACGAAATGATGATATCCTTCGACGTAACAGCCTTATTTACCTCAATAGAACCAAGCTTAGCCAAAGAAACTCTTTCTCTGCTCCTCACCAACGACACAAATCTACACAAATATACAAAACTTCAGAGTCAAAGTTTGCTTGAACTCATCGACCTATGCTTAACAACATATCGTCAGTTCAACAACAGAGTCTACGAACAAATAAAAGGAACACCAATGGGATCACCAATATCAGGACTCATCGCCGAAGCGGTAATGCAGAGACTGGAAGCGTCGATTCTGCCAGTGATCAAGCCAAAAATGTGGGTTCGCTATGTAGACGACACATTCGTTATTATCAAAAGGAATGAGCTGGAGAACATCTACAATCAGATCAACAACGTCTTTGAGGACATCAAATTCACGATGGAAAAGGAATCAAACAACAGCCTATCATTCCTGGATGTACTAATCACCAGAACTAACACAGGAAAACTAGAAACTCAAGTATTTCGGAAGCCAACCCACACCGACGTAATTCTCAACTACGACAGCAACAACCCAAGAACCCACAAAATCAACTGCATACAAACTCTGTTCAAGAGAGCGAAGACACACTGCAACACATACGAAACATTAAAAAACGAGGAAAAACATCTGAGGACTATCTTCCAAAAGAACGGCTATCCACGCAACTTCATCAAAAAACATCAACCAAAACTATCATCAGGAGTGAAATCAAGCACAGGAACAAATAAACGCATCATCCTACCATACATCAAAGACATATCAGAGCATACGGCACGACTACTGAAACCATTTGGAATAGGTGTGGCACACAAACCAACGGAATCACTTCAGTCAATCCTATGTAGACCAAAGGACAAAATGACAAAGGAAGAAAAACCAAATATCATCTACAAAATAAATTGCTCAAATTGTGAAAAACACTACATAGGACAAAGTGGACGACCTCTTCAGCTCCGTTTACGTGAACATCAATTAGCAGTCAAACGCCACGACAAGGCTTCGCTTATATCAATACACACCGACAATTATGGACACACATTTGATTGGAACAACGTGGAAATACTAGGTAGGGGGAGGACAAAGAACACTAGAGAATTTTTAGAAGCTTGGCACTCAGGTCAATTAGCAATCAACAAACACATCGACATTGACCCAATTTATCAACCAATCAGGAAAATCATAGGTGACACTAGATCAAGAAACAGATCAAAAGAGGGAGGCAATCAAAACATAGTTGCAAACAACGACAGGTCAAATGTCAACAACAACCAATCAAGATCGAGGTCAGCAGAACAAACTACAGGCCAAACGTGGAGAAATTCTAATGCTTCACTTCTATCTGAAGTTCGTGCTGATGATGTTGTTCAGAAGAACAATGAAAGCTCCACAACCAAAACAACCAGCTCAGAGAACAAAACACCACCACAGTCCTACACTACAAAACAAAGCTCGACGAGGCAGTCGGTGGTTGGGCATACGCAACACGTGTCCCAACCACCACAACTGATGAAGTTTCACCACTTCATCGATTGATCTGCCATTCTTACCTAGCACCTGATTCCTAATAACAGCGTTGCTAACTCGGTTGTCCCACGATATACGAGCAATGCTTCGAAGACACCTATGATCGAAAACCAATAACCGACGAGTATCTTCTACTCTTACTGGCAATGTTTCACAGCCATAAAGTAAGACCGAGCGAACCACTGCGCAGTACACTCGTCCTTTAGTCAGCAAACGGATATCTCGCCTACGCCATAAGTGACGCAGGTTGGCAAAAGCCAGTCGAGCCTTCTGCATCCGTGCTGAGATTTCGTCAGTCACCAGGCCATCAGCACTGATGAGACTCCCAAGATAAGTGAAGTGGTCTACACGTTCGACCACTTCGCTCCCTATCACTAGTTCAGGTGCCGATTCAACCCAATCCTGAAGCAACATTTTGCATTTCGAGGGGGAAAACCGCATCCCGAACATGCTTGCATTGTTGCTTAGGATAGTCAGAAGACTCTGCATTTTGTCAGCGTCTTCACCGAATAGAACTATGTCATCGGCATATTCTAGATCAGTAAGCGACTTTCCTGGTAGAAGGTCAACCCATGAAAAATCTGACGAGCTTAATGTTACCTCTAAGTGGATGTCTACGACAAAGTTAAACAAGAATGGAGAGAGTGGACATCCCTGACGGACACCACTTGATGTAGAGAATTCGGATGACAGTTCGCCATATGCTCTCACCCGACCAGTGGTGTTCGAGTAGAGAGCTTGTATGAGGTTAATGTACTTCTTTGGTACACCTTTCAATGACAGACACTGCCACAGAACCTCACGATCCACTGAGTCGAATGCCGCCTTAAGGTCCAGGAACACGACTATTGTCGGACGCCTAAATGTGTGTCTGTGTTCCAGGACCTGTCGTAGTGTGAAGGTGTGGTCTATACAACCACGTCCAGTTCGAAAACCAGCCTGATTTTCTCGAGTCTGCTCTTCACGAGCTCTAGTTAGACGTCTAAGTATAATCGAGGCTAACAATTTAGAAAATATATTAGTTAGACTGATTCCCCCTGTGACTGTCACAAGACTTTTGTCCTTTCTTATAAATTGGGACAACCAGTGACTGAGACCCGAACGTAGCTGCTACCTTGAGGTGGTGGTCGGGCTCGCCTATCGTGATGACCCAACCGAGCTATACTGGCTGGAACATATGTTCCTCAAGGTTCTACCATGCCACGCAGGTCGATTGGAGAACGATGAGACTAAAAGCAACTATCCAGGGTCTGAGAGCGAAGTCGTACTGCTGACTGCAGATGGGTGTGACAACAGTAAGGTGTTTCCCTCGGACAACCAGCATCTGCAGCGATGCTGCCTTCTCACAAGGAAAGAAGGGTTAGAAAAGGTCGACACTAAAAATGTCACACCTCACCCTACCTCACGATTTCCGTCTCCGGCGGTAAGGGTGCCCACTAAGGTCTTTCAAGAGCGGAGCTAACACTCTAAAAACTTCTCATAAAAAGGCCGTGAGTGACCGGCCTCGAGCAGTTGTCCCTTGGACTCTGCGGTCACGCTCCCAGGTCTACAAGACCAACACTAATCCATCTTCCTTTTCAGGTCCCTCAAGAAACAACCTTCCACGGTGTGGGCAGCCGCGAAGTGATAACCGCCCTCATACCCGTAACAGCACACGAGACCAAATTACTTACTTACGCCTGTTACCCCCAATGGAGCATAGGCCGCACACCAGTTTTCTCCAACCAATTCTGTCCTGAGCTTCCCTCTCCAGTTCTGTCCAATTTTCGTTCATTCGTCTCATATCTTTCTCTATTTTTCGGCGTACTGTGTTGCTTGGCCTTCCTCTTTTCCTTTTGCCCTGAGGGTTCCATGTGAGGGCTTTTCTCGTGCCGCAGTTAGGTGCTTTTCTTAGTGTGTGTCCTATCCACGTCCACCAAAATCAAATCTTTCCTACACCGCCTAATACCTCTCTTATCTCCACGACTAACTCTTCTCACATTCATTCATCACAGTGCACAGCTAATGCAAACGATGCGAGTTCGCGAAACGTCGTTCCTGGTCTCTTGAAACCCCCTTCCAAACTACATGTTGGAGCATTCAATGTACGGACATTGTGTCAAATAGGGCAACAGGCTTCCTTAGCTAGGACTTTAGAATCTCGTTCCATCGATGTGTGCTGCGTCTCGGAAACGCGCATACAGGATCCGAGTAGCATCACTCGTTTGACCACACCATGTCAAGATAAAGAAGCAGCTCGATTTACTGTTCGCGTATCTGGAAGCCCTGATGCTCCTTCCCGGGGTCTTGCTGGCGTAGGCACAGCATTAAGTCGTAGAACTGAACAATCTCTCCTAGATTGGATCCCAGTAGTAGTCGCTTGTGCGCTGTTCGATTGAACGGGACAGTAAGGACTCGGAAAGTTAGAGATACTCGCCGTTGCCTCTTCGTCGTATCTGCCTATGCCCTCACTGACTGTAGTTCAGACGAAGTGAAAGATGAGTTCTATGGAAAGCTTTCAGACCTCCTCCAAAAAAGTAGGCACTCTGATGTAGTAAAAATAGCTGGTGAAGTTAACGCTCAAGTAGGTAGACTAAGTGAAAATGAAAGACACCTGGGTGGATGTTATGGTGTCGCGGCTCACAGAACAGACAGTGGCGACCGTCTGTTGCAAGTATGCTCAGATAACCGCCTATTTCTAGCGAACACTAATTTTAAGCATAAGGAAAAACATCTTTTGATCTGGCGACAGCCGAGGTCGTCTCAACGTTGGACACAACTAGATCATATCGCCATCAGCCACCGATGGAGGGGTTCGATAGAGGACGGTCGCTCGTTCTGGGGCACATGTTTAGATTCAGATCATGCCCTAGTGCGAGAGCGTATTTGTTTGAGGCTTGCTGGACGTAGGAAAGACATCGTAAGTAAGCCTCTTAGGGCATTACTTGATGATAATCAAGCTAAGAAAATATTTCAGGAGGAACTAGAAAAGCAGTTAGGCGGCCATGCAAGTGATTCCCATCCGGAAGCAGGATGGAATGATATCAAGAAGGCTGTGGAAACAGCAATGGTATCTGCTAGCAAGGTAAACCACAAGGCTAGGATGAAGCCGTGGATTTCAATCGCATCCACCGATCTGATGAATGCTCGAAAACGCATCCCACCTGACTCTGAACATGATGAAGAGCGTAGTCAGCTTAGGTGCAGACTTATAAAAAGCCTACGTAACGACCGTGAACAGTGGTGGGTGGCGAAAGCAAAAGCGATGGAAAAGGCAGCGGCGATAGGCAACACTAGACAACTCTTCCGCCTTATTAAAGAAACCGATATTAGGAACCCGAATGTGAGTGAGACTATCTCGGAAAAGGATGGTCTTATTATCCATTCTCAATCTAGGAGGCTGGACCGATGGGCAGAACACTTTAGGGATCAGTACAACTGGCCTCGAGCCACACTTCGGTTGCCCACGATCTCCAGTCATCCTGAATGGCGAATCGATCTAAGTCCTCCCAGTTTACATGAAATTGAGAAAGCTATAGGAAATCTAAGGAGAGGTAGAGCGGCAGGTCCCGATAGGCTCACCCCTGAGATGTTTAAGGATGGTGGTCCAGTTTTAACGGTTAAACTGACCGAGATCCTAGGTAGAATCTGGGAAATGGACGTAATCCCATCTAACTGGTCTCAGTCGCTAATTGTCCCAATCTACAAGAAAGGACAGAAGTCCTCTTGTGACAATCACAGCGGAATAAGTTTAACTAATATAGTTTCTAAATTGTTAGCCTCGATTATACTTAGACGTCTAACTAGAGCTCGCGAAGAGCAGACTCGAGAAAACCAATCTGGTTTTCGACCTGGACGTGGTTGTATAGACCACACCTTCACACTACGACAGGTCCTGGAACACAGACACACATTTAGGCGTCCGACAATAGTCGTGTTCCTGGACCTTAAGGCGGCATTCGACTCAGTGGATCGTGAGGTTCTGTGGCAGTGTCTGTCATTGAAAGGTGTACCAAAGAAGTACATTAACCTCATACAAGCTCTCTACTCGAACACCACTGGTCGGGTGAGAGCATATGGCGAACTGTCATCCGAATTCTCTACATCAAGTGGTGTCCGTCAGGGCTGCCCACTCTCTCCATTCTTGTTCAACTTTGTCGTAGACATCCACTTAGAGGTAACATTAAGCTCGTCAGATTTTTCATGGGTTGACCTTCTACCAGGAAAGTCGCTTACTGATCTAGAATATGCCGATGACATAGTTCTATTCGGTGAAGACGCTGACAAAATGCAGAGTCTTCTGACTACCATAAGCAACAATGCAAGCATGTTCGGGATGCGGTTTTCCCCCTCGAAATGCAAAATGTTTCTTCAAGACTGAGTTGCATCGGCACCTGAACTCGTGATAGGGAGTGAAGTAGTCGAGCGTGTTGACCACTTCACTTATCTTGGGAGTCTCATCAGTGCCGATGGCCTGGTGACTGACGAAATCTCAGCACGGATGCAGAAGGCTCGACTGGCTTTTGCCAACCTGCGTCACTTATGGCGTAGGCGAGATATCCGTTTGCTGACTAAAGGACGAGTGTACTGCGCAGTGGTTCGCTCGGTCTTACTTTATGGCTGTGAAACATTGCCAGTAAGAGTAGAAGATACTCGTCGGTTATTGGTTTTCGATCATAGGTGTCTTCGAAGCATTGCTCGTATATCGTGCGACAACCGAGTAAGCAATGCTGTCGTTAGAAAACGAGTACTAGGTAAGGATGGCAGATCAATAGATGAAGTAGTGAAACTTCATCAGTTGTGGTGGTTGGGACATGTGTTACGTATGGCTAACTACCGACTGCCTCGACGAGCTATGTTTTGTGGTGTAGGAGTAGATTGGAAGAGAGCTAGGGGCAGCCAAACCAAAACATGGCATAAATCCATGAAGTCACTGACTAGTGGACTGAGTCATGTTGGTAGATGTAGACTAGCTGGTTGGGGTCGGCGAGACGAAAGTCACCAATGGTTAGAAACCTTGAACGACATGGCTCAAAATCGTTTGCGATGGCGCAAGTGCATCCATTTTTTGAGCTCTCTCAAATCCTAATATTCTGGATTCGTCAGCACCTCTTTGTTTTTCTTTCTAACCTTATCTAACTGAATTATATTTCTTGAATAATATCTTCGAACCCTAGTCTTCTTCTTTACGATTAATACCTCTACTATCTTTATCACTATGGGATTTGATTTGACATTTGCGTCTCTGTGCTAATATGGTATGGCAACATGAACTTATGTACATACGTACCAAGTTCTACGTTGCAACTGACTGACTGACTCTCTAACCATCGGTGAATTTAGTCTCGCGGACCCCAGCCGGGTAGTCTACATATACCAATATGACTCAGCCAACTTGTCAGTAGCTTCATAGATTTCTGCCATACGTAACACATGTCACGACCACCTCAGATGATGAAGGTTGACTGCTTCGTCTATTAATCTGCCATCCCTACCTAGTACTCGTTTCCTAACGACAGAATTGCTCACTCGGTTGCCTCACGATATACTAGCAATGCTTCGGTGATACCTATGGTCGAAAACTAGCAACCGACGAATATTTCCTACTCTGACTAGCCATTTTTCACAGATATAAAGTAGGACGGAGTGAACTGCTGCACAGTACACTCGTCCTTTGGTTAGCAGACGGATATCTCTCCTACGACATAAATGAGGCAAGTTGGCAACAGCCAATCGAGCCTTCTGTATCCGTGCTGAGATTTCGTCACATATCAGGCCATCAGCACTGATGAGACTCCCAAGGTAACTGACGCGGTCGATACGCCCAACTACTTCATTATCTATCACTAGTTCAGGTACCAAACTCCGCCAGTTGAGGAGGGTTGGACATGGGGTTGGCAACCCCATTCCGTTGAAATCTAACTTGCCAAAAAAACGCTAACCAGAAAAAATAATTCAAACCACTCTAACTCTGCCCTGGGAGTTGGAAGAAGAATTATGACGTCGCGTGATAAAAGCCGAATTCCCTCGGAAGTCACGGGGCTGATGCCTCTTCTGAAACCAGAGCAACCATTCTTTTAGGTACATGGAACGTTCGTACATTGTGGGAGACTGGAAGACTGTTTCAAGTTGCGACAGAAATGAAAAGATACAACTTCGAGGTGCTCGGCATCAGTGAAATGCATTGGACACAGGCAGTACAACTGAGACTAGCTTCAGGTGAACTGCTGTAATACTCTGGTCATCAAGAGGAAAATGCTTCACATACACAAGGAGTTGCACTGATACTGTCCAAACATGCACAAAAGGCACTGATAGGATGGGAATCTAATGGATCGAGGATCATTAAAGCAACCTTCAAAACAAAGAAACAGGACATTACAATGAACGTCATCCAATGTTATGCACCTACCAATGACTGCAAATGACGACGTTAAAGATCAATTCTACGAAAGGCTGCAGTCAATCGTCGAAAAATGTTCACCAAAGGATTTGACGATTCTTATGGGAGACCTGAATGCCAAGGTTGGAATGGACAACACTAGAAACCAAATTGACCATATCTGTATCAACAAAACGTTCAGAAGGACTATGGAGGAAGTGAGAACCAGGAGAGGAGCTGATATAGCCTCAGATCACCATTTTCTGATCGCCAAAATGAAACTGAAACTGAAGAAGCACTGGACAACAGGACAGATAACATCACACAAGTTTAATACGGCCTTTCTTCGGGATACTGTAAAGCTCAACGAATTCAGGATAGCCCTCACCAATAAGTTCCAGGCCTTTCAGGATCTACTCAATGGAGAGGACGCAACATTGGAGAACAATTGGAAAGGGTTCAAAGAGGCAATCACTTCAACATGTCACGAAGTTCTGGGTCACAAGAAGTACCATCACAAGGAATGGATCTCTGTTGATACTCTTGCAAAAATTGAAGAAAGGAGGAACAAGAAGGCAGCAATCAATGTCAGCCGAACAAGAGCGGAGAAAGTTACCGCACAAGCTGCATACACAGAAGCAAACAGGGAAGTGAAGAAGAGCATCAGAGCTGACAAACGAAAATATGTGGAAGATCTAGCAATGACGGCGGAAAAGGTTGCAAGAGAAGGAAACTTGAGACAATTGTACGAAACAACAAAGAAGCTCGCCGGAAACTATAGTCAACCAGAACGACCAGTGAAAAGTAAGGAAGGCAAAGTAATCAGCAACACTGAACAGCGAAATAGGTAGGTAGAGCACTTTAAGGAACTATTGAATCGTAGTGTGAAAATGTGGTCTATACAGCCACGTCCAGGTCGAAAACCAGATTGGTTTTCTCGAGTTTGCTCTTCACGAGCTTTCGTTAAGCGTCGAAGTATTATTGAGGCCAATATTTTAGATACTATATTAGTTAGACTTATTCCCCTGTGATTGTCACAAGAAGACTTTTGTCCTTTCTTATAGATTGGGACAATCAAGGTTTAAGACCAGTCGGATGGGATTGCGTCCAGTTCCCAGATTCTACCTAAGATCTCAGTCAATCTAGCTGCTAAAACTGGACCACCATCCTTAAATATCTCAGGGGTCAGTCTATCAGGACCTGCAGCTCGTCCTCGTTTCAGATTTCCTAACGCTTTTTCAACTTCATTAAGACTAGGGGGACTTACGTCGATTTGCCATTCAGGATGACTGGAGATCGTGGGTAACTGAAGAGTGGCTCGAGGCCAGTTGAACTGATCCCTAAAGTGTTCTGCCCATCAATCCAGTCTCCTGGATTGAGAATAAACAATAGTCCCGTCATTTTCTGAGATAGTCTCACTTACACTAGGATTCCTAATACCAGTTTCCTTGATAAGTTGGAAAAGTTGTCTACTGTTGCCGATCGCCGCTGCCTTTTCCATCGCTTTTGCTTTCGCCACCCACCACTGTTCGCGGTCGTTACGTAGGTTTTTTATAAGTCTGCGCCTAAGTTGACTTCGTTCTTCATCATGTTCAGAGCCAGGTGGGATGAGTTTTCGGGCATCCATCAGATCGGTGGATGCTACTGAGATCCACGGTTTCATTCTAGCCTTATGGTCAACCTTACTAGCAGATATCACTGCTGTTTCCACAGCCTTCTTGATATCATTCCATCCTGCTTCCGGGTGGGAATCGCTTAAATGGTCGCCTAACTGTCTTTCTAGTTTATCCTGAAATATATTTTTCGCCTTATTATCATTAAGTAAAACCCTAAGAGGCTTTCTTACGGTGTCTTTCCTACGCCCATTAAGCTTCAAACAAATACGCGCTCGCACTAGGGCATGATCTGAATCTAGACATGTGCTCCAGAACGAGCGACAGTCCTCTATCGAACCCCTCCATCGGTGGCTGATGGCGATGTGATCTAGTTGCGTCCAACGTTGAGACGACTTTGGAGGTCGCCAGGTCAACAGATGCTTTTCCTTATGCCTAAAGTTGGTGTTTACTAAGAATAGGCGGTTGTCTAAGCATGCTTGCAACAGACGGTCACCATTGTCTGTTCTCTCAGCCGCGACACCACAACATCCACCTAGGTGTCTCTCCTGCTCACTTAGTCTACCTACTTGAGCATTAAAGTCACCAGCCATTATTACTATATCAGAGCGCCTAGCTTTTTGGAGGAGGTCCGAAAGCTTTCTGTAAAACTCATCCTTAACCTCGTCTGAACTGCATTCAGTGGGGGCATAGGCAGATACGATGAAGAGGCAACGGCGATTGTCCCTATCTTTCCGAGTCCTTACTGTCCCGTTTAGTCGGACAGCGCACAATCGACTATCTACTGGGATCCAGTCAAGGAGAGATTGTTCTGCCTTACGACTCAATGCTATGCCTACGCCAGCAAGACCGCGAGAAGGAGCATCAGGGCTTCCAGATACGCGAACAGTAAATCGAGCTGCTTCTTTATCTTGACATGGTGTGGTCAAACGAGTGATGCTACTCGGATCCTGTATGCGCGTTTCCGAGACGCAGCACACATCGATGGAACGAGATTCTAAAGTCCTAGCTAAGGAAGCCTGTTGCCCTATTTGACACAATGTCCGTACATTAAATGCTCCAACATGTAGTTTGGAAGGGGGTTTCAAGAGACCAGGAACGACGTTTCGCGAACTCGTATCGTCTGCATTAGCTGTGCACTGTGATGAATGAATGTGAGAAGAGTTAGTCGTGGAGATAAGAGAGGTACTAGGGGGTGTAGGAAGGATTTGATTTTGACCAATTTGGTCTCGCGTGCTGTTATGGGTATGAGGGCGGTTGTCACTTCCCGGCTGCCCACACCATGGAAGGTTGTTTCTTGAGGAACCTGAAAAGGAAGATGGATTAGTGTTGGTGCGTGACCGCAGAGCCCAAGGGACAACTGCTTGAGGCCGGTCACTCACGGCCTTTCTATGAAATGTTTTTTGAGGATTAGCTCCGTTCTTAAAGGCCCTTAGTGGGCCCCCTAGTCCAAGGAGACGGAAATCCGTGAGTTAGGGGAGGTGTGACATTTTTAGGGCCGACCTTTTCTAACCCTTCCTTCCTTGTGAGAAGGCAGCATCGCTGCAGATGCTGGTTGTCCGAGGGAAACACCTTACTGCTGTCACACCCCTCTGCAGTCAGCAGTACGACTTCGCCCTCAGACCTTGGGTAGCTGCTTTTAGTCTCATCGTTCTCCAATCGACCTGTCTGGCATGGTAGAACCTTGAGGAACATATGTTCCAGCCAGTATAGCTCGGTTGTGTCATCACGATAGGCGAGCCCGACCACCACGTCAAGGTAGCAGCTACGGTCGGGGTCTACGCAAAATACTTCGTATTCGTTGGCCAGACACTATCAGCAACAACGAACTGTGGGAGAGAACAAACCAGATTCCAGTGGAGGAGGAAATCAGGCAGAAGCGGTGGGAGTGGACAGGACACATACTACGAAAAGCACGTAACTGCGTCTCGAGACAAGTCCTCACATGGAACCCTCAAGGCAAAAGGAAAAGAGGAAGGCCAAAGAATACATTATGCCGAGGAATAGAGAAAGATATGAGAGGAATGAACAAACATTGGACAGAACTGGAGAGGGAAGCCCAGGACAGAGTTGGTTGGAGAAAACTGGTGTGCGGCCTATGCTCCATTGGGGGTAACAGGCGTAAGTAAGTAAGTAAGTTCAGGTACCAGTACAAGCCAATCCTGAAGCAACATTTCGCATTTCGACGGAGAGAATCGCATTCCAAACATGTCAGGAGACTGTACATTTTGTCAGCGTTTTCACAAAATAAAACTATGTCATCGGCATATTCTAAGTCAATAAGCGAGCCACCTGGTAGAAGGTCCACTCTTGAAGAGTCAGACGAGGAAATTGTTATATCTAGAAGCATGTCTATGACAGAGTGGACATCCGTGACGGACACCACTTGAAGTAAATATCTCCGATGACAATTAGCCATAAGCTCTCACTCGACCAGTGTTGTTCGAGTAGAGAGCCTATATAAGGTTGATGTACTTCTCTCGTACACCTTTAAATGACAGAGACTGCCACAGAGCCTCACAATCCAGAGTCAAATGCCGCCTTACGGTCGAGGAAGACAACTATTGTCAGACACCTAGATGTGTGTGTTGTAGAACCTGTCGTAGTGTAAAATTGTCGCCTATACAGCCAATTCCAGGTCTAAAACCAGCATGGTTTTCTCTAGTCTGCAATTTACGAGCTCTAGTTAGGCGTCTAAGGATAATCGAGGCTAGCAATTTAGAAACTATATTAGTTAGACTGATTCCCCGGATTCCTAATACCAGTTTACTTGATAAGTCGGAACAACTGTCTACTGTTGCCTATCGCCGTTACCTTCTCCATCTCCCTTTCTTTCGCTACCCGCCACTGTTAACAATCGTTGCGTAGGCTTTTTATAAGTCTGCGCTTAAGCTGACTACTCTTCTCATCGCACTCCGGGCTAGGCGGGATGAGCTTTCGAGCATACATCAGTTCCGTAGATGCTACTACAATCCATGGCTTTTCCCTAACATTATGGTTTACCTTACTAGCAGATACCACTGCTGTTTCCACAGCTTTTTTCATATCAATCCAAGCTGCCTCAGGGTAGGCATCACTTACTACATGGCTGCCCTTATTGTTTTTCCAGTTTTTCCTGAAATACATTCTTAGCTTTATTGGCCAATAATGTTCGAATAGAGAGCATGCATCTATGGTTTATAAAAGAATATGAATTTATCTAAGACTTAGTCAATCAGGCATCAATAGGAAACGAAAAACCCGATACGTGTATATCAGTTTGAGTTGTAACATACCATAAGTATAGCTAATTATTGGGTCGAATTTCAGGGTAGAACAGGTAATGATAGTATTACAGGTAATGGAAAAGATTAGACATCGAAGATGCGTTTAAATAAAAATGTAGTTCCTGACATCAGGACTGTCTTCGATTCCTTGAACACAACTGTGCTCTGGGATCGTCTATCAAAGAAGGGTGTCTGAGCAGTTTATAGGCATCTTGAAGGTCCCATACAAAAATACCTAAGTCAGAATGATGGTATAAAACAACTTTCTTTTCATTCATTCAAACAGTGGGCTTAGGTAGGGTCGTATACTTTCATCATTCCACTTCAAAGTTTCCATCGTTGTTATAGAAACAGCTCCGATGGATTCGGGTAATGATGGTGTGGGTCAATTAACTAGGGGAAGACTTCTTTACACTTAGTATGAGGATAGCATTGTCTTACTTAGTTATGTTGCTCAAACCATGCAAACGGCATTAAATCGGTTGACAATCAGTGTCCAAATGTATCGCATATGTTATGCACCTTCCAAGTGCAAAGTACTTTTACAAGACTGGTAGGAGCCTGTCTCCATTCACTCTTGATAGAAAGAGGTTAGAAAAAGTCTAGGAGTTTGTTTTTGAGTAGCCGTGAAAATAATGGTGGTGAGGTAAGTGATGAAATCAGTTTCAGTATAATTAAAACCAGGATGGCTTATGTCAGTCTTGGACATTGTTGGTGCCTTCATGGTATTAGTCTAGCTGTAAAAAGCTAGGATCTACAACGCGCCCATGAGCGGTTTGCTATATGGTTGTGAAATCCGAACTTTCCAAGTTGAGGATGTGAAGCAACTATCTGTCTTTGATCAGCGTTATCTCCGACAGATTTCTGAAATTGAGTGGAAATACTACGTATGTAATGTAGAGGTTCAATAACGTGCACCCAGGCACAGCAACGATAACTCGATTCGTGTCATCCTTTTGGAATACCAACTTCGGTGGCTTGAATATGCAGTAGGATTGTCTTCTCGGAGAATTCGATATCGTGCATTATTCGTCAACACGGATTGGTTGGAAGAAGCGGGCAGTGGTCAGTGTATGACATGATGTCACGGTTTGAAAGAGAGCAGAACTGAGCATCAGTTGATCATTCACGACTCTCTGGTTAGGGTACAACAGATAGTGCAACTCAGTGGCTTTAGACGTTATCAGACATAGCTCAGAATAAAAGCCAGTGGCAGTCATGCAGTAAATTTCCATTATTTTCTGCACATAAGTAAAAATAACTTCTCTGAGATGTTAATCACTCCATTTAACATTTAACGAGGATTTACCGCTTTAGAAAAAGTAATAGTCGGTATGGATGGCATTTTTTGATATATTGTAGATGAAATTTCTAAATCTGTCGCAGCTCTCCAAATTTCCCGCAATACTCATAAAATCTTTTACTGGAGTCAGGACATTGTAGCGAAAATTGAACTGGACACATATCACAGTTTTTATTTATGTTAACGAACCATAGCTTTATCGGTGTTCTTTATCCCGAAACGCTCCATAACAGAGCACTTCGATTAAAATCCGGTCCAAGGTCGTTCGTGTACTTCCATCAAAATGAACATTCCATATGTGGAAAGCAACATGACCAGACTGGAAGAAATTCAACATATTAACTTAGGTGTATCGAAAACAGTGAACAGATTATAGAAACACAAAAGTCAAATAAACATGACCTACAACCACAGAATTTACCGGTAATGTCAGTAACGTTACGTTACGTTTGAATAGTTGGCACGTTTTTATGTCCAATGCATCGAATATTATTTACCTGGGTTAGTATAAGCTTATTCATTGTTTGCACTTGCTGATTTCTTTTTCTGCAAGTTCCCAGGTATTAAACTATGTAAAGCCAGTGGCAGTGAATCATGTGAATCATCTTAACATATCCAAGTTTGAGGTGCAGTAATAAAATACAAATATTCTAGACCGGTGAAATAGAGTAGTTGCTTTCAGAACATCTAAAGATGGAAAAAGAAAAAAATGGCTTTTTGGAATGATGCTTCGAGATACATGAATGATAAAAAAGAGCCGTAGTCTTATTCCATTACACAATTTCATACATCAAACAGAAATCACAAGATTGCTGATAGACTTTGTGACTCAATTTCCTAGTAAAAGGATCGGGAACCTTAGGCATAACCAATATTTTCGGCCATAAAGGATGAGCTTGTAGTGGAATGCTTCCTCTCAGAATCAAGCGCTTCTACGATTATTATTATTTTGAATGAATATTATGAAGTGCTGCAATTGAGTTAAATAATTCCACGAAACTTTCTATAGTATCATAGTAAATAACATCGCTGTTATTTTTGCTGACAGTTTTGCTGAACATTTATCCGAGTACTATAAGTTTGAGTGTTAGGTGCTAAAATACAGACTTGTGTGAGGTTAGTATGAAATTCAGGATATAGTTCAGATATTCGTCAAACTCGTGTTGCACATTTACAAACCTAAATCACAACTAGCATGATGTACGTCTAGAAAAGAAGTTGAATCACATGTCAGCGTGTACGATGATAGCAAATGTCAATCGGAAGGTAAATATTAGTGAAATTTTAGTCGCCAAATGTGAATTATGTTCAGGAGGTTCAAATAACTTCTCAATTTGTGAAAGACTGTTAAAGATTGCAGGCAGTATTCTGACTAGGCAACTAGTTAAGATCTTGTGGCAGATTATGTGATATAATTCTTGTACTTCGTACACTGCTCGTACTGATAACCATCACTAGATAATGCTCGACTATGAGTGAAATTCAGAAAATATTACGAAGCGTTGAAGACGTTTGATAATGCACAACACCGATCACAAAATTACAGTCATATGAAGAGAAAGACGAATAATTCGCGAATGCAGAGCAAAATATATATATATATATATATATATATATATATATATATATATATGAAAATGGATGATTCACCGAGTTATTTAAGAGACTAACATTATGTGCATAGGATTTAAATAATGGTCAAACATATATGTTCATACAAACGCTATAAGAGTGATAATTCAAAGGAAAAAAAAATTGTTTATGTTCGAATAACAATGTCTGTTAAATAAGTAGATTAAAGAGCGAAACCAAATTAGAGGCAATCAAACTCAAGTATATGTGAGCTATAACTCAGATTCAGATAGTTTATAGTATGTTACCTCACGAGGCCTAAATATATATTATTTAAAGCGCAATTTAAAGATAGTGAAAAACATTTGTAAGTACATAAGAAATGCCATCAGGGATGTGGTTGAGAACTACCTAATACGATTATAAGACTCACCTAGGTTACTTTCGTACATATTCAGTGAAGGTTTGTAGCAGCAAATTATCTGGTACGATATGATTTAAAGAGGATTCGGATTAAATACAAGGTATCACTGAGTTAATACTTGGAGCCGCATAGTGTTTTAGACTAGTTTGGTACCGATGCTTAATTATTCTGGCCAAATACGTGGTATTGAAGAAACAGATAATTCTAATTATATATAAAAACGCCGGAAATTTATGAATAAAACCCACCATAAATTTCTGATGCGCGTTTATCCTGTTCGGCCATGGAACACAGAGATCAAATATCAGTGGTTAGGGGCAAAGAATTTGTTAGAGAGAGATATTGAGTTAGAGAATACAGTATTTAGCGAATCAGGAAGACGAAATTAAGATCGATGGTTTGTCGAGTCTTGCTTACATCAAGCATATATCCGCAGATAGGAGTCTATTTGTGTCTGAACTTACCAGTGGTCGATCATTTAACAGACATAACACACGGGGAATTACATGTAACCGAAACTTGTCAAAGGATCATGATAGATGGCTACAGTTGTATTATTCAACGGCGATAGATCTGAAGGTGTCACGGACACTCAGAGTATTAGGATTCGCTTTTTTGTGGCACTATTTAAGTCGAGAACAACCAAAGCTACCTCAAACTATAAGTCAGGAATGGTGAGAATGGAAAGTATATTTGAATTATGGTTGGAATGTTGAGGAGTGAGTGAAGCAAACTTGCTAGTTGCTGCTATGAAATGGTCCTACGATGTATCCAACAGTGAATCAGTACAGGTTCATGACCGAGCAACTTCAGCTAAGGTGAGTCCAGTAAAGTGAATGAGGTCAGCATCAATGTTGAAGACTAACAGAATTATTAATTTTAGGGATTTCTCGTTAGAGATACAAAAGTTAAGTTTAGGATGCAGTAGCGAAGATTAAAAAGGTAGCGTATTTCGCAATTCACCGTCTTGTTAATCAACGCTGATGATTACGTACTGATTCAACTCCATATGATAGTCTAGAATTCTGGTTGATAGTTGTAAAATGAATACTCATTGTTCATCTCAGTAATTATACCCCTCCTGTATCGGTGTATTTATTTTTGTTTCTAAAATTCCGTTATATACTTACCTGACCATTTCCGTTTCAGTAATATTATTTTCATAAAGGGGAGGATTCCAGAAACAAATAACTAGGTTCGTTAGATACTCATTTATCCCGTCTACCAATTCAGTTCATGTATTGATGTTGGAATCCCATAGTCACTAACATATGGAAACAATTTTTCTCTACGCTTTGCAGGTAACGAATTTTAACTGTAAGCTTAATACTCATGATGTTACACTATTATGACAACCTGTCAGTTATTCGGGAAACTCTGACTAGTTGTGCAACAATCAACAGCTAAAAGCCATATCAGCCGAATATAAATCATTGATCTGTTAATTCAGTTCCAGTATTCTTTGTGGTGCATGTTACTCATGTTTATACGGCAAGACCCCCGTTGTTCCCATAAGAATGAGAAAACTAGTCAGTGGCAGTTATTGTGTTCTCACAGGCTCTCTACTGCTTTAAATAAGATTTGTGACTTTCAATCGGCTTCTTTTTCGTATTAGGACATCATATCGCTTAAAAAATCAAACTTACGCCAACAATGAAGCGTACGCGACTCAGACAAATATTAAAGATTCATTTGAAATAAAATTTATTATTCAGATTACGTTCCCGAAGTTTACAGTTAGTTCACTCATTTACTTTCCGTTTTATTTTTCTTTATTTTTTAGTATCATAGCTGTTGCTTGGAGACATAAAAGATGAACTATCACGTGATGTAGATGTGTCAGTTGAGATTTTCTGCCTAAAATAATGAATTTCGTCCTTATACTATATCAAATGCAGCTCTATACACCACAACATTAGACATCATGAAAATGGTTAGCTATTATATATATGGTCTTTATTTATTTAGGCAGTTACCGAATGGTGCTCTGGTCCCACAGAATATCATGTATTGAAAAACAACTTTCCGTTCACAGTTGCCGCCACGTCCTTGACCTAATTGTTCACTGATAAACAGGAATTTTTTGGGCCCAGTTTCAGGCACTGACACAATAGGTTGTCTGGTTTAACCTTAAAGATAGCACTTCATTAGTCTGACTGCGATTGAATCGTCTTGGGGGTACAAGGAATAATTATTTTATCACCTGATAGTCTGACAAGCGCATGAAAGTGAAATCTCGCTCAGGAGATAGTAAGAAATTTTTTTATATGACAGTATTTCATTCATTCTTTTTTGGAAATAATTTGACTGCTAACAGTAGCTTTACTGAAAGGATTGTCATGACTTGACTTTTATGAAGAGAACGCGATTGGTTGAATAGAAGCATTCATTGGTATTGTAGTGGTTTACTTTTGCTCGACATCGTCGCGTCGAGGTAGTCAGCATAGATCGTCTCAAGCCAGTACACGTCGACGACAGTGCCCCACTTGCTAATCCGAGACCCAATGCTAGACCTATCAAACCTACTAGTAGGATCCTTAAAGCTACTTCGGATCCCACGCTAGACAAGTCAGAGACCTCATTTTCACGTCCCAGTCAACAGCACACGTCATCTGCAGTATCTACGGATGAGACTCCGGTCTCACGTTCAGATCAGCAGACCACGCCGCCCTTGATTTCCGATGAGATTGACGGCTCACAAGATACGCACGAGACTACTGTCTCGCGTACGCCTACCTGTAAGTTTTCTCGAATAACCACCCAGGCAACAACGGATACGTGATAGTACGCTATCCTCGTACTATATATATGCCACTTTTCTTGCATTTCGTATCCTGAGCCCATGGCTATCACCATCACCCTGTTGGTACCATCGACTTCAGTTAATTTTGGCGGAAGCTGTCCTGATCACCCACGCTCTCGTCAATGAACTGTCGATGTTTTGGTTTCGAATGTTCTGGCATACGCATGGTTTAGAACTGGTCGTTTGTGGCTCCTTCGCTCAATTTGGTTCAGTCCTACGTCCGCAGTTTTTTTCTGGTACGAACCCCTGCGAACGCAATCTTCAGACACTGGATAAGAGCCACACTGGTGTGGCATGCCAACTCGAGCACTGAACTTGGCATGTTACTATTGGTACATTTCAACGTGGAAGAATCTCGTCGACAAATCGAGCTTCACTGGTCGCTTCCTGTCCGTCAACCCTTCCGCCCTACAACTGTCTGCTAGCTGACCGACTCCACTCCTCACGAAACCGCTAGGTATCGAAAGTGAAAACCCTTTCCAGGGGGGACTAATGGAGTGGTTTACTTTTACGAAGAAAACACAACTGCTGAAATATAAACATTTATTATTGTACTTAATTCTGACAATGTTTGTTGTATTGCACACCTCTTGTTTGTCTGTAGTAAAGACTATCTCTCGCGCGCCAAGCGTTATTCCGATTCTCCTATTCGCACGTTTCCTGTGTGGACGCTAGCCATTTGTACACCCTCTTGCCTCGATATCACGAGGCCAGTATCATGTGTACTTCTTCCTCTAGAATCTGCTTCTTATTTGATTCTTTGAGTTCGTGGATTAACATTTGTTATCCCGTGAAGAAGTATATCGTACGAATTGCTATAGTATAATTAACTGTAGCAGTGATTGTTTTACTGAACCTTTTGTACTTAGTACGCGCAAACTTTCCGTCTGTATTACCGTAGTTTTGGTGATACTGCTCCTTGTATCCTCATCCCTCTTTTCTGGCACGAAATCGCCAGCAAATATATTCCCTTGTATGGAATAACTTTTCTTCTATCATTGATTCACGGAGTTACCATATTTAGTGACGGGAACGTAAATAATCTGTAGTGATTATTTTAGTCAATTGCGACTCGTCTCGTCACAAGATAATGTAATAATTGACCTTGAAAATGAAAACCACTTGATGGAAAGAATAGACTACACACAACCTAATCAAACGTTTTAAAAACCATTTCAACTGACTACAAACTTCATTTTAGTGATTTAAATGCTGATCAAACAGCAGTTAGAGCCAAGACAAAACTATACAACGTCCTATGGATAAGTATTTCGGTGATTTTACTCACAAATTGCATTTTTATTGCTACAGTCAATAAACATAGATCGATAAAGAGCTAGAGTCCTAGCGTGAGCCAGTATAAGTACCAATTCAACATTACTTGATATTTTTACCGCTTAAAAACCCATAATTATGTGTCAAAGTGGTGCCTAATATAGGATAGATCTGAAATTTTCGCGTACATAGCCTTGATGTCTGAGAGATGACGTCAAGAATCTTCCATAAATGGCTCTCCTGAAGAATCCTATCCCACCAAATCATAACACTAGATAGATGGAGTAGTTAATTAAATAAACACTGGTCTTCCCATAACATGAGAACACCCATTAAATCAGGACCGTTCAAAATGAAGCCACTGTTCTACAGTAAACATTTATGCAGTTTAGAGTGTCAAGGCTCAGTAGCGCTGAGGACGCGCATTCCAGTTTCAGTTATCCAAACAAGGGATTTCACTTTCCGGCTTAACTACCAATTATCTTCGAATAATATTTTGGCGCTGTTTGACGGACGCACCCAGCTTGAGTGAAAGGAGTGTAATAAATTTTCCAGATATCTAAAAACGCAGACTAATTCTAAAACTTAGAACAGACTCGAGTATCATTTTAACTTAGTTATGAGCTCATACCACATGATGGAGTCCTTTTTGAGACCAACAACTAAGATAACACTAGGCAGTATTTAGAAGATAAATGGAGGGATACTAGTGTGGTGCGAGCTACTTATAATTAGTAAATGACGTGAGCGTTAACGTAATGTCTGGCAGCAGAAGATGGGGGAAGATCAAGAAAGGAAGAGTTAGAGAACAATGGAATTTGTATGAAAGGCATGAATAGTGACAATGGATTGATGTTTTGCAACAGGAACAGTCCAGTTCAATATGATGAACTGATATTTTGCAAATTAACGATTTATGATATGGTTTTCCGATTTTACTGAGTAACTCTGTAATTTTCGTTCAATAGAATTCGGTTGCCCCACCTGTGTTCTCGTTCACTACACTAGTATTACTTTGATCAACTATCTACACTTTGATAAGTACTCAGCAGTATAAAATGCACCCCGAAAAATTGATCAGTTCGAGATATCAAGTGATACAGAAAACAAGCTAATATATAACAGACTCCATAAAATTTTCACAGTCAAACTTCAAATATATTAGAAAACACACATATATGGCACAAAACTGTATGCTACAACTTGAAGCAATGCCTAGAATAAGTAAACATACGAAAATAAGACCTTAAAGAGTGGAATTAACCCAAGCTGAAAAACACACCTTATTTAGATGAAAACATACGTAGTTTACACAAAACGATGTGGACAGTATTTCGTGTAGAACTAAAACTCAAAAAGGAAGAATGTACCTTTATAAATAAAAGGACAAAGAAAAACATTCACTGCAGGGCATATTTAAGCCCCTCAAAATGTGTACAGTTAAAACGAACCATATAGCGGACTGAAGAATTAATTAAACATATTGTTTAACACAGCCAATAGCTTCCTTTGTTCAGAGGGAAGTTCATTTGCTCACCGAAATATGTGTTTTTGCAAGTCACATTAATGAGAACATTATTTATTGTAAACAAAGAGATGTTTTTACCAAATAACATAAGTTAGTATTGTGGGTAGTATTTGAACATAGAATCAAAGAATCGAGTAATTATTTTTGAGACTACCTTTCCCAAAAGTTATGAATGAGCATAAAATGGGAGTCATTTTTAAAATGCATAAACTTAAAACTGAGGCGATTAAAATATGTACATACACAAAAGAACGAATCCGATATAATTTATGTAGATAAGGTTAATAGACTAATTAAAACTTGAAATGGAAGCGTGGAATTGGCAAAGAAAAACGAAACTAGTCATAGGTAACTTAGGCGTAATAAATCGATGAAGATCGTTTCATAGTAGTAAATTAAGAACAGTGAAGATTTGATTTAATTGACTGATTGGTTGATAATGAGCAATCAAATTTATTCTGATCATTATTCAAAGCGCATCATCTCACAACACGTCATAGAAGGTAAGTCGAAAATTTTTGATAACGAAGTTTGAGTGGCAAACTTTAGAGAATAGATATAAGGAATGATAACATGGCATTTGAAAGATACAGGGTGAGTTCAGATTTGGTTTACAGAATGAGATTAGGCCAAGTACTTATAAACTCGACGATCATCTTCTAATCGAGCAAGAAATTCTCGTTCAATAAGCGACTCAATACGTTGTTTGATCATCAGAGGGGTAGGTACAAAGCGCGATTTTAGTTGTTCGATGACTTCAATAACAAGTTGTCCATGACTTAAAGTTTTACGAGCTTTCATAACCCTCACAATTGTTGCCTCAATCACATAACGTCGGTTTTCATCTACTTTTGTCCGCGTTTCCTGGCGTTCTGGTTCACTTTCTTTAACGGTGATACTTTGAACCTAAACATAAAAATATAAGGAAGATCAAACACAGCTTAAATGAACAGATAGTTAAAGCAGTTGGTAATTACGTATCTAGAAAATATATTAGTATATTCAGTACGAGTTGTTTTATCCTTAACAGTAATAGGTCAGATACAGTAGATTAAATTTGTTAGAAGCTTCAATAATTGATTAGTAGGGAAAGTGAAACATATTTAATCATAATATGTAAACAGTTACAGTGATTAATGTTGATTCTTAATAGACTAAGTAATCCGAACACTATTGGGTATAGGTAGCTTGAAGCTATAAAAAATTCAATATTTAAGGACTTTGAACAAAAATTTTAACGAATTCAACAAACAGACAGGAGTATATTTTGATTGAAAAAGCCTAAAAAACACACACAACGTATATTGGATCCACTGATGGAAGCGGAGAAGGAAATGGGTAAAAACAGGACATTATGTGATATTTGACATGCGAGGTTTATCAACACTAATCTAAAGGAATTTATTACTTTATTTGAAAAGAGAAAATAAATTAACTTTCGGGAATGTAATGCTTTATTCAAAAATGAATTCACTGTAATCAAAATAGCTGAAAAACATAGATTTACACACGTTACCCATTGTGAGGTATGGATTAAATTACCAGATCCATTGGTTTACAGATGATCTGTCATAATTATTAAAATTCAGTCAGTCAATCACAATGTAGAACTTCGTACGTACGTGCATCGGTTCAAGTTGCCATACCGCAATAACACAGAGAGGCAGCTGTCAATTTAAATCCCACAATAGTAGAGGGAGTGGAAAAATTAGCAGTAATAAAAAAGACTAGTGATCGAATGTATTATTCCAGATGTATACCCCAGCGAAATAAATAAAAAAGAGAAGAAAAACTATCGTGAGGAATTCATAAGATTAGGATTTGAGAGAACACAAAAAATGGATGCTCAAGCACCACTGCAAACGATTTTGAGCCGTTGTAAGGATATTCATGAAATATCCTAAGTGAATTATTTTTGTAAGTCTAATTCTAATGGTCAATATTATGGTCGTCCTGACTATCAATGTCACAGACTATTCGACCTAACTGTATAAATACGCATTAACTGTAACGTTTTAGGACCCGGATTCTTATCATCTTCTAGACTCGGACCTCGTACTTCCTGTATGCTTGTATAATACAGGCTCTACTTCACATCAAGTCCTCTTCTTTTACTCAATCGGGAGTTGGGACAATCAAATTAGAGTAGCATGTCGTGTCGCCGGATCCTTGGTCCGCGCTTTCGTTTTCCGACTAAGGTTAACTCTTAATAGTTCCAGCATATCAAACAGACATGCTGACGTGCATGCGTAACAGCCATGTCATTCAAGGTCTCTAACAATCGGTTACCATTGTCTCACGGATCCCAACTGATCAGTCTACACCTAACATCATGACTCAGTTCAGTTGTGAGTGACTTCGTGGATTTTTGCCATGTTTTGGTTTGGCCGCCCCTAGCTTTCTTCCTACCTATTCCTATATCGCAAAACATAGCTCGACGAGGAAGTCGGTGGTTAGGCATTCGTAACACATGTCCCAACCACCACAACTGATGAAGTTTCACTACTTCATCTATTGATCAGCCATTCTTACCTAGCACCCGTTTTCTAACAACAGCATTGCTTACTAGGTTGTCCCATGTGACACGAGCAATGCTTCTGTTAGTTATTTTATAACTAATTGTAGTTATGTCATAACTAACCAATCAGATTGGTTAAGCGCTCACCACGTCATCTAGTCTGACCAGTCTATAAACTTTCTTTGTTGTGAATGAATTATCGATTGAAGGATGTTATTATTTTATTTTATATAGATGTGACTCATGTTTTTATTCATTTTCTAAAGACACGCTATACTGTCCGGTACGTTTGCTCATCCTGCTTGATAATTGTAATTTCCTTATTTATTGTACTAAGTTAATCGTTTTTTTTGTTTAGAAACAGATACAGTTTAAACCCAAGTTTATTGTTCTGATTTACTCTTGAATCTGTCATCGGCGGCATTTGCGTTTACGTTTTAGAAATATATCTGTAGGACAAATTAAATCCTACAGCTTTGACGAAACCTATGATCGAAAATCAGTTATCTACGAATATCTCCTACTATGACTGGCCATTTTTCACAGCCATAAAGTAAGACCGAGCGAACCACTGCGCAGTACACTCGTCCTTTGGTTAGCAGACGGATATCTCTCCTACGCCATAAATGACGCAAGTTGGCAAAAGCCAATCAAGCTTTCTGTATCCGTGCTGAGATTTAGTCAGGCAGCAGACCATCAGCACTGATGAGACTGCCGAGATAAGTGAAGCGGTCAACATGCTCAACTGCTTCACTCCCTATCACTAATTTAGGTGCCGATACAAGTCAATCCTGAAGCAACATTTTGCATCTCGACGGAGAGAATCACATCCCGAACAAGCTTGCATTGTTGCGTAGGGTAGTCAGAAGACTGAATTTTGTCAGCGTCTTTGCCAAGTAGAACTACGTCATCGGCGTACTCGAGGTCGAGGAGTGAATCTCCTGGTAAAGGTTTAACGCCTGAAATGTCGTATGATGAAAGTGTTATATCTAAAAGCACGTCAACGACAAAGTTAAACAAGACTGGAGAGTGGAAATTCCTGACAAACACCACTCGAAATAATCTATTCTGATGGCAGTTCGCCATAACTCTCACTCGATCGGGGGTGTTCGAGTAGAATCTGTGTAAGGTTGACGTACTTCTCTGGTACACCTTTCACTGACGGATACTGCCATAGAATGTCACGATCAACAGAGTCCATATCAAATTATAAATTTAGAGATTTTCGTCACCAGAGGCAAACACTATAAAGCTAAAAAATTTTAATATCCAAGTAGAACAATCTCATGCTAATACGTATATGATGTTTGATATCAGTTCATTGAGGGTAGTAAAATATGTCCTAAATTCAGATTTTATTCTTTTTTACGATTAATCAACAATCAATTACATTTGTGACTTATTGGAAATATGTGACGGTGACAAAGTTAGGTTACTGTTTACTGGTAACAGACTATCAAAAAAGCTATTCCGGTTGGATGTAAAATTCAAAACAGTCACATAATACCTGTGCAAATATTATAAAACAGTATATCATAACGAATAAATGAAATCAAAGAAACCTTAAGACACTAGAAATTAATAAACTAATAATGATAATAATAATAATCAACAGCAACGTAGAACTTTGCACGTAAGTACAACAGTTGAAGTTGCCATACCACATTAGCACAGAGATACAATCGTCGATTCAAATCCTATAGTAGTAGAGGTAGTAAAAGTATTAGAAGTAATCGGAGAGATTAAGGTTCGAGGATATTATTCAAGAAGTAGAATCTAGTGAAATAAACTTAAAAAGAAAAAGATAAAGTGATGAGTAATTCAGAAGATTAGAATTTCATAGAACACAGAGTAAATGCACCTGAGCCATTGCAAACGGTTTTGAGCCATGTCATTAAGGGTCTCTCACCATCGATTATCATCTCGCAGACCCCAACCAGGTAGCCTACATCTACCAACATGACTCAGTCCACTTGTCAATGACTATACATTTCCTCCATGTTTTGATCTGACCACCCCTAGCTTTCTTCCAACCTATTCCTACACCACAAAATATAGCTCGACGAGGCAATCGGTGGTTAGGCATTCGTAACACATGTCCCAACCACCTCAACTGATGAAGACCACTGCTAATCTTTCTTTTTCAGGTTCCGGGCAGCCGGGAAGTGACAATCGCCCTCATACCCGTAACAACACACGAGACCAAATTGGTCACAATCAAATAATAATAATAATGATAACAACAAATAGCTTTTAAACATAAAGCATACAAATTCCATAAAAAATATTTAGTTTAGACGTACCCGAACTTTGATATGTTTTGAAACAAATGAATCATTTACATAAAATACATCATTCGATTCTATATCACGTGTTTTAGGTTCTTTGCATAAAATTCTTTGACTACAACGACCCAATGCTAAAGCCATAAGACTGCGTCTTAATTCACGTTCAGGAATATTTGTTTCACTGGCTAATTCAATAAAACTGTACCGACTTCGTCGATTGAATTTCATTAATATAATCATTTGATATGTGGAAACCTTAGAATGAAGCAACATAAAAAGGTATAAATTAGAAGTACACATTGAAAAATTCATATAAACATTGAACATTGGTTTTGATGATTAGTTAGATATTATGAGTTTTATGATTTAAAAATCTAATAAAAAACCAATAAATTTTAAAAAGAAATTATTCAAACAGTAGAAGTATGTTCATTTCGAGATGCTTCGCTTAACTGATTTCAGAGTGGGATGATCTCCAACAGGAACTATATAGGCTGCTTAACTTGATAAGTCACTTATAAGTTGTAAGGACTCCTAAGTAGCGCATATCTACGACCTCACAGAAAGGAATCGAACCCAGAACATTCGGTTTTCGGTCTCAATAAGTTTCTAGTAAACTTAAGAAGTTAGTGATGCTACCCCATTTGGTAAAATAAACCAAAAAAAGAGCAATTGAAACTTTGACATACATAACTGAAATAAATATATCCTGGTATAATGAAGCGATGATTAACATAAAGAACCATGATAATGGTAAAATAGTTAGCTCTGGTAAACGAAGCACGAGGCAAAATGACACCACCACTTGCATAAAAGATTCGAAGATTAAAAATCATGTACTTGGTAACTATTGAAATACACATTTACATAAATTAAATGAAGACGCTTGGTAATAAAGTGAAGATCCATGTTCGGACATTAAACTACATCTACAATGTATTGTTTAATAATAAAATACAGATTATTAAATATATACTGGAAAGAGTTGAGTTTGAACTAACGACAGCATGTTTGAAAGTCAAGTATATCAATTCGCCAGTCAGTCAGATGCAACGTAGAACTTCGTACACAAGTACATCAGTTCATGTCGCCATACCACATCAGCACAGAGAAGTAATCATCAATTCAAATCCAATAGTAGAAGAGGTAGTAAGGAAATTAGAAGTAATCGGAGAAGTTAGTGTTAGAAGATACTATTCAAGAAGTATGATTCAGTGAGAAAAGTCTAGAGAGTCGAAACTAGAGGGGTTGCAGAATCCAGAAGATTAGGATTTGAGAGAACACAAGGAATAAATGAACCGGTGCCATTGCGAACGGTTTCGAGCCATGTCACTCAGGGTATCTGACCATCGATTATTATCATCTCGCGGACCCCAACCAGGTAGTCGACAATTACCGACATGGCTAAGTCCACTCGTCAATGACTTCATGGATTTCTGCCATGTTTTGGTTTGGCCACCCCTAACCTTCTTCCAACCTATTCGTACATTACAAAACAAAGCTCGACGAGGCAGTCGGTGGTTAGGCATACGCAGCACATGTCCCAACCACCTCAACTGATGAATTTTCACCACTTCATCTGTTGATCTGCCATCCTTACCTAGCACCCGTTTCCTAATAACAGCGTTGCTCACTCGGATGTCCCACGATATACGAGCAATGCTTCGAAGACACCTATGATCGAAGACCAGTAACCTACGAATATCTTCTACTCTCACTGGCCATGCTTCACAGCCATAAAGTAAGACCGAGCGAACCACTGCGCAGTACACTCGTCCTTTGGTTAGCAGACGGATATCTCTCCTACGACATAAATGAGGCAAGTAGGCAAAAGCCAATCGAGCCTTCTGTATCCGTGCTGAGATTTCGTCAGTCACCAGGCCATCGGCACTGATGAGACTCCCAAGATAAGTGAAGTGGTCTACACGTTCGACTACTTCACTCCCTATCACTAGTTCAAGTGCCGATGCAACCCAATCTTGAAGCAACATTTTGCATTTCAAGGGGGAAAACCGCATCCCGAACATGCTTGCATTGTTGCTTATGGTAGTCAGAAGACTCTGCATTTTGTCAGCGTCTTCACCAAATAGAACTATGTCATCGGCATATTCTAAGTCAATAAGCGAGCCACCTGGTAGAAGGTCTACTCCTGAAAATTCAGACGAGGATAAAGTTATTTCTAGGAGCATGTCTATGATAAAATTAAACAAGAATGGAGAAAGTGGACATCCCTGACGGACACCACTTGAAGTGAAGAATTCCGGTGACAGTTCGCCATATGCTCTCACGCGACCAGTGGTGTTCGAGTAGAGAGCTTGTATAAGGTTAATGTACTTCTTTGGTACACCTTTCAATGACAGACACTGCCACAGAACCTCACGATCCACTGAGTCGAATGCCGCCTTAAGGTCCAGGAAAACAACTATTGTAGGACGCCTAAATGTGTGTCTATGTTCCAGGACCTGTCTGAGTGTGAAGATGTGGTCTATACAGCCACGTCCAGGTCGAAAACCAGCTTGGTTTTCTCGAGTCTGCTCTTCACGAGCTTTCGTTAAGCGTCGAAGTATTATTGACGCCAATATTTTAGATACTATATTAGTTAGACTTATTCCCCTGTGATTGTCACAAGAAGACTTTTGTCCTTTCTTATAGATTGGGACAATCAAGGTTTAAGACCAGTCGGATGGGATTGCGTCCAGTTCCCAGATTCTACCTAAGATCTCATTCAATCTAGCTGATAAAACTGGACCACCATCCTTAAATATCTCAGGGGTCAGTCTATCAGGACCTGCAGCTCGTCCTCGCTTCAGATTTCCTAACGCTTTTTCAACTTCATTAAGACTAGGCGGACTTACGTCGATTTGCCATTCAGGATGACTGGAGATCGTGGGTAACTGAAGAGTGGCTCGAGGCCAGTTGAACTGATCCCTAAAGTGTTCTGCCCATCAATCCAGTCTCCTGGATTGAGAATAAACAATAGTCCCGTCATTTTCTGAGATAGTCTCACTTATATTAGGATTCCTAATACCAGTTTCCTTGATAAGTTGGAAAAGTTGTCTACTGTTGCCGATCGCCGCTGCCTTTTCCATCGCTTTTGCTTTCGCCACCCACCACTGTTCGCGGTCGTTACGTAGGTTTTTTATAAGTCTGCGCCTAAGTTGACTTCGTTCTTCATCATGTTCAGAGCCAGGTGGGATGAGTTTTCGGGCATCCATCAGATCGGTGGATGCTACTGAGATCCACGGTTTCATTCTAGCCTTATGGTCAACCTTACTAGCCTCGCATGCTGGTACGGGTATGAGGGCGGTTGTCACTTCCCGGCTGCCCACACCGTGGAAGGTTGTTTCTTGAGGGACCTGAAAAGGAAGATGGATTAGTGTTGGTGCGTGACCGCAGAGTCCAAGGGACAACTGCTTCAGGCCGGTCACGCACGGCCTTTTTATGAAAGGTATTTAGAGGATTAGCTCCGTTCTTAAAGGCCCAGTGGGCACCCTTACCCAGGGAGACGGAAATCCGTGAGTTAGGGGAGGTGTGACATTTTTAGGGCCGACCTTTTCTAACCCTTCCTTCCTTGTGAGAAGGCAGCATCGCTGCAGATGCTGGTTGTCCGAGGGAAACACCTTACTGCTGTCACACCCCTCTGCAGTCAGCAGTACGACTTCGCCCTCAGACCTTGGGTAGCTGCTTTTAGTCACATCGTTCTCCAATCGACCAGCCTGGCATGGTAGGACCTGCAGGAACATATGTTCCAGCCAGTATAGCTCGGTTGGGTCATCACGATAGGCAAGCCCGACCACCACGTCAAGGTAGCAGCTTCGGTCGGGACCTTACTAGCAGATATCACTGCTGTTTCCACAGCCTTCTTGATATCATACCAACCTGCTTCTGGATGGGAATCGCTTTCATGTTTGCTTAACTTTCATTCTAGTTGCTCCTGAAATATTTTCTTAGTTTGATTAACATTAAGTAAAACCCTAAGAGGCTTTCTTACGGTGTCTTTCCTACGTCCAGTAAGCCTTAAACAGATAAGAGCTCGCACTAGGGCATGATCTGAATCCAAACATGTGCCCCAGAACGAGCGACAGTCCTCTATCGAACCCCTCCATCGGTGGCTGATGGCGATATGATCTAGTTGAGTCCAACGTTGAGACGACTTTGGAGGTCGCCAGGTCAGCAGATGCTTTTCCTTATGCCTAAAGTTGGTGTTTACTAAGAATAGGCGGTTATCTGAGCACAGTTGCAACAGACGGTCACCATTGTCTGTTCTCTCAGCCGCGACACCATAACATCCACCTAGGTGTCTCTGCTGCTCACTTAGTCTACCCATTGAGCATTAAATTCACCAGCCATTATTACTATATCAGAGCGCATAGCTTTTTGGAAGAGGTCCGAAAGCTTTCTGTAAAACTCATCTTTAACCTCGTCTGAACTGCGGTCAGTGGGGGCATAGGAAGATACGAAGAAGAGGCAACGGCGAGTGTCCCTATCCTTCCGAGTCCGTACCGTCCTGTTATGTCGGCGCACAAGTGACTGTCTATCGGGATCCAGAGATAGCTAGTTCTGCCCTACGGCTTAATACTATACCTAGACCAGAGAGGCCACGGGAAGCAGCATCAGTGCTACCGGATACACGAAGAGTGAATCGGGCTGCTTCTTCGTTTTGACAAGGTGGAATCAGGTTAATGACTTTACTAGGATCATGTATGCGCCTTTCCGAGACGCAGCATACATCGATGGCACGAGTTTCTAAAGTCCTAGCTAATGATGCCTGTTGCCCTATTTGACACAATGTCCGTACATTAATAGCTCCAACATGTAGTCTAGAACGGGGTTTCAAGAGACCAGGAACGACGTTTCGTGATCTCGCTTCGTCTGCATTAGCGGTGTAGTGAGAAAAGAGAGTGTGAGTAGAGTTAGTCGTAGAGATAAGAGAGACATTAGGGGGTGTAGGGAGGATTTGATTTCGACCAATTTGGTCTCGCGTGCTGTTACAGGTATGAGGGCGGTTGTCACTTCCCGGCTGCCCACACCGTGGAAGGTTGTTTCTTGAGGGACCTAAAAAGGAAGATGGATTAGTGTTGGTCTTGTAGACCTGGGAGCGTGACCGCAGAGTCCAAGGGACAACTGCTTGAGGCCGGTCACGCACGGCCTTTTTATGAAAGGTATTTAGAGGATTAGCTCCGTTCTTAAAGGCCTTTAGTGGGCACCCTTACCCAGGGAGACGGAAATCCGTGAGTTAGGGGAGGTGTGACATTTCTAGTGTCGACCTTTTCTAACCCTTCCTTCTTTGTGAGAAGGCAGCATCGCTGCAGATGCTGGTTGTCCGAGGGAAACACCTTACTGCTGTCACACCTCTCTGCAGTCAGCAGTACGACTTCGCCCTCAGACCCTGGATAGTTGCTTTTAGTCTCATCGTTCTCCAATCGACCTGCGTGGCATGGTAGGACCTGCAGGAACATATGTTCCAGCCAGTATAGCTCGGTTGGGTCATCACGATAGGCAAGCCCGACAACCACGTCAAGGTAGCAGCTACGGTCGGGTATCAATTCTCCAACTATAGATTCAATGATAGCACCTACTAAAGCACATATTTAAGTACCCTTTAACACCACATTGTCAACACTGATATCTTGCATTTTAATTAACATTTCTTTATATTTATTATATCAAACGATGGGATGAAAATGACTTATTGATACCAATTGATCGAAACACATGGTGATCAAATACAGATAGTTAGAAAATAAGATTATCAATTATTTTAATTTTATTATTTTTATTATTATTTTTACACATCTGCTTATTACGTAATGTTTTTGATGTTTTTTGATGATTATTTGAATTCTATTCATCCACCCTTGACCTACTTTAGTTATCATATTTTACAAATTTTCTTACTACTATCAGTACACCTGTTTTCCTATTATCCACTTGAACTTTTGCCTATTAGATGTAGTTACGTAATCTTTTTCACTTCATTGTGATTATCACTCAAATTGCCTTGATTGATTTAACATTTTCATAGGCGCAGACTTATAAAAAGCCTACGTAACGACCCTGAACAGTGGTGGGTGGCGAAAGCAAAAGCGATCGAAAATGCAGCGGCGATAGGCAACACTAGACAACTTTTCCGCCTTATCAAAGAAACCGGTATTAGGAACCCGAATGTAAGTGAGACTATCTCGGAAAAGAATGGTCTTATTATCCATTCTCAATCTAGGAGGCTGGACCGATGGGCAGAACACTTTAGGGATCAGTTCAACTGGCCTTCAGCCACTCTTCGGTTGCCCACGATCTCCAGTCATCCTGAATGGCAAATCGATTAAGGTCCTCCCAGTTTACATGAAGTTGAGAAAGCTATAGGAAATCTAAGGAGAGGTAGAGCGGCAGGTCCCGATAGGCTCACCCCTGAGATGTTTAAGGATGGTGGTCCAGTTTTAACGGTTAGACTGACCGAGATCCTAGGTAGAATCTGGGAAATGGACGTAATCCCATCTAACTGGTCTCAGTCGCTAATTGTCCCAATCTACAAGAAAGGACAGAAGTCCTCTTGTGACAATCACAGCGGAATAAGTTTAACTAATATAGTTTCTAAATTGTTAGCCTCGATTATACTTAGACGTCTAACTAGAGCTCGCGAAGAGCAGACTCGAGAAAACCAATCTGGTTTTCGACCTGGACGTGGTTGTATAGACCACATCTTCACACTACGACAGGTCCTGGAACGCAGACACACATTTAGGCGTCCGACAATAGTCGTGTTCCTGGACCTTAAGGCGGCATTCGACTCAGTGGATCGTGAGGTTCTGTGGCAGTGTCTGTCATTGAAAGGTGTACCAAAGAAGTACATTAACCTTATACAAGCTCTCTACTCGAACACCACTGGTCGGGTGAGAGCATATGGCGAACTGTCATCCGAATTCTCTACATCAAGTGGTGTCCGTCAGGGATGTCCACTTTCTCCATTCTTGTTCAACTTTGTCGTAGACATCCTCTTACAGTTAACATTAAGCTCGTCAGATTTTTCAGGGGTTGACCTACCAGGAAAGTCGCTTACTGATCTAGAATATGCCGATGACATAGTTCTATTCGGTGAAGACGCTGACAAAATGCAGTCTTCTGACTACCATAAGCAACAATGCAAGCATGTTCGGGATGCGGTTTTCCCCCTCGAAATGCAAAATGTTGCTTCAGCACCTGAACTAGTGATAGGGAGTGAAGTAGTCGAGCGTGTAGATCACTTCACTTATCTGGGGAGTCTCATCAGTTCTGACGGTCTGGTGACTGACGAAATCTCAGCTCGGATACAGAAAGCTCGATTGGCTTTTGCCAACCTGCGTCACTTATGGCGTAGGCGTGATATCCGTTCGCTAACCAAAGGGCGGGTGTACTGCGCAGCAGTTCGTTCCGTTCTCTTATATGGCTGTGAAACATTGCCAGTAAGAGTAGAAGATACTCGTAGGTTACTAGTATTCGATCATAGATGTTTAAGAAGCATTGCTCGTATATCGTGGGACAGCCGAGTAAGCAATGCTGTCGTTAGGAAACGAGTACTAGGTTAGGATGGCAGATCAATCGATGAAGTGGTGAAACTTCATCAGTTGAGGTGGTTGGGACATGTGTTACGTATGCCTAACCACCGACTGCCTCGACGATCTATGTTTTGTGGTGTAGGAGTAGATTGGAAGAGAGCTAGGGGCAGCCAAACCAAAACATGGCAGAAGTCCATGAAGTCACTGACTAGTGGACTGAGTCATGTTGGTAGATGTAGACTAGCTGGTTGGGGTCGGCGAGACGAAAGTCATCAATGGTTAGAGACCTTGAACGACATGGCTCAAAATCGTTTGCAATGGCGCAGGTGCATCCACTCTTTGAGCTCTCTCAAATCCTAATCTTCTGGATTAGCCAGCACCTCTACCTTTGTCTTTCTAACCTTATCTCACTGAATTATATTTTTTGAATAATATCTTCGAACTCTAGTCTTCTTTATTAACATTAATACCTCTACCATCTTTATCACCATGGGATTTGATTTGACATTTGCGTCTTTGTGCTAATAATGTGGTATGGCAACATGAACTTATGTACATACGTACGAAGTTCTACGTTGCAACTGACTGACTGACTGACATATAAATATTCACGTATATTAGAGTAAAGCCTGATGACGATCTAATCGAAAACAATATTGTTCGCTTATATGTGTTGTTCTAATTTTCACAATGGGAATCTTTAAAATTCTTATTCTATGGAGATAAGGTGATCAATTTGAAAACAATTTAAAAGAGTGGCTTGAATAAATAGGGGATATAAGAAATTAGGGGTTGATTACTAGCGTTGAACACAGTGAATGGCTATAAGGGATACTGCACTATTGCTTTAGTGTCTGATCCAATGTTTATTGGTACCACCCAACCGATCTATTGGTCAATTCACGAATCAATGCTTACCGGATTAATTACAACTATCAGCTTACTATTGACAACAACAAAAAATATTGCAACTTTAAGTGGACCCTACGTTAGAGATTAACTGATTGAAATATAAGCTGACCAGCTTCAGACAAACTTTATGTGGCTAAGCTGAACGACGTTTAAAGATTACTGTCAGATAAGAAACTATCTCTCCTCATAAATAAAATTTCTAGTGTTAATCAACCCAAATATTAAGTTAAGACTTCTTAGAACTAACTGGAAAAAATCATTTGAAACAGTATTATTATGGTTAAGAAAAGTTAAAACATTGATACAGTTGTTGAAAAACAGTGTTCAAATATGTGACACAAACTATTCTATAGTTATTTTTGACTATTTGAGACACATAATGTTACAAATTTACTGTTAATTTACTATGAAACGACTGATTTTAATACCATTCGAATGTGGAAATGAAGACTATAATAAAGCGCTATTAGTTATGAGAATCTGATTACAGTTGGCCTGTATGAAACACATGAATGACTAAACAGAATCAAAACAACGTCTATATACTAGTCAAGATTTTTTACTGTTGTATAATCATTTTCTTTTTTTCTATTGCTTGGAACCTATCGCGTATACTACTTCGATCTAAGCTTAACAAGTCTGACAACACAGACTGAAATATGTAACAACATAATTGGCAATATCCCACTATTTTTAACACCGGACAGGCAACTGTTAATAGAAGACGATTTTAAAGGTATTTTATGAGTATAATAAGCAACAATTAATACTAACAACCTAATAATTGAATATACGGGCCATTATTTTAACTTTGTGTATGTGCGAAGAGTAACTAGGTAGAGTGTTTAGATTGGTATTTATTTCAATAATAGAAGTTTTATGACGTTTTATTAGTTAATATTTGCGAAATTATTCGCTTAATAATAATCGAAAATTTCTTGCAGATAGAAAAATATATTTACCTGTAAGAAATATTTTCGTACATTTGATTGACTAGAAGTACTAATTGAAATGGGTGGATCCAGTGTCTTTGGAGCTCCTGGGCTTCCTGGCAATCCACTGATTTGAGTCTGCTGATTACTTGTGATTTGATTCGAGGACATGGAACCATGAATGAGGAAACTGTGAGTATGTGAGTCAGTAACAGAAGATATTTGAGGTGCATTGGCATCGGAACTAGGCCGACCATAAAATACAGCAGACAATTCTGCGTATCCCATATTTGTTTGTAGATTTATCTTCCGACCATTATGTTTGCTTAAATAGAAGCTGAATAAAATTGCAAACAAAAATCGTATTAAGTCGATTCAAAATTTATCATTAATCTAATATTTAGGAGTTGGGTATAATTTCACCACACTGAAAGCGATCATTGATTGTCTCAGTAAGAACGAAAGTCATATTGTGATAACCGCAGAGATTGAGTGATGCGATTTCTGGGGTATAAGTTTCCATATCTATATAACTACTAACACGCCCTCAAGATCACTAAAATCGAGAAAATTAGGCAGTTTTTAAAGTTAGCTGAGGATGTACTTCTCGTCAGGTTTCGAAAAAAAGGTATACTCAACCGAGGCCAGAGTAAAAACATATTTCTTAACTCATATGTGCGACTTAAAAGAGGTTAGTGGGACTGTTTATTATTGAAGTTATCTATTGAGACATTGTTAGTTAAATGAGAGCTTGTGGATATCACTACGTCAAGTGATGTTCATCACTGATACCCAGTCTCCATTTTTAATTAGTTATATCATAATTATTTGCAAGAGGACTGTTCAGAGACTAATATCGAAAGTGGAGACTTTTCTAATGCAGTTGATATAATTCTGCTTGGTGATGTTGACAAAAGATGGTCCTTTAAATGCCAGCGACAGAATGTTTAGGATATGTAGTCTGCAGTCTAAGACAGCTGACAATGTCTAAAACTGGTGGCGGTCGTATAAATGCTTTTGTTCTTTACCTCACCATGAGTCTTCGAATTCACTGAAATTTCATATTTTTATTATTTCGACCTTCATTCCATTCCACTTAATATTGTTTTTCTTATTACGCTGAAGAGTGATATGGTTACTTAGACCGCTAATTACTCGTGGTAAGTTGCACGCTGTCTACAATATATTATTGCGAGGTTCAAAATTAGATCAACTCCTCCAGTAGAACCTTCGGGGCTACTGCCGGTCCCAAGCCCGGGTAAAGGAGGAGGGTTGGACATGGGGTTGGCGACCCCATTCCGTCGAAAACTAACTTGCCAAAAAAACGCTAACTCAAAATTAGATCTGAACTACTGTTTAGCGAAAAATGAAACGAAATGCTGACAATTAGGCAGTTTTTCTCATAATAATCATTTATAAATCTATAAAAGAAACAGTGCAAAACAAATCAGAGATTTGAGGTTGCGCAGTTAGCTTGTATGTCTATAATCTGGTGAGCAACTAGTGTGAGGACCTTTCAGATTTATTGCCAGACGCCTTATTAAATAATACATTCTCATCACAACAACAAAAATCGTCATATGGAAATTAAAATACCAGTATTACTAAAAGACTGCCTGATAAAATGAAACTCAATGTTATAAGTATTCAGCATAATAATTTAGAAATATGTTTATGTTTCGCCTGTTACTCCCAATGGAACTGACCAGCATTCTTCAACCCACTCTGAACTCCACCTTCCTTTCTAGTTCTGTCCAGTTGCTGCTTATTCTTGTCATATCTGTCTCTATTTATCGGCGTAACGTGTTCTTTCCTCTTTCTTTGGCCGTGAGGATTGGGTGCTTTTCGCAGTGTCTTATCCACCTCCACTGCTTCTTCTTGATTTCCTCCTCCACTGGAATCTGGTTTGTTCTCTCCCACAGTAGGTTGTTGCTGACAGTGTCTGGCCAATGGATCCGAAGTATTTTGCGTAGACAACTGTTAGTAGACACTCGTATCTTCTGGATGATGGTATTCGCGGTTCTCTAAGTTTCCGCCCCATACAGTAAAACTGTCTTGACATTTGTATTGAAAACTCTGACTTCGGTGTTTGTTGATAGTCGTTTTGAGTACCAGATGTTGTTGATTGTAGAAATGCAACCCTTGCTTTGCCGATCCACGCCTTCACATCTGCATCAGATCCGCTGTTTATTGATGAGGCTGTTCAGGTATGTAAAGGTTTTTCAACCTTCGAAGATTCTCCGTCAAGTGTGATTTGGTTGGTGCATGTTGTGTTGTATCGGAAAATCTTGCTTTTCCCTTTGTGTATGTTGGGACGTTCTGCTGCTACGCCAGATCATCTGTGAAGTCTAGATCGTCCAGGAGCTGCTCCACTAAGTCCACAGCTAGAGCTCAGAAAATGAGTAAATTGAGTCACAAACAGTAGCACCTGATGTTTCGACCTCAAGACTAGAACTATGGTAACTACACCAACCAGAGAAAATAATTCAAACCATTTTCGGAAATATGGTCTGCTTAAAACTCAGTAACATATGCAGAACTAAATATGATCATAATAACAATAGCTAATGTCCATTATGAAGGATATGTGCATAAAATAACTTACTTTTTATAAACTTTAAACGCTGTATCAGCTTCTTCCGGTAACGCTTCGTTAGAACTAGTCACCTGAGTTGGCCAAAGACCAGTAGTTAGTACGCGAACATACAGGTCTAGGTTAAGATTGCGATTACTATTAGATAATACTACATTGAATTCATCCATAAGTGTTTTAGACACCGCCATATCTTTGAACATTCCTTCTAGTTTACTGGTGTATACAGCGCCACACTCGGCCATAAGTTTGGATATCATAATCTTTTCTTGATCATCTGACTGACTTTTGCTCAACAGCAACCGTTTTGCCAGGTGCTTTTTGTAATAACCTTCAAATAGATCCTTTTCCTGTAAATATCGGAATAATACAATACACTTGTCGAAAATGGCATCTACATCTTGGTCGGCCATACCTTTGGTGCCACGTTTAAGTTTTTCATCAATAAACAATGACAGAAACTCGGGGGAACGAGGATTTAAATTGACAAAGTACTCAAAATCAGAATTAATTTGATTACGAAATATTGTTTGATTATTAAGCGCCCTCATTAGTAATTCATTAGCGCGATCGCGCAATTGAAGCAAATCTTGAATATGTTGTTGAGGTGTTGATGAATCAGTATCACGTACAGTATTCCGTCCTTGCTCCCTTAAATAGAGACTAATGTAGTTACTCATTATTTTAGGTCCTTCTTCAACCCTACTAAGAACGCCGTACATGGCAGCGATATCACTGAAGTGATCATGAGTTAACATGTAAGTCAATCCTGAATCTTCCATGCCAACAACAGTTTCCATATGTCGACTTATAAGTTCTTCTTCTAATACGGTGACGATTTTGGGTTCTGTGGACGGATCGAGATGATGGTGTGCCCTTCGAACTTCCTCTTCAATTCGCTGTTCGACTTTTTTAATATATAAGGAAGCAGAAGTATTTTCAGCAAGGAAATTTTCACTTTCTGTGCGGTAAAACTCCCTCGACTGCTCCAAAAACGGCTGTTCGAAATCTTCAAGGTAAACACGTAATGATCCGGCTCCTAACTGTACAAACATCTGACAGGCATCGCGAATCTGAGAACGTGATATTACCTCACCCCGACGTTCCCGGCGCACCATATCTAACAGAGTTTTTTGCAAATGCTCTCTAATAATTGGATAACGTACGACAAGATCGCAGAAAACAGTCATCCCCATTTTATAAACTCCATCCAGATTATGAGGGCCTACGTAGACACGGTCCATGTACATAAGAATATCACGAATCATTCCCATAGCAGTTTGATGGTCCTTCCAACATGAGTTAAGGTAAGTTAAAAACTTATTATTGAGATTTTCAACAATATTGTCGCGGATTTTGATCATATGTTCACGTACAACAGCCTCTGTCCCCGCATACAGACGCTCGCCATGTTTCTGTAGTATCAAGGTGTATGCATTGCGGTACAGTTCTTCGAAGCTCAAACAACTGTTGTTCTTTTTCTGGATCTCAATTATCGCGCTTTTAATCTGATCCCATAACTGATTGGCATATCTTTCATCGATTGAAGGAGGGAAAGCTTTGATTCGTACTTTGGCACTTGTCACCTCAGTTCGACGAGCACTGCTACCTGTAGACATATCAGGTTTCTAAAACCAAAAATACATTAAAGAATAACTGTTTAAATCTAACAAACTCGTATATGATTGAAACTTCTGTAAGTGATGTTTATGAAGAAAAACATTGGATACTATAAAGAGCTCGTTTTTATGGATTCAGTAACTGTAATATGCTCAAACTTATTACTGGTAACCACTAGCTAGTCTGCAATTATCGAGGATTGTACATAGAGATTACATCACAAGTGATTTAGTATCTCTAGGTTCAATGAGATAATAAGCGGTGGAAGATGCAAGAAATTCTACAGCAACGGACAACTGTCTACCATCTAATTATTTTGGAGCTACGTTAGTAAAAAGCCACCCTTTAAATTTGAACAATATTACAACTGACACTTAAAAGTCGATCTACATAGTGAAGTACCAACTTATTGACTAAATTCTGATTTGATGTGGTGTATTAGTAAAAGCATCACAATATTTCAAGAGTCGCTCTCATATTTTTGGAGTGAATTTTAAAGGTGAAGGAAAGCTTCTTCCGCTAAATTTCGGAGCATAAGTCACAAAACTTATTTTTAGGCGAAGGGACAATCATTATAACAAGTAAATATTAGTATTGCTGAACGTCTGGAGTATAAAAATCCAACTGTACCTTAACACCTCGAACTTTATATACTAAGTATTATCTCTGACTATACAATTATCCCAATCTCAAAGGATCATCTCACTACATTTTCCCTTGTTTCAATTATGAAAATGGTGACCTAGATGTTTAAACCCAAGGCTACCTACTTCAGTTTAGGCATCATGGTTATATCGTTGGTCCTCACACATAGATGTGATTAATCACCAAGTATAAAAATAACATGTACCTAATGAGCTTTGAAATGTACCTACGATGTATATGCTATATTTAGTAAACATGTCAAATTGTTACACTATAGGATGATGATAATGGTGTAGAGCCTACGTACACAACTGACACAGATGGAGGCATTATAATTAAGCATTTTGGATAGTGCGCGAGACCATACGGAAAGAGGATTAAGTGGGTTTCACAAAAAGCCTCTACTAAATATAGATGAGCACAGACTCAATACGGAAATCTCCCTGAATCGTATTTATCAACAGAATTACTTTAAACCTTATATTTTTGATATATATATTGAGATGTAACTTATCTATCAACTATAGGTTTATGTACTCAGATTTGAGCTAACATGTTTGCACAAACAGATTGTACTACCCAGAGGCACATACTAGAGTAGTAGTAGTAGAAGCTAAACCTAAGATAATGAATGATGAAAACACCATGTATAACTAATTGATAGACCGAATTATATTTCCTGACAAAAAGGCATATGGAGTCAGAGGATTTGTCAGTAGAGATGACTAAAGCACACTAACAGGTTAACTTATGACAGCCGCTCGATTAGAGATCAATGCAGTTAGTTTGTTACGGATGTCAGAGGTTCATTAGGAGACTATAACAGAAATGCAGTGCTCCACTGCTTGAATGTGTTAAGTGGTGGACTAGCTTGAAAGACCGAGCACAAGAAATAACTACACCCGCGTAGATGAATGTATTTCAGGGGTCACTATTAGGTTGTCGTAGTATCTGCGTATAAATGACCCTGCGTAATGAAGTATTATCGCACTGGAGCCATTTTCCACAGGTACAACACGGACTAATGGTCTAGAATGATCAACATAATAATTTATAATACTAGCTTTAGATCTTTCAATTTGATGCACGCTGGGAAAGCTACCTTCCAACGACTGAACCCACAAAAAGATGGGGTACCGACTGCAGTTTGTACAGAGGAATCGTATAAAAGTATACACGGAATGCTAACCGAGTACTTATATTCCGTTTAGGTAAGGACGAATTACACCTAAAACGGCCGTAGTTTACACAGCAAGTGCCTAGGGAGTCACACGTGTAAAATCTGTTTAACGGTTATGATGAGAACCACAGACATAATCAGAGAGTGAAAAATAACTGTTACATTTTTATTCAGAACTGAAAATATTGCTATCGCAGGTCCCGATACAGATCATAGGCACACTTGCTTCTTAAAAAGCCTTTAAAGGATAAAACAGGCTCTGAGGAGACTTCGCCTATGGATAAGAATCATTGCTTTAGGAAATAACTTTATGTGTGACTTAAAAAGCATCTTAAACATCAGACTAACTGGATTAGCAACACATCAACGTCCCAGACCATAAGGCGCGCCTCGGACACGGGTTCAAACAAGTGATCGTCTTAAGAAGGAAGAGATTTCTATTTTACGGCTTAAATGTTTCGATCTTGCGTTGAACGGTAAAAGACTCCTTATATGGAGTTTCTACTGCTTGCTTTTGAGGGATCACTGCCCATACGGTATTGTTATATGTAGAAGGGGGGTTAATAATGTTGTTAAAAATCTAGCGTATAATCTTTGGGGGACAACGGTGATTAGTAACACACATTCAGTTCGATCGTTTCAGTTTCATCGTTTACTATAACCGTACATGCTGGTTATTTCAGTTGTGTTTTCTTAACATGCTCATGCCGGTTACTCCGATATCCAATATATCCAATATATTTTCACGAGCTAGTATAAACCAATTGATTTCTTTGCTCTCGATTCTTGTTCTTTGGGTAGGGTTCCAGGTGTTCGGTAGTGCCCAGTGAATTCGGGTCTAGCTACTCGACTGTCCAATTCTAGTCAGTTGGTAGTTGGTTGTGAGTTTGTTTGTTCCGTGATTTGAATGAAAAAGTTTGCTTCAGGGCAGTAGGGTTTCTCGATACCAGCAGCTATCACATTACGAGTCCAGAAATCAGTTATTTACTATGTGGAGGAAAATAAGGAGAAAATTCTAATGCTAATAAGAAGATTTCTGAACAAAGTAAATAAACGGATAATTTATTCTATTAATTGGTAGTGATTGGCAGTAGATTGTGAGAGAGGACCGAATTGTAAGTGAGGGAGCGGAAGCAGAGATAACAGGCGAGATAGATTAAGTTAGTTATCTGAAGAGATAGAAAACGTAACAACCAGCAGGTCTCAAGACATGCATCAGGCACAGATGGTCCACGAGGCAGACAATAGTCCGTATGTGAGTACGTGATTATCAGCTCTCTTCCTAAAGCTGTTCGCTGAGGAGGCTGTGGTCACCTCGGCTGGGAGAGCATTCCAAGTTGCAACGACTCTTAATGAGAAAAAAGTGTGCAAGAACCTGACGCACAGTTTTTCGAGGATTGCTTCGAGGGGAATGGTGGTGATGCATTAGTAAGATGCTCACGTTGCTTAACATGTTGCGCGCCATAGTCAGTTCACTTCTGATCCTCTTGTTGCTCAGTGGGAATAATCCCAAGTGCTGGAGTCTATCTTCGTAATGTTTATTCTCCAACCCTAATACCCACTCGATCCAAGAGATTAATGTCTCTGTTAAGCAGAGGTGGTGCGATGACGTTATGAACCTCCAGGCTGGGGCACACGTATGTCTTAAACAGCGTTAAGAATAATTGTGCGGTAATAGCACCAAGTTGTCTTCGCATAAAGTGAAGAGTCACATCCGCCTTGGCTGCGTCCCCTACATAGAATCGGACCTAAGTTGGTCCCCTGTGTAACTCGCGATGTTGAGAGTCGCCAACTAGCGTGCGCTCTATTTACCTTGGTACGAAACTTTCTGTTCTCAAGGTCGTTTTTGAGGCAAGATATGAGTGGATCAATGATGCCTATTTCTGCAACTTATGCGAGTAGGCGTGCGTGGGATTCTGAGTCGGAGGCTTGTGCAAAGTCAAGAAATATTACATGAACCGGTATTTTTGGTCCAAGCATGATGTCCAACTGTCCCATGCTATGAAATATTAGATGCTCACGACCTGCCTTTCCGAAACCCGTGTTGAGCTTAAGAATACTGAGCATAAAAATGCTAAATATGACGATTGTTCAGTTTCTATCAAGACTTCTCACCAAGTACTAAGTCAAATAACTGTCGAAAACCAAGAAATGCTAAAAAGCTCAACTGTCTTTGCACAGTTTTCTTTAACTGCGTGCAATCACGACTCCACAGATGGTAGTTGAACCATTTTCAATCAATCATTAAACTTTCAGTGGCAAATGTTCCAAGCCTACCGAATGGCACACAGTGCTTGATTATTTCAATTACCTTCGGTTTACCTGCAACCGTACCGAAAGAACACGAATTTAGCGCATAGAAGTCAATCGGTTTACACTAGCTCGGGAAAAAGATATTGGATATTGGTTATTACACCCTTGAGAACAGGGTCACGTAATCTTATGATACTTGGTAGTCTGTATTGTCAGTGTCAACAAATGTGCATGCCACTTTACCCCTCCATGATAGCTGGATCAATTCCTTTATGTAGAGGCCTGAGGTGACGTTATCACCTAATTATTTAGGCTTGTATAGCATCGTGAGACAAAGACTATCAAAGGGGGGTCTCCAACCAACCTTATAGTTGACTTATATTTTATTTGCTGCCATGCGCTGTTCAAATTCTTCATGCCTACATCCAAATTCGAGCATCATGTAACTTACATTGCCCCTTTTTTGCGCTTCATTCATTCTCATTCTTTGCCTGTTATCCCCAACGAAGCATAGGCCGCCCACCAGTTTTTTTTTACGCTAAGGATCCCAATGTATAATTCCCCATGTGTAACAGTTTGATGATGCTAGCTTGCTTATTTCTGAAGGCAAATTTGATCGATCTTATAACGTGATACATATAATATAGGCTAATTATGTAGGTACGGTCAAATGTATTTTTATTTGAGAAGCCGAGAAGCCAAGTAAGGGTTATGTAGAAGTCACTTGTCATAAGTAATGAATTAGCGCAATAAATCACGCGTTAATGTCAGACAATTCGATGATACTTTAGATTCATTTTCAGATTGACCGCTACCAAGTCTACATTTGAAGCTATGCGAGCTTCTGTTTTTATTCTCCCTTCGTCCACAGACCTGAGTTTTTATTGACGCACATGTAATTGATCTGATTTGATGTGGTGTGGTTCGATGGAAGCCATCTGGCTTTGCATACGCGTTTGTAGAAGACAATGTTGCCACCTATAATCATGTTGAAAATGCAGATTTTCTAGTTTTCTAACATTCTCTTCCCTTTATACCAGTCATTGTCACACATGATGTGTCCATACCCGATGTTACACATCCCGACTCTGACATCCGGTCCTCCTGACAATATTATCAGATATTTTCTTAGACAGTTATTTACGATGAGCCGGAGCTGCTTTTACAACTGATTTTCATCACCACTGCTATTGTTAACGAGTGTCTTGCATGAAATGACATTTGTTGTAATTCCTTCTTTGTTTTGAAGGGCACTCTGATAATGCTAGAACTGTAGGTTTTCTATCCTATAAGTGCTTACATTACTTCTCTGGACATGATCAGTCCTACTACTTGTGTGTGTGGTGGTTGGCGGAGCACAGTTTTCTTATCGACTACAGTACTACAATATCTCTCATAAAGTTGGTCTTTTCTCTACAGAATGTGTTCTGTGGGTTTCACTAATTTCAATCAGATGCAGCTACTATCTTCTCATCTCAGCGGCTATTTGAGTAACTCCTGACCACTCTTATTGTTCGAAAATTCTGTATGCCAGTGTTTATTGTTTTCTTAGTTGTCTGACATGGTGTTGGACTCATGCTTTCGGAAACTGTCAGCTTTTAACATGAGATTTCATAACTGAAGTGTGATTAAACTTTAACAGGCTGTTTAGATCATTGAGGTTTATGCGACAGATACAATTTCGCGAAATGCACGTAGCATTATAATCATTTCAATTTGAGAACCTATTTATGCCTTTCATGAACTGCCTGAGAAATCGGACTCTGTGATAATCAGATATATGGTATGGTATAGATCTTGAAACTATTTCTGGACTCTGAAATGGTTCCACCTTAGATTAGGAATTACACTTGGGTTTTAAGCTTATCAGTATTAAAATCTCTATGATAATGTTCAGTCAAAAAATTTATGAATCATTTCCTCATATATGTTAGAGATGCTCTCTCTTCATTTGTAGCAACCTGATCACGTTTGTAAACTGATGTGCATTCTCTCATTATTTACAGAATCAGTTACAATCACTTTTAATTTTGGTAAACTACAAATACAGCTTGATACCATTCATTTACAATGATATATTCAAACATTCGATGCCTACATTTAGAACTCCAATCTATTTATCATGAATGAATTTTGTCTCAGTTTATTGATCATCGAAAGCGGAAGGTGTTGAACAACTATGTCGTTTTATTCTCAGATTTATTATCTCCAATCACTCAGGACGCTAACTTCCAAGTAAACTCTTCAACGATTAGTACCTTTACTTATAACCGCAAATTCAAATGAAAAGCAAGTCTCGAAAATAATCTTTTCACATTTTAAAATATAAGAACCAAAATTGGGCTTGAAATTTATAAAACAAAATACCTGAAACATTGAAACCGGGATTAGTAAATAATACTTCTAAAAGTTGTACATAGAAGTACTAAATGATTTTACCAGAAAGAGTAGCATCAAAATGAGTATACTGTAAAAGAATACATAAATAAGCGAGGAAATCAGGAATAATGCTCCATTACTCAGTGCAATCTTATCCAACTAGCTTGAATTTATTCCAGATTTCATTATAGTCTTTTAACAAAAATACTTTTACACATCTGAGTTAAATACAGGTTCATCAATACTAGAGTCCATTCAAATAATTATTTTAAATTAATGGTCACAGAAGTTTATTTGTAAAGTAAAAGGGATTGTGAATATGAAATTATATATTTACAAAAAATGTACTATAGAAATATTCTAAATTTAAATTATTTGATATGTTCATCAATTAAATTGACGCTTACATCGCTCTTCAATTTTGTTTGCAACATATTTTTAGTATCTTAGAAAATGAATTCGTTTCTTCATTGCGTTTTTATTAGAATCCGAAAATATCGGGTTTAATAAGTAATCAAAAAAGTTCTTGATCTTATAACTCAAAAACTCAGTGGAAAATTACTACATATCTGTAGCTACTAATGCCGAGTTTGATGCTTTCTGAATATTTGATAATATATTCATTCGAATTATTTATTTCGTAAAATACTAATATCTGTAGATTGCTTATTGACCATTAACTTACATAATCTAAAGAACAAGTGATGACCAGAGGAAGTTTGAAAACATTTTCTTTCTTGTTTGGGATATATGAACAGTGCTAAGCTACAATTTCACTAGCAACTGAACCTGCGACCCTCAGAATGAAACAGCCACAAGCAACATAGAGCCTAGCATATATGTGCACGGATTCAAAATGCTATGCTTTATTAGCACTTCGAGATGAAATAATCAAGAAAAATTCACGATTGGTAGAGGGAATAATATTATGAGCAGTACTAGAAAGGTGATAACTAAAGTGCAACTTCAGTTTGCGTAAATACACCAAATGTCATCCATAATAGTCCTCCCAGTTTTGACTACCCTAGATTTTAACGCTGACGTGATCGTGGTTGAAGAGAGTTGAGGTGCCCTAGACTACAACGTAAATGGATTTAATGATCCTTAGATTTTTTCAGTTCCTCGAATAATATCAGCCGACGGAGAAATAACAATCTTCACAGCAAACTAATATCTATTATCCGCTCAACATTGCAAAAAACGGTGAGTTCACAATCACTTTTATTTAAGAAAATTTGCTTACTGGTTTAAAGTTTAAACAGAATTTATTGATCTATGTTAAGTAATCTGTTTGTAAGCATACAAAGAATAGCTATTTCAGGTTCCATATAAACGTGAATGTCATGTGATTATTTCGCTAAGCCAGGTGATTTAACGTGCATATATGTACGTCTGTGTGCATAGGCCATTCTATCAAAAGTGTGTTTTTACTAACTTATATACAATATATTGATGAGTTTGATCTCACGTTTGTAAAAGTTATGTATATCAAACATATTCTTGTAAATTTATTGAACAAATTTATTGAAGATTCATAATGTTTATTTAATTTATTACAGAAGCAATCATTTTTGGAGTCACAGTTTGAAGTATCCTTAATTTACATTATCATTGTATCATACAATAATTCGGTGAATATCAGTCAAACCTACGTGAATGCATATTTCTGATATGTATCAATAGCACAATGAAAATGAAAGGAAAATTTGTAAATTCAATGGGTCCGTTTGATATTTGTCAAAAATTGTATCAACAGCAAAGGTTAGTCATTTATTCCTATTGGGAAATAGTAAGTTGATCCAGTTTTTGAATTGCTCAATAAAAGTTAGACAAATGGTAATCAGTGATTGAAACTGTTTCACTCGTAAACATGTTTAAACCTGGTAATTTCTCTTGATTTAAACAACAAATTCCTTTGAAAGAGATTTTTTCTGTATTACACTAGTTGCAGCCAAAAAATAATCACATCGTTAATGACTACTGACTAACTTACCACGGATGTACTATGGTTTTTATCCAACAAATTATTACATGTATGTTTCGTATTGATGACAGAATATTTTCTTAAATGGTATTCAGTGTTTTACAACGACATTGAGAATGAAATTATTCCCCAATTTTGAGTATCTGATTACTCTGTGAATTTACAAGTTATTTATCTCAATTTTTAACATTTGTAATGTGTATTTACTGTCGTTAAAAATATTTAGGTGTCTCTTCTTTGCAATTAACTCTGAAACAGCTACAATTGTAACAAAGGCAGGAATTCCCTTGCATTTGCTTGTCGATATGATACTTTTAAGAGTGATAATAAGCACTACCTTTACGAAAGAGCAACTGATATGACACTGCTGGATAAAACGTTTACTCAAAATTTAACACAACTACTGATCATTTATGATTAAAAAAAAATATCTATTTTATTGAAGATATTTTCATTTCTATTAGATTTCGACTCACTTGGTCATGGGTTATTATTGAAACAATGTGAACTTGTTTACAACCAAGACTATTCATTGACCTACTAATTTGTAGCGTAGGTGTTAACTGATTACCTTGAAATGATTTGCTCATTTTTACACTCACTATAAGCTATTTGTTTTGTTTAGATCATTTAGAAGATTATATATTCAAACACAGATTGATTGCCATATTTATTTTCATCATGATTTGACATCAAACGAAAAATCATTGAAAACTAAGAAGTATTGAACACCTGTTTAATTCAAGGTTGAGTGTCTTCGGCAATAAATATTGACAATCATAATGGGTTTAAGATTATTCTTGTTATTATATTTGAAAAGAGTAATTGCCAATACCCCAATATAATTATGATATTTTAGTTTGTAGCTTTTGTTGTATAAAATATAGGAAGCAGAAGTAATAGGATAATAATTAATGAACAACAAAATTACACAGATACACTACACGGCTTGCATAGAGAATAATCAGTACGCAGCTATCCTGCGTCCGGACACTCATCAGTGAATGATGTGTAGCTTCGATTTTAGTGAGAATCATAGATTTTGTAAGTCAAAGATTCTTTCTGTGGACTATTCAGGTTATGTTTAGAATTGTTGATGTTTAATTCAAATCTATGAAAATTACCGTAAAAAGAGTTACAGTAACGGCTCATTTTACTCAATTTTGTCGAAAAAATTACTCAGATTGTTTTTCGACTTGATAAGTGATTTTATAGAGATTTTCTTATTCTATAGAGATGAAGGGAATGTTTAAAATCAAAATGAAATTAGTTTTAAAGATAGGAAGTACTCATAGATCACAATCTGGAGGTTTTGCAAGTAAGTGGTCAACTACGATTCATTGGGACTGGCTTGACAAGTGAAATAGATTTCTTGGTAATAAATTATCATTGGCAATTGGGGAAATCCATGGCATATATGAAACACATATATGTGTTCGATCGTGAAACTCCCTTACATTTTGAGAGCCTCCGTATATTCAGTTCCTTAAGTCATATTTGATTTGTTCAAAGTCTGTTTTTCACCCAAATCTTAAACAGTTCAGTATTGAAATATACAAATACTTGTTTTAGGAGAGTTTTATGCTTGAAAAGAAATCATAGGCGACATCATAGCTGAAGTAAAGGAAAAATCATAAGAAAAACAATAAGTGTTTGTTTAAGAGTAAATACTAAGTCAAAGGTATTACTAATACCACTACTAATATTCATACGATTTTGCATCAAGAACGGTTGGTTTGATCATAATTATTGAGATAACCAGGAATTCCATTTTTAAATTTCTTCCTGTCGATCACTTCAGAGACAGAGAAAAATGAATTATTGAACAAGATAATAAAATGATAACTTATTCCATTTATCGAGCGAGAATCATGGTACCTTAACATTCAATGGCACCTGAATGAAGCGACTAATTTAACTTACGCTTATCATTTTTAGCGAGTCCTGTGCTTTACTGATGAGAAGATCTCATGGACTTTCAAGTTGAGGATTTTTGAAATGATCCGTACCTTATAAATATGTGTCATTACTTAAGAAAGTCAAAAAAATCAATAAGCACTCCACAAACTAAGAAGATAATCAAGAAACAGTACATTTAATTAGCAGATTTTGCCTAAAAAACAGTTGATCCATTCGATAAAGATAGCTTATTCTACTAAAATACGAAATGATAGGATATAATGATATTTTTATATACAGTAAGGTCTGCTGGAATACAATAGTGTTTGAGTGCTATTAGATAGACTAATATTGAAAATCTTTGAGATCGATTTCGTCATTTTCCGTTCACCTGAGCACTAATATTGTAGTGAAGGAGAACACAGGTGAGGGCAACCGAATTGTATTTATCTCAAATTCCAGAGTTACTCAGTAAAATAGGAAAACCATATCGTAACCGTTAATTTGCAAATCTTCAATGCATCATTAATCCATTGTCTGACATTTCACTATTCATGCGTTTCATACAAATTCCATTGTGTTCCCACTCTTCCTTTCTTGATCTTCCCCCATCTTCTGTTGCGGGACATTACTTTTACACTTGTGTAATATACTACTTATAAGTAGCGTGCACATCACAATATGATTGATAATAATTGCGACTGATTGTATGGCCATATATCTATTGATTCTTAAATGCTTATTCTGTATTGGTTATTTATGTAGCTGTCTTTAATTTTGTCATATAAAAGGACCTCAATTTCACTGATCAGTTACTCTTTTTTCTAGATTCAATGTCAGTTTTAAGCATGATGCCGGTAGTGCAGATTTGTAGAGCAGTTATCATTAGGCCACATCATCAACACAGTCATATAATCTACTGTCGTTTGTAACAACATCGATTCGTGATTTTCATTTTTTTTCATTAAGTCACATAGAGTGACAAATGGGTTCATTCTAGTCTACCTATAATAAGCCAACATGTTTCTGCACTTGACAACAAATTCTTCCTCAGTAATAAGTAAACATTTTCTTCTCATATTTATTACATCATCTCTTTTTGACATGAACGATGTCATGGCGTAACTGAACTTTTAAAGCATGAAATCTAAATAGTTTCTATGCAATTTGCCCATAGTTTGAACAAATTTGAATATATATATATATTTTTACGTTCTGAGAATATCAGTGGGACTCTATGCTACTACATTTATCGAGTAGAGATGTTCACTTACTATGAACTGGACTATTTTGAAATCTCAAATTTTAGAGAATCTCTTATTGTTTTTTTAAGACGAAATGTGCTTAAGTAAAACTTTTTATTTCTGAACTGATTTGAATTCTGTTATTTTACTAAGTAATTTTGAAATAAAAAATTTGATTTCACCCTAATGTTTCGATCAATACATGATTTTATCTCAACATCATTGAAAGTAACATGAATTAATTAATATACATATATATATATGTATATATGCGTAATTATAAAACTGGTGTGTTTCTCTTTGAACCAATTGGTTAAAATGAAATATTTCTATTGTGTTCATATTTACTAGTATTCTCTGTTTTATCTCTTAGAAATAAAACAAATGATTGTGATTTTTTATTGGAATGTGAATCACATAGTCAATTAGTGCATAAATGTGTATTGCGTGCTGTCTCAACAAAAATTGATCAATTCTGTATGGCGGAAGAAAATGCAGAACGTTTGACAGATACTACTGATATCAATTGTCATAGACAGAGCAATACTGTTATTATTGATTCGAAAAATTGTTGTGATAATAATAATAATGATGATACTAATCATGACAATACCAGAGTGAAACACTCAAGGAATTCATTTCATCTAGGCCAGATATCTGCAAGTACATTGGATACTTTTGTTAAATATATTTATCAATCAGGTTTGTCTGACTTTTAATGCTTATTGCTAATAATTATTGATTACTGTAATTAGTACAAATAATGCCAATCAATAATATTTATTGTTTTTTATATGCCATGTACGACTGATGTTTGCAACTACAAAGAATATGAGTTAAGATGCTAATGTATTCATTGAAAAAATGTAAAGTTATCAGACTCAGTTTTTGATAGTTCAGAAGACTGGTTTTTATGATGAGACGATCATGTATGTGGTATTCTCAAAGATTTACTAGGCTTCCAAGTGATACAAATACCTTTCCGAAACTATTTATTTGGAAATAATCTGGACGAAATTGTTGGATACGTTCCTCTTTATAAGTAATTCTCATTGTAATAATGCCTCAGATGTCATAAGGTTCATGTATTAGTATGCTATTGCTAACACTAATACTAACAACATTTTCAGGTGCTTTTAAGCGTTAAATTGTTCAATAAGTTATTAACGGTAGACCTACTTGTAATAAAAACAACTAGACAGTATATATATATATATATGTTATCGGTTGATGCCTTTTCAACTCTACGATTCACGATTTCTGAACTTTGAAAAATAGTTTTAGCATCCTCTTGATCATGTATTTAGTGTTTTAGAAAATGTACTACTTTAAAAACTATTATTTTACGTAAAGATCGAAGTATATGAATCTGAGTAAAATTTATTCATTGGTAGTTGCGTTACTCCAACGCTTATATATAGGCGATGATGGGTAATTACTTTTTACTGGAGTGGTATTCTCTGTGATTTCCACTGGCATTGGTTCCAGTAGCCTTCAGACTAGATTCGAATAGCCATTTTCCGTGTATATTTATAAACAGATTGCTTAATTATTGACTAATTTGACTACAGATTGTGGAAAATTCGGAAAACCATAATCTTGTTTTATTAGCAGAGGTGAATAAAGGCTGGCAGTGAAATTCAGGACGTACGTTTCGTCCTGTTTCTGACTCGTCAGATGGATGTTCCTGCATCTCATGATTGATGTTCGTTGGCTTCATGATACACGTCCTAGATTTCATTGCTACTCACTATCCACCTCTGCTAATAATCCAGGCAACCTAAAAGCAATATCGAGGCAATCCGCACAGGATGTCCATATCGCGAAGGAGACTGATAAATTGCAGTTCCAAACATCAGTGGAAAGATTCGAACAACCAATACAAATGAACATAATCATGTATGTTTAAAAACTGGTTATTTTAAAAGGTGACAGACAACAAAAAGTAATTCCGATAGGTTTTATTTATCATGGAATAGTTTCAGCTGAAATGTTGTTGAACATCAGATATTGAGAAGACAGTTGAAGACTTTTCCGTCGAATAAAGTCACAGTCTTTTCATAGATTTTAGAAAGTTCTTTAGATCAACTGTATTGATGAAACTTCTCTTGAATTCAGCTACAGTGTTTATGCTTATATTCTTTTATGCTCGTTATCCAGAAATTACACTTGATGATACAAATGCAATTGAATTGTTCAAGGTTGGTGCTTTATTAAATGTACAATTTATTCAAGACTCCTGTATTGACTATCTAAAAACTAGTTTGAATGAAAGTAATTGTCTATTATTAATGAGACTCAATGGTACAATAAATAATTGTGAAGGGAATCAACTAGCTGACGAATGCGTCAAATATGCAGCAAAACATTTTGAGTAAGTTTAAAGGTAAATAGATGTGACAGAGACATCAACTGTTAATTTAACATGTTATAAATAAGAGGTTTATGTTATTAGCCATTTTCATTGATAGCAAAATCTTTGTGTTTAAGTGAATGGTAAAAATTCTGGAAAGTATATCGATATTTAAGATGATAAATCCTTAGTGTTAATGTCGTTAGGCTAGTTGATTTTCCTAGTTGAATAACAAAATTGTTCAAATCAGTAAAGCCAAACGTAACTGATAGTAAGGACAAGATAGTAAAATTACATATATCAATGTACCATTTGACTGACTGTTACTTTATCTCAACAATTAAGCCGCTTAATTTTCTGTCATAATAATCTGTTAACTGAATTCAACAAAATATTTTAGGGTATAAAGTATCACAAAAGCACGAAGTGCAACAGTGTTTGACAACTTTATGTTTCAACAAAATATAAGTATTAGACATACTATTATGAAGTAATTACATCTTAAGTTACTATAAACATGTTAATCTTGTATAGTAGTACTTATCAAAGTATGTATGAACTAATAAGTATTGATTAACTTATCTGAACGTTGACTGATCATACTTAGGCCCATGGATGGTGTATTCGACCCATAGGGTGGTACTAGATGTGAATTTACGTAGAATCCAATAACAAGTTTCAACGAATTTCCGGTGCTCCTAACTTTCCATAATGCTCTGTCTAAAATCCGTTTGTGATGTAAATTAAAATTTATTTGCTGGATGGTATACAAATGAGATTAAATACATATTCTCTAAATACTATGACGCTATGTATTGCAATATAAACTGTCATGAGCTATATGTCTATATATATATATATATATATATATAACTAGATTATCTAATTCAAATAATAACAAGTATAGAGTCATACAGCTTCTTTAAGCAATGGGTAGATGAAAGAGTGTAGAACTCAGTAAAATTAGATTATAATATGATTGAAGTGTGATAATTGTAATGTTTTCATTATAATACTTAAAGGAGTCGGTATGATCGAACTAGACCATACCGGACACGGCTATTGTTAAATTCAAGAGGATAAGAGAGAAGGATATTTTCAAATTCATACTTAATGGAATTAAAATGAAATAGAAATAATCATATGAGAAGATTATGTTACGTAAAAGGATAAAATAATTTTTTGACATGAACTTTCAGACATGATTGCATAGTTAGATAGAGTTTTTGTCATTTAAAGCAGTTGAATATGATGGAATCGCAGTTGAATTGGACGGATTCAATAAACAGCCGTAAAATCAACATGTAGACAGACTGGTTGAGAGGTTACAATCAAGGATAGAACTTTTAACTATTCTCTTTTCGGTCATTGTCGAAGCAAGCTAAAATCCATTGGCGAATTCTCGCTGAATCAACATATTCTCATATTTTCTTCAGGTTGATTAATTTAGTTGTATCATACTGACTAAGATCTATGGTTACATTTAGGAAATATTAAACTCTCACTTGCGTTAGTTACGTTTTGAATGCCTAAGTATATCTTCTTTAAATCAAAATATTACTGTGTGGTAAATTTGTACATAGAGTTATCTACTTTTATGGTATTCATTATCTCCCTTTTTGAAGTAAATTGTTAGGTAGTAATGAGGCCTTGAACATGGAACCCACAGAACTGTTGGCTATACTACAACATGATGAATTCAGAGTTCAAGATGAATGGAAACTCTTGGAATTTATACATTTATGGATCAAAGAGGATTATAGTAATCGTAACACATATAAAGAACAGTTATGTGAACATATACGTTTCCAACTGTTAGACACAACCGAGTTGCTTGATATAATGGAAAATCAAGAGATGACTTTATTTCACTCATATGTAAAACAGGCACTTATTGACATAGGTCGAATATCGAAGTCAGCAGCAGTGGCCAAATGGAATCGTGAAGTAAGTTTGTTAGACATAATTACCTATGTGAGTTTTTTCCTTACGCTATCCAACCAGTGTTAAACAAAAGTCAATATTTTAGTAAAGTTGCCATTTTTTCTTGCAGTTCTTCAGTGCCATCAAATATAATTGACAGTTGACATTAATCAATAATGATTCGAGTAAACGTTTTTGGTGTAAGATGGTTATTGTTATCGAGAAAGATTTATTGGCATCAACTTTGTTTGAATAACGTCAACATAACACTTCAAAATAAAAATTCTATCGAAATCTGTTTGAACGTTCTTATAAGTTAGGAAGGATGTAGTGTAATTAAAGCTTTAATAGAAAATACTGTTAATATTTTAAAAGGTACTTTACATGAGGAATAAAGATCATTTACTTAATTACCTGTGAGATAGTGGATGAGGAGCGCCGAAGAGTCTCATACTGATGTTTCCTATTTTTCAATAATTGTCACATTGAATTCAGACCTCAATGTTAAAACTTGAAATACTAGAAAAGCAATTTATTTTTATTGATACTATCGTTACGAATTGTGTTTTTTTAAATCATAAGTTTTTTATGTTTTGAATTTGAGACTGGCTCTTGAAGTTTAACAACCAACCTGATATCATTCAATCAATGAACTGTTATCCACTGGTTAGTAAACATAATAGTAATCAGTCACGTTTGATTAAAGTGAAGCAGCCAGCCATTAATCACATTGTTTGACCAGTGCATTATTGCATGAATTTACTGAAGTCGGAAATCGTAAACCATTTAATACTCATCAATTAGCTTTATCAATCTGAGACTATGTGAGATTATAAGTGTTCCTTATTGAATAGTCAGATTAGATTGAAATTGTTGTGCAGTTTTATCAGTTTTCTAAAACATCTTCTGATGAAGCTGTTTTGAGATAAAAGTACATTCAACTGATATAACATTTAAAAGAATCTACTGAAGTGAGAAACTACTTTCAAACGTATAAATGACTTTGTTTATTGTGATTTGACATGAGTTGTATGTTTTTCTCCTCAGTCAAATGATTCCATAGATGAAGAGAAGAAATTGACTGATTTACCAGCATGTAGTTCAGAAACTGATTCAATCACACAAAATGTAAGTCGTTTTGATAAATTTCATCATTCCATTACTGTTTCAATGATCATTTTTTTGGATTTCAAATGTTTAGGTGGATTTAATTTCAATACGGTTAATTTCTTTAATATTGTTAGTTGATTGACACAAATCAGCTGAGTTCTGTGTGAGCATGTGATAATTTATTAAATGATTAATAATTGAATTAGGTGAAAGTTTATCGAATCGCCTCCTGATTCATTCATTGTATTTTCAACTATGCTTCAAGGAATGCAATATAATTATTCTGACTTGAACAATGATTAGTAGTCGTTAATAGGAGTATAAAGTGTGTATGTCAAGCTAAGTCACTCGAACTTCTAATAGACGCATTTCTAAAGCAATTGATTAGAATTCAACGGAACCGAACAAACAATTCACCACTTCTAAAGTGTAAAATTCTACATCTATGAACCATGTACTACCATGACAAATGAATCAGTCTGTCATCACAAGACGTTTATTTTACATGAGTTTGATTTCGATAAGGATTTGACAAAAGATTAACGGAACTGTTATAAAATGTGCTCATTTAAAAAGTATTAGCTTTCTAAACAAAAGTGATATTGAATTTTGATCGTTATTGATTTGTACAAAAAAGGACTCCTGAATCACGGAGTTATGATGTTATTTAGAAAGACAACAAAACCCTTACATTTTTTTGACCATTAAACCCGATGGACTCATTATAATGTTCACTTGAAAGTGTTATTGAGTCACCTCAATTTGTTTAGTATTTGGCAAATAATTGTTAGTAGTATTCTGTATTAATTGTTTTTCAATATCTCTTATTAATCCAGACAACTTTGATATGTTTTGGAGGACGATTATCTGACAAACGTTTTTCATCAAACATCACATGTTATAAAATTTGTGAATTGAAATCATCTCTCAGTCAGCATGAAAATTTATTGATTGATCAATATCAGAATTGTAATGTTGGTGAAAATGATTCGAGTGATAATTACATGGGACCATGTACATTTCCTTATTTAAAACATATAAATTTACCAAATTTAAAAACCATGCCTTCTTTAAGAAAGGGTTTCGGCGCTGTGAATTTAAAAGATAAAATATATCTTATTGGTGGAAAACCTAAAAATTCAATGCGAACATCAGATATTTACGATATTTCACTAGGTTTATGGTCAAGCGGACCAAATTTAAAAACTGGACGGAGTTGGCATTCCCTTACAGAATGTGGCGGTGTGATATATGCCATAGGAGGTGTTGGAGAAGATGGTAAGGATGTCTTTTGTAATTTAAGTGATTGAGGATGTGCGTAGTTGTTAAAATGAACACAGGTGGTTCATGGAGATTATCTAATGATTTTGAGTTTCAGACAGCTATCATATAAAAGTCGGTGATGTTCGATCAGTAACAAGAATTCAGTGTAGTTGGAAATATCGAACGTTGAATACAGATTCGGTAGTCTGGGAGCCACATGGTGTTCACAAACCTTGAACGTCCTACATTCAACACCTCTTTGAGTCGCGTATGCTTGTTGGTGAGAAGTCTTATACTAAAACAAGACTACCGTTCAATGTCTCATGATTTCAGACGATTGTCTACCTAAAATCAGTCTGTGGAGTTAACTACATACGTTGTTTCATTGAGTATTCACATACTGTTCTATCACCATTTTAAACCAAGCATATGAGAACAGTCCTGACTAAATGTTCAATGCGAGCATTATTACCATTTTGATTTATTTATTTTCATTCATTTCCACAGGTCAGACCTTGTCATCCGTTGAGATGTTTGATCCAAGAGTAAGTAAGTGGGAATCATGTCCATCAATGCTCAGTCCCCGATTTGGTTTTAGTGCTTGCTCTACGAATAATGAAATTATAGTTGTTGGTGGAGTGGACGATTCAACCATTGAGTTGTATGACAGAACGTCAGGAAAATGGAAGCCTCTGATGAAAATGTCCGAAGTGTAAGTATTAAAGATCATTTTGTTAAGACAACTTTTGTTTTACTAGAAACAGGAAGTAGGACTAACTAAGTTTTTGCAAATGACTGCATTTTGGCGGGTATTGTAGTAAATCTCCTAAATGGGTAACTTACGTTGATTTTGTGAATCATTATATTGTTTACGTGTTATCGTTAATGATAAGTTAACACTGGAAGTTGCCTTAGTTTCATACCCGTACCAAAAATTAGTGATCATTGAATTCCTCAGCATCATACATAAATGAACCAGAATTTTGTATTCTGGGACTCGTTGTTTTAGTTTTCGATTCTGTTCAATTAGTCATTGAATGCGAGTTGTAGTTCTAGAGACAGATGTTTCACTCCTGAATTGATCAAACCTCCACTAGTAAAGATTTATCACCAGGAATCCTGAAGCTTCAGTACGTCTGGAGTTATGGAACCACCTATTGTCGTTTATTCTAATAATTATTATTTTGAGCGTTTTTTGAACACATAAAGTTGGACTTTTCCGACCTTTGTTTACCATGGTTCTAGTGAGTGAATGTCATGCTAAATAAGAAATTCTGACCTTATCTTCAAAACTGTATTTACACAAATAACATGTTGCTTGTATGTGACTGACGAGAAAGTACGAAATGGTACTATCTCACAAAATATGTCTTCTTATTTCTCTATTCAAATTTATCCAAGGGAATCACTGTTTTGAATTTTATTATTGTGTTGTTTGTATGAGCTGGTATGACTGAGCATTGCTTAACGCCTACACGCATATGCATCCTGTTCGCTTTATTATTGATCTATTAAATAACACGATGACTCAGACACTTTTCTATGTATATGGTAGATTACACGAAATGATTCGGATAAGTTGTCTAGTAGTACGCTCAATATAGCCATATTCTCAGATGTATTTGAACTCGTGTATGTACATTGAGGAAGCTAATTCAAGTAAATTACCCTGTGTTTGCATAGCTATCAAATATTGACCAAGAAGTGTCAACACAAGATTGGGAATCTGTGGTATTTTAAAGTTTTTTGTTAGTCAAGATGATGATTGATAGTTTACACGATAGTTGCTTATCGATAACGTGGATGCTGAAAAAGTCAATTAGTTGGGTGGCGAAATCGTCACTATCAAATATGAAGTTCAATATACTACATGATGTATGTCGTACTATGTGGTGTGTGCTGCTTACAAGATGGCTTACAAGTATTATGTAGTGAAGTCGCCTTGAAGTTGCTCCCCGAGAGAAAAGCGTCTGGTAATCGAAGTGCATGGAGTGATCAGGTTATTTTGACAACCAGAAGAAGGGTGAAATTGAATTACAAATAAATGACTGAAGGCTATTTTGCATATAATTCGTAAACAAACTGTATTTTCTCCTAGTTTATATATATTCCATCTGATCACGGTTTATTCGTATATTACAACATAATCTTAATCTACTAAAGAACTTATTAGACGTTGAATTTAGTCATCATAGAATAGGTAGGTTTATAAAATCACACATGTTAAAAGACTGAATAAAGATGGTTTGTATTTCTGTTAGCATTTTTTCTACTCGGTACTCATAACCTGAATAAAATATGAACAAGTTATTGTAAATTTTATATACAATCAACCTTATTACTTTCGGACTTTTGTAAGTAGCCAAAATTTAATCTCAAGCTGTTTACGAATGTCATTCAGATAAAATATAGTAATTTAAATTACAAGTCCATTTATTAAAAGGTATTCTCTAGATAGAAAATCTTTCATGGCATGAAGTAAATTTTTATTAGCATTGCAAAATTCAACTCTAAATACACTTTATATGTGAGGACGTACTGTGCCTCATGAAATACCTACAGATCATGGATCATCACTTTATTCATGAGTTCAAACTCACAAAATTCGATAAAATTTTTCGATTTCGCTATTTTAGATCCATTCCAAACATAATCATTTATGCAAGATCTCTCTCTTACTCTGAAAATATTTAGTTTAGACACGAATACTGTTTAAAAATGAAACTGATTTTTATGAAAATAGGCATTGTGAGAGAATTGTCTTGATACTACCATTTATGTTAAAAAGGTTTTAAGCAAAGTTAGTGATAGTTTTGTGACTTTCTGACTGAAGGATATTGGGTTCAACTCCCGAGATGAATATCGACTCTGGAGTACAGGAAAAGTCTGCGGACAAGTGTCAGTCAGGGGAAGACGTACCTCCTGGATTCCAGTGCTAGCCATTATTCACCTCTGCTAATAATTATTGATAGCACACATTTTCCTTTTGCTTTATTCACTACTGATTACTGATCTATAAGCAATCCGATAAGAACGAGTTGTTTTTGCTGATGTGACAGATATAATATCAAACTTCATATGAACATTACTTCAGGTTTGAATGAATATAAAACTGTATATGGGACCGTAATCATCTTATTGGATAAACATATTTTTAGTCATTTATTCACGGGTTATTTTATAATTAATATCTTAATTATGAAGCATTACGGATAACGCTTATCATTTACTCAATGAGTGGTGTTCTAGTCAAACAGCAGTGGCTCATAAAGTTATTTTTTGGAAAAGATATTTGGGGTAAAAACTTATTATTATGAGTTTGTACATCGAATAATATATATAATCATAATCTTAGTTGTTTCGCGATTCCATGTAGGGGTATTTGCAAAGATTCAAGAAATTTTCACTAGACATAATATTTTTGATTTTCATTTCTGATCATTATATCTAAAATTAGAATATTTGAATATCATTTATTCAAGTTCATTATTTGTATGAAAGATTTGATAAGATCGATGAATTTTGTGGTGATCACCGAAAAGCAGAAAGTACTAAAACACTGTTTTGTTTATCCGTGACCCACTAGGGATCATATGAAGTATGTCATGTGCGTTTGTTGACTTTCGAAAATCCTGATTATAAAACTATGTGACTAGGTAATAGCTCCTTTTCACTCAACTCATGTTTACCAATTGAATATTATCGTATCAGCTGTGTACACTAGTTCTGAACTGGTAAAGTTAGCTTTGTTTACAAATTATTGCACAAAATGTCACATTACTGTTCAGTTCTCAGTTGAAACCTTGAGCATAGTTTCTTCTCGTTTAGGAATACGGTTTTTTTTCTGCTGTATATTTCTTACTTCAATTATTCCTGGCATATTTCATTTTGAATAATAATGTTATTTATTTAACCAAAAATAAGTTTTATACATTCTAATTTAAATGCACGCAGTTTGTGGTGCGAGCTACTTATAAGTATTATATGACGTGAGTGTTAACGTAATGTATGGTAGCAGAAGATGGGGGAAGATCAAGAAAGGAATAGTTAGAACACAATGGAATTTGTATGAAACTCATGAATATTGACAATGGATTGATGTTTTGCAACAGGAACAGTCCAGTTCAATATGATGAACTGATATTTTGCAAATTAACGATTTACGATATGGTTTTCCGATTTTACTGAGTAGCTCTGTAATTTTCGTTAAATAAAATCTGGTTGCCCTACTTGCGTTCTCGTTCACTACAATTTAACATCGTCAACACTAACGGTTGTGTTTTCTTGTTTCCTTGCTTTTTAGACGTGAAGCTTCAAGTGTTTTTATGCATAATGATTGTTTATATATTTGTGGTGGAGCAAATCAAACTGGTTGTATGAATACCACAGACATTTTGTCATTGAAAGCTATGAGTTGGAGTAAAGGCAAACCAATGATTTTACATCGTGCATTTACTGGTAACATATTTTTTACTGTTAATTGACCAATTTAATTTAATATTTCACTTTTAAAAAAAAGTACAGTTTGTACTTTAAGAATTGAATAAATTTTACACTAAAACTAGATAGTCAAGGTTTGTTGATGCTGAAAGCACTAGGTTTTCTCATCCTTGTACTGAAATCAACAATCAGTTATTGCAGGTGTCTAGGTGTATTGATTGTTTAAAAAAGAGTTCTTAGTTTTGCATTATGTCTTTTTCAGTTTGACAGTCATCAGCTGAAGTTGGTTAAGTCAAATGAAATCAACTTCATTTTAATTGACTATGATTACTCATGATCATGATCAATTCATGGAACAAAACGTTTCCTATCTAATGAGACAGTGCGTTAACAATCATGATGAACAGTAATATGTACTGAATAGATTCGGTAGTTGTATCGTTATTTATTATGGATGTGTTTCAATTTGAAGACTGAAAACAGATGTAAGCTGAAAAAATTACTGGCAACCAGGTGGAATTAAGCAAACATTTCTACCGAAGTTGATTTTGAACACTGTATATCTGAAAACAAGGACCACTAATAACAAGCAGTTGCAAAAGGACTGACTTTGAAGAGAGAAGTTTTTAAAAAAAAACGCTTCGAATCATATTTGTAACTGGCTACTTTTATAAATTAATCTCAAATGACAGATTACAACATTTATGTTTATACCGAATATTAACAATCTGTCTAGTAGGTTAACTAGTTTCAGTGCTATTCCATGTTAAAATTAGATTGTTAAACTATGATTTATACTTAATGTTTCGTTTTCTTTGTTAAATAAACAGCTACAAGTGTTTGGCATAATTATGTCTTCCTCATCGGTGGTCGTAACAATACGCAACCGTCAAATTTAATTCAAACTTATAATTTAAAAACAAATGAATGGGCTGTTTTACCACAGACTCTACCATATCATGTTTCAAGTTGTTGCGCTATAACTACCAATCTCTTATAAATTCATGTAAACAATCATTTTTGTAACTTTTCAAAGATCATGTAATGAACTTGAAGCTTAGTGTTGATGTGCAGTTTTGTACAAAAAAAAATGATAAAATCAAATTCTGTTTTCATCTACTATATTCAGAATATCTAAACATAATGAAACTCAATCATTACTAGGATTACATGTATTATCGTACTTTTACGAATGTTTTAATATCATGTAGGAACGTGGACCAATGTATCGACGCTTCGAATCTGTTGATGATTGGCTGTTTACTTTTACTCATATGTTTCTACTCTGGTTTGGGATCCATTTCTTTTTAAAACAACGTCATTCTTATTTCACTTCAACTTTTGCTAATTTGATGATCATATACACCGTTCAACGAAGTTATTATGTGCCAATATTGAATAGTGAACACAAGTAAATTATTGTTGGCCCATTCTGTAAACCGAAAATACAACTATTCATAAGGCTGAAAAAGTATCTGGATCTTAAGGTACATTGGACGTCTTGGTTTAATGCTCTGAATGGCGTTACAGGGGATCATTGTAAAGTTAACAATGATTGCTATACCGCTTTCATTATTCTGTTAGTTCTCAAAACCAGTCCAACAGCCTTGAGCATAATGCAACTAATATGCTAACTATTTGATGTTATGTTTATTTGATCTTCTGTTGTTGTTCGCGTACTACACAGGATATCAACCTATACAAAACTGAAAGTATGCCTTGATAACGAGTGGTACATGGCCTAAAAGCTAAATCCAGGGTCTTCTGACAATTGTATCTAAGCACTTATTGTCTATTGATTATTGTTAAAAACGCATCAATTATTTAAAAGCTCTTATTTCTCATTTCAATAAGTATGAAGATAACTATTATTTAGTCAATCTGGCTCAAAGGAGTAGTGTTTGCATACAAATAATAGCCTTATATTTTTTGAAACACTTTTTGTTCCATAAAACAGTATCATTAATATAAGCAAAGTAAGCTAGTTATTTTATCCACTTCCGTAGATATAAATCATGAATAGTAATAAACTATTTAAGATTGGATTTATAATCAACTATACAGAGAAAACACACAACAGAAGTAGGCGTAATTATGTACAGACAGTTGTAATAATAAAAATAATAATAATAACAATAATAATAATGATAAAAATAATGATAGCACAAATAACAATGATAAATTCTTCTGTCTAATAAGCGTTTAGCAATACTGGATTTGTGTTGTATAATAAAGCCCGTTTAGTGTGGAGATATTTATTGCTGAATTAATATAAAATACAATAAATAATCCAGGATGAAAAATACATCAATTTACAAAAATGGTTTCATTTTTAAAAAAGTGATGTTATCTTCTTGAAAGTATGTTATCGGATAAATCATTTAGCAATATGAAAGTGGTGTGCGGTATTTCACAATGAATTCCTGATGATGCTAAACTGTTTATATGGTTTGGAAAATCTATAATCTTATCTTTGTGCATCAGTGTTAGATAGAATTTAGTGTGTAAACGTCAAGGATAGTCGAATCCGGTATAGATTCCCATGTAATGGATTCTAAGATATGTATTACTAAGTTAACTCATGAAAAGCTGAGTAGTAAGGATTGCTGCAAAACGTCGCAAATTGATCAAAACTGAAAGAAAATATAAACCGTTCAGTGATAACTTGATGGTCACAATGTTACACATTTACCATGAAGCCTGAATGTTCTGGGTTCTTTCTCAAAAGGAGCAGTAATAGTGTACAGCAGAATCGTACACTGAAAGAAAACAACTAATTTTCAATGGTACATAACTTAGAAATCGCTGTTTGTTTAGTAAATGCAAAACCTTAATTGTTAAACTGACTTCGCTGTACAACTAAATGTCATTTCAAGAACAATTAAAGATCAAAAACTAGTGTTGTTTTATGTTCTTTTCACTTACAATGTTTAACTGGCCAAAATGGGATCGAAAGATTGTTTTACAGCCAACTCATGGATATTTAAAGTATGAAGTTGACATTTTACAGTTCAATTCATTGAACACTTTTTAATGTCATCAGTGGTAATATTAGTTATTTAGACAAAAGAACAAACTGGAAATCCATTAAATTTATAAAGTGAAGTAAACTAGTTATCGTACAACAATATTATTTTGAGTTTTATCAAATTAACTGTTGTCAGTAGGTGAAAATTATTTATTGCGCGAAAAATAATTTTAAGAAATGATAACTTCTGAAACATTGATTCTGTGAAATACTGGCAACATCTTTGACTGCCTACAATTCTAATAATATGAATGAATTAAATTACTACGATCTGTATTTATAATAGGTCCTGGGGTTAGCCGCTCGCACCTAAGACTGAAGGTCCTGGGTATGAATCCTGCGAGGTGTAGGAGTCGTGGATGTGCACTGCTGATAATTCCCGTACCAGGACGAAACGGCCGTCCAGCGCTTCCAGGTTCCTAGTGCTGGTCTAATAATGATCGATTAATGATTACAGTGTGCAAGAAAAAACTAATCTCCATAACTCTAATTGAAAAAATTGTATTTATTATATATGAATAATTGCTTAAATATGCATTCTATTATTGAGGTTAACTGTGCGAGTTGCATTCGAGCACCTTTCACTTTTAATGCTAATGAGTTATCCACTAAACAGCTGAATTCAGATAGCCATTAACTCGTTCAAAGAATATAATGTTTATACTATTAAGATATGTATAATTTGAAGAAGCTTTGATGCAGGTGGGACTAGGGATATCTGTAGACATGAAAAATTATTATTTCGTTGAGGTAAACTTATTTGTTGAGAATGATTTGGTAGACATTAAGGAAAGTCAACTATTTGTTGAGGTTGAGTATATGGTTCATAACCAAATAGTTATTCTTCCATGTTGGAAAAGTAATGAGGAGGGTTGTATGTCTTAGATTCAGCTTACAAAAATATGTGGTTCAACTGTGGGACATGTTGGTTTCCTTCAATCTGTATAATATTAGGTCTGCTTAGATTACTGTTGTAGTGAACATTTTGTGTATCAGTTGTTTAAAGTACATGTATATGGTAACATTGCACTTATGTTAGGACTAGACTTTTGAGTATGAGCTTCTACTGTACTGTTGAGAGATGTCAAATCGGTGGGTATGTAGTATTCATTGGTTATCTGAAGTTTCAACAGGGTTTTGTGAAGTTTATGACAAGTAAGTATTCTTCATTGATAAATTGGAACATTGATCAACAGCTGCACGAGTGGATCTTAATGGTTGGCCAACAGGATTAGCTGTAATTTGTACAGCATTATTCCGTTTGAGGAAAGCTTTTACATAAGTCTTTGAGTGGTGGTCCTATCTGGGACCATACGAGCATTTCTGAAATTTGTGATGGCATCTATCAACTGTTCGGATTCCTTCAGTTATTTATCTGCTCATAGGCTTCTGGTGTGTATGAAAGACAAGATCTGGAAATATGTAGCAAGTTTGATGAAATTCTACGATTAACTTTGGGAACTGGATTTATATCGAGCTCTTCAATGGCGTCTTTTGTCCTTAAATCAACCAAGGGGGATGATGTTCGGAAATGCAATGATGCATTTGCATGATTTTACATTACTAATTATATACCGGTGGCTAGTACACCATGCCTCACAACACCATATAGACTTGCAAATACATATGAGATTATTTACTGAACTGTCTTTATTTTACGTCATAGTATAAAATAGATTTCTTTCATTTTCATATAATTTCCTTTGCGTCAGGTTTTTAAAATGTGCCATACTTTGAAATGTTGATACTCTAGTTGTAACATACACTTTATTGTCGGCATTACATCATCCACATTCTGTTACTTTTTGTCATATCAACTAACAAAAATCATTTATGCAAACAATTACTAATGTTTAGTTAATTTTTCAAAGAAAGATACGTTTATTAAAGTAAATCATTAGAATGTTTAGTACTCAGCTTAGTTTGTTATTTAGAGAGATTTTGTTCTAATTGTTGTTTTCTTAAAAAAAATGAAAGGAACTAATTTAAATTTTTTTGCATTGTGCAAGAAAGTGTTTGTTTAGTTATCGTAAGAAAAATATCTTCGCGTTGAACAAATAGTTATAACAAAAACAATATTAATAATAATAATAATTAGATTAGAACAAGTATCAATATTAACAAATATTAATCAAACAATCAAGTATTTTTTTGGGGGGAGAGTTTTGGAGGTTCGTGTTTGTACACATCTGAAATCGTCAAGCAAAGATTGTTAGACTACCATTAGAAACCTGGAAGCACTGGACGGCCGTTTCGTCCTGGTATGGGACTCACCAGCAATGCGCATCCACGATTTCTGCTCCCCGCATGATTCGACCACGAGACCGTCAGTATTGTGCACGAACGCCTATTCCATGTTAAAATTAGATTGTTAAACTATGATTTATACTTAGTGTTTCTTTTTCTTTGTTAAATAAACAGCTACAAGTGTTTGGCATAATTATGTCTTCCTCATCGGTGGTTGTGGCAAAAAAAGTGTTTCAAATTTAATTCAAACTTATAATTTAAAAACAAATGAATGGGCTGTTTTACCACAGACTCTACCATATCATGTTTCAAGTTGTTGCGCTATAACTACCAATCTCTTATAAATTCATGTAAACAATCATTTTTGTAACTTTTCAAAGATCATGTAATGAACTTGAAGCTTAGTGTTGATGTGCAGTTTTGTACAAAAAAAAAATGATAAAATCAAATTCTGTTTTCATCTACTATATTCAGAATATCTAATCATAATGAAACTCAATCATTACTAGGATTACATGTATTATCGTACTTTTACGAATGTTTTAATATCATGTAGTAACGTGGACCAATGTATCGACACATCCATTCGCGCACAATACCGAAGGTCCCGGGTCCGAATCCTGCGAGGAGGAGTAGTCTTGGATGCGCATTGCTGATGAGTCCCATACCAGGACGAAACGGCCGTCCAGTGCTTCCAGGTTTCTAATAGTGGTCTAACAATGATTGATTGACGATTTCAAATCAAGTATTTATTTCCATTTTTGATTGCATTTCTTTTCAGCTAAGTGCAAATCATAATATAACAGTGTATGCTTTTAAGAAATTCCCATTGATCGATGTCGTAAATTGATATGAATTTGAGAAAACTATGCATAAAATAGAGTGTATTAGAAGTTTATTTTGTTCTGCGATAACGAGCCATTTTTATCGTGTGTGTATAGGACAATTTTATTGGGGAGGGGAATTGAGATTTCCAAGCTCAGATGAGAGAAACTGCAATCTAGTCGGAAATCAATACATCGGACTTCCTGATTTGGTCAATCCTAGATCTGGTAAAACTATTTAATGACTTTGCTTCATTGACAGTATGAATGAGCTAATTCATTCATCAAAGTTGAAATTTACCCCTCTTGGAAACTTGTTACTTATTCAGTAGATAAGTTATTTTTTGTTTGTGAAATTTTTAGACAATCAAAATCAACGTAAATTTGGTAAATTTTTGTTTAGGCTTTAGTAATACATAAGGAATTGATTTTTTCAAAGTGATTTGCGTTAACGAGTCGGTATAATGAGTGATCAAAAATATCACATTTACAAATCTTTTATTTCTCAAATTGATTTTATCTCTTTACTTGTATCGTTGTCACTTGAGATAATTAGGCTGAATAGAAGAAGATGCATTTTACATGATAAACCCACTTCAATAATTGACTTTGATACTTTGACAAACTTATGGTCGCTAGTTAGTAGTCTGCTGATCAAAAACAGAAATTTGTTGATTGGCTCCAAAATTTTTTCAAAAAATAAGAAGAATATCAACATTAAACATAGATTTTCTATCGTTTTATTATAATTGAGAACGCTCTAATGGTCGTTTGAAATAAGGAAATGACGAAAACAAAAAAATTAATGAAAAGTAAGGAACAGATGTTAACTCATACAGGTGTGATCTGTAAGTGTTGACAAGTCAGTAGTATTCAGAATCTTCACATATGATATTAGATGACAGTTGAGAAGTGGAAAATACTGAACATGGGAACAAATGAACTTCAGCTCGATATCTGAATAAAACGCCATGTTTATCATGTAGCATCAAAGTCATTATTTGGATATTTTATCCAGTCATCCGTATGAAAACGCAAATAAAAAAATATTTATTTCTAGTCTCCTGATTTCCTAATCGTTCTCCAATGTTTCTATTGATTGTTTGTGATTTAAACATATGAAAACCATGAGTTGTGTTATCCGGCGTTGTGATTAGCTTTTAGGATTCAGATGCGTTAAATGAGAAATAATGATTTCAACATTGAACGATATCCGTACATTTTTGATTTTTATGTCAGTTTCCAATGATTATGATTTGTATTATGAATAGTCATTGGCGTTAACAATTATTTGGAAAAAAATCCCTACTTAAAATGGTAGTAGTTTTTCCTAATTTCTCATAGTTATCTCAAATCCAAGTCATTGAGAACATTAAGTATAGTTCTCAAGTATCTTCAAGCATACTTGAATAGGTTTTATATTGATGTTGTTGAAAATTTAAAAATATTCGAGGTGAATTAGTTTCTTTACATGTCAAAAAGCATATTTCAACATTCAGATACTAAATAATTAGTTAGAAATAATGTATCTTTTGATAGTCAAAATCATACATTTATTCATGAAAGTTAAATTAAGGTTTTTTAGTTTAATTATGTGCTTTGAGTTAAATGAACTGATTCACTAAACGTGTCCTACTTTCTCCTCACTGAGTATGATTTGAGTATAGTGGCAACATTATATTTCATTAATAAATCAATAGAAATTATTTTGTTGACTGTAAACTTTCAACATAATTATTATGCTATTTATCATGAACAAAACAAATGACACTTACAAGTCAAATAAATTAATTAAGCACATAGATTTTTGCTACTTAACACTGTGATGTTTAAACCATGAAAACTATTTATAAAATTCGATATGTCATTAAAACGGATCTATGATAAAAAGTGATTTCTATTGAAATTGACAATGAAGAAAATTCTCCGGTCATAAGATATGTAAAATAAATTTAAAACTTAAAAGATTCACAAACGATCTGAGATTATTGAGTGTCGATGAGACGACAAACTGATTTGAGAGAAACAAACGTCGATAACCTAGAGGCATCAGACAACTGTTTGCCTTGTGACGCAATATCTTTTCATTTCCACAGTAACTTGAATGGTTCTTTCGGTCTCTCACATTGCTCGAACATTTTATGTGTCAATAATAATGGTTGTTCTGGTTGTGGGTAGGTGCATTGGCCCTGTGATCTCCGAATAAACTCCTGAGGCGTGGTAAATATTCTAAATGAAGTTCTTCCAACTGCTAGGTAAGAGTTTAAATGATCTGAACTACATTTTCTGGTTAGCATTTTGTTTACCAGTTGATTTCTTGAAAGATAGGGTTGCAGACATCATGCCGATCACTCCTCTTTCATCCGGGTTCGGGACCGACATTAACATCAGAAGGGCTCTGGATGGAGTTCTAGGCTCTTAAGAGTGATCTTAATTAGATCTGTTTGTGATCTAATTAACATACAAACTGAAACCTCATTACGTTTTTCAACTGCAAATTATTGATTTTAAGCTGTTTTGTTTATTTAATGGCAAACATTATGTTTGAAACTAATCTAGATCATTTGTTTTGACATTCAAGGTTACCAGTACGGTTAAGTTATGAAGGAAAGCAGATACATAGCTTAAACCAAAAAGAAATAAACAATTTAGCCTAAATCAAAACAAATATGTATATCAAAGGTTAACATTAAGACAAAAAGTGAAATATTTACAGGAATTTTTTTAAAGCACATGTTCAAAATTAACTTATATCGAAAATGTTAAAGCCTCTAAAATTTTTCATTTAAAACGTATGATTCAAATGACATTGTTCTTAGGTCTCTCGTCAATACTCATGTGTGTATCTATCTATCTCTCTATCTATTAAATTGTTTGTGACAGATAGACCGTAACGACAAAAATGTACATAAAGTTGGTTGGTAAATCGTGTGATCATAGAGGCATTAAGAAGAATGAACGTTGAGTACTTGCACGATAATGAATTAAGAAAGTTTGTTCATACCGAAAGTTCTACATTGACAAACATTGTTACATTAGCAATTATATATAGCAGAATTTAGGATGGGATTTTACACAAAAACTAGCATTGATGAACGATCATTTAGCCATTACATTTCTGTATATCCTTGCATGCTGTTTCGTCTTATTCACTCATAATAACAATGTGTTCACTTTTAACTAATTGTGAGAGGTTATTCTCAAAGTTCTAGTGAAAAGCTACGAGCAATGGTGTCCATTCATTTTAGGAGTAAGGCAATTACCTACCGATGGCATTAGAAGATGACTGTCCATTAGCTTTAATTGAATGGAATTATAAGTATTTATCATAAAATGAAATGAAATGTAGGCTAAGTGCATACCATTAGGCCATACGTGCTGGCTTCCATAACCGGCGGGATCGTGAATACTTATTACAGCATGTTCCTTGGTCTTCAATGGCTATCTAGTCGAGATCATCATGTGATGTGAACTGAGAATCATTGTGCCAGACGGATTAATAATATTTCAATCCGTATACACTTTATAATGATACACATTGATTCACAAAAATATAGTACTTCTGGGTATGTGAATACTTCATTAAGTTTGAAAATATATTCAAAAACCTAATTTTATTTTCTTTGATAAAGACGATACTTTAGCCTTAATTTCTATGTAGAAGTCAATCAGTAAAATCACTACATTTATGCAGATGTAGTAAGTAAGGTGATGGATAGGAGATAGTACGGTTAAATTCGCATAGAATCATCTGTAGAGACCAAACACACTGACTAGTCCAAAATAGGACTTTTAAATCTATAATTAGCTATTGAATAAATTTTTCTACCAATATTCTGACTCGTTGGTCACGTCTAAATTCATAAAAAAGAAAAAACAGGTGATTTTTAAAATGAAAGCTTTGGTGATTGAAAGAATGGTTCACAAGAAAACGTTCCTTTGAAATTCATACTTGATGAATGAAATAAATTTGTATACTAAGAAACGCAGTAGATGTATTTTACTTTTAGTATCGCTGTCTCATTTGAAAAACTTTTTTCATTGAATCAGATATGTTTGTCAAATTTTTGCGGAGGGAAACAATTCTATCTGTTACATCATTTTGATAGTTTTCACTGAGTAAAGACTAAATCTTGGATGTTTTATTGCTTAATTTTAAACTAGAAAAATGCTTTCACACTTGTTGATCAATAAAATGAGTTAACAAACGTATTTCAAATGAATTTTCTGTAGACGAGCAGAGAGGGTTGTTTTGCAGATGTGTTTTTTTGACTTGGGTAGATAAATGGTGAAGCTGTCATTGCTTTGCTGGATAATAGCATCAGTATACAATTGAGTTAGGAGTGTCCATCAATGAATTTTCTACAGATGACTAACCAATTACTCTTTCAACATCGAATTCGACCTATTGAAGTAAAAAATTTTCAGAATATTGCTGAGATATTTATTTTTGGATTCTTTCGCCTGACTTCGTTCTTGTTCACATAGTTGTTGATGATGGTAGTTTAGTTGATAAAATTTATCTATTTCAATTAGTTGGTTGTTCAGTAAGTTGGATTTCGCGCATCTAGTCTTCTTCTTCGTGCTTCCATTTACCTAGATTTTCATGGAAGAGTATGTCTTCATTTATAACAAATGTACTGATATAACTGAAGATGTTTCGAGGTATGTGACAGCTAGTTGGTGTTCATTGAGACATGAATGAAAGTAGTAGTAGCTGTTTCATCATGAATTTAAACATTTCGAAACTTGAATCTAACAGACTGATATAAATAACAAATTTAAGCAATGAATGTATGAACAAGGGTCAAATAAAAATAATAATTTTATTCATGATACTCTGAAATTAATTTCAAAACGAGATACTATTTTTATTTTGCAGGTGTTGATTAGAGACGTACTAGCCATGGTACATCAAGTGAATATTGTGTGCGTGTAGTATAGTATTATAAGTTATCAACTTTATATCACTTATCAGAACGTAATGAAAAAGTTGTAACATTTTACTGAAATATCTGTGACTATGAAATATATGAGTGTCATTTAAAAAAAATGCTTGTTTTCTACTGAATAGGAATAAGCACAGAAAATTTGTATGTAGAAATGTTCATTGAAAATTACGTTTTTTAGTGAACTTGTGATATAAAACGTAATCGTAATGAATACTGTCTATATAATTGTAAAACGTCCTTATGTGATATACCTGATATCATGCTTTGTTTGTTTTATAGTGTTGACTAAATTTTATGGTTTCACATTTTGGTTGAGTTTTTTATTTGACTTTATATCATTCCAGATAACCAAAAGGAAGTCTACGATAAAAAATTTCATTCTAGTTAATATACGTATTTGTAGAGAAATGATACTCTTCCGGATATGTGAACTGATGTCATCATATATTACAGTCTGAGATGTGTAGCAAGCATTTTGATGCATAACTTTCATGACAAAGTATTATTACTATAATTGTTATGAATATGTTTGTATATCTATTCAGATTTCGCTGAGAACTTTCGTTGTATATTGTTGTTGAAAATAAAAATTATGGTTTGAAAAGTACGGTTGGAGAGTCTTCACTGTTGTAGATGTAATGTGAACAAGTTAAGTTAAATCCAGATTTCGTATGTGTATCGCTGTTATCACTGTTTTGTTGTTGTCACACAATCCTACATTGTTCCTATTGAAGAGATTATCATTCACTTAGAACTGTCTGGTTAATAAAAGTATAATGTCAGTCAATTTGAATAGATTTTTACAGTATTTTACATATTTTCATAAGTGCTAGTTCTTTTTATATGTTATACTCTTCTAAAGTGTTTTCAATCTTTTTATTTTTTATTACGGCTTTGAACATTCGATTATTTATGTTTTGTTTTCGGATTTCACCAGTGACCATATAATCACTTTGACTGTTGACAAAATATGTATCCATTACACAGTCAAGTTTCTTATGAAAAACGGACAATGCCTTAGTTGTACAGGTTGGTGCGGTCTCCTACACTAAACATTACTTTCAGTGTTGTTGATAACAGAACAGTAATATGTGATTGGAAATTGATTATCACAAATTAGAAAGGAGAGTAAATGAAGGACTTTGAAAACGCTGTGTCGTTTTTTCTATTTCTTTTAATTAACAAGTCACTTTAGCAGAGGAAAGCGGGTATTTTATTTTAATTTGAATAATCACAAAGTTTGTTTGTTTGTTACATTAGGGATTAGTGCTTTGAGAATATCCTGTCAGTGAGATGATAACTAAACATTTATAGTTTCTTATAAATTTAGTGTATTACCACTTGTAGGAATTATTTATTACAGATGAATCTCAGTTGATTATACTGTGGAGAATATGAAATGACTAAATTTCTGATTTGTTTGGTACTCTCTGGTGGACGGTATCCATGACTCTGTCAAGGATCAAACTCAGGACATTCAACTACTTGGTTGATAGCCACCAGTAAACATTTCAAACTACAATCGATTCGTTATGGAACACGAGATCATCTTACTCACTGTATGTTTCAACTAAACAGGTTTTCACTTCCTACTCAAACTTCAGGAACTAAGCTCAAGTTAAGTCACTAGTGAGGTCACTGTTAAAGTATACGTAAAGCAATTGTACTGACTTATTTATCAATGCTGAGTTAATATATCCCAGTTTAATTTCATAATTAATACCTAAGTCTGATTTTTTATGTAATTAGTTTGAATAAACAATACTACGTAAAAATTAGTATTAGAAATTTACAAGGAAAGTATCTGATGATTTCATTGAAAAAAGACTCCAAACAATTCAGTGAAGAAAATGTTCTTCTCTGCTTCTCTTTTTATTCTCCCTTCGTCCACAGACCTGAGTTTTTATTGACGCACATGTAATTGATCTGATTTGATGTGGTGTGGTTCGATGGAAGCCATCTGGCTTTGCATACGCGTTTGTAGAAGACAATGTTGCCACCTATAATCATGTTGAAAATGCAGATTTTCTAGTTTTCTAACATTCTCTTCCCTTTATACCAGTCATTGTCACACATGATGTGTCCATACCCGATGTTATACATCCCGACTCTGACATCCGGTCCTCCTGACAATATTATCAGATCTTTTCTTAGACAGTTATTTACGATGAGCTGGAGCTGCTTTTACAACTGATTTCCATCACCACTGCTATTGTTAACGAGTGTCTTGCATGAAATGACATTTGTTGTAATTCCTTCTTTGTTTTGAAGGGCACTCTGATAATGCTAGAACTGTAGGTTTTCTATCCTATAAGCGCTTACATTACTTCTCTGGACATGATCAGTCCTACTACTTGTGTGTGTAGTGGTTGGCGGAGCACAGTTTTCCTATCGACTACAGTACTACAATATCTCTCATAAAGTTGGTCTTTTCTCTACAGAATGTGTTCTGTGGGTTTCACTAATTTCAATCAGATGCAGCTACTATCTTCTCATCTCAGCGGCTATTTGAGTAACTCCTGACCACTCTTATTGTTCGAAAATTCTGTATGCCAGTGTTTATTGTTTTCTTAGTTGTCTGACATGGTGTCGGACTCATGCTTTCGGAAACTGTCAGCTTCTAACATGAGATTTCATAACTGAAGTGTGATTAAACTTTAACAGGCTGTTTAGTTCATTGAGGTTTATGCGACAGCTACAATTTCGCGAAATGCACGTAGCATTATAATCATTTCAATTTGAGAACCTATTTATGCCTTTCATGAACTACCTGAGAAATCGGACTTTGTGATAATAAGATTTATGGTATGGTATAGATCTTGAAACTAATTCTGGACTCTGAAATGGTTCCACCTTAGATTAGGAATTACACTTGGGTTTTAAGCTTTTCAGTATTAAAATCTCTATGATAATGTTCAGTCAAAAAATTTATGAATCATTTCCTCATATATGTTAGAGATGCTCTCTCTTCATTTGTAGCAACCTGATCACGTTTGTAAACTGATGTGCATTCTCTCATTATTTACAGAATCAGTTACAATCACTTTTAATTTTGGTAAACTACAAATACAGCTTGATACCATTCATTTACAATGATATATTCAAACATTCGATGCCTACATTTAGAACTCAAATCTATTTATCATGAATGAATTTTGTCTCAGTTTATTGATCATCGAAAGCGGAAGGTGTTGAACAACTATGTCGTTTTATTCTCAGATTTATTATCTCCAATCACTCAGGACGCTAACTTCCAAGTAAACTCTTCAACGATTAGTACCTTTACTTATAAGCACAAATTCAAATGAAAAGCAAAAGTTTCAAAAATTTCCATCTGAAAAATAACTAATTATTGATACATAGTCAATCTTAATTTTTCATATCGAAAATGACAAAGTTCATTACAGTTGTAACTTGAGATCATTTAAAAATGAGATCGGTTTTATTTGTTTTTCAATACAGAAATTTGAGAATAGGTAGATATTTTGATTGTATAATAAATAATCTTTCCACATTTTAAAATATGAAAACCAAAATTGGGCTTAAAATGTATAAAACAAAATACCTGAAACATTGAAACCGGGATTAGTAAATAATACTTCTAAAAGTTGTGCATAGAAGTACTAAATGATTTTACCAGAAAGAGTAGCATCAAAATAAGTATACTGTAAAAGAATACATAAATAAGCGAGGAAATCAGGAATAATGCTCCATTACTCAGCATTGCAATCTTATCCAACTAGCTTGAATTTATTCTATGCTTTATTAGCACACCGAGATGAAATCATCAAGATAAGTCAAATGAACAATATATCAAAAAGAGTTGTTTAATAATCGAAAATTGAAAGAAAGATAATGTGATGAAAGGAAATGTGAAAAGGATAATTGTCCACTTGATGAATATGTAAAAAAGGCGAAAAGTTGAGTTATTTCTTTTCGCATTTCATATCTCAACGTCTATTATCCTTATTCAGTTCTCAATTATTAAACGACTTTCTTTGACAGATGTTATGATATGAATTTAATCCCATTTGTTCAACCGAATTTATTTCTAAATTAACTATAAATATGATTGTACAGTTTAAGTAAATGATATGATTGAGAGGAACAGTTTCTTCACTGAATTGTTTTAATTCTTTTTGAATGACAATTTAATAACAAAGTTACTTGAAACATGAACATATAAACACCTTTGACAAATCATTAAAAAGACATGGTTGCATTTTTTCAATGTATATTACATAGAACATAATTGAGTATAATAACTATAGTGTATTAAAGTGAGATCCATTATGTTCAAATTTTGAATAAACTACATTAGCTGTAGGAAAATAATAGTTTCGTGCTCACAACCTCCTAACGCGTATCTTAATTTTAGACTACTCAGTTGGAATACTCATTTTAACGTCAGTCAGCTGCCTATACAATACGCCTATTATTAAGCATCATAAATGATATTTTTATGATTTTTCAATTTGTCGAACTCTATACGTCATGACTTCTGAATTGATTACCAAGAGTATATTTTGCTATCAATGAATTCTTAGGTTATAAGGTTTATTGCCCTGGTTATAAAACTGATTAAAGTTTAAAATTGGATCTTCTCACTGTCTAACTATCTATCTTGATGTGCTGATTTCCAAAATCAGAGGAGCAAAACTGAAGCCTATTTAAAAAAAGACGAATATACTTGATCGGCCGATTTTCTCATTTATAAATCATTTTACTTTTACCTATAAAAATCATAGACATTATACTTATGTTCACACAAGTTGAGTGACTGAAATCGAAGAATTAAAACAAAAGCCTGGAAAACTGTTAATAAAAACACAGTTTTGAGAAATAATATTTCCTGTTCAAATCAAGTGTTTATTTTAAGGTAAATCGTGATCAACGGTAAGTGAATTTCTAATTGTTCTGATTAAATATAAGAAGCATACGAAAAAAGGTCTGTTCTTAAACTGAAATAAGCATTTCATTTTAATTCGTTTATATGCTTAGCCAGCGAACTCACTGCCTTCATATTCAGCTTCCTCAACAAAAATTCAAAAATGGTCATAGTTAGGCAAACAGAAACTTCGGCAAATATGATCTGTAAGATAGCATTGAAAATGAAAAAGGCATTGCTATCTTCACGCTTGAAGAAAAAATGTTTACTTCTATTTTATTGTTATCTTTGTCAGCATGACAACTCAACATAATGTGATAATTCTCTATCGTAGTGTATCATGTACAATTATTAAGTTGATAAGTTCTCGTAATAGTAAGATTTGATGTTGACAATTTGACAAAATGGTAGATGTGCATTGTCAGTAGCTCCTAGCTTCTTTAATAGTACCTTATCTTGATTTTCTTGTAATTTCTCTGAAGAGTCTCGTCTCCATTTGTACACTTCACTTGTAGATTCATGTCTTAGTTTTTGCCGATGTAAATGACATTAGGTTTGAAGATTTTCAGGAGCCTAATCAGAAACTGTTACTTATTCAATTTAAAATAGTTTGAACTACGCTGTTATTGATATTTCTGACTGAAATGTGATCATTCTTGTTTGGTTTGTTTTAACTAAGAAGAATTGATGACGGCTTCAATATATCTGTATCAACCGTTTGATCGAACCGCATTATTTAGAGCAGCAGTAACTTAACAACTGAGGAAGGTTTATATACGTCAGATTATTCAACAGTATTGGATGAACAACTGATACAATGATCAGTTCCTAGGAACAACCCACATTATGTTCCAAGAAATGAAATATAATAAGCAAAATAAAATTACCTTATTTTATTTGATAAAATAATGGTTGATTTGAATAGTTTTATTAGTGGTACCTCTGACTTCAGATTAGCGGAGTTTTAGATGGGGTGACGCTACCCTACTGTCATCTAGTGATTAATTTTGGAACTTGCAGTCCGAAATTGGAATACATACAATTGGGAACTACTTTTAACTGTTTTTCCAAATTAAAGTAATGAACATGTGTATTTATCTGGTAACAATCCCTTGAGATTCATGAGAATTGAACAACCGTTCATCAAAATGGAACATTTAAAACTGTGATCCGACTTAGGCAAACAACACCACTTTGTATTCACTCAATTTATATATATATATGAGAGCCATTAGTAAGATTTTCTTAAGTCAATCCCAAAACTGGATAATATAATAGTATTTTTACACGAAAAGCAATCTCTCTGCACAGTTGAGAAATTCTGAACCTTATAGCCAGATGTTAACAGAGCTAATGGTAATGTGGAAATAGTGCATTAGAAGCTTCTATCTACTACTTATACACATACTTATTTATGATAAAGAAACGTGAGCTTTGGTTTTCAAGGTCGCTTGTCAAATAGTATTTCGTTTATTGTGTTATCTGTTATTATCTTTTCAGACAAATTATATTTTACTGCCGTAAGTAATCTAGTTCACCAATCACAAGTCAGTGGTATTTTTATCCAAAAACAACAACATCTCTGATTGTATTTTCGAAATAATTTCAACAAAAACCTTTAAGTTAATCACTTATCTTTCAATTTCTCCTTATCTTGCGATAAGAGAAAAACAGCAACAAGTAATCAAGTAACGCTAGAAAGATAACAACAAAGCTAAAATGATTCAAGTGTTTTTTATAACTTAAACAATATATTCAACTTTAGAACTTTTATTTTATTTTAATATTTAAAAAAAAATTATTGTTCAGAGTTTTCTATTCTATGGCTGACCTTGTGAATAAGCGACTGAAATAAGTAGAAATTAATTTCTCCTATCCGTGACCTTGGACTACGACAAATAATCAATAAATGTCAATTTATTTTACTAAAAAAAAAGATTAATGATTAATCACTAGAAAATGAATAGTTCATGAAAAGTGCACTTTGAACCAAAACTGTTTTTGTTTCTTTGGTAAATTATTCTAAAACGATGATTTTCAAAAGATAACATTAGTCTTTCAAATAATCAGCCTTTTCTTGTAAAGCTGTGTTCTTTTTATACCTTCAAAGCAATCATCTAGTTGACTCATTGTACATCTTAAGTAAATTTTATATTTTTGTCCGTCAGATAAATTAGTTGTATTGATTTGTTATGAGTGAATGCTGCTTAGTTGATTATTGGTAATGACAGCAAAATTGTTTACTCTTAGTTCGATACATGCAAATCTATTCATTTTAGCAATATTGCGTTTTCATGCTAGAAGGTTTAGTAAACATGCTTCCATTATTATTCTCAGTATTATTTTCATTGCCTACTTAATGTAGTGTTCAGTCTTGAGGATGCTAGATTCCTAGAAATCGCTGGTATTTTATTGTTAGAAATTTGAACTTCTTATTTTCGCACTAAAAGCGTCTCTTATTAATTTAAGTTTGTGTTTCCCACTTAAATCTTATTGGCTAGTTTTCTCTTTTAGTGAGTTCTTTAGTCACTCATCTAAGGACGCTTAAATTGGTTGCTTGGCAATTCGTTTGCTCAGAGCTACTTGTGGATTATACAATCTTCCTTCTAAGTTGTGACGTCTTGCTCTAGTTTGCAGGGCTGGTCCTCAAAGAATAGCTTAGCTGTCCTGTTATTATGTCACTGGTTATCGTTCAATCCGCCCTTATCAAATCGTATCTAAATTAGCGCAAGCGTAGCATTCGGTTATTCCGTAAATGATACATTATATAGTCTTGTTAAGCTTACCGGTGTTAGCTGTCTTCATTTACTCTGTTGCATTGTTTAACTGTTATGGTTTATAAGGGACAAGGACCAGTAAATATGGACGTCGAGAGATACCCTTAATGCAACTAAGCATAACCAAAGAGACTATGACAACTTAATACTGATGTAAAAAAGTTTATTGTTGTTGTAATAACCACAATAGTTTATGGTGCTGATTTCGAACTATTCCAATATCAACTAATAATCGAAAGCTGCACGTGATGAAAAATGTTATTTCTCATTATAAAAGGGTGCCTTTTGAATTAGGTGTATAAGATCCATTTTGAAGGCTTTGTTTGTGAAAATTCCTCCATGTAAACATTTGTGATATGTCCTTATTGATTCCTTCATTTCCTCATATTGTTGATTCCATTTTGAGATGATAATATTTGTATTTTATTATAGTTTCTATTTTTTGTGCCATTATTGAGCTTCTATGTTTCTGTCTGAACTGCATTATGTTGTTTAAGCTGATACTTAGTTACGACGACAGCCATATTGACTTGTTCCTCCTTTGGTTGGACTGACTAGAAGTGTGCATTTCGATTGTGAATTGGAGCGTTCTTCAAGAATTGGAAACATTGTTTTATCATTGAAGGAATAACCGAATGGTAATATTGTTTAGGTAATGATGTATATTTATATATATAATTGATAATATAACCATTACGTACCCGAGTCACTTGTTTTAGATTTAAAATGGGCAAGATGAGTATCCAAGTTACCTGGACAGTTATTCCTCAATCCAAACCTCAGTTTGGATCCTACATGTGTTTTATTTAATTAGGCTTAGAACTCCGAATCAATCATTTCATAAATAAGCTGAGACTCAGTGAGAATTATTTACTACTAACAGGTATTGAATAAAAGAGAATGAGAGCTTAAAATTTAAATTTCGACATAATTAAATGGAGTCTAAATTCCTAAAAGCACCTTCAGAAAATTGATTTTCACAACTACATATCAGATGTTTAATCTGATAAGAGTTTAAATACTTTACAGAATACTGACCGTGTATTCAAGTGTCATTTTGTTTTTCTGATTTCAGAGTATAAAACATCAAGTGGTAATACATTTTAACATAAACTATTATTAATTACTATTTCATTTCCATATAGCCACTTCAGGAAACAATTGAATGGATTTGTAGAGCTAATCAAAAGAGATCTTGCTTTTTTGACATACATTTCACTGAATGAAATGCTCATTTACGGGACATTTATCATTTTCAAGTTTTTATCTGTTATATATCATTACCATTCTAACGGAATTTAACTAAAGCGTAGTGTGACGTATATTGCATTTGAATTCAAATTTAAAAATTCAGAGACTAACAAGTGTTCATGGTAAACATGTACATTGACTTCTTTTCATAGACTCAGTCATTTGATTAGTTTTGAAAAGTGCAGTATATTGAATAAAAAAATTGACACATCTTCGTATAAGTTTGAGGACAATCGGTTTAATTCGGTTTCATTTTGAGTGTGTCAGATATGTAGTACATCGAAATTCACTCTTACTATGAGGGGTTTGTAAAGATTTCGAACTTCGTGATATGTATTATATTTCAATCATGTTGAGTCTAAGTCAATTACCTGTCAGTAACATTAGTTGTACAATATTATGAATCAGTTGGAGTTAGAAATATAAATCATTAAACATTGATTCATCGAACTTCCTAGTGTGAATCTTACTTACTAAGATCAATCCACAACGTAAACCATGCATTAGAAAATCCAACATCGAATGAGTCATGTTGAAAGATCGATGTATGTGAGTTTTCTGAATGAAACGGTAGCTACATCTGGTGCATTAAAAAGCTTTCCCAATAAAACAAACCACATTCATTTAGAACATTTCATAGATAATACCTGGTCATTTATCAAACTGAGGACAGATTCGAAGTGAAGGTTCACTATAGATTCATTCGTTTGAATAACGTTTCTTACTTACAAAAAGATAAATATGACAAACTGTCAATGGATGCATGCACTCGCAGATTTATATTGTTCTACAGTAAAAGGTACTCTGATCTCACAGTTCCATCAAGTATGCTTTTTTATAGATTAGTAATAATATTAGTAGTGTATGACACTAAAATTCCATATTTATTAAATACTTTTCTCCATATATTTCAGTTGGTTATATAAGAAAATATCTGTCAATCTAATTTGTTTAAAAGTACAAACGTATTCTAACAGTGCCCAAACCTTGATTTAAGCAAAATTCGATAATGGAATATTTATAAAGATCAAGTTGATTTTATTTATAGTGAAATAAAAATTATCTTTTTTCGTCAAATGAACGTCATCATTGTAATATCTCATTAAACTATAAAGTTTGTCATTTTCTGTATTTGCAGTATACAGTATACATAAGCTTTTTATCAAGTCATTTAACACACTTTATTACTATTATTATTATTATTATTATTATTATTATTATTATTATTATTATTTAGAATGGCCTAATCCTAATACATATATTTGCATTAAGCTGAATTTTGATGACTTCATGTAGTTAGGAATAAATGAAATTTTCTATAAACATTACTTTTTATGCTGGGTAATTTATTTCCAAATCAAAATAAGTAATTTTATACGTGGAGATGAACACTTACCTTCATCTGAAGCATATTATCTGTAAAAATAAGCTACGTTTAGTTGATTTTTAATGTACAATAAAAGTAGTCATAATATTGAACACAATGAAACTTTTTTTTGAAAATGAGAGATGTGCATTTTTAAAGGGGCTATAATCAATTACACAGTTATGTTTATCCATATTAAAACAATTTACAGGCTAACTGTTTTGGTTTATACATTCTAGGAACAAAACGATTTAAATATTGTTACTTTTAATAAATGAAGTCTAATGAAGCGCTTGAAATAAAGGTGTTAGGTTTAGATTCAGGCAGGAACTTTAGCTAAGGAACTCAAAGCAGTTTGAAATGCACATCTTAAAACATGTAGATAAACATTATCCAACTTTACTCAGGCTTGTCACTAAATGAAAATCTCGAAACTAGCAGGTGGATATATGTTAAAAGAAACCAGCTGACTCCAGTTACTAACATAAATAATATTAATATACTGACAATTATAAATTATAACTATACCTTTCAAATTTTTTTCATGGTTTTGAATATCAGTATTGGTTTATGAAAAACCATTAGAAATCAGGAAAATATTTATTTCATTTTATGGGCTTTGCTATAAAAATATGGTTAAAGCAAGTTCTACATTATTTTGAAAGCAGCTTACATGGTGTTCTGTATTAAGGTTGACGTGATATAGCCTAAAGTGTTTGAAGCTCAAATTTACATAACAAGCTTGAATTTACAGAATAAATAAATATTAGTATATATATGATGTAAATGAAATTAAAGCCTCCAAACAAAGTGTTTGTTTTGAAAGTATCTTCGAGATCGGCTCAATTTCTATGGGACGTTAATAAAAGATTGACCTCTTCTAGAATATTATCGAACTTTAGTCAACACTAGACATTTATTTCGTCCTATCATGTTTTCTCACGCATATCTTCATCAGAGATCGAACCTAGTAGCGTTAGACCACAGAAAAAACGCCTGATCTAATTAACTGAAGTTAGAATTGTAGCTTTAGACTCTGATCCCATCAGTATTGTTAGTTAATTGTCCTTTTAAACCATTAAGCCTAAAAAAATAAAAGGTAGGTGTAGAAATTCAGAAAAACAATATGTTGATTAGTAAAATCAAGAAATTGAAACGTTTCGCTTATAAATATTTGTTGTGTTACTCTCAGTACTATTTACATTACTTATCTTAGTTTATGTACCGTATGTTTATGTTCCTTCAGTTTGTATTCAATATATCTCTAATAAGCTGAATGCCAATTCATTTTTAAGCAGAGTATAAATAACTTGCCATATGTCTCAATTTATATTTACCTATAAATTCAAAGCATAAATGTTCGGTAGATAAACTAATTACACTGTATGTTAAACTTAATGTGACGTTAATCACTGTTACTGAGCACGGGACTGTATATCTTTATTCGAGTAATTGTATATGAAAACAAAGATCATTAAATAAACAATCTCGATACACTTCAATGTTATCCGTTACAATGACGCAACTAGACCAATTCAGTGTGATATGCTCGTCATTCGACAGGCTTGAATACTATTACAAGTTCAATTTGCTCGGTAAACGGAACGAAAACTATGATACAGTGACATGATAGGTTATTTTAATCCGTTTTCTTCGGCCCGGCTAGCTACATCAAGAAGTCTTGATAAGGTATAGAAAGTGTACTCTACAGGCATCCAGAAAAGACGAGGTTGACAAGCACACAAATCGGGCTTATACATGATAGAAACGCTTTTGGGAAAGTCACAAAATAGCCTATTAAAATAATCCATCAACCAATGACAGTCAAGGATTTTCCAAGGAGGAAATATGAGCTGAAGGTCAGCTGGCGAGAAAACATGGCAATTCATAATTTCAGAATAAAATTACAAAAATAGGACCTTTCAAAGTGAGTTCTAGGGATCTAAAGTCCCCAAAAGTATAAATGATGATAGTCCAGAATTTTCGAAACTCAGTAAGCAGTATTAAAAACACCCTTTTTGGAAACATTCAGTTTTATAAAATAAAGCGTATTAGAAAGCTTTAGATAGTGATGAGGTACCATTCAAACCCACCCTTAAATGTTTATCATCATGCTTGCTCTTATCGTCAAATATTTCTGATCTATGAATTCTATGGTTATTGCCTTTCATTAGGGTGATTATTATTTTCTTTAATTATCAGTGCTTAGATTTGTGATAAGTTATCAGTATTTTATGAAAACGCGTAGGTACTTGCGATCGACAGACATAATTGATTTGTGAATTAAAACAAGCCTAAAACGACACAACACAATGAAAATAAATGAGCGTTTGAAGAAATAGTGACATAAATGTTTGAATGGACCGTGGTGTAGCTATTAGTGTTAGCGAGTACCGTAAATGAATTGAAGTAGATTTGAAACAAGAAAGTATATTTAAGTAAACCTGCGTTATAAATACTGATGGGTCAAAATTTTGAGCAGACCGACTTGAATTATATACATTGTAGAACATCTATCAAAACAAAAAGATATGATAAATACTGAAGTGATGTGAATAATAATTGTTAAGAATTGTTAAACTAGTGGCTGAATTTGTTAGTGTTGTGTTTCTTGAGCTAATTAGTTTAGCTGGAAACCTTTTATTATTGATTTAGATCACGTAGTAGTCTATCTAAGATTAGGCCCTAATAACCATAGGTTTCGTGTTAGTTGCTGCTTCTTAACACAGAATACATGAAACCGTGAAAATATTGATGCTTCCTGCTACGATCGAAACCTTGTCATCCTGCGCTATTTTGACAACTTGTAGGGCTAATATATTTGGAATCAATTGACGCCGGTTATAGTCTAACGAACAGCATTAGTTTTCGCCAGATTTCAAGTAAATCTTTCTGACGAGCGTAAAACTGCACAAAACTTAAGCTCAGGATATCCTATCAACTACCTCCTTAAACCTGAAATCTCAACGTAGTGCACTTTCATGTTGAGACATTTAAACTAATGACGAGCTTGTAAACTGTTTGAACTAATTTGATATGTAATCACTTTTAGTTTCACTGTGATTTTGCCCTGGTGTAAACGTTGAAAAATAATGCCAATAGGTTTAGTCAATTCGGGTATAAATTAAATCTAATAATTCTTCAAGTTGAAGTTGTTTAAACAATATTTAGAAAAGTATTTACTACATTTCATTTACCTAAAACACGAACAAAAAGTATCACATGCTTTAGAAATTCGTGGTCAGATAATCTCAACCTGAAATAAAAATCTTTGAATGTATCAAGTTGAATTACAGTTAATATAATGCCAGATATTTACCGGACAGTAATAAACAGCCACACTAATTTTATGATATCAACTATCCATTGCATAAACAAAATGTGAATTTTGTTTATTCTCTGCAAAAAAATGTATCATTTATAGGGATAAGCAACATCATAACATCTTAGTGTTACTGTTCAATGTGTTCACACCTTGCTATGTATTCGTTTATTTATAGGAGACTGGTTTTCACCCAATCAGAATCAAGAAAGTCCTCCACTCTCATTGGTCAATTAATCTGAACAGAGGAAGTTGTTTTTTGGGATGGTTTGGCACTATTTATTATTGTTAATATTAATTCAGACAAAAATAATTTTTCTGAATAGTTATTATTGAATTTATAATTCAAGTAAATTATTATATCAAGCTATTTTTTCTACTATTTTTTTAATAAAATGATTTTTGTTTGAATAATTGGATTTATTCTCTCTCGATAATATGAGATAATGTAATAAAAGCATGAACCAATATGGTACAACTGGTGCTCGGATATATTTATTAACATATATAAACGGATATATACTGTTTAGTTAACTACCATTAACACAATTATTATATTATTAACTTATATTTGTAAACATTACACAGTCCTACTTAAATTGTTTTAAATATTTGTCATTAATTATTGAGACATTTCATTCAGAAGACTATGTCGAATTACTAATTTAAAAGATCAATGTAAAAGAATAAATCAATGAATACTTACATAAAATCGTAAACACATGGTAAATTAAATCAATGGAGATACAAACTGAGTAAGTGAATTTCAGAGTGCTTTCTTAGTGTTTATAATTTATTATATACTTTATTGAGTGTTGTTGATGAACAGTTTGACCAGATAAATTTCCTGTCTTTTTTAATCGATGTATATCAACCAAGCAAAGTAATTTAAGGCTTAGAGAAAACGCCCAAAAGTTCTAGGTTTAAATAAACTCGATACCTGAAACTGAAAGAGGTTTAAAATCGTATTATACAGCCAAAATATGATAGTGAATCATGAGTTCATTAAGTTGCTGGTTCTCATAGTTCACTTATTAAAGTAATTAGGTGAATATATGTGAATATCGATGCTTATTGTTACACAAGAGTGTTGTGGAGATCGTCACTTTTTATAGATTTCGTCATGGAAAATTATAATGAACTAAACAGCTATTGTATTCGGATGTGGAACTCCTGATCAGTGTACGTTAACGACGCGAAAAGGTATCGTTTTAGGATTTTCAGCGAGCAGTTGAATGTTAGACTACTATGGTGGTACCTAATAATTCATATCTTTTTTAACTTCAGTCATCTTTTGAGATGGTACAACCATTTTCTAACTTAATTATTGCCTCATATCCGACAGGGATACACCTTAGTTGCCACGGTCTATCGCTTTAATTCCTAGAATTACCTATTGAAATTCATCACCAGTGAACACAGAATATTAATCATCTTAGTTGATTTTGCAAACGAAAATTTATTGATCGAAGAATATTCTTCTCAATAAACTCTCTTCGAATTCTGCTGTTAATAATAATCTGAGGAGTCTCATACCAGGACGAAACGGCCGTCCAGTGCCTCCAGGTTTCGAACGGTGGTCTAACATTGATCGATTCATGGTTTCAAAAAATGTGTAATTTGAAAAGTAACCAGGTTATAGAGAATAATATATTGTTTAGAATTATGGCATACGGATTTTGAATCATTTATAAAATAAAATGAGATTGTTGCAGTTGAAGTGACTGTTATGCCGTGTTAACTTAAACAAGTTTATAGATTAAATGAAATCACGAAATTCGGAATCAGAATGAATAAATACAATGCTAGATGAGAGAAGAAGAATCATGATGTAAATATCAATCAGATCAAATGTTTAATAGAAGAATGTTGGGATAATAAGTAGTAAAATTGATAGAGTGTTGACTAAATTATTTATGCTTTGACAAGGTAAATGGTGTTGCTGAAAAGAATCATACAAGGAAATATCTGAATAAGAATAACAACTCCAATATTATTTGGATAAATGTTAAAATGTGAAAATGCATTAGATGAAAGCTTTTTATGTACAGTGATCGAATTCAGTCATTACTTAATTAACATTACTGTTGATTTATTGACCTTGAGGTTAATCACGGCAAGGGAAAGAGCTGGGCACATTAATTTTCTATACAAGGCTTTGGTTTTTTAATCTGAACGATTATCGTTTCTATTGTTTGGAGGACTTTGTACTAGATCGATATTGGGAAATAACGGCTGAATCAATAAACTGTGCAGAATAATTGACTTATGCTGGCACTATGACCAGTTCGCACTATCAATAGATTTAAATCGAGCTGATTACCTTCTTCACTGCACTTCTTCCTAATGAAAGGAATAGTGCATACTAGCTATTTCAACATCAGTAATTTCGATTCATTTTAAAATTAATCATTAGTTTACGTGCTTGAATTTTAAGGGAAATATTTACATTAAACTTGGTCACTTTGTTGAATATTGATTTGTAAATCTAACTGTAGAATCTAAGGAAACTATATTGACAGAGAATATTTTTGTTTATATAAACCAATGTTTTTCATATAATGAGGATTTTTTAACAGTGGAAATAGATTTCTTCTAGACATTTGTATCAGTAAACATTTTGATTGATTGTAGTTTTTTAAATAGTGACGTAAGAGTTTAATTTGAAGCTAAAAATTAATTTTTTTCTGACATAACAAGTAAAATTGAAAGAAATAAAACCAGATAAAATCTGGGTTTAGTCCTTGATGAGGTGGAGAATGTACACTAGTTGTAGTCCCATACGAAGTCTGTTTGCCTGACCTAAGTCAGTTTGTGATCTCAGTTAAGATTCAACAGTTTTCAGAAACTCTTGTATTGAAACATAAATACTGATTTGTTTGGTGATTTGCAGGCATCACTATAAGTAGACTAAGAAAATCATACATTAATAAAATAAAACAAGTTTGAAACCATCACAAATGAATTTTATTGTAACTCTTAGCTGGTAAATGACATTCAGTAGCAAATAGTAACATTATGATATTCACATTTTGATTGATATAGTATTATAAATCTCAGAGGTTATGTAAAGAAATTTATTTGATATAATAGGAAATCTAATTCGATCGATATTTTGTATATTAGCTAGCAGTATAATTCAGGTTGTCAATTTTGTTCTTCATTTCAGTTTAGATGTTTACAATCAGACTCAAAGTCATTACATTATGCGATAAACGTCAATATGTTATTCATCGCCGTACTGAATATAGATAACCATTATCTTGCTAACACCAATCACGAAAAAATACATACCTTACAAGTACCACAATAAATTTATCTTAAAAAGTTACTTTTTAGATTATTATTCTTTATTAATAGTCCAAATTTTAACTACATAATATCATGAAATTTTACGTCTCTTAAAATACTTCCTAACTATTAGGTTGAAAATTGTCTTTCATATTGTATGCTTACTGTTAACAAAGACATTTAAGTTAATAATACTATATTTATTCTGTATACCTTGGCGTTTATAAATCTGTTCCAAAATGTATGTTAGAGAGATTGTTCGAAACTCAAGCAGATAATACAGATGCCGCTAAATTTTCTTCAAAGTTTTTGTCCATGTTGTGAAAACCATTTATATTACGCTTCAGAGTTGTTTGGCTGTATATATATATATATATATATATATATATATAAGATTAGGACAGGGAAAAATTCTATTTGTTCAATATTCTAATGTTAGCAAGGTAGATGAAAAATTTATCACCTCTATTCAGAACGATAAGCAAAAGTCATATCGATCAGTTGTTGTTGCTGTTATCCACAAAACAAATTCATTAACACAAAATCTCAACCATGATAAAATTAGTTCAATTTCAAACAAAAATAATCACTTGTAATTTGAACCAGCCTGTTTAGTGAAATTTTAAAAAAAATAGAAATAAAATACTTTTTTTGAATTAATGAGTAAAACAGTAGAACTTTCTTTGTAAGATAATAAATCGAAAAAAACAAAATTAATTTTTTTATACTATAAATGTGTATTGTTTATATTTTTTTTTTAAAAATTACTTTTTTTTCTACCCTGTATGAATTGAATACAGATAAGTTTAGTGAATTTAAATTTAGATAACATGTGATGCATTGATGTTAATGTGTTTGTTATCTAAACACAAAATAAGCATGGATTATGTTGATAAGTGTTGTTTGTAAAAATAATTTACTAATCTGTGTATAAACAAGTAAACATAAATACGTATATTGAATATTTATTAAAATAAAGTGATTGCATTCAATGAATACCTACTCACAATGGAAATCAGAAATGAGGTTTTAGTCGGAAATGAGATTTTGTAATTTTTCTATGCACATAATAACTGATGTGTGAAATGTTAGTATTTTTGTGGGCCTCAACTACATTCTATTGATGTCAGAGATTGAATTAGACAATTTAAATGAATTCTGAGTGATTAATTAGTGATTGACATATTTTTTCGTACCGGGGGTTATTAGTATCAAGATTAACAAGATGGAACTGCCACAGGGATCATTGTCAATAAGAGAAAACAGTTGTTTAAAGTTGACTCATTTGTCTCGACAATGGTCTTCCAAACGACTTTGAATCTTATTTCAGAACGCAATGTTGAACGACTTCAATATAAAAAATATGACTCTTAAGCATTTTTCAAATTTCAGACTAATTTTTGCGTGATTCTTAACACACTGAAACTAACAGTTGAGAAGCAAACATTTTCCGACTTTATGTCTAATTGTTCAAACGATATTCATTCCAAAATATAATCTATACTACAACTACCATACTATTTCATGCATTTTTGATAGCGGATAGTAGAATTATTCCAAAAATAAAGCTCTTCTGTGACAACTGTTGTCATTTTTTTTCACTAAAATTAAAAAAAAACAAAATTAGTTGATCTGTTAAGACTCAAGGAATTCATTTTAAAAAAAAAAGAATATTTTTTTTCGAACTGCTTGCTGAAATTCTAGTCAGAACTCATGGTCGGAAGTTACAATCATGCTGGAAATCAGGGCGTGTCTATGATAATATTTATTATGTGAGTGTAGTTTTTTTTTCTAATCTTCAGTCGACTATAACGTAGAATTTAAATGGTCCGTTATTCATCTGACACAGATTTTTAGGTATGCCTGATAGAGGTGTTTTACGATGAGCAAGTGGGCGAGTTCCTTTTACTTTAAGATTTCTAAACATATGTTAACTGATTTCACTGTTTGAAAACTCCGTAACCCAATTGACTAATTATCGAATGGCTAAACATAAATAAATATCATCAATTTTAATTTCTAAGTTTGTCAACTGAAAACCGAAAACTTTAACACATCCAGTTTATACTTCAATAAATTAAATAGTTTAAATAGTCGTTTCATTCAGTTCAATACTATTGATTACGCCTTTCCAAAGGTAACCAAAATACTGAATAATACTGATGTTGATAGTTGAACATTTGCCAGATTGTAAGTTCGCCATATAAGTTATTTATTGTCAACACTGATAGTGGAATGTTTTCATTTCGAAACGACATTGAATCAAAATAATAAACATTTGCGGATTAAATATATCGATTATTCACTAAGGTTATCGATGTAAATAAATAACTTGAATAAATTGGCGAACAGTTCGATTTCGACGGTTTACTAGGGCATAATGTTTGATGATAAAATTCCTATTTCTTTTTAACGATTTAAAAGGAGGTTTGTACAAATGACATTATATATATATATATATATATATATATATATATATATATATATCCATATAAAAACTAAGTATTGTCATGACACAGCTTGTGTGAATCAACTATGCTATTGATTTTCAATGAAGGATTACAATTTGAAAGTACATTAGGTACTTGTTATTTTGCGTAGGTAAATTTGCAGAAGATTTTGTTTAAATGTAACTAAGATTTAGAATTGTAAAATTCATTGAAATTCTACCTACTTCTAATTCATTCATAACTACCGATATTCATTTATTCATACAATGCATAGTTGCCGACGTTATGGCAAAGTGACGCAATCAAGGTTACTTAATTACATTTAAATCATTTGAAATAATGCCTTGAATAAAATACGCAGTATTTTCATGTTTAATTTAATATAAATTTACAAAATAAACGAAACGTTAAACAATTCTATGAAACCAAACAAAGAAAAACAAATGTGACCGTAAATCAACAACACTACAAGCCATAGTTATTAATGCAAGCCGTGTTCAGTACATTTTGAATGACGTGTTGAATCAGCTTTAATTTAGTTATATATGATAAATTAAGTGCTCATTAAATTACCACAGTCAGCTGATAATTACAATTTCATTTGTTATTATTCTAAAAATTCTGTGTAAAATAATATACCCTGTTAAATTGTAAACACTAAAAACATTGTTTTCATAGAATGCAGTGGTTGTTTGTCATTTGTTCATAGTTCACTTGAACAAAAAGTTTAGTTTCACTGGTGATACAGCCACGCTGTATAAATAAACACTTAGTTCTTTATTACTACTACTACTACTACTACTACTACTACTACTACTACTACTACAATTGGCGTTTAGTTGAGCGTTTCCGTTTTGTATATTTCATGTATTGACATTAACGTATTTTTCTAACATTTCTAAGTTTGTATTAGTTTAATTTTTTTATCCGAACTGTATACCGTAAATGTCAGTATTTTGATTCGATTCACATTTTCTTGTTGTCTCATATTTAAAAGAATAAACAAATTTTTAAAAACAATTTTATTCTTATTATACCTTGAAGTTGGCCATAAGATGTAATTATTGCGGGCTTGTTAAGCTACCAGAAAGTGACTTTATGCATGAAGACATTGAATTTAAATCACTTCTACCCGTTTTGATGTTTATTTTCATGGTTTCTGCTATCGATCCTTTTAGACATCTTTTGAACGAAAGAAAAATAAATAATCATTTTCACTGTAAATACACTAGATAACAATCAGTGATTGATAAATAAACATAACAAAAGTATTTCAATAATCTTAAACCATAGTTTGTCAGATTGAAACCCTGTTTTCTAACACCTTAACACTGCAAAATGTACATGTTCATATTTATAGAATAATAATATTCTGTAGTTGACGGATTAAAATCTCGGTTTAATTGACGTTTTGTAATTGATTCCCATTGATTGATTTTTTCGTGTTGTTGTTGTTGTTGGTTATTTATAGCCTAAAAATATGTGTTACTTAGGCAATAGCAATTGTTGATGACTTGTCTTGTATTTAGTAAGTCATATGACTAACGTTCGATAGATTTCAGAAGAAAATTCTACATTTTATTTGGTCGAATACAGGTATTAACATTCGATTAAGTCAAGTTTACAATCGAACACAATACCGACAGTTACTTATGGTTTTAAGTACTTTACGCAAAATACAGGTAATATTTAATAAATGTAAATAAATAAATAATCATAAAGATAGTTAAAATGGATGAATTTGTTAGAGTTGTTCTTTCTAATGTGAATAGTTTGGTTGTGAAGCTTTCATTGTCGTTCTGTAAAATATCATCAGTGGTGACATTATAAAGATGATAAAACCAAGAGAAAAATCATTATAGGATTGTGGAGATTGTTGAGTTTGAATAAAATCAACAATCTCCACAATTGTATAATGACAACTGTCATCCAATTACTTGTGAATAGCTTCGTTAGGAAATTCTCTGAGTTCCAGTACTAAACTATGACTAGTGGAGTTCAGCCGCATCCGCTGTGAAGCAATTACTCACTAACGGCATTGGATGAGGTCACAATATTATGGATTGACTGAAGTTGAAAATTAACATCGTTCGATGCCTGTTCAGTAGTCTGGTGGTTAAGCGTTCGGTCACGAGTCCGAAGGTCTTAAGTTTGAGCTCTACGTGCGGATATCGAGGATCTGGTTTATTGACGAGCTCTATACTACAACCGAATGGCCATCCAATGCTTCCAAGTTTCTAATAGTGGTTTGACATTGATCGATTCATGACTTCAGTGAAAATAACTATTAACCAACTAAGTGATTAGAGAAGAACTCTGTATCCCTAGTAGGATAAACTTAAAATACTCACTTTACCGTCTAGAATAACAACAAAGCGTACATAGTTTTAATCACCTGGCTAAGAAAGTATAATGAAAAAGACTGTTTGTTCTTCAGGGAAGTTATGCACGTCATGTAATCGCTTTACAAAGCGAACATCTGTATTATTAGGTATAAATGAATTTTACTACAGGATGATTCACGAAATTTTTAAATAATATCGTTTGCGTGCTTATAGTTTAACTTATTTAAATGTGTTTGACTTAATTTTACTTGAATGTACAAAAAGTTTCTTCTAAAAGTCAATATTTTGAATCAGATCATTGGAACACTAAAACTGGAATGAAACTATCTGCTGGTATAAACGAAAATAAAATCGGAAGTATATATTTCTAGCTTGAATAAAATGACTAAAACTTTAGACTAGTATACAAATGATTGTAAACCGTAGCTTTTCACCTTAATTATGAGTGGTAAACTTTTAAATAATGCGGATGTAAGACGTGTTTATCTTATTACATAATTATGGACTTTAGTCATATAAGCTAGATGGTTTGGTTGTGGAGCTTTCATTGTTACTCTGATCAGCGTCATGAGCACATTAACCAACAAAATCATTTTACTCAATCCTATGTTGACCAAGGGACAAAATGACAAACTAGGGAAAAACCGAACATCATCTACAAAACAAACTGTTAAAACTGCAAAAAATACTACGTCGGACAAAGTGGGAGTTCCCTTCCGCTCCCCTTACGTGAATATCAATCAGCAGTCAAATACCATGATATATCTTCCTTTATACCAATAAGTGAAGACAACTGTGGACAATTATTTGATTAGAAAAATGTTGGGACACAGGAATAAGCGAATATGAGGAACACTAGAGGAATTTTGGAAGCTTGGCACTCAGGTCAATCAGCATTCAACAAACACATCGAAATTGATCCAGTTTATCAACCCATTGGAAACACAGTATCGAGAACTAGATTACACGGGGGTATGCTCAAAACGAAGAGGCAGACAACGTCAGTTTAAAGGCTGATAACAACCAATCAACAGAATAAGGTACTAGTCATGCGTCCAGAAACGTCAATACTTCACTTCTGCCTGACAGTTTTGCCGATGATGTTGTTCAGAGGACCAATGAAAGCTCTACAATCAAATCATCTAGCTCAGAGAACGAAACCGCACCACAATCATTCACATGAGCTACAAATTTTCTGAACGAACAAGGGCAATTAATATCTTGACGTCAACGAATATATATTTATCCCGTATGTTTACTTGAAAATCACAGTAACTTGAAAGCATTTAGAAGATCGCCTGCTCATAAATGATTGAATTTCATTTGTAATAAGTAATTATTAGTTAACGGTTGGAAAGAAACAAAATTTTTTTTTGAAATATTTTATTTACCACTCATTTTTAAGTTCAATTCTGAACAATCTATGAACATGTTCGGTTATTTTATCAGCAACAATATAAAAAATGACAATTATTGGTTTGTGACTATAATTTCTATAACCGTTGGGTTTTTGTCAAAGCTGATCAATAATGATTGTTTAAATTTCTTGACAAGAGCTGAAAATTTCTTATTTTATTTTTTATTTCAAAAGTTACTTATTGTCGCCAATATTCTTTGTCATACGGCGACTGAATTCATTAAATTTTAAGTTTCCTACTTGTGACGTAGAAAATATAAATTTATGAAATGAAATATAAGATTAGATTTCATCTATGGTACATTAAAAGTTGTACCGTTATAAGCAAGTTCTTTTAGTGTTCACTGACCAATATTTTTGTCTAACATCATATAATAATTTTTGTGCATACTGCGTATAGTATTTTATTAATATGTAGTGGATTTCGGTGTCAACTGAATAAATGAACAGAATATTAAACATTTTATAGTCTACTTGAAATGTAACTAGAGGGACCTGAGGTTGTTAAGGTTTTTCTCATGTAAGACTCAAATATATGTCTTGTTGATATTTTTTTATTTTTAGATAGTTTACTTACTTACTTACTTACTTACGACTGTTACCCCCAATGGAGCATAGGCCGCCCACCAGTTTTCTCCAACCAACTCTGTCCTGGGCTTCCCTTTCCAGTTCTGTCCAATGTTTGTTTGCAGCCCTTGCTCTGCCAATCCGTGCCCTCACATCTGCATCCGATCCACCTTGGTTGTTAATGATGCTGTCCAGGTATGTAAAAGTGTTAACGTCCTCCAAGGCATCTCCATCAAGAGTGATTTGATTGGTGCATGTTGTGTTGCATTGGAGAATTTCGCTTTTTCCTTCATGTATGTTGAGACCTACTGCTGCAGAGGCTGCTGCTACACTGGTCGTCTTCTTTTGCATTTGTTGTTGCGTGTGCGATAGAAGAGTCAGGTTATCTGCGAAGCGCAGATCGTCCAGCTGCGTCCTAACTGTCCAGTTGATACCGTGCTTCCCTCCAGATGTTGACGTCTTCATAATCCAGTCGATGGCCAGGAGAAAGAGAAAGGGTGAGAGTAAGCAACCTTGCCTGTCACCGGTCTTCACCTTGAACGAGTCTGTTAGCTCTCCGTCGTGTATGATTTTAGATACCTTAGGCTGCTATATAATAAAGAGTCATATGGATATCAAGGTTATCGGTTAGTAACCTTCTTGAACTGTTTACCTTTGATACACAGGAGATAATTTTGTTTCAATCTAGTTTCAGAGCATTGATGCGATAGGCTACCTAATTAATCTTGGGACTAATAGCATGTGAGTTCGGTTATGACTAAACGGCTTTGGCATATGGAAAAAACTATCTTATCATAGTATAAGCTGGCTAGCGAGGGAGAGTTATGGTCAATCTACTGGAGTGTTACTTAATTTATTTCTGATTCGAATTAGGAAAAAAGACACATGAATAAAAATATGCATTGTACGACCAAAATACACAAAGTTTTAGAATGATACAATTCTGACCAAACTAGCAGTTTAGAGTAGAAAAATGGAGTATGAAGGCCACGTCTAAGTCCCAATAATTTGAAAGTAAAACAAAATATGATAATGAATCATACATCAACCGAATTCTTAAGGTATACAATATAAGATAGGAACAAAAATAAATGCTGGTATTTAGAAGATTTTGGAACGGATAATAATGTTTTCAAAATAAGCCTTTATTGTTTATCACCATCTCTTTCTTGTATTCCCTCTTCATAACATCAGTCTTATCTTAAATCATCATCATTATTTCATATCTTTACCATTGTACGGTTAATAGTATTACTAATTAAATGAAGAAAAACGTATCCTATATTGAGTAAATGATTTCAAAATGAGAACTTAATTTTCAATTAGAGTTATGGAAATTAGTGTTTTTACACATTTGAAGTCATTAATCAATCATTATTAGACCATCATTAGAAACCTGGAGGTACTGGATGGCCGTTTCGTCCTGGTATGAGACTCATCAGCAGTGCGCAACAACAACTCCCTAACCTCGCAGGATTCGAACCTGGGACCTTCGGTATTGTGCGCAAACGCCTAAACATCGAACTACTGGGCCGGCATCCAACGGTGTTAATGTCTAACTCTGACTGATCTAGGGATTTTGCACGACCTCACCCATAACCTATTTGCCTTAGAACTTCAACAAACAGTTATCTTTTTTTTCTAAAATGACAAATAAACCAAGTAGATTTATACTTACAGCATTGTATGTATTTTTAATAGTTCATTGATCATCAACTATCTGTGTGAGCTCAGTAGTTGAATGCTTATTTATGTTACTCACTACAGCAGGAAGGATTCATTTGTAAAATTCAACATAATTTTCTGGTATTATAATATTAATGCCAGCTGTTAATAAATAAAATGTAACATTTCTGTTTGACACTTGCAAATCCACACGTTTTTTTAATGGCTTTCATTTTTGTTCACGATACTTGACATATCTTAATGAATAGAAATCCAAATGTATTCAAGATTAATCAATTTTCAATAGTTTGTGGCAATTAAAATTCACTTGTTTTATATTATTTGATTTAATTATATAGTAGTATTGTTCTGTTTACTTAAATTTTGTTGAAAAACAGGAAATTTCATTGCATTAATTAGACAATTGATTAAGCTGTATTCCATGCTAATTAGAATTTTGCATTGAAACATGAAACAAATCAAACAAAATCTGCTCGCCTTCATTTTCTCTGTGAAAAAATACATTGTAACTATGTACTAAGAAGTAAAAGTTTCTTTTGCACCTAATTTAATTGGATTTGATGGATACAGTAACACGACAGTCAAGATCTTTTGCTTTTAACTGTCTATCATTTAAAGTTTCCGAAACACTAATTTTTTAGAAATCAAATCGGTTTTTTCGATGCTAAAAGAAATTTTTATCTTTTGTGTGTACCCACTTAGAAGTTTGAATGGCACAAATAGGACAGTTTTTTTACTAGACTCACATGTTTCTTTTTGGTGGAGGATAAAATGCAGTGTGAAGGCTGCAATAAGTGATGTCACAACATTTTGCACCAGACTTTCCCTGCCTACATATAAGAGGTGTTCAAGTTACTCTCATGTTGACTGTGTAGAGTATGTTGCTCTAAATAGTCTCTACAAAACTATTGAGGCTATTGAATTGCTAAACACATCTAGAAAACTGCTTTCCGATAATGCCAGTAGCAGATTAGCAACTGTCAGATATCGAGAAAGTAATTACCATCATCATGAGTCCAGCCTTAAGTAAAACCGAAACATTTACGTTTGACCCTCATCGTAATATAGCAGGTGAAAAAAATATACGTAGGAAAGGTGACAAGGATTAGGGAACGGCACTTCAAGAAGAAACAAACCAAAGAGTATTTCATGATGTGTGAATGGATGGATTCAGCTAGGAAAACTTACGACAACACAACACAGGCTTTGCAGAAGCACGTTTGTTACCAAAACGGAACGTGAGAATGAGAAGATTACAGAAAACAAACCTCAAAGCCTATTGAAATAAACTTCTTGAATAGGTCAAGTGTTTCTACAAGTTAAGAGCCCACAAAGAAGGAACCAAAGTCAGACTTGAACTTGACCCAAGTTATATTAAGTCTCTGTTAAGCAAATTTCTCCAGAAACAGTATCACGGGCTAGTATACCCAAGCTTTACAGAGTAAAAAAAGAGTGAATTCTGAAAGTATGCAAGCAAGCCACCTCTTAAAAGTTCCTATTGCTACCTTTGAGCAAATAAAAATAATGTTGGAAAATCCGTTAAAACTGATTGGATCCGGTATATATATCCATGCTGATCTCAGCCTGGTTTATCATATTAAGAGACGAAATTCAGAAGTAAAAATAAATAAGCACAGTCGAAACGGTGAAAAACCATATGTTTTAGGGTTTTCAAATCCTCAAGGTTCTGGGCAAGACGGTCTCAAAGCCACTCTTGGTGGTACGGTCAGTCCTTGCACATAACTGAATGTATGCTGTACAATATAGTAGGACTCAAAAATGTGGCAGTCACAGAAAACTTTGATTTCATTGCTATTTCAGAAACATGGCTAACTTTAGTGAAATTAAAGTGCTCGGTTTCTTACTTTTCACGGTCGACAGACTAAACCGTAGGGTGGTAAGATCACCCAGTGAGTAGAAAACGCCTTAACAATACGAGCTGTTAAGATAGTGGCTATCGTCTAAGGCATATGGCTCTCTGTTGGTTAAAATGCAAGGGGCAAGACATTGAATTAATCATAGTATATAGCAGGTTAGAATGTGTATTAGATAACTTCCTTTTAAATAAACTTAAATCCCTGTCGAACAAGTGTAAAAGCCTCATAGAAGGTTGCTTCAATACACCCTCTGTAAAATAGGGAAACCTAGATTTAGGGTAATGTATATTTATGTGTATAGACACAATCCAAGCAGTTCAGCAAAAGTATGAGAAGCAGTTAGCATAATCTGTAATCAAACAACCGATAAGGCTGTTCAGAAGAAGCACGAGCCTTTGGATTCCCAGCCTAATTAAGGAAAGTAGTACATCTCAGATGATACAAGAAGATCCAGACAGACTATTTAGGAACGGTTTTCACCATGGAATTTCTGTTAGACGAAGGACTGGATCCAAGTGGGATACCACCAAATCATCTACTCATGTAGAGATTGATCAAGACGAGGTAGTTAAGTCCTCAATTACTTTGGACATGGAGAAATCAACATGACCTGATGAAATACACCCAAAAATCTTGAGACAAGTTGCGTAACATATTGCTGCTTTGCTGACCACGATATTAGATGTGTTACTCGATCAGAGTGAGTTATTTGTAGACTGAAAGGATACAATTGTCACTCCAGTTCATAAGACCGTATCAAGACAATTTTCATCAAACTATCAGTGCCGTAGTTAAAACAATAAAAATAATAATCGAAAAGGCAATCATGATCTTCGTTGAAACAAATAACATTTTAAACATTTAACAAAGTGGCTCTAGGAAAAGATAATCATGCACAAGAAACCTGTTTATAGCAAGAGATCCGTAGGCAAACTCGCTAGATAATGGAAAATCAGTGGATATTATCTAAATGAACTACAGCAAAGCACTCGATAGAGTTCCAGATAATAGACTCCTCTTAAACCTGGAGTTACAGGAGATGCAGACGAAAGTGCACTTTCCACTGACTGTGACGTTTCGATTAGCTGGTCTTAAACGTGGCTAATGCCTTACAAAGCAACCAAGTGTGTCTACATGCAAAGACAAATAGGTACAGCATTAGGGTAGAGTCTTAGACGATTTCGAAATGATATTTGGACATTAGTAATCCACAATCATAAGGCAATAGCTTACTGCCGTTCAGTTGCAGCTAAAACTGAAGACGAACAAAATATTTATGGGATACAGGTTTCCACACCAAGTTATCAACTTCTGGAATGTGTTACCCGAAGACATGTAGTCAGCAAGTTCTATCTTAATCCTTCAAACGAAAACGAAACACTCCGTAAAGCTTACTAGAAAAGGACTAACGGAGGCTATGAACCTTTTGTTTTTGACATACAAATAAAATAAAAAGTATTTTTACATATTTAACAACCACTGTCACTAACTCAACAACAAATGCAAGAGAAGACGACCAGTGTAGCAGCAGCCTCTGCAGCAGTAGGTCTCAACATACATGAAGGAAAAAGCGAAATTCTCCAATGCAACACAACATGCACCAATCAAATCACTCTTGATGGAGATGCCTTGGAGGACGTTAACACTTTTACATACCTGGACAGCATCATTAACAACCAAGGTGGATCGGATGCAGATGTGAGGGCACGGATTGGCAGAGCAAGGGCTGCATTTCTACAGTTGAAGAATATCTGGAACTCCAGACAACTTTCAAACAAAACCAAAATCAGGATCTTCAATACAAATGTCAAGACAGTTCTACTGTATGGAGCGGAAACATGGAGAACTACCAAAGCCATCATCCAGAAGATACAAGTGTTTATTAACAGTTGTTTTCGCAAAATACTTCGTATTCGTTGGCCAGACACCATCAGTAACAACGAACTGTGGGAGAGAACAAACCAGATTCCACTGGGGGATGAAATCAGGAAGAAGCGGTGGAAGTGGATAGGACACACATTGCGGAAAGCACCAACTGCGTCACGAGACAAGCCCTCACATACAACCCTCAAGGCAAAAGGAAAAGAGGAAGGCCAAAGAATACATTACGCCGAGGAATAGAGAAAGATATGAGAGGAATGAACAAACATTGGACAGAACTGGAAAGGGAAGCCCAGGACAGAGTTGGTTGGAGAAAACTGGTGGGCGGCCTATGCTCCATTGGGGGTAACAGTCGTAAGTAAGTAAGTAAGTAACTGTCACTAACAACATCCTCTAATATTGTCATAATGAAAAAATCTGATCGTTTTGTGGTATTCCATTGAAATCGTTAATCGATCAATGTTAGACCACCATTAGAAACCTGGAAGCACTGAACAGCCGTTTCGTGCTACTATGAAGCTCATCAGCAGTGCACATCCATGATCCACACGCGCGGAAATCCAACCCGCAACCATCAGGTCAGGTCACAACTTCAGACGCCACCAAGGAAATTTATAGCTTATACTAAAGTTTGTAGTACAGATGAATTCTCTAATATAAGTGTTCACATTTCAAAATCTTCAATTATTGTTCAAGGCAATATAATGTTAGAATACATTGTTTATTCGCCATTGAGGTTTTGATTAAGGAGATGAGCACTGGTTATACATTTAAAACTAATCAATGAAATTTAATTTTACAAACTAGTGAAGCAGAAACATTTGCTTGTTGTTCATTCGATTATATTCAATATTTGGATAAAATTACTCAGTAATTGAATCAATAAACTTACCTAGTTTTAATAAAAACTGATTAACGCCCAAGTTTTAACATTTTTTTATTTTGAAAGGATTTGTTTATATGTTAAAATTTTGTCTATTAATTAAATAATGTGATTGTTAGTTTAGGAGAAAGCCAGACATTTTTTTATAGTTACTTACAACATTAGGATTTAAATTAGTTTATAATTCTCAAGTTACCTTGTTGCTTTTTGCTGATGGTGAATGTTCTTCATTGTGTCAAAATGTAGTTTAAGTGTTAATTATAACAAATTCTAGAATATTTCAAAAGTCCATACAGTATCATTTGAGTGCTTCTTTTTTTATAAAAAATATTTTCATCAAGTGACATTTAAGCTCTTTTAATTGAACGAACACAGTTGTAATTTTAAACTAAAGAATAAGTGTTTCAATTATCGATCGATTTCTGCAATCAGATTTTTATGATATAGAATGATTTCTTATTTGTAAATTTGTTTTGATGTAGTTTGAGCTCTTTAACGAACTGACCTGCCAAACATATCAATCTTGTAATCAAACTTGTAAATTAATTCATATCAAAAGCAGTTTTAGTTGACAGATGTCACATACAATGCTGTTGATATCACTAAATTATTTGTTGTTCAATTTTCATGATCATAAATCAAGCATAGAAAAAGACTGTCACATATGATGAATGGTTTAATAATTTATCACGTGAAGTATTTCATTTTGATCTTTCGTTAGGGTTAGACAGTAATGTTCGCTGTAAAAAGCATATCTTGTTAAGTAACTTTTGAAAAGTTGTTGTTTGTGTAAGTATTTCTCGTTCTAAGCTAAAAATTTAGCTAGGATGTTATTCAGTATCTAGAGAATTAGGCATTTGTAAGGCTTTATTAGTGCAGAATCCATAATAGAGAAAGTATCATACGATATGTTGAATAATAATTTTAGATAAGTTTGAATATTTCACTCGGTATCGTTTCATTTTATTTTATGGAAATTAATAACAAATGCAGAGTAGTTGTAATAATTCTAAGTTCAGTGATTTAAATACTACATGAACTCATTCGGTTACATTTCATGTCATAATTAATTCTTAAATCTAATCTTGATTTTACTGTCTTTCATTTGAAAAAACAGATAAATAGAAGGATATCAGATTCCAAAGTTTCAATTGTTACAATACTATGTTTTTTCGTCATTTAGAGTTATGGAGATCATTGCTTTTACACAGTGAAGTCATTAATCAATCATTGTTAGACCACCATAAGAAACCTGGAAGCACTGGACGGCAGTCTCTTTATGGCATAGGAGTCATCAGAAGTGCGCATCCACGAATTCTGATACTCGCGCGTTTCTAATGGTTGTCTAACAATGATTGATTGATGAATTCAGTGTTTAAAAATACTATATCATTACTGTACAAAATTATCTCTGAATTCGTGTATTTTATATCAGTATTAATAAATAGTGTTTATTCCTAGTCTTATGACTATTGAATGATTCTATTAGGATAAAATTAAATTAAATATTTGTTTTTAGTTCGTAAAAAGAAAAAAACTGAATAAGGCTCTATTTCTCTATAATACACTGACATTATTGCCTAATGAGTTAGATTATGTGAAAATATTTTCCCTTATTTTCCCATTTAAAATGACAAAATCCTCATTTTCTTTATTATTCTATTGTTTACTAGTGTAGATAATTAAATATCATGTTACATAAGTTTAATTAACTTTCTGTGACTATAAAATAATATAATAAAAAGGATAACCTATAAAAATTACTTAGTGTGAACAAATTTTGAGGTCATTTTATTATTCAAAACGAAATTAAAAAGCATATTTGTAGGTCTAACAACAAAATATTACAGTTCTTTATAATTATCTACAGTTCTAAGATATAATTTTTTTTCAAAAATGCAACTGAAGTGAAACTAATTTTTCATCCATAATATTATGAGTCTCGAGAACTCTTCTACTATGTTCAGTTCGACTATAAAACTCTCATCCTTTAATGACATTCCAAAAGATTTTCCAAGTGTTTCATTGGTTACTATAAGAAAATAATAGATCTTTGCCTTTTTTTATGTCCATTCAATTTTAGAAATAATGTAGATAGTTATTTGGTGCATAGGATAAATACGGTAAGAAGAAAAATCGAATGACAGTATCTTTGTGTTTCTATGCAGTTATTATGAATAAACTACTTGATTCTTGTTGAACTGTTCCTGTGGTATTAATGTCAAACTTCTGAGCTAATTTTCATTTAATGTTAAAAATTCACAAATTCTAAACTTATTCATCATTACAAACACGATAGCAAATTTTATCGAAATATCTTTTGTATCATAATTTCAATAAAACTTTTAAAGCTTTAGTTAAACTGATCATTTCTTTAGCAATATGGAAGAGTTCTTCTTTGAAAATTTCATTTTAAGTCTGTATGTATAACAAAATGCTAATTTAATTTCAAACTAGTGCCCAACTATTTGTTTCCATGAATTCGTGATGTTTAAAACAAAATCTATTCAATGATCATTATGAGAAAAAATATAATTTATTTGTAATTTCAAATCATTATCTCTGAAGTCATTATGCATTATTATTATTATTATTATTATTAATGATAAATACAAGTATTCGTAGTGTTACAATTCGTGAAATACACTAATAAATTGAATTTTAAAACTATTTCATGAGAAAAGCCAATTTCGTTTAAAAGTGTGAAATTGTGAAATTCTGTACTGTAATTGGGCTACAGAAAATACACTTCAGCATAAATTTGTTTTGCATTAGAAAAAACTGCCGATAACATTTATATTCTTTTTCAGTTTTTTTTCTGATAATAACAATCATAAATAACTTCACCGTAATACTTTCCCATCCTTTGGATAATTTAGTCGATATGTGTGATATTGAAATATCACCAGTATGTGTTACACAGAATGAATGAGAAATAATTGACATTTAACAATGAATGTTTTTGTGCTGCAAAAAAGATAAGCTTATTCATTGTATGAATAATTTTGTGTACAAATTAGAAAATAGGCTGGTTGTTGTTAGTTCATATGATTCAATATCGATGGTATAGTTAAAAACTAAGAAAGAAAACCTCTCATCATTATCATGCATGGCTATTTCTTAGTTAACAGTGTGTTGATTTATCTACACAGTTAACATTCAATTTCAGTAGTATATCAACCAATGGATAAAATATTCAAAGAAACAGTAATCCATCTTGAAAATAGTTCTCATCATATCAGATATTACATATTCATTTTCTACTTGAGTTAACAATTCCAAATGACTAAACCAGTTTTTTTTGTGACTGACGGTAAAACATGAATACACTAAAAAAGTTGGGAAAACCTTAAATACTACTGACAAATAGTTTTGCATGAAATGAAGCGTACAGAATAAATTATTCAATACAATGTTGGCATTATAAGTGTCAATGATTTAGCGTAAAATTATCAAGAAAGGATTAAAAAAAAATAATTCCACTTTATTTCTCGTAGATTGAAAATCTTTTCCTTAAACTTGAAATAATGTTATCTAATAGTAACAAGCTAGACGTTTGCCCAGTTGTTTTTATTAGTATTATTGTGATAGAAAGGAGTATATGTATGTATATATACTCAGTCATTTTGAAAATTTGGCTCTGTGATCATTTGGTATCATTGATGATATCTATTTCACGAACACGATTTCTAAACTAAACAGATCACAATTCTCGAGAATTAATTTTACTATTGATTGATTGATTATGATTGATAACAGTTTGTTCATCTCGAAATGAGTAAAATCAACGATAATACGAATTCATTCTCATGATTATTGTCAAACAATCTTAGTTGGCGTCACTTTTTTAAGTTTAAGCTAAGAAAGCGATCGTTTGCTCCCCTAATTTTGGTCAGATTTGTAGATTCAGCTTATCAGTCAGCATAAGAGCAACTAAAAAAATAAACGAACGGAGTCAATAATAAAGAATTAAATGAAATTCAGTGAAAAAAAATTTGGTTTTCGATTATTCCAGTTGCTCACGTTGTACACTTGTATCTATAGTCAATTTATAAATAAAACTAGTCTGTTGAAAAGTGCGAGGATGACTGCATCATATCATTTGTCAAAGAAATTTGACAACGAAAGAAAGACGAAGACAAATTTGTGAAGGAAAATTGTCCACTTGATGTGTACGAGATTGTTAAAGAATAAATTAAGGACATCAAAGTAACAATCACAAATAATTAAGATTAAAATTAGAATGATTAGTAGGATGTCATGAAGCCAAATTAGCAATTTTGAAAATTCAATGTTAGTCGCATACAAGAATGTGATGCCTTGCATAGATTTCTTTTGTACACAGAGTTCAGGTTTAAAATGATGTATGACTAACGCCGTTGCCGTGCATAGGTTCTTCATTTTTGCTCATTTTAAAACAAATCTCCTGACTACAAAGATTACTTTGAATGAATTGTTATGTGGGTCTGCGTGATCAGGGTTCCCATGATAGTCTAATATTAAACTTCACTTTTGCAATTCACCTTTCGAAAAACACTCAAGATGTGTTCAGAAAGTACCCGCTTAGTGTGGCTAATGTACATGTGCTTTAAGAGCAAGTGACCTTATAAATGCACATTGATGTAGCCCAACGCGGGAGTATGTCATCGATGCATCCATAAATAATAGTACGTCTGGAGTGGATTACATCAAGCCTGGCGGCATAAAGTTTGTCTTAAGAATCCTGTTAGACGATTATTCAAAATTTCCACAGCACTTTATTCTCCTTTGCACTCAGTGATCATTAGGACAGTTTTCTTAGGGACTATATGTGGTCTTACAGAAACAGTACTTAGCAACTTGATTATGCAATTCAGTGAAGACTAATAAATCTTCAAGTATAATGTATGAAAAAGATGACAATCAACTAACTGTGTTGATAAAAAAATAACTCTCTGTAGTTTCTTGTGCTTTTCATTAGCAGATTTACCATTATAATTGCTTAGTTTATACACTCAACAAGGAGAAATCGTTTGTGCCCACAATTTTTGCCAGCATCTGTGGAGACCACAACAGGTGAAATAACAAGACATCCAAATACTTAACTATCTAAGGAACCAGTAACTTAGTTGAAGATTAATAACGAGGATGAGATAATTCTAGTATGAAATAGGAAACATATTTGCATTTTATATTTTGTAAAATAAATGTTTCAGAATTTTAGTTTAAATTAATTTTGGAAAAACTTTACAGCCTTGCAAGAACTAAGAAATAAGTTAAATAAAATTTAAAATTCCCACTTATAGTAAATTCAGTTACATTTTCTCAAAATTGTTAATAAGTTATTAGTTTGTATTTAAACCATACAATTTTGAAATAATATGAACAGCTGTTTACACATACTATTCTATCAATTTCTAATTAAATATGAAATGTAGATTGAAATGGGAAACTAGCGTGTGTTAATAAAAAAAAAATAATCATCTAGGTTGTGAGTTAAACAAATGGTTCAAAAATCAAGATTGTCTGTTGCAATCTCACAGTGAATAAAAAGATGAACCGTTATTGATTTGTGTGAACATTTTTCAATATTAAGCAATATCCACTGATTTAGGACCATCTGCCTTCTGTCTGTTTGTATTCCTTGATGTTGTTGATATGAAGTCCTATATATGCCCATATGTAGTGTTCAGTAATAAATTTTACTAAATTTAATTCTTAGAAATCTAATAAGATTTTTGGCACTAGTAGTTATTTAGTTATAATTATGATTGATAATTCATTATTCAATGAATTCTTCAATTAATGACAAGTATTATCAACGATGAACTTGCATGGATGATAAGTAGACTGCTGATCGATAAATGTGAGGCCATATGATGTGATTACTCAACGAAATGAAGATTACTTCAAATGTTTGAATGAATATAGATAGTTTCATTAGCTACAATGTTCAATTTTTCAGAAAATACAAATGAGTGGCTTATTCACTGAATATTAAACATTTTATAGATGCATGATTGAATGATGAGTGTCATTCAGCATTCAACTTAAACAATACCTGGCTATTAGAATTATCATTATCTGTGTACAAATAATGGATTTAGCAATATATGCAAAGTCGTGTAATTACACCCCATAGTGTCTGTATCAAAAGGCCAGTTTTTTGTTTATTTTTATCAATGCAGAAACTGAATTTCATGTAAATCGATTTTTCTCGTACTGTTTCTTTAAACAACTATCAATATCATTAATTATGTTGTTGTTTGATTTGTAAAATAACGGTGTGAATGGTTGCTCAAAAAAAAAATATTAATAATAATAAATATATAACTCGTCATTTGATTGAATCAACTTTTAATATGTACCTTCGTAGTTCATTCAATATTTTCTAATTCAAACACGTGACAGATTATGGCATTTTTAATTGGTAATCAATGCAACCACATATCCTCAATAGAAAAAAAACCTTTAGGACATAAATAACACACGGTCATTTAATAAGTTGATCAGTCGATAGTGTGTAGGTGTATTCATAAAGAAAAGTGATCAATATTGTTTGTAAAAATATCCTACTTAGGATTATTAGACCTTTTTTTAATTTTAACTTCAAGTCATTTGTTCATGGTCATTATTCTTCTTGTTGACCAGAAATTATTTGTTTTACTGAAATGATAATCTCTGATTGGAAATAAGATCAGTTTTTCTATGAATTAACAACGTTATGTAAAAGAAAATTAGGTCAAATTGATCATTGACGAATATTAACGGTTTGTAAATGAATATATTCACTATTGGATTGATTATGTTTTTATATTTGGATGCAATGAATTCAAACATACGGAAGTAAAACAAAAGGCGTCATCAGTAAAGACAAGTTGGTTATATTAATTTTGTATGTGAAATCAATTATTTATGTTTATGGACTAAAACGGTATGTTCAATATTCACTTGTTTAATAAAAGCACATTGGCAATTTAAATGTTAAGTATCGATATGAAACTGTTAATTTACATCTAACCTTATTTAAACAACCATCGTAAACTAGGAAGAAATATACATTCGTCTTATTCTTCTGCCGTGCTGTTCAACGATACGTATCCACAACCCCGTGGGGCGTTGAAATCAGGAGTTTCAGGTCTTATACCGAGCCCCTCACTTTTTGACTCATTGATGTATAACTAAGATCAGCTAGTGGTAGTAGTAACAGAACAATGTAAACGTTTAAATGAAGTTACGAGAAACTTTATACTGTATTTTAACAAGTTGTTATATGCCTAGATTATGCTTCGACGTAGTCTGTTTTGTAAGTACTAGACTATAGACTTCAATCAGTTGACTAACAATTTATTAATTATTAAAATCCACTATACCTTATAAACATCACACACACACACTAATGGATTCATTGTCTGATAGCATGGTATTAGCTACATCCAAGATTATTGACAATGTGTTTTCTGATAACCTCAGATGATTGTGTTCCAACTATAAAATAGCTACATTGAAAAACAAGAAATAGGTCTTCATTGTTACTCATAATTGACAAAAGTGTAATGCAGTAGGAGTGCAGTGATAGATTAGTAATTTCACGATTGAACTAACTAAATATTATATACTATATTATACACATGAGATTTATATCCATGTCACACTGTCCCAAGATTATAGGCTATTTGTAAGAAAGTTTTTAATAGCAATAATCAAAATAATTGCTTAACCCAATATTATACAATTAGTACAGTATGGAGTTTTCACTATATGACGGATTAAAGCATTTCTCTTACCATTCTTATTTGTTGCATAGATGTGCTAGGTAGAGCATTGTAGGACCTTTAATACTTTTGCTAACATAAAATTGAATCTGTTGTGCCCGCTGCGTCTTGTTCTACGGGAAGTTAAACAAGAAGAAAAATGTGATTGATTGTCTGTAGTTTGTAAGATTTTAGATATCAGTGCTCAGCTATATTCATAAGCACACACAATATATCTTACTAACTCCTCACTTCTACCTGCAGCACAATGAAGTATCTTTTCAAAAGCTAAAGAAACGATAATATGGAAAAGTAGACGGGCAGTTTTAAAAAAACATACATGAGTTTACATTCATAAAGGTACTGGGGATGTTGATTATGCCTATATTTCTATAATGGGCCCTGTCATATAATTAGATATGAAAGTACAAGAATGACATCCTGTTTTATTATAGAAATTATAAAGTCAAAAATGTATTTTAATGAAATCATGTTAAAAATACTGATGTATTTTTAGCCTTTATTTGGGGTACTTTGACTATTCCTGCTAATCTAAGTAAGAAGTAAAAATCTAGTTTGATCATTTTAACAACCGCTTCCGTTCAATCATTTTTTGTCACTAATCTGATAATCAGTCACAGAAAAAGGACGTTTTCGTTAAGAGATTTAAATTCAATTGGAGTGGTGTGGATTGTGTTTCATATTGTTATTGGTATCATTTATTTTGGTAAAATTTGACAAATTCATGAAATTTCTTTGAAGTTTTGTCTCATTAGAATAAACAATTAGCCGTTCGGTCGGAAACACAAAGATCGGCGGGAACTACTTAAAATAACAGAGAAGGTTATTCTGCTTTTGTCTCATAGAAATAGACTCTCGTGAAGGTCAGGCTGTTAACTAACTTCGACGTCAGTAAATTTATGATACGCAGCAACACGTGTTATCTGTATGAGCGACCGATGACCGAACGAGTTCTACCATTCATTAAAGCTGCTAAATTAAACAGTCATTGCAGTCCCTTGTTTGATGTTCGATGGTTAATGTCATTTGAACGGACGTATGTTTGATGTTACTTAGAACTTGTGAATATGATACTGCTTATAATCTACATACTCTTTTTAATTCTGCTGATTTGATAAACATTTTGGCCGTTGTTATTGTAACTGGAAGTAAGTTCCCGTGCTTTATCACAAAATCCATATTAATTATAATTTGAAAAGTTATTTCTTGCAAATATGGTTTGTAATAAAACTGAAATTCACTTATGAAAAATGTTTACATGAGTGATAAGTATCACTCGTGAAGCGCTTATCGAAATGTATATTTTTTGACTACTGAATAAAATCTCTTCTGGTTCAGCTAATCCGATAAAACCAACGGGACGATATGTCTGCAAACATGAAAAAGTGATTTAAAAATGTTTACATTAAAAATCAGACATTTTTCAATGTTCTAAGTTTCGATTTTTTTGCGTCCAGTTTCATAAGATAAATAATTAGTTTGTGAGAAGTAACGAAATTTGTACATACAGTGTCTCAAACATTAAATAAGATGGTTTATTGAAATTCCATATAAATTTTAGTACTACTGCTGTGCAAATCATGTTTGTGTCAAATGTTATCTCGATATTTAATGATATAATTGAAGGTAATTAACTAGAAAAACCTGAACCCGCATCATAGTCATTTAGTCTCAAGTAATGTCTTCAAAAGAATACGATAGTCAAATTAATTGATCATTCAAAGTTGGATAATGTAATAGTTATTCAATTTTTTTTCAAATACCTGGTCAAATTCTATCGATTACGTTGTAATCTAGTTAACAGTTTATGTAGTTCAACTATACGTACATTGCTTATTATTTTTTTATCATGATTTTTAAAAAATTATAACATTTATCATTATCTAAAGATGAGTTTGGTGTTGAATACACTTTCTTATTAAAAGTGAGTAGAATTTAAATCGAATAGTACATATGGTACATATGGCACGATATCATTGGGATTGCGGTCATCTCCTGCTTTGTTAGTGTCCGTGAACATCAGTGAAGTTATTCAATTTCAATCTCAAATGAAAGTAATCCGTATCATAAAGAAGCGTAAGATATCGACTAATATTCACGAAATCGAACGAGATCAATTAATTTCATGGTGTTGTGTGGACACATGTTTCAAAATAATTACAAATTTTCTGACGATAACTGCCTATCAATGTTGATATTTTTATTTAAACATGAAAGTAGTGCCTACTACTTTAAAAAATAAACTATTGCATAATTGTTAGGATATTCATCAAATATCCTAAGAGAATTATCTTTGTAACTCTAATTCTGTTGGTCAATTCCTACCGGTCAATACTATGGTCGTCCTACTTATCAGAGTCACGTACTTCAATGTTGTATTCTACAAACATCCAGAAAGTACGAGGTCCGATTCCAAAAGAGAATCAGGATCCCGGAATAGGGATCCTGGTCCGCGGCCGGGTCCGGATCATAAAACGTTACAGATAATGCGTATTTATACAGTTAGGTCGAACAAGAAACAACAGTGAATTCTGTGACATTGACAGTTAGGATAATTAACGGAAAACATGTTCTACTTCACATCAAGTCTTCTTCTTTTACTCAATGGGGGTTGGGACACTCAGATTAGAGTAGCATGTTGTGTCACTGGATGCTAAATAAATGATAAATATTTTAGATTGGTTTATAATTTCCAGCGCACACGGAATTATAAGATATGAAATATTAATTAATAGTTAAATTCTTTTTTCTTTTTTTTAATTATTGCTATTGCCTATAATTTTTGGGAAAATAAAAAAGCCTTTTAAAAAACGTTGAAGAGTGGCTGAAAGTAGAACATAGGAAGCGTGATCAGTCTTACTTAGAGCTCGACCACTGGATTAACCTACACCACTGTGTTTGTATTAACAATTATAATTGAAATTAATGCCTTTTATTTCAAACGACCAATGCGTTGTCCACTGATCCATTGAGTTTAGATAGACACCGGTTTGTGCAACGGTGATCTTCCGTAACAACAAAAGCAGGAATAATAAAACGGAAGCTGAAGCGATTCCATGAAATGAGCTTGTATAAATTAGTGTAATAAGAGTGGGAGTTGTCACTGATAATTTGAATTTGGAATCCAAGAACTACCATTCGAATTAAACATTTTCTACTCAGATGTTTGAAAGTAGTTCATTCGCTCACATGTAATTTATTTACATATCTAAATATGCGACAAATCGTACAGCGAAGTTCGCTTTAGCAGCTAGTTCTGAACAGACATCATAGAAGGTGGTAAGAACCAGGATGGTTTTATCCTTGTTCTTACATATTGTTGGGGACGATAGATCCCCAGAACTAGCTTGACAAATGCCTTATTCTGGATTTCACGTTTGCGAGCATGGGCTGATCAGTTGATCTTGAGATTTCATTTCCCACCAGGAAAATCCTTGGCTATGATTGGCTGCTGTGTATTTTATTGTGCTATTTTTGTAACTGTTCTAAGGACGTTTATATGATGTATAAACAAACGAGATTTGTGTGCTTATGCATTGTGCTTGCTGGATGTTTGTAGAATATACTTTCTACGCTTATCGAGACTTCGCTTTTGTCGTTTTCGGATCAAGGTAGCCTACCTGGACGCTGGTTCATCGTCTCGTTCTGGTTTATCGACTAAGGTGAACCCGTAATAGCTTCAAGCGTACCCAGTGATGAACCTAACACATATTGGCTCACTAATGACGAAATAAACCTGTCTTTAACAAGTATTCTGCATTAGAACAGCTCTTTATGCAAATAAGTAAATCATAAACATAGGGTAAAAACACAATATATAACTCAGAAGATTAATTTCTATACCACAGCATTTACCGGACAATATCACAACATAGACAAATCGTCAACTTCAGGTTATAATGTAAATATCATACTAATAATGATAATAGTGAAAATTACGTTATCAAACAATCTGTAAACAAACAGCTTGAATACCGACACATTTTATCTTTTCAACTTCAAACTATTCATCAAAAAAATGAATATAATCTATTTTTGAACGTTACTCATTGTCAAACTTCAGAATTAATATTGAGTTCCAACGTAATATCTACTCAATAGTAGTATAACTATTTAAACTAAAATGTTTGTTTTTCGATTGCACACATTACCTGATCACATGTTTCTTATTTGTGTTGAAAACAATTTTAATAAGAATACTAGTTAAATCTCAATTTTTTCACAAAGTCTATAACAAAACAACTCATGTGTTGTTTTTTGTTATATGGAATTCAAACCGAAAAAAATAAATAAACAAGTTGCTGAAATATATACTTAAAGCTGAAATGATGTTTTTCTTCATGTTATCTTGTTAAACAAACATATAAATAGGTTAACTCACCATCAGTGTAGATATTCTATGAAAATAAATGCTTTCAAATGCCTTGGTGTCAGTTATTTCTAGATTTCATAGCCTATATTGTGTAAGGAATAACCATTTGTTAAGAAATTATTCTCACATTAAATGGACTCCAAAAGCTACACACTCTAATTTGTATATTAACAGTTCAAATCACTGCTAGAATGTGTATACATACACATCGACAAAGCAGGATTTACTGTAAATAAGTCAGTACTAGCTCTGATTTCAAATAGAAATATATTCTTGACAAAAATTAATTTTGTTAAGTTCATGAGGTGTTTGTTGTGCAAACAGCTCTGAAAAAAACATTTTGTTGAGATTACATTGTGTTACTTACAAGTAGTACAATACAAAACAAAAAATTTTCAGGTGATGTGATAAAAAGCACTAAAATGTATATATAAATTTTTCAAGGGATTTGTAAAAGAAAAGTCGATCATTTCTAATAATTTGATGCAAGCAAAAGTATTAATTTATTATTGTTAACGAAAGCTTTTTTGCAGTACTGAAAAGTTCTCAATGATACCATCGCCTAATTTTTGCCTCCATTTTTATAAAGCATTATCATACATCTGTTCTAATTACGTGAAATAAATGCACTCAGTCGATTTGTGAGTATTTTCTATTGATATATTTTGTATACAGGAAATTCTTAGTTTCCCCCATGATTAAGAAGAACTATCGTATTGAGAAATGTTTATCGGGTATGGTTGAATAGACTGAAATAATTCATTGTTCATCCTGGAAGTATGAGTATAGAATTTTTCTCAGATTTAAGGAAATAAACAAACTTTTAATCTTTTAAATCATGCTATCATTTTAAGACAACGACTAGTTAGAAAGCTTTTTTTTATCAACAGTACACAAGGAGCCGGTTATACGTGCACTTCATTAGTTTGTCTCTAATATTTCAGAATAGAACTTTGGTTAAGATGCTATCAAACCTTGTACGTAGATTTCATCTACAAGATACTGCGTAAATTTAAGAAAAAATTTTAATGATAAGAGAACAAAGGACATTAATTTTGTTATATTTGCGCATAAGCCCTTAGCCAGTAAGTATTTATTGAAGAATGGTGAAATATCCCAAAATTATTGATTGAAGACTAATAGACATTATAAAAAGTTGCATCCAACTTGCAAGTTAAAATGCCCCTCCCTAATTCGACTATTTTACCTATCTGTAGAAATAAATTATTTACATTAGGAAAAACTGTGTACTTTCATAAACGTGTTGTAAATAGTTATCTCAGCAATAATGCACCCTTTAGTATTTTTTATTAGTCAATAAATGTTGTCAGTCTGTAACTTCACAAGTATATAAATATATTTATGGCTAGAATTAATGTATGAAGAAAAGTATATCAATGATCTGATCAATTTTGTTGGTTAGACCCACGATTTTTTTTTAATATTTGTTTTTACTCATTACAATTTGCTTTTTTTTCGTTTATTTATGTAGATCGCTTAAATGCAAACTTACTTATTCCATTTTTCCTTAAATGCATTAAATCATTTTATGGACGTTTAAATGATAAAAGAAAAAGTTAAACGTATAAAATTATACAAACTGACACCAGTTCATCAAATGTAAATTAAATGAAGTATTTTTTTTAGAAATAATAATGGTATATATATATATATATTTTTTTTTTAAAAAAAAAATTCCGTCATGCACAACAAAAACAATTGTTTTTAAACTGTAAAACTTAGTTATTTTCAATTTTCAATGTTAATTGAAATACTAATTGATATACTGTTGTTCAACAAAAACTAAACAATTCGATATAATGAAACATGGCAGTTATTCGAAGTTAAATGATACTGTAAGGCTTCAAATTAATTAGAAATTAAAGTATTCAATGAATTATCATAAGATTCCGCTTAAACATTTTCAACATAATACTTTTTGACTGTCATGACATGATAATGGTTATGTAAAAAAAAACTCATTTTACGATATAAAATACATTATTTATCTGTTGTTAGTCAATCGTTTCATATCCACATATAAAAAAAAATATGATTCATCAGTACTGATCATAAAACTATATTCAGAACATTGGGTTTGTAAAGATTGTTTCAAGTTTCATTGGCATGTTAGCCAAACAAAGAGAATCAGATTATCGATTGCGAACGAACTGTAATCTCGAATTATTGTGTTTAAGATCCGAATTTGTGAAAGATTTTGCGCAAACATTATAAAATGATGAACGGATTATATAAACTAAGTTTTGGAGACTTTTGAGTTTGATTGAAGATGCGAAACAAACAGAAAGTTTGTTGAAGAGAACAAATTTAATAAAATAAAGTCACCATTTTTTTGCATATGTTTATGTTGAAAAACAAGGGCTGAACTACAATTCACCAATCATCCAATTGATTCGTCTGAGTAGATTTAAATCAGAACAGAATGGCCATTACATTCTATATCCATTGTACCAAAATTGATATGCACGCAAAGCTCATATTGTTTATTAAAAGTTGAGTACTTTTAAATTATGTAAACTAATTGATGAAAATAAACATTTGTACATCTGCATGTATGTATCTATGTAGAGAGAGGACAAATTGGAAGGATGGATTATCAACAGATTAAAAATAAACAATAGATTATAAATTCACAAAAACAATTTATTGAATAAGTTTGTAAATACTAACTAAAAGAAGGTTTATAGTACTTCTTTCCAAAGGTCAATGAAAAAATGATGCAGAATTTCTTAATCAGAAGAATAAATTATTTAGGAAAATTTACTTAGTCTACATGAAAAAGTTTTTTGTTTACCTCTGAGATTTTCCTTTTAAATGATTGAATACATCAATGTGAAATTATAAAAACCGATTTATTAGCAATAATAAAGCTAAATTTTGATGTAAGGTTAAATGTTTGTAATCAGATTCACATTTTCGATTGAATCTCCCAAGGATTATATTTACTTTTCTCTCTTTATTCTTTGTATTATTCCAGAAAAGTGATTCCACCAAATGATACTGGGTCTTCAAGTCAAGAAGCTCAGTTATCACCACAAACTCCTGCAACTGTGAAACCGCGACGAGGATCTATATTTGTTTCAGCACTTGCAGCGGAACAACATGGAGCATCACCTTCATCGACAGATAATACGTAAGTTAGTGTACCGATCACAACACCAATAGTGTATTAGATTGAATTAATTGTTGTTTGTGTCTATGAAATCAAAATTTTCTTATGAATAATGTGGTAATTACCTTGTAGTCGTTGGACATTTGTCAATAACTACTGAAAGATGTAGAACATTTTACATCAGTAGAATTTGAATATTAATTCAAATACATGCAATTTTATTATTGAAGAAAATGTTTTGCAATAAATATTACAGTAACATTTGATGATACAACTAATAAGGAATGTGGGCTTATGAATAGTCCTTGATTGTAATATAAATTACAATGACATCATTAAAAGTGATAAGTTCGTCAAATGATATGCTTGAAACTATTACGAGTTCAACTTACTCGGTAAAAACGGGAGTGAAGCAATAATACAGTGACACGATAGGCTATCCTGATTCCATTGTCGCCGGCCCTGCTAACTATATACAAAGAAGTCTTGATAAGGCGTAGAAAGTGTATTCTACAAGCACCCAGAAAATATGAGGTTAACTAAGCACACAAATCGAGATTATTTATACATGATAGAAACGTCCTTGGGAGAACTACAAAAATAGCGAACTAAAATCATACATCCACCCATGACAGTCAAGGATTTTCCCAGTGGGAAAAGTAACCTCAAGGTCAACTGATCAGCCCATGCGCGAAAACACAAAATCCAAAAACTAGGACCCTTATCAAGTGAGTTCTGGGGATCTAAAGTCCCTAACAAAAAGATATTTACGTATAAAAACTTAATCATCTCTAGACACCTTAGTTGAAAGTGTTTAGTGTAAAAAATTATTTTCCTTTTACTAATTTGAATTACCGTTGTGTTTAATAGATTCATGCCTAAAGTAAACTCAGAATATATTGAAAACTAAGATGAAACGAACAAATTCAAGTAATATGAATTGATCACACTGGATTGTTTTGTGACACTACAAACGATGGAGGCTGGTGCGATGAATTTAAAAAGGAACAAATGTGCTAAAAGGATTACAAAATATATTCTGAGAGAAAAAACAACTGAAGAATGTTTTCGTTAACAGTGAAACATGCCAAAAAGAACATGTATTGTAGTATTATTCACCTCACTCAAATCAAAAGTATCAAAAGAAAGTCTATCCTAGCTCCTCACCAATCCCACAGATCTCTCAGAATATTGGAAGTTTCACTGTAAAAGTTTAAAAGAACTTTCAATTTATACTTAAGTGTATATTTTAGCACTTAATTCTAAAAACAGGCGGAAAGAATATCGATCGGATCAACAATATCGGAACTTATTCTGGAGGCATCGATGCACAGACTAGGAGTCTCATTTTTATCAGTGTTCGAGCCGAAAATGTGGATTCATTGTGTGGATGACAGATTCATCATCCAAAAATCAGCTAAGGTGGAAATGAAATTCTCGATAGAAAAGAAGTCGAATAACGAATTGTCAATATTGGATGTAACGATGATCGGAACCGACAGAGAAAAACTGTAGAATCAGGTATTTTGGAAGCTAACTTACAAAGATCAAATTCTCAAATGCAATAGCAACAGTTCAAGAATCGATAACCAAATAGATCAGTCTACCATATACAAAAGATATCAGGAGTCACAACGAGATTATTAGAGCCGTTTAGAACAGATACAGCATATTGATGTATTTATATTGACTTGGTTATTGGTAATATTTTGGGGGTTTTTCCCTAGTAAAGCAAAAACAGATCACCTACTATTCATCAAGACTTTTACAAATAGTAATATTAAAGTTAAGACTGACTATTTTATTATCGTATAGAAAATCTTACTTAGAAATGATGAAACCTATGATTAGGTTAAAACATTTACTCATCTGAACAACGGTAAACTTCAAAATTATTTAGCTTTAATATACATCATTTTAAATGGGAATGCATTTCCTTGAGAACTAATTGACTCACTGCAATTTTTCCAAGAACAATTCTCAAAATTATTTTGTCATTCTCATTGTGTTAAACAAGTCAGAAACTAAGATAAATAGATGACATTGTTTGGTAGTCACAACCTTCCAATAAACTTACTGAAATTGATAATGTTAAAAAAATTACAATTCACCGGTTTGATTGTATTTTACAAAGAAATCGTGAATCACTCATTTTTAGACCACTATTCGAAACCTGGAATAACTAGACGGCCGTTTTGGCCAAGTATGCTCATCCACGAACCCCGAGAGCGAACACTTAACCTCAAGACCATTAAGCTGGCATCCGACGGCATTAATGTCTAACTTTGATTACTCTAAGTATTTTGCACGACCACACTCAAAGGTTCTCAATTTGATTCCTAAGAGCGGAGTTCGTGGATGCGCATTGTTAAAGGTTCCATACTAGAATGAAACTGATTGTATTTATTTATTCTATATACAATCCTAAATCGTATTTCCGAATTTTTAACAACTTTTTAATCCGTGTGTTTTCAATCACTCTTCAATACAAAAAAAACTCTACCGACTAGTCGAACAAATTTTAAAAAAAAAACAGACTCTATTCCAAGTTGAAATGTCTCTTAAAAAACTTAGCAGAAATATTTTGATTTGTTCATTGAAAATTTTCATGTGTGTATGAATAAGAAGAAGAAAAAAGAATTCAATCATAAAGCAGAACAAAAAAAATAGATTAAATTTATTCAAACCACCGACAATTTATGGTGCTTAGAAAAAAAGAAAGAAAGAAAAAAAAACAGAAAACGAAAACGCACAACAATATTAAACACTCATTGAATTATTAGAATATCAAACGTTTCACTACCAAAAAATGTCTTCACTGCCTTCTTTTGATTTTTATTCAATGACTAGTCAAGGCGAGCATAACTAATCAACAACAATCATTATGCAGAAGTTGATTGGAACAATCAAAATAGAATAAAATAAAAGTTATATACACATAGTGAATTCAATGAAGAGAAGAGGAAGAAAGAGAAAGAAAAAGTCGTGAATACACGAAACTTTACTATGCATAATTTCAGTTGGTTATTGTGTGTGCTCTAAGTAAAACGACAGAAAAAAAGGGGAGAAGTGATAATCACAAACAACACACAAGGATAAAATGTATATATTGTTCAACTTATTTTTATTCTGTTAATTAATGAAAATAACTAAATTATCAGGGGAGTTGGGCTGTTTGCTTACTAACTATATATATATATATATATATATATATATATATATATATATATATATATATATATACATATATATACATATATATATATGTATATGTAAGAATGACCCTCTTACTATAGTTCAACATTTCTCTTGATATATTTCTCACTCTTGGAAATAAAACTTACACTGAAATCACAACTACATAGAATGTGTTGCAACATGCAACGATGTTGATGTCTAGCTTCAATCAGTCCACAGTTTTGCTTGTTCTCATCCATCATCTTTGGTGGGTAATGCTTCAAGTTTCTAGCACTGGTCCAAAAAATTGATCGATTCGTTCATTTTTATTAGTATTATCACGGGGAAAGCATTACAATTACAATAATAATTATTAGCCCTATCGGAATCTGTCAAGAAATGTACAATGAAGGGAATTTTTAGTTTACTTGTCCGTTAGATAAGTGTTAGTTAGAACTGGAATAGAAAATTGAGGCAACCTAGCTGTAAAAGCAGGCGAGTTAAAAAACACATTTGAGATACATTCAAAAGTGGCAATCTGATTCATGAAAGGTACCCAGTGAAGCAAAAGTATATGGAAAACTTCCAGAATAAATATACATTACTTAAGTTCGCTTCAATTCCTATCATAATAATGAAACATTTAAATTCTACTAAAATCGAAAGAGTAAAGCAAATAATAGCAATTAATGTAGCGAACGATCAAACATAAATTATATGCTTCAGAAACAAATAAATGTATGGGATAATGATGAAAGTCAAAAAAAATTGGGGAAGGATGTGGAATATATACATCACTATTACTGAAAATGATCTCTGATTCGGGAGTAGTCACCATCTGACACTATGCATAAACTTACATTTCTTCATAGTTTTATTCTATACTCCTATTATTATGCCACCAATAACGTCAGTTTATACTGCTACTTCTTTAGTTTATTATATACGTAAGGGTAGGACGTGTCTTGTCTACTCTGTTTCATTACCTACCGATGTCAACTAAAAGCAAAACAGCAATCAGGTGTTTTGCTCGAGTCATCTATTGGGCCTTTAGTAAACATCTTAACCTTTCAGCTTAGCACCGTTTTGTTTAACTAATTAGTAACCACTTATAGTGCAGAACCCTCATAAACTAGAACAAATGAATTTTCCAGTAACGCTGAGATTGCAACAGTTTCAATGTCAAGCAAAAGTTCATAACGTTTATTCCTGCACTTGTTGTAACTCAATAAATAGGCATAACTTGAATTGATACATATTTCATTGTTCATTTTGATAGAATGAATTCAATTTGTCATTGATAAAAGTATCTGTCAATCACTCATACTGTTTTATCACTACATTACATATTTTCAACTTACTACAAGTTCTTGTGGGTTTTTTATTAGTGTATTCGGAATAATAATAATAATGTTTTAAATGGTATCATTTTCGCACCTTACGTAACACTTTCAAACAATCATAATCAATAATTTTATGACATCCAAATAGATGAACCTAAATATTGGGGACCGAAAATTTCTAATGCATTTCGGTTTCGAAATTTCTCGCCACTGTAAACACAAGTATATTTTATTGCGAATATTCCATTTCAAGACCAATGAGTCAATACCAAATGACCTAGATTTTTAAACACAGAAAACAATTCGTCACACAATCGTTCTCTATTCACCTAGATTGTAATAATAATAATAATAATAATAATAATAATAATAATAATAATAATAATAATAATAATGGTAATTATTATTACTATCATTGAAAAGAATACTGATCGTCGGATAGACAATCAACCGGAATAAATAAAGTATTGATTTTCAGTGTTCAGTGTACCTGTCCTTAAAAATAATCATCCTATTGATAATCAAATGTTTCATTTATTTTCTTTTGATATTTGTAAATTTTATCAGTATTATTATTACACTATAACATTGTATAATATTATTCATTTCTCTTCTACTACAATGATGATGATTATTATTATTATCTCAGTGTGATTGTAAGAACTTTTATTCAATGAACGAATGAAGACTATGTATATAAATACATAGATCTATCCATCAACATAGACATGCACAGGACGACATATCAACGCAAAAATCCATATGTATATATATATATATATGCGTATGGATTGTTGATACATAATTCTTGCATCTTCCTATCATTATAATACTGGTTATTCGTATATAATTATTTTATTTTCTAATTTTACTTAATTTCTGTAAAAAAAAATAATTAGAACAACACTAATATTTATTTTATAAATAACCGACAACAAAAAAATTAAACTGGAATGTGATATTCATGACAGTATATATTTACAATTATTGATTTGTCCAGTGAAATTTACCACATACCATATTTTTTCCCTACTGTTGTTTCAAAATGACTTATCATCAAAGCAAGTAGGAATCACATTGCTTATCAAAATGTATCATCAATCAGTGTCAGTGAATGCTTCACAATTTTATTGAATATTTATGCTAATTTAAAAGAGTCATGTGGAAGAAATGTTGTACTTTAGGCTGTATCAAAAGTATTGATCAACATCATCATTGTCATCGTCAAAATAAACAACATCAGAAGAATTCATCGAAGTGTAAAATAAATAAACATTCTTCAACAAATTTAGAGCCTAGTTCATCTTTATTATTGGTGAATTCGTCAATCACAAAACATGTCGAAGATAATCATTGTGTCAATGCAAAATGTGATCCGTTGACCGCTTCTGGAAGTTCTACTATGAATGATCAAATAAGTATTCAGAATATAGTTGACTGTAATGATCACAGGAGTATGACGACGTCGTCTACTGTTGCTAATACTACTACTACTACTACTATCACCGCTACTACGACTACAACAACAACAACAACGACAACTGATATGACTACTATATCTGCGCCTCCTGCCATGACTACTGTAACAACTTCAGATTTTAGTATAATAACTTTGATTCAACTTGGAACTGTTAGTGAATATAATCGTCCTTCACTACCGATTACTTTAATTAATAGCAGCACTGTTGATATTATTACTACTACTACTACTAATACTCCTATTAGTACTCATACAAGTGATAAAGATAATAATAATATTAGTAATAATAATTATAATAGTGAATCAAAAGATACAAGTTTGATTGCCTACCCTCCGTCTAATATAACTAATTCAGCTGTAATAATGCGTCCAAGTAAGCCATTAGCAACATTTGTAAATAGAATTGAAAAAGAGGAAGAAGGTAATAGGCCATTTAATCAATTATTTAGGCGATCGATTTCTAATATTCATTTTGCAACAAGTAATCATGCTTATTCTCATTGTAATCATCATCCTACATTTTTTTTACCTCGTACACCAACTGATCCGAACACTTCAAATTCAATTAACAATGATTCGTTTGAATCACAATTAATGAATAAAAAAATTCCTATACGTAGAGGATCTATGATTGTCAGACTGGGTCGATCCAGTACAGGTGGAGTGACTGTTGGTACCAGTACTAGTACATCAAGTACAAATGGAATAACTGGTGTTTTATCAGATTCATCTGTTGAAGGTGTGATTGTGACACCATTTGCTCAAGTACTTGTTAGTATGCAACGAATACGGAATGCATTTATCAGGTTAACCGCTGCTCAAGTATCAAATAGGTAAGTATTTAACATTTTTTACGAATTCAGAAAAAAAACATGTTATACTGTTTGCCATTGTTTAACTCATGTACTTCCGTAATGTCATGCGATTAAGTTTACTATAGATTATATGTGGATATGTATTTCTTCCTCAACTAAGAGACTTGTCTGTTGAATTATTATTATTATTAGCATTCGATTGAAATTTGATTCCTAATATGCTTGTGAAATGGTACTCGTCACTTTATACTAAAGTACATTGTCATAGTTTTCTCTTTTCAAGATTATATTCATGATGGGAGTGTTAGTGTCAATGAAATACTAATTACCGCTAACCAGTGTTATTTTTACAATCACTATCATATGTAATAATATGTTTTTATACAGTCGTGTTTATTAGAACAGGCTTTTAAACATTAATACCTGAAAGGATTCATCATGTAAACTAACTATCAAAGCGTATCGCTTGGATTTAGTGAAATTTGAGTTTAGTCAATCTGGATAATAAAAGATTAACTAGCCTAAGCAGAGATGGTTTCGAATTTCACCAAATAAATCCATCTATGTTGATGTGGAGTAAAATCTGGCTAGCAAGGGGAATCGAGAATGTGTGTTCGTCTTGCGCACAATTCATCAGCTATATTAAAAGTAATCTGCACAAGATGTCCATGTGATAATCAAGACTGATCAGATTTCAGTTGAAAAAATTATCAACAGTGGGATAATTCAAATCATATGAGATGGAATTTAAACTATCAATGGCTTATAGTTCATTGAATCGTAATTGGTAAAAAGCCATTTTTAGAACACATGAATAAACGTAATAAGCTATAATTTCTTGTTGATATGCAATTCTCATACCTACTGAATAAGTATCAAAGTTAGATGTAGAATATTTTTGAATTAATTCGGAAAAGATGCTAATCTAACACTTAGCAAGTAATAGAATTGAGCCGAAATTATGCACTTGCTGAGTAAACAGCACTTGACAGATATCTACTTATCTTACAATGTCAGCTGATTTTGAACGATGAAATTTAATAGTATCATGTTAAGTTTTTAAAAACTTAGTATGATTGATGGTTTTTCTTGTGCCGTTATCATATAAAAGACAGCAGAAATTGAGAAGGATAGAAAGTGGCAGTTTTTGTTTGAAGCAGATTCTGTCAAGTCTAGCCTATTTTAGTCTATCATAATCGATAATTGAAAAAAAAGAACTAAGGTTTAGATTTCCTAGTAGTTTATGGATAAGTACAAGTTATCATTCGGAATTCAACATAATCAGCTAGCTAAATATTTGATTTATGAGATCAGAAATAGGAGTTGAACAGTCAATTATTTAATAAGATCTCATAAATTTCTGAATAAGCTTTATAAATAAATACATACTTGTCTTTGATAATATATGGATGTCTGACAAGCTGTATTCCTTTTAGTTGTCGATTCGTTGTAATGCTGAATAGATTGGAGTTTCACCACCAAACCAAACCACGAAAATTGAGAGAATTGATTTAAAACCCTTTATGATATTTGACGTTGTCAAGGTAAATCTATTCGTAAATATTTGATGAAACTGGTATGAGTATCACTGATCAAAAATGAAAATATGATCAAGAAAAAGACCAATGAATAGTGACTTTTTCATTTTGCAACAGTCTGTATCTTTAATTACCAAGTCCGATTAATTTTATCATTACCACCCAGCTTTTCGTAGAACAAACTGAATAATTTTTACGTAATCTTAAAAAACTATCTTACTTTTCTAAATTATTTCAACATGTGAATATCGATCCGTAAACGTAATAACTAACAGATAAATCGGATTTTGTCACATTCGTCAGAAAAAAACGTTTTTCAATGTGATTTTCTCTCGATTTAAAAACTTAAGTTTAAACGCTATGAAAATACTAGGCATCTGGGTGAATTCGACTGTATGAATTTTGACACTTTTCTTCTTTTGCAATCGTATGACTTTCTCAGTTGAATTAGCTTCGATCACTAGTAAGTCCTAACAAATATGATGTGTATAACTAAGTGAATGTAAATGGAATAGAGTAAAGCAAAATGAATTACTACTCACAAGCCGATGTTATACATAATTTAATAATTTTGTCTATAACAAAATACAGAATTTATAGTAAATTTCAATACATATATATATATATATATGTATATATGTATATATATATATATATTTAATTATTAGTTTTATGTGAAACTATTGATCATTGAGTTCAGTTGTATGTAATTTGATCAGGTTGAATAAACAGAAAAATACATGAACTGTAAAACAATTATTTCATAAGAAAGAAGAAAAAAAACTGATCACAATAAAAGGCATATGAAAAATTGATTATTTTTCCCAGTTTTTCATTAGTCCGTGATATAAAACTTTGGACATTGAACAATCTACATATTCTTTATGAATAATGATTCAAGTAGACTTGCCAAAAACGAGCATCTGATGATATATTCTAGAAATTCCAGTGTGAACATCCATGAGCATGAAGGAAGTGAGACGAACATGATGATGGTAGGATAGTGTGAATTAACTTGGTTTAGACATATAAGCCATTGTATGCCTACTCAGTAGCCTATAGGTGAAGTACAGGTTATTAAACTTGATAAATTTGGATTTTATTCTTAATCAGGCTTTGGGTGTTAACTACTACAAATTCTTGTGTTAGAACGAAACATTTGTTTTGCGATTGTCTTCCTAAGGTTAAGTTCAGAATGAAAGCAATGATATCCAAGTTTCATTTTTTCAGCGTAACTGGTACAGAGAAACATTTAATAATAATAATAATAATAATAATAATAATAATAATAATATTATTATTATAAACAAACACTTAATTTTCATTATTAAGATCAAGAACTTTAACAGGTCAATGTGTGTAGATGAACAAGAACCTATTTCTAGGTAATAAATAATTAGTTTTCTTGTAACTTCCTATGAATAAGGTTAATCTTTTATTTTGAATATTATTAATTTCTGTAAACGCACGTAGAAAGTTTGTGATTCTTTCCTTTTTTTAAGTTCATACAAACTTTGTTAATTAAGTTGTACACATATGAAATGAAAAAAATTAATCAAACAGCTTTTAAATACTTATTTAGAATATATAGTAGCTGGGATTAATTTTCCGCCTGGAGCCCTTCTAGGATTACTGCCGGTCCCAAGCCCGGAGGAGGGTTGGGCATGGGTTTCGTGATCCCATTCAGTATAAATCGAACTTGCTAAAAAATCGCTAACCAGAAAAATAGTCTAATTAATTACGTCAACAGGCGTAATTGAGTATGAGTTGAATTCTAAGTGGGCTCACTGCTTTAACGGGCCGGGATTTGATCCCAGTGTGGACGAATGATCGAGTAAGCAGTGAGATCAATCTTCCTTTCGATTTCCCTATACCATACTTGGCTGAACCTTGCTCGTGCAACAGCAGTGATAAGTAGCCAAATACGGATTTGCGGATGAACTTCTTTCATGCATTCATCCACGCAGATAGATATGAGATTGAAAAGTGTACAAGCAAAATAAAGGGAATAGGAAAGGGCGATTGCGCCAACTCAATGTGATGAAGCATGACTAAGAATTTACAGTCAGAAAAAATAAGCGGCACACACTCAAATAAATACAACCAAGGTTTTAAGCCAACGGTTGAGAGGGTCAAAAGACTATAAAGGGTAATTACCTTGTCCAAAAGCTAAAACAAATCCGCACACATACTACAAGCGTCTTGTTAATTCAGAAGTGTAGTGTCAAATATGAGATATCTACTGTTTCGTTAATTCCCCTTACGCATATCAGTTTATACAGTTTTGTGAATTACAAAATGTTGTTAGTCTTGGCAGTTCGATTAATAATTCGGTTAATGAGGCATGCACTTTATTCCCTATTAGACCACCATATTTAACTTTCATCGATGTACAGATTCGATTGATAGTACATGATTTTAAGTAGTAACGGTAAACAACCTAATCAGTTTTAGTTCCGACAACAGTCCCGTCAGAAGCTATTTATAAATCGATATTTATAAACCGGTAACTAAAACTCATTGTAATGGCTCATCATGACTCAAACACTCATGGGCTGGTACACAGTAATTATCGGACTATAATAATACATGACAGGTTGCTCACAACCAAGATATGAGCACTGGAGAACATGATAAGAGGTTAATAATTATTTATCAGTAATTTGGATATAAAATAACACCAGTTTACGTGTTAAAAGGAAGCTTACAATATGGAAAGGATAAAAAATAGGTTTGTAGTGTATTATTAGTGTATTTTTTTTTCAGTAAATTAATTCAATTTTTTTTGCTTGAAATGTAAGCTATATATTTAAACATCAACGAAATTACTTGTATTTAGTTTGAGAATCAATTCGTCTATAACTTGGAATGAGAGTTTTCAAGATAGTATTAGTAATATTGTATATTGTAGATCAGTTAACAATTCAACTTATTGAATTATGTAATAAATAGAGTAATATGGATTGTTTAAAGCTACGGTAAATAAGAAAGTGTGTACTTGTTACTGAATATAAAATGCATTTATGCTACATGTTATTTAAATATATGAAACTTATGTTCAATCCAATTACTTATAATCAAACTTGAGAATGTTAACACTGACACTGTGAGTGATAAATGCATAGCACTACGTGACTTAGAGTTTTACATTTATAGCTAATCAATAATACACCATTCGAGTAAAGACAAAAGACATATTTTTTTAAGAATAATCAAAAACCTAACAAGAGCGTGGTTCATGATTAATTTACATAGATTACAGTCACACAACATTGAAAGTTACCATAACTACGGCAAAAAAAATTGTCCACCAGCAAACATTGATACTTATGTTTAAAAATTCGGTCTAAACAGATATTCGTTAAGATTGACTATTATAATTGCTGTGATGAAATAATTTGTTTGTTTGTCGAATTTGTTAAAGCTGAAGTATATGCTAATAGAAACTCATTACTTTTGGTTTTGAACTATGTAAATGCATACTCTCAAACCCATTCACGTTTACAACAGTATGCCTTGGGATTCACGTTCCAATACAACACATGCAGATTTACCCGGTTGATAAATCTTAGACGGGAAGAAATGCGTGTCTTGGATTCTACACTTGACCACTTTTCAACTGGACTTAAAAAGATTCTCGTCTATGTAATTTTAACAGAATAGGCATAAAGATATTCTCGGTTAGTTTTTGTAGTTCATTGTTATTGTTGACCTAGATCATTATGACTGCTGTTCGTTGTGGTTATTTTTTTTAGCTGTAATATGGTCTAATGTTATTTATAGGTGAATCATTGTTGTGAGTAACTTGTTTATGATGTCGAATCACATTAAGTCTGCCTTCATTTACATACTGAATAACTTAATTTTCTGTTTACGTTTTAACATATATATCACATGCTGTATTAAGTTTAAAAATGACAACAAAATTTTCGTATGACAATTCTCAAGTCTAAAGTTGATAAAAGGAAGCTAACAGCATTTTAGTAAATGAAAAGCATAAACAAATCTAATGAGTATTAGTAGAAAGTTTGCATTTACCTATATTTGTTGAATCGAAACTCAATCGACCAGTATTATGCATTTTTGTTTTTGGTATATTTTAATTATGGTCAACAACAGAATATCGATTGTACTTTTGAAAATGCCGCTGAAAACGCCCATCTACTAACGTGAATCGATCGATTTCAGTCTTGGATATCATTAACAGTCAAAAACTGATCATTATGAATAATTTCATAGCGTTTAGACAATTTAACAGCTATCGGGACGTAGTAGTATACTGGCTAACGTGTTAATAAGTTCAGTGTTTCAGTGCAAACATTAATAATGCGTTGTAGATAGATCTCGACAACAAGTTTCATATGGAATTTGACTTCTAGTCACAGTCAAATTATCTCATTTGGCTTTTCATCTAAGCTGCATACAACTGTATACAAGTTTCATAAGTGATCATTAAAATCATTTCAATCTATAGATGGTCATTTGGAGAACGCAATTATTTAGGAATTATTGGAAATAAACATTTTCAGGATATAATTTAAAGAACACTGTAAATTCGATAATTTCAATCTTTTAAATTATCGTCTAATTGTCATTGTCATTTTCCCATACGTGTGACCTACATCTATCATCTGCCTGTAGTACCATGATGAAAAAGTGGGTGAAAATAAATTAATTTTTCATTCAATGTCAATTAAGTCAAAATTTAATTGGAGGTTAAGCTTGATTATTGGTTGATAAGTATGGTATTTGTTTAATCCCTAACTTCGATAGCGTGACATTGATCAGTTTCATTGTGGCAATTTCTATTAGTAACGCGACATCATGGTGTGATATGTTTGTACGCTAAACGGTTGCTGCCAATCAATAAGAAGTCCTGAATGTAACATCTAAATAATGTGTACATATTGCTACATTAATAAGACTAGCCATCATAACTAATTCAAAGCTAAGGACTGTAAAACCACTACATTTTTGCGTAAATGTTCTATTATTTAGGCTTTAATTGTCTTTCGAATAGTCATCATCAGCACGAACTGAAAACTTCCTAAAAGTAAAGTCGATCGATGATAACTTTCTATAAATACATTAGTCCTACTGTGAGCCATTTGTAGCTGAAATAGCGGATTGGCTACTTCTGCAAATGTTGACATGAATTTGACTTGAAGACAGAACATCAGGGGCCTTATAATTACATAAATATATATACTTATTGGTGACAACTAGTTCAGTATGTGATCTTAAATGATCCATCTATAACCACTTGTTGCCTCTGAAAACAATTAAAGTTTATCGTAATTTTCTTCAAGTAAAAATCTTTCAAAGTCCTAGAAAACAAATTAAAACAAAATTTTCAATGAAGTATGAATATAAAATAAATTGTGAAACATATTTTCAGGATATTTAATTTATCAAAAATAAAGGAAACTAATAAAAGTTACATTTTTTTTATTTGTTTGAATATAACATTTCAAGCGAAAAATCGGTATGAAATGAAGTAATTTTTTTTCATTAGCCTGAATTTGCATTTGAGATAATGCGATTATTGATCGGTGATTTGTTTTCCATGAATTCTGTACATGTTTAAAATGTTACAAACTTTTCCCTAAATTTTAAAAAGTCCCAATAAAATATCCACCTGCACAGAATGTGGTTTCTTTTTGCAATGAAAATATATAAACAGAGACAGAATGTGGAATTTTTTTTTAAAAATGAATGATCTATATCTACTGATTCTTGAAATATATGTATATACAATAATATTCAGTCACATCTGGAGCTACAGAAGTAGAAAGTTGATATTGCATTAGTTAAGGTCAAACAAAAGTAAGGTCATATTGGCGTAGAATGCAACATTAAAACAAACGTTTTGCTTTATTTGTCGTAATTATTATTTCTAAGTGAAGTTTTTTTTTTCAAAAGAAAACGGACATGAATTTCTTCAGTTTAATCATTCATCCAACTTGTGTGTGGTCATTTCTACTTTTTTTCTGTCGACATTTCATCTACAAACAATGAAAGAGTTAATAAATTTTTAGTAGAATTTGTCATGTTTAATGTTAATTGTCAATTGTTAGTAGGACAAAAAAAGTGTGTGTAGATGACAGTTAGAAAGTTTACTTGTTAACACACGAATTTACACAGATGTTCAACTAAAGTCATCGTGGCCTTTTGTATTTGAGATTGTTAACCTGATATCATGATCAAGTGGTAAAAATAAACTTGCCTATTTCATTGTTACCTTAGACAGTTTACAACACAAACTGCATTCTAATCGAATAATTTGCACGAGTTTTATATTTCTAACGATCAACATGCGCACATTATCAGCTACCTTCGAGATGAATTTTAAAAATCTTTTTAAGAAGAGACTATCAACCTGGTACAGTTATGTGATGAATGAGATTGCCAACGTTAAACAGGTTGAAAACCATTCATCTTATAAATCTGTGTATTCAATGATTATTTACTAAAACGTGATCTATGTCATGCTTGTCTCATCCATAGTACCGATAGGATTCTGCCGATCAAGTTGCAATATGAACACGACTTAATGGTACTTGACAAGGTGTGAACTATTTTTTTATATTAGGATGGTTAGTTGTAGTCGATACTGTAAGCAGTAAGCAGTCATTGTAACTGATAAAATTATTAGATTTCACTTTTTTAAACAAAATTGCAATTGTACTTTTCGATAAATCAGTGGCTAAATATCATCTTTTTTAAAATGTTCATTCAACACTTTTTTTCTGACAGAATATTTGTCGTGTATTAAGTATTTGCCTTACATTGTTACACTTTTATTCAAACATGATTTGTACATATTGGTTACCAAATAAAAAATAATTATCCCATAAATACAAATACTTAACAAATATGCATGAAAAAAACCTAATAGTTTAAAATCATATCATTTAACGTATCAATATGGTTTTAAACAAAAGTACACCATACATTTTATCATAAAATAAACCATTTTTTATTTAAACGAGAATTTGGCATTATTTATTTTTCCCTTTTGTACAATCAAAATAAATTTGATTTTTCTTGATGGGAAAATATTCACTGAACATTTTACTCATAATAGAACATTAATAAACATAAAAATTTCATTTATCAATGTTAATAACACTGGGTCTTTTGTTCAGAGGTGAATGAATTCTACCGGGTGGTTGATAAAATAATTTATATCTATGCACTATTGATTTATTTTATTCATGCAGTTAATAAAAATGAGTTTATTAGATTGTTTTAGGAATGTGTAACATTTTCAGTTTATGTATTGGATCATTTTTGTTTATTGAACATAGTTAATTAATAGTTAAGGTATTATGTAGGATGTAAACAAGTAAAAAATCAAAAATTTATTCATCATTTGTAATTATTCTTCAGTATTAGGAGCTAAATGAGAAAACACAGTGTTTAACTATCCATTTGCTCATCGAATAAAAAATTGATAGGGTTGATTGTAAACCAGACCTACCATACTCAGCTGCGAAAAAAACTACCTCAGATTATCGACTGATACGGTTAGATGTCGAAAAAAATAATCATACATTTTTTTCAAATGAAAGTAACTATGATATTGAATAATAAGAACGTGGTATTTCCGCCGTTCAATACATCTATATTTACATTTTGATACTTAAAATAAATTTATAAATGGCGGAATAAATCTTAGCTGACCAGCATGACTAATAAGGAACATCGTTTGATGTTCATTGTAAAAAAACTGCCCACCAGTTTCTGCCTTTGTTGAAATTCATCAGCAACAACCACAAATAACATCAAAGTCAAGTTATTCATTTCTTATACAAGATGAGACATCATGTTTGCAAAAATAACAAGTTTGTGAAGAACATGAAATTTATATTAACACAGTCACCAGTGAAATGGTGACGATTAATTTTGGTAAAGATCATTTACACATTTGAAATCATCAATCAATCATTGTTAGACCAACGGAGTTAATGTCAAACTATGATTGATCTAGGGATTTCGCGCGACCTCACCCATTTTTCTTCGATAGTTACCGCCTATACCCGACAGGGTTGAACTCCATTGGTCACGTCTTCTCACTAGAACTCCAAGAATTTCCTCATGAAGCTAGTCACTAGTGAGCACATTTTACGATATTTTCAATTAGAGTTGATGATTTCAAATGAATAAAAACACTAATCTTCATAACTTCAATTGAAAACGATCATTTAGTTCCATTTAATGCATCCTAATGTATTTCAAATTAGGCAAGAAATGTAAATCTAAATTTGATTATAATATACGTTTAGGAACTTTTTAAGTATTTTTTCGTTCAGAAGATTTCTAATATAATGTTTATTAATCAATCATTCATTAACTGAAACTTGTGTTCCCAAACAGTTAACAAACTGAAATTTAATAAAAAGACTGTATTTGAGAATCTCAGGAGGAAGAAACGAAAATTAATTATAAACATTCTGTTATCATATGTGAAATACAAGAGAAGTGATGAGTTTATGATTAAACTTTCCATTGTACTAAAAGCCTACTTAGATCAAAAGTAACTATTATGAATGTAGAGCTTGATGACATAGGTTTCATTCTTACATAGAACATCAGTTCTCTGCGGGTATTCCTTACTGTCAGGTGCCTAATGGCAAAAAAGTTTAGACTTGAGGTTTTCTCCTAACTATCTTGAATTACTTTAAGCAATGAGAACAGATTAACACCATAGTAGTTAAACATGTATGACTTTGTCATATGTTTGCATTGTTTAACTTACATATAGTTGATAAATGTTTAACAAATAATTATGAGTAATTCATGCATTTACTTACAATTTTTTTGATTTCAAAATATCAAATATTTAAAAAAAAAATATCATTAAATATTTTTGTTCATTTAATGTTTTAACACGTACTTAAATGAAGTTTCCAAAAAAAGTGGTTTTATTCAAAATTTTCATTAATTCATTTCAAAGAAATTAAAACTTACCTACTTTGTGTTGAATGTGTTTAGAACATTTTTAAACTACATGACAAAGACATATTTGTAAAAATAACAAGGTCTACTGTTCTTTGTAATCAATTCAAGATGAGGGTACGCATTAGCAGGTGAAAATATTGTGCATGAAAGTTATCAGCAGTGAGTGAATAACAGTGAAGTCTAAACCGTAACTATTGTTCTACTTGAGATTAGTCAGCAGGGATCACCTAAGAAGCAGCTTCAGTATATTTTTATTGTTTCATCAAATAAATACAACCTAATTGAATGTTAAGATGATATTTATGATTTACTAAGTACTACTGAATTCTGGTTGTTAGTTCAAAAATTAATCAACAGGTTTATTGTGGACAAAAAAGTCGAAAGCAATAATGAATGGAACGAAAGTAGCGCGGAGTATTTTGGAAAATTTCTTGATAACATTTATTACATTAAAAAAAACTTCGTCATATGATATGGAATTTAGTCGGGTGGCTGTAATAGTTATAATATAAATTAGTAGTATGAAACAGAAACACTGATGGTCCAGAACATGTTACTACTGTTTTAGTTAGATGAAGTTGTTTATATCAAATCACTTCATAAGTACTATATAAACAATCCAAACACTAGGGAATCGTGAATATGTCTTTAGCTGTGACTAGTTTTTTTAAAAAATCTTGAAAGTTAACTAAGCCCCTTCATTGCAAACTAGTAGGTGTTTTTGCTGTGACAATCTAAATTTGAAATACATTTGTTGATATGTTAAATGGGCTAAAATCACTTAAGAATTTTACTGAAATTATCATTTCAGATCAAGATAATGACGAAATTTCCAAGGAAATCATCAAATAAATACAAAATTTTATTGTGAACAATTCATACAATGTATTCTCATTTTTAATTATTTGAATAAAAAAGCAATTTTATTCAAAACATACACGAACATCTTTTCATTTCTTCAAATGTTCAATATCAAAAGTAATTAATCTGTTTTGTTATTATACATTAAAACTAATCAAATTCTAGTTAATCTAAAAGAGGTGAATCAAATTTGTATTTATGTATACATTTATTGAATAATTTTGTAAACAATAAATCTGAGGAAAAAAAATATCCGGATTCAAGAAAAAAAGCAATACATACTGACTAAAAACTAGTGACCTTGAATTCAGGAAATTATTGTTTTTAATTGGAAATTCTATTTTATTTCTTTCTTCGAATAAAAGAATTACTTAACATTTTTTTTGTTCTTTTCTATTTTAACGCAGAAACAAAAGTGAAACAAGGTCACTCGAAACATTCACTCAAAATTAAATGGAAAAATAATTTCATCAGTTTCATTGTTTATATGAATGAAAATTAATTGAATTTTATAGTCTGGAATTAAATTATTAACTTCAAAATGAAAGATGCATAAATCATTCAAAATTTTATTTATTCCTGTAGCATAAAATCAAACCTTCCAAGTAGAGTGAGCATTTTTAAAACAAAAGATTTAGTTTAGTCTATTTTGTTAGCCAGTTGATGATTATCATTAATAAACTCTGTTTCCAGCTCTCCTGCTAGTTATTGGTTGTCAGCATTCAATAATCAGTTAGTTACTGATATTTTCATTCAAGGGGATATCATTTGTAGCGCACATAGATTAATAAAAATGCTTGAGACTCTCACGCTGGATAATTCTGGTTCGAAAACATGAGTTAGAATCAGTCCTCTCAAAACTGTAGATATGTCGTGCTGATGAATAAGCACTGGGCCGAGACCCAAGTCAAAAATTTCTTTGTCGACTACTTCTAATCATTTAGCATGGTGCAACTGTTGTTAAACCACTCATAGCAGCAGCAAAACTGTAACTCAATCAATAGAAATAGATCATCATTGAGAAGCATAAAATCATAATTTTAGTCACTGCATTTTGACTCATCATTTTGGCTGTGTTGTTTGTTTTTCAGTACCTGAGCTAAAGTCAAATTATGGAGTTATTTACATGTTCTTAACAAAATTAGACTAAACTCATATAAAGTAAGAACTGACATAGAACTAGCAATCATCTGTAAGCAGCATTTCAAAACATTTACACGTTTTTATTGATATATAATTCTAGTGTTATTCATTGTAACGTGATACCAAGCCTTCTTTCAGTTGAACTGTTCTTATTATAAGACTGGTAACAGATGGTTTTTAGACTAATTAAACGTTAGGAAATTAAAAAAAATTATACAATACAAACATTACAGTGTGTAGTAATTATTCTTTTTTTTCATTTTATTCATAAAGCTACTATCATCAATGCAATTTTGAAGCTTCCGCTTCATTCAATTACATTTAATCTTAAATGAATTCAAACTAAATTTTAAAAAGCTACTACTAGTCAAATAAAAATACACTAATTTAACAGATATGGCAGGTGGATGAAAAGTGATCATTTCAGATAATAATAAGTACAAAGCAATTTAGGAGTAACACAAGGAAAGTCGAGTGATGAAGGGAATTAGTTGTTCTCATTCTTTATCTAGTCAAATTGTATACATCGATCAGTGTAATCGATATATGCCTTGTAACAGTCACTGTGTCTTGTTTACTAATAAATAAATTGTACAGAAAAAGCTAAGAATATCAGTTTAGACAGTCAGTAATTTTGTGATTTTTGACGATGTATCTATGGAACTATTTGATCTCAATTTAAAATGTATTTTATCTAAAATAATGGAATTAGGAAACTATAAGTACTTTAAAAACTGTCTATTATCAATCTTTATTTTATTTTCTAACATTTTTAATTATGTTTTTATAACCAATTACCATATGTTTAGCATTGTGGTTTTCAAAACCATAATATTTAGATAGATTCAAAGGATGAGGCTTGATCACCGAGTTGTTTGGTCAACAAATGAATTAAAGTGAACTGAAAAGTTTGTAATTACTTCATCACATAACAAAATGTAAGAATCAATAATTTAGGAGAATGCATAATTACCGTTTGTTTTAAACTACAAAAAAAGTTAGGACAGTTCCATATTTGTAATTTTATTCAACGTTCTGCTAGACAATTAGAAAAGTATCTATCATGTGGGTGATTTATTATTCGATAAAATATGCCAAGCTAACGTTTTGTAAGCATTTTATTATCTTATCCAATATGGGAGACAACAGATGCAGTAATAAAACTTCTAACACACCTCAACATCTTCCTATCCAACACAATATCTAGGAAGGGAAAAAGGTATACTCTATTCAGAGTAAGTCATCCAGCAGAATAAATGCCTGTCAAGTGTTCAAGCAGTTTGTCAATAATCGCAAACGACTTTGACGAAGTGTTTAGGTCTTTTGTATTTCAGTCTAAACGGTAAAAGTCTGAGATTTAGGGGTGTAAGACTTATCTAAATAGTTTATCGTTCAATATTGCTATGAGAAATGTGTCAAACAAAGAAAATTTATTACACCAGGTCTAAAATCAACATAATTATGGTGAGACACATTCTTTATTATTGACGGTGTTTCTCTTTTCTCCCAAATATCTGGGTAGAAAATTTAAGGAGAATAATTAGTCAAAGTTGCTCGGTAATGGCGAGCATAAAATATTAATATAGTTGGGAATGGCAACGTGTTCTAAAGATAAATAAATAAACAAATTCAGGTAATTGTAGCATGTTCTTTCATTTTTTTTTTCTCTTGAAATTAAAAAAATAACCCAACCTCAAGCCACTGATATTATAAAAAAAACACTCGGATAATGCACGGGCATCTGAGTGGATATCTTCATTAATCAACTTGACATCTGTAAACTCGTTGAATAGATTTCACGCAGAAAGATATTGACAAGGCAGTAAGTAATGTTGATCTGTGATAAATTTCACTAGCATCTTGGTTTATGATGATTAGAGTTTTTGAGAGATGTATTGTCCATTGTCAAATTCCTATCATATGTAAAACATACAACTGATTCATTAAACAAACTGGTGTCATATGTGTTCAATGAAAGAGGGCGATTTTTACTATCTATTTCATGAAATAAACTAAAAGCCTGATATGCATTACTAGAAGAAAATATATCTTTCGTTATATATTGTTTTATGCCATTTGTAATCGTCGGATTTTTTTCAGTGGATAAAGTTTACTTTTATGAATAACGATGAAGGAAAAAAACTCTAACAAATCACGATATTTTTGTGGGACATTAAATTGACAATCTACGGTTGCTTAACTTGATATCGGAATTTTAAAAAAATAAGTCCGCAATTACATTTTCTTAAAGAATATTTCTCAGTTGTTTTATTCAATCAATACATTTATTGAATTTTGTTGCGAAAAACCAATAATGAGAGATCAATCAACATTGCTTGTTTAAATAAAAGCGAACAATTTTAATAATTATAGGTTATCTTTCATATTTGTTCTTTATATTGTTTTGTTGTTTGTTAAGGGAAAGGTGTTAGTGATATTTGCGGAATTTATTGACTGAGCGAGTATACGCGCACATACACATATGCGTAGATAATCAATGAACTGAATTCGTTGTTTGTGTAGAAAAAAAACAACATGAAAATAAAATTTAATTGCAAATCGATATTTTGCGAAACTTGTTTTAAGGAATAATATGAAATAATTTTTATTTTACGGTGGTCTTAATTTTAAATTGTGAACAAGACTGTTTTTTTCCCTAAGATATTTTGACGAGTTATAGATTTCATTTTAAAGTGCTCAACCACTACAGTTTAATAGTTATCACTAATGAATAAGATACCTAGGTAATATCGCGAATCAACAGAAGTTTAACACATACACCAACTGAGTGAGGTTAAGAGCTGTTGCACGAGACAGAAAGTCCTAGGTTTCACCTTCAGTGACGAGATCATGGATGTGTACATGTGATGAATCCTATCTTGCTAGTGCTTTCAGGCTTTTTGTCTGTCAGCTACGGAAACAAGTACGGTATTTTTGTATCAAGTCAGAATTTCTATGTCCAGTTATAATCATCTTGAATGAATTCTAAGTTAAATAAGAACCAATCATATTTTAGATAGCACCTCCTGAATTTTGGAGAAAAAATGAATACTCTCTATGGCTAAGTAGCATTCTGAAAATATAGCTGACATCCACCTCTAATTCCCGGGTGTGACTTTCAACCTCATTCCTAGCACTACTCCATAGCACTGTTTGGAAGCTAGTTAATGCTTTAAATTATGTTCTATGTCATTTTTGTATAGCTCAAAGATAGTTCATAAATCATAATTTCCCTAAATTAATGATACTGACGTACTACTGCCGTACGAGGTTTGTGAAGATTTTTATATCCAGGAGTGCCGTACCAGAACAAAAGCAATTTAAACTGACATCCAGTTTCTGATCATTTTTTGCCAGGCTTATTGCTTTATAAAGCGATCTTTCAACTTTCTAATTAGTTAGCATCACGCTTGTTTCAGCAAACAATTGAACTCAGAATTTTAAGCTATGAATTTGGTGTGTTAATGTAAGCATATTAAATTACATTTGATAGATCAGTTTTACATTGCAATAAAGCACCTACAAACTATCATAGAAGTCGTTTCAAATTACATTAGAAAAGATAATATAATACAATAGCAGAATGACTCTGATTATCGCCCTATTTTTGTTTGTTTATTCATAAACCATAAATTAATTCTTTCTTTAGAGATTCAATTATGGCATTGCTTATTGAAGAACATTGACTTGATTGTAGTCATTCAATTTACAATTAAATGATTTTGACATAACTCAATGTCTATTTCACACTTACAATGAGTTTAATCATTTTACGTAAACAAATATGCCAAATTTAAATGTATCTGATACAATGCATAGCATGTTTTTTTTTGTCAAATTGAATGAATACTTGTTATTCTTTTGTTTGGATTACAACATGCTTGTAGATGAAAGAACCGATATTAAGTTTATTCAATATTGCTGATGAACAGTAGATCTTTTAATTGATTGAAGTGTTTACGTATGTTCATAATTCAAGTTAACAGTTTAAATACTAGTTAGTTCTGTTTATGTTTTTGGAGTGGAGAATCTACGAATAATAATTATTATGTAATGATTTTTATTTATTTACAATAACCAATTTGTAACAAAATAGATAATTTAAGATTATTCGTTGACATGTTCACATTGGATTCATATATTTTAACCAGTAGGTAAAATGTTTTGCTAACTTTTCGTCCACGGCTTCACTACTTTGATTTAGCCATGCCGAATAGTGAGACTTTGGCCAGTAACACATATTTTAATGATGTCATGTAAGGGAATAATGAAAACTTAAGAATCGAAACATTCAACGCTAAAAAATTATAACATTATCAAAAGCATTCACCTGAGCTGCAACTTTCTGAATTACTTAAGCTTTTTACCCCCCGTAAGGCATTGGCTGACCAGTTATTGCCAACCGTTTTTTGTCCTGAATTTTCTTTTTCAATCGTTTCTAAATACTATCTATTTTTTTGATATTTGCTTCCGAGTCCCGGAAAAAGGGGTTCTTTAGTCTTCTTCTTTTCATTTTTTCTTGAAGGATTTTATTTACGGATTACCTTTTGACTAAGTTTAGTGATTTTCGCTGCAAATCTCTATAATTTCAATAAAATATATTCAATAAATAATCAATGAACGTAAAATTTATTAGTTTGATAATTTTCATAATCAACTAACAGATTGTTTTTAAATACCTATGATGTACCTTCGCATTCATTTTTTAGCCGAAGTAAATCAGAAAGAAGTTGAAAGTGTACGATAGTGTGCGTAACAGCTGTAAAAAACAGTTTAAACTTTTCATTCAATTATTAGTAAGTTGTAAGAAAATAAAACAAGTGACTATATGATAAGCAACTATGTTGTAAATCTTTTGTTTCCTAATTCTCGGGAAGTATCATGACATAAAATCAAGAAACCGTTTCAGGTTAAATATATTCTAATTTATTGAACTACTATTAATAAAATTGTATGTATTTACATGAAAAAGTTTGTATTTTATTTAAAATTTAATAAGATAAGCAGACTATTACTTTAACAGGTTGAATTTTTAGTATTAGTTGACAGGAGTCTCTGAACATTCTGAATATGATATATCTGATATTTTTTCACAGAATTCTCACAGAATGAAGTATCGCCAGTAAGTAATTCAGGTACTAGCTGGTTCGCTGTAAGACTGATATTTATACAGTTGTGTAGCAGACGAGGATACCCCTTGTAGACGAATGCCAGCTAGCACAAAACGTGGATTTTACGTTTTTTGTCGATTAAATCTAACTAATAAACATCTCAAACTTTGTCCTTGAGATTTCGAGTTGCTCTAGCTAGGGCCCGAATTGAAGCCTATTTGATAAAACGTGATCAGTAATAAAAGACTTGACAAACCTAAGGTCAGTCACTACTCTATGACCAATCAATTTTTCTACTTCATGAATCTATAGATCACAAATTTACCTAACCAAAAGTAACAAATTTTCATTCGTGAATTTTTTTCATATTAAGTAAACTCCAACATGACTATGAATAACTTCATCTATTTCATCGTATCACAGTCGAAGGCTCTTTTCTTACAACTTATTTCGGTAAATTCTACACACTTTTCTTGTAGCCTTCATTATAAACTTCTGAATCATCAGGCTAACAGCTTGATCTATCCACTTATATTAAAAGATATGTGTATCAGATAGAAGCTATAGTATGTTTAACTGTACAGACTTAGCCTACAAATAAACGGTGATTAGTGGAAAGATTCAAGGTAACTGAAAGGTGGGCTGAGACTTACTTTCTTATTTACGCTTGTTATCCTTAACGGATCATAGCCCGTCAACCACCATTCTCTAACCTACTCTATCCTGGACCTTTCTTTCAAGTTATATCCAACTGTGGTTTATTCTTTTCAAGTCTGCTTTCAATTCTTAGCGTAGTGTGTGCTTTGATCTTTCTCTTTTCCTTTAGTCTTGACGGTTGAGATCAGGGCTTGCCTTGTGACATAGTCAGGCGCTTTCCTCAGTGTGTGGCCTGTCCACTTCTAGTGCTTTTTCCTACTTTCTTCCCCGTCTGGAATCTGGTTTGTTCTACGGGCTGAGAAGAAATATATGTATATAAATATAATTTAGGATAACTTCAAATCATATAAATAACTTTCAAAAGCTAATAATACTTAGTGTGTATATGAAATCCAATAAATGAATTAGAATTAAATTTATAATTTATGTTGATATTGCGCAGAAGTGAATATTTGTGTTAAAAATACTTATTAATTTTATTAAATGAAAAGAATAAAAAAAACAACTTGATAAATTTTTAAATACAACAAACACAAAACAACTAATAACATTAATCAGATGCAATTTCAGAGGAAATCAAACAAACGAAACTCATATTAAAAAAAATTGAATATTGATCAGATAAAATTTATTTTCATTATTATTATTATTATTTATTATTTAATAGAAAAATGATCATGTGTAATATTACTCTTTTATTCTGTTATAAGTTAAATCAACCATTAGAGATAATGGATAAAGTTGTTTTCTTTTCAAAGAAAACAATTAGAGTTGAATTTCAGCTATTCTGAAGGATTCATTTTTGAGGGGGAAAATTCCCTACACTCATGATCAAAATAAAATTAACTTTTCATTGTATTAAGTATGTATATATACATATCTTTTCATCATACTTCATTCACTATTGATTCGTTTTTGTTGTTATACTATGTTGATTACTCCTGAGAAAATTTCATTCACATTCTATTTTTAGTCTCAAATAAAGGAGATTTTTCTAATAAGAATTCGTATGATAATTTACGCTAAAAACACCTAACCTTAATTACATTACCACAGGTGTTTGTTAATCAATTTTTTTAAGCCTGTATGAATTATATATATTTTTTTTCGAAAAATTGATTATCCTCTTCTATGAATGCTAAACATCTATGTTGTTTAAATGAATATAATATTTAAACAAATTAAATATAGTTTCTTAGGTCAATTATTTTATAACAAACAATTGGTTATCATGTCAATCAAGTTACAATGTTCAATATTTTCATGAATATAGTGTTTCATTCTAATTTAAATGAAGTTGCTATTATGTGAAAAAATACACACTGAAATCGATTTTAATGATATTCAATGTTACTGAAGAACGGATGTTCATTTAAACATTCTTTATTTGTAAAAGTTTATATCTATTTCTTGACACTTTGAATCAGGACTTAAACTGATAGCTAGCAATGTCAATGAAATAATGTTCTCATTTTTCCGGTAAGAAGAATATTTCTTATACAATACGAATTAGTGAAGAATAGAACTATATAGGTTACACATTATTTGATAGTAAGCTGATTTGAAAGAGATATTTACAAGCTGGTAATGTGTATTGCGAACAAACTACATTTAAACGTTAGAAAGTGAACGAGTTTTAATCGTCCCACAATAACTGTATAAGATGAAATTATGTTGGAAAAATAAGGCTTCGATTTGAATTTTCATAATTAAATGGTAGTCCAAGATGCTCTAATTATCAAGACTAAAAGATTTAAACAAATAATGAAGGAGAAAAGATTGTAATTTTAGCTTTCTAGAATAGTGACATTAGATCCGGCTGTACAATACTGTGATTAAACACCTACATTTTATAAACATCTGTGATTTCCTTTCAAAATGTTGGCTTCGGAAATCGATAGCAGGTTTGCAGTGGAAAATTTAGCTGAAGTAATTATTAATGGAAGTTGCAGGTTTTACTTAATTACAAAAAAGCTTTCGCTGTGAATTAAACAACTATTGGTTATTAACTCTTTCAGCTGTCCTTAATCTGATCAAGTTCTTTTTTAAAATTTTTTCAATTTGTGCAAAATCTCTGTTCACATTTGACTGTTATCGGAAAACACACTTTTCGATCGATACAGTTTTTATTTTTTATTCATATTTTTATTCGCTTAAAAGAGAAAATTATGAATAAAAAGACTTTTTTATTACATTTCACATGAATGATTTTAATTGTTTATTTTGTGTATCTTGCAGATATAACATCACAACCGTGTTTGATTATGTTCCAAAAGACAATCTCGTACCAGACAGTAAGTAATTATGGTTTACTATTTTGTATGATTACATTTTATGACAAATAAAACTATAAAAATGACTTATACAATGTTAAGACTAATACAAATTGATAGATCGATCAAAGTTAGACATACGCACTATTGGAAGCAGGTTCAGTGGTTTGTAGGTTAAGCGTTCGAGTACGAGATCGAAGTTCCTGGGTATGATTCCCGCAAATGATGGTTTTGGATGCGCACTGCTGAAGAGTCACTTATTAAGACGAAATGGTCGTCCAGTACATCCAAGTTTCTAATGGTGGTCTAACATTGAATGATTCATGATTTTAAAGGTATAAAAATAAGCCTGAAACTATTGCAACAAATTTTAAAAACTTTGTAACCAATAGAAAAAGTGCATTGTAAATGAACAGCGTGTGAAGTACAGGTAACAGCATTAAAAAAACCTTCAACAGGTTACTTTGTAATGTACTAGAAAACAAAATGACATGTATGCTGGTATATACATATATCATCTGTCTTTTGGAATACTTGTAAGGATGAGGATGTAGTTTTAGAAATATCTATATTGTTTTGAACTGGAGGTGTTAGATTAGAATCAAACGTTTGCGATTACACAGTTAGAATTGTATATAAAGGGTGAAGTATTTAGGAATATTATTTTAGGATAACGTTGGTTTGCATACCATGTACAATTTTGTCGGTATGTATTGACTATTTGGATGTATATATATCGCGACTAATGGGACTCTATGTGGGCAAAACATAAATTTTCATCATTGCTTTCTGCATCGTGATTACGAAACCGAGGTATTTCTATTGTTGGTTTGATGTGATTTAAGATAAAACTCACTTATTTTAACATTTGACAATAAAACGCAGAAGTCAACTCGATTCTCTTTGGTTCATCCTAATGCTAAATAATAAAAAATTAATCAAAGTGTATTATTTGAGTTTTAGCATTTAAAATAAAAAAGGAAGATCATGACAAGAAATATTACTTTATATTGTGAATAATAAATCAATATATGTAGGTGTGTAGTCCTATATATATATATATATATATATATATATATATATATATATATATATATATACGTATGTTGAAACAATAAATCATTTGAAATATCGATTTGTACATAGGCGTTTTTAATCAGTTTGTTGAATCTGATTGGTTAGTTTGTTGATTTTGCTATTGAACCTAAATATTAACATAATGTAACCGGAATTTCTATTGCTTAAAAAAGTGCATTTTTAAACTAGTAGAACTGTACGGTCATGATTAATACAAACTGAACTAATTAAATTTATATACGATTTTTCTAATTAGGATCAGTTAATTAAAAAAAAATGTATCTAAAACAATGATATCTTGTTTTCGAATAAAATTATTATGTTCTTATTAATTTTTATCTACTATTGAAATTTGTTCTTGTGAATATTATTGTTTGTAATTATGTGAATATGTAAATTAGTTAAGTAAATATGAACAGAAATGAATATTCACTAAAGTTCGTTGTAAAAAAGATTATTTATAATTTTCTGATTTTTAATTACTGTCAGTAGGTTTTAATAAATTGACTGACCAATTAAACTTTTTTTCTTTACCTACGTTATTAAATGAAGTGAAATGAAATGAAAAATTTTGTACAAATAAGGCAGGAAAAAACAAATAAAGTGAAACAATTAAATGAAAAATAGGCAAAGAGTAACAATTATTCTATTTCATTGAACTATTTGTAACATGTTCACTGTATGTATAGTTGAGCGCAAGGATTTAAGTACATTTGTTTGTATTTCACGTTGATTTTAAATAAGAAAAAACGGTTTGTTGAATAAATAAAATGAATGAAGTAAACAAAGAGTATCAAAAGCAAGAAAGAACCAGTTTTACAACGAAATGGCTAGTAATCAAATCAAGTCACGCAAACATGTTGCGTTTCATTTCTGTGCCTTTTAAATCATTTACTGAATTGAATAAAAATATTTGAAAATATTTTATTTTTCATATGGAAATCAGATAATTTGAACGTTGTGCGTTACACTTATGAATAAGTCAATTGAAAATTTTCAAGCTATTGAATTGGGAATTCCATGGTACATGTTTCAAACTTAATATTGAGAGGTCATTGTCTATAAATATCGACAGTACTAGTGTTGCACATAATATGACCGAATTCTCCTAATCATCATTTCTTATTAGATGTACACCTTACGAGCTAGTGACTTTACAGATCATTTATTGAGCAGCTGTATGACTATATATTTGTATTCTTTCTATCATAAGATTTTGGTAAACTCACTACTGATTGTGAAAAATAACTTACGATTCTTAATGTGTTGCCAGTCTATCATTTTCGTCATCCTACTCACAGCGACTTTTGCTTCTTCAAGTATAGTTGTTATATTTCACTTTATGATGACAGGTGTTATTGTATAACTGTTATGGCATAAGTATCGTACAGATTTGGTTACTACTTTCGAACTCAAAGTTTGGTTTATACAAAAATTTCAGAATAGTCGGCCGAAAGAAGTTTGGCTCTTTACTTAAGGTTAGGGGTGCTGGTCAAGCGTGCGATTGGCCAGGTCAAGGGTATTAAAGTATCGGGTTAACGGCAGACCGTGTTAGAATTAGGATTCTGATCAGTGACTGGAAACGTGATATATGTCAGTGATTCATAAAACATAACATATTGTATGGATAACTAGCGTCCTAATGAAAATGAAGATTCAATTACACTTGTGTGACTATTAAATGGTGTTATCAAGTCCAACTGATCTAAGTTGGACAAACATTGCGAATTGAAAGCACTGGACGCTCTCAGATTCTCAACCGTTGTCTAACTAATATCAGTTAGTGATTTCAATGAAATTCAACAATCTTCACAACCCCATACTGCCTGCTATGATCATATTTATCACCAATAATATGATTATTATACTATTGTTCTTATGGTGATTACTACTGATTGCATCACTTTGTTTATCCTAATCATTACAAAACTCTCTAAAAAACGCTGACCAGAAAAGCCTGGTCGGCGGCCTATACTCCATGAGGGAAAAAAGGGATGAGTAAGTAGGTAAGAAAGTAAGTAGGTAAGTAAGTAATCTTAACAACCGGTAAATGCTTCTTGTGCACTGTTACGTCACGATCTTTATCTCTCTTGCTGGTCTCCGTCATTTATGAGCCTTAGCTGTATGAATGTCGAAAATAATTATATTTAAACGGAAAGTGAATTCTAATGCTTCCCGGTTTTCACGTGTTTAGTGGGTATAAGTCCATGGAAAAACGATTTCAACTTAATCTCCATCAATTTCTTCCAATTTTTTTTAAAAACTCAGCCATTTTAACTTATTAGTAACACTGTTGAAAGATCAATATACACTAGCACCTCTTTGTTAATGGATAAAAGTACATTAGAATTAAAGGTTTACATGAGATTTAATAAAAACTTTTATGACGGGAAAGTTTTATCAATTACAGCCTTTACATACAAACCGGTCAAAGCGTCTTTTGAACAAAACATAAATCAATAGCTCATTGTTTTTTCAATGTCTAGTCAATAAATTCTGTAAAGAACTTTAATATTTAATCATAACATTTTTTTTAAACAAGAAATTCAACTACTCATCACTGTCAATCATTTGTCGACATGTCTCTCTTTGTTTCTCCTATCGCTTTTTTTCACAAACATATCTTAAAAAAGTATGTGTTCAATGTTCAAGTTTTATTTGCTTGCATTTAATGAATACTTGAACACTTAATGTATAGTATAGTATTTACTCATCGTTTTACAAGAATGCACATCAATTAAACTAAACATTTAGGTAAGCATTATTTTTATATTATCAGATTAACATAAATAAGAGAAAAATATATTATTTCCATGTATTAGTGTGCATAATGGTACATATTGATTTGATCTTGTTTTATGACAATTTATGAAAACAGTTATTCGGAGACAGTTTTAGTTTGGAAACCTAATCATTGATTGTGTTTTTAATTTTGTTTCACCTTAGTTAAAAACGGAATATGTCAGCTATAGTTGTATTCTTATGAAACTTATGACTTGAAATTTCTCACCGTTCTCTATTCAAAAAGTAGATTAATTTTACTGAGATTTTACTTTATTGGGATGACTTTTGTGAGTCCAATCAATACATAAAAACTCACTGAATTTTATACATTTACTCGATTTGTCCTATTTATTAACAAAAATTCAGAGGACTATGCGATATTTAAACGCTTATGTAAAGTGTATCGGCAATAATGTATTCAAAACACATCGATAAAGAACAAAGAATATTCTTTTCAGTTAATTCTATTCAGGTTCTGCAATTATATATCCTAATTCTTAATCCTAAAAGTGATCGAGTATAAGTCAAGTATATCGTTTAAAATTATACCATATAAATTTACTTACTTATGTACTTACATCTGTTACCTATAATGGAGCATGTGAATTAAAATTAAATTAAGTAGTCAGTATGGTGTTGTGGAGATTGTTGAATTTCATTAAATTCACTGATCGATTTAAACGAAACTTGGAAGCACTGCAAGGCCATTTCATCTTGTATAGAACTTTTCAGCCGTGTCCATCGACCACCATGAATAAATATCGGTAACATGGGATAGGAAAGACCAAGCTAGCAGTCATCTGCCTGAACCTATCAGACTAAGAATCACTCAAACATTTGAAGAAATAGATATTTGGATCGGAATGCTGAAGTTTTGCTTTCGGTAGAAATATGTTCATCCCTTTCTTTTCCTCGGTTCATTTCTGACCTAACTGAGTAACACTCATCTTGATCATATGATAACAATAACCCAGCTTACTAAAGGTAATAACATTCATTAAAAACCAGAGAAATACTTATTTTCCCAATCTACAAAACTGATAATTACAAAATCGTCAATATAGAGTCACGGAGATTGTTGAGCTGCCTTCAGACCATGAACCGATCACTGTTTGACCATTATTGAAAACCAGGAAGCACTGGACGATTGTTTCATCCTAATATGTGACTCGTTAGTAGTGCGCATCTAAAATCCTTCAAGTATAAGTCGAATGGCAAACCCTCGATTTCGCACTCAACCACTTCACCTTGAAACCACTAAAATAAGGACCAGTGGTTCATGTACCCTAGTTTAATAATTCTTTCATACTATAACAACTATTATTCATCACCATTGGTGATATTTATTTCTGAACTTTGTTTGCCACTGTTTCTCATAAGGACTTCAGAAATTACTTCTAGAATCCCTTCCAAATTTTAAATCTAATTTATTTTATGTAGTGTACTTGAAAAAATGAGGATTATTCGATATCAGATAATAAACCATTTTAGAATTATATGTTATTTGATAGCTTATTTTTACTAGTTCGATATGTGAACTAGTAACTATTCTAGAAAAAACGAAACTACGAAAAAAACTCTTCTATAGCGTCTGTTCACCATCTGCTCCACAAATAATTTCGGTCTTTAGCTAAAATGATCTTTTAACTAGGGCGCATATGCAAAATCTTTTTGTCCGAAAATTACTTACATCAAAGAAGGCGCATATAATTTACATAAAAATCATTAGTGGTAGGTTTAATGTAGCGTTTGTCATTGTCAAAACAAAGATACACATCATAACGAGAGGTTTCAAACTCTTTAGTCGAGTTATTTTAATTCTGATCACTGTAGCTTAGTGGACAATGTCATCGCTTGTAAAATGATAGGTTTTATTGGCCAGCACCTGACCCTTGACTGGATGAACGATTAAATATGTTTGTTATGAAACAGATCTTGCCTTCAGCTTCCATCAATCATGTTTAGGCGAACCCCATTTGTGCGATGATAGTATTAAGAGGCTAAATACGAATTAGGCTGTGTGAGTTTATTTCAGGCAGTCATTAATGTAAACACACATGAAAACTAAAAGTGCGAAAGCAAAGCGAAGGAATTAGAAGAGAGTGAGCCAGCTCAATGCAACGAGGCATGATTAAGTATCTTTGGTCAGGCAAAAATTGGCTAGACATGTAAGAAGCGAAGCAAGCAATGTACACAAAAACAAAAACAGCCAAGGTTATGCGTGAATATTAGACTAAGTTGAAAGACATGAGAATAAAGACCCGGGCAGAAGAGGTTAATTAGGTTATTGCGTTATATAATTATGGAGAACGTTGCTTTAGACAGAAATCATGAATGCATCATTGTTAGACCACTATTAGAAACTTGGAAGCACTGGATGGCCGTTTCGTCCTGGTATGGGACTCATCAGCAGTGCGCATCCACAACTCCTGCACCTCACAGAATTCAAACCTAAGACCCAGGATTTGTCCATTCAAAAACTAGGAAAAGCCCTGTAAGCTTAACACAAAACATAGGCTAAAGATTGCTAATTGATTCCCTTCAAATACCCAACATCACTTTCTTTTGACGAAACGTTTGTAATAACACTGGAATTACAAAGTAATCGTGAACGATGAAATTGTTTGTTGTTTTATATCAAACAACAAATAGGTTTGAGAAGACCAGGTTTATGTTTGTTTATCAGTTAGGGGTCTGAATTGTTCATAACATTCTTGTGACGGAAATAAGAAATGATCATCAAGTCTCAAGTACACTTTAATTGTGTTTTTTTACTACTTATGCTGCAGCTAATCATTTAATTATAGTTTTTTTTATTTCAGAGATTTCAATAAACTCAGAACTCTCGGATTGAAAACAGATTAATAACTATCTTCATCTATGAGATTAAATTATAAACAGAACAGTATAAATAACAATAATATTAGTATAAAGTATATCTGTGTGAAGTAAAAACTGTGCTCAATTTCTAAATATCGTTTCTTACTTCTTTGTAACGTAATCATATGACATAATCATAATCTAAATAAACATATATAATAATGTGAATAGTGTAAATGAAGTGAAAACAATCACGATTTCAGTTTATCTGCACGTTTATTTATCGATTAAGTAGACAAATGTGCAAACTAAACAAAAATAAAAATACATGAAAATTCTCTACTGGAACTTGAAGTTGTAAAGATAAATGATGGATAAAAACAAGTCACCAAGTGATTGCATTTAGGTTATCTGTGAAAAAAAATATTACTGATAACCGATAATAAATATTCCTGTCATGTTGGTAAGCCGATTTTGTCCTCAGTGATAATCCGCAAAAGCTATTAAAGATTCAGAGCTTGGTTAATTGATGAAGTTTCTGAGGTGCCTGTCTTGAACAGCTGTGCAAACGTTTGTTTGTTCTTCTTACATGATCTATGATGATAATGAATGTTATTTTAGTGTCTACTTCTTCAAACAGTTTTATCTTTCTCCTTATTATGTAATGTTGATTTAAGCCTTTATTATTCTTATTGTAACCAGTACACTTGTTACCACTCTATCAGTTTGTACTTTACATTGCACAGTTATCATTGACTCAGTTTGTCTTGTTTTCACCAATTAATCATACATACCTTTGTGCATAACATATTCACGCGTCGTGGATACTTGATAAAAATGACTTCAGTTGAACAAATTTGTTTGTTATAAAACTATCACTGTGGATAGCTAACATTATACAGATTAAATCAACAAAAGGTAGATTATTCATTGAGTAATGTTGATAGAAATTTAAAATTAATGATTTATTACATTGGTTGGTTTGATTTTATTCTATTCTGTCATGTTTATTATAGTTTGTGAATAATGATTAATTAACTTGCAATTAATCGAATTCCCTAAAGAGAAAATGGCAATTTATACACAGAAATTTTGACAAAACTTTTTTCTTTTTTTTTTTTGAAATTTCCTTTGGAAATGTTCAATTTTCTTTTTTTTTTAGTCGTACATAATTTGTTACTGGGTTTTTGTTTAAATTATTTCCAAGGTATGGAATATAAAACACTTGCCAATGAAACACTTGAAGAATTAGAATGGTGTTTGAAACAATTGGAAAATATTCAAACGAAACGACCTGTCTCTGATATGGCTTTTTCAAAAGTGAGTTTATAGCAATAATATCAAAAAACAAAATATTTTTCAACAATTGTGGTGAAATAAATAAAAGCTTGCTTACTTTTATTTAAAGTGGGTTAATGTTTAAGCGAGTATCATAATAAAATAGTTATTCACTGAGTCTTTTAAACTTAACGAATTAAATGGAACTAGAATACAACACTGCTAGATGATGGATGAATGATATGTTCGTCATTTAGGATGCTTGATGCTATTACGAGTTTACCTTAGTCGATAAACGCGAACGAGACTTTTACCAGCTTCCAGGAAGGCTACCCTAAATCCCAGAATCGAAATAGAAGACTTTGTAGGCGTAGAAGTATATTCTACAAGCACCCAGCAATCCCAGTACAATCAAGCATACAACTCTCGTTTATTTATACAACATAACAACGTCCTTGAGACAGTTAAGAAAATAGCATGCTAAAATACACTGTAGCCAATCACAGCCATTGATTTTCCTGGTGGGAATTGAAATCTCAAGGTCATTTGATCAGCCCCTGCTGGCGAACGTGAAAACCGAAATACGGCATTATCAAGCGAATTTTGGGGATCTAACATCCCCAACAATGAACACTTACATAACATTTGAACATTATATTGCTACATGGTTTAAAGCCAACTAATGAATTGATCTATAGATCTTATCATTTGAAACAAGCATTATTCATTGAAATGCATAACTAATAGTTATTTATCTTTTTTTCAAAAAAATATTCTTCGTTTTTATTATTTTTTTTTTCGACAAGTTCAAACGTTTACTCAATAAAGAGTTGAGTAGTTTTGGTGAAGCTGATAAATCTAGGCATCAAATATCTGCTTATATATGTGAAACATTTTTAGGTAAGTAACCTATCATTAATTATTACTGACAGTATATTAAATTGAATTAACAATTGTTTATTATAACTGTGTTAAGGTGTATTTTTCAAGTGCTGCCATTTTGGATGGCATTAATAAGTGTACATTGATTTTAAGAGATATTTGAAGCAATCTCTCTTTATTGTATTCATCCAAAGTTGGTGATAACTTTAGTGACGATTATTAGCTAGTCATAGAATTCTAGTTTGTCCGAATCTAAACTGATCAGTTAAACTTAATTGTCATTAAACGTTAATGTTCAAACTGAGAATCAAACTCACCAACCACTGCTTCAAACACCTACAAGTCACAAGAACTACGTAAGTGTATTTAAGTGTATACAACCTGCTAGTGACTATAAGAGTTCATATTAAGACATCTGTTCAAAAAGTTTATATAGTGACGGACGTTAGCCAACTGAGTCCCTAAAATATTGGGCATCAAAAATTACCGACCTCTTCTAAATAGGCAATAGTATTCCAATTTTGTAGTTGGTAAATTGTGCATTAGTTGTTAGACATCAGTACTAAAGTAAATATACATAATCAATTTGAAAATAAGTATGCATTTCAAATATTTACAGAAGTATATGCACCAATACTTTTCTGATATTTCGAAAAAAATACAAATATTAGCTAGAATCTGTGTATTCTATCTAGCACCTTGGAACACTAGACAAAATTTAAAAAAACAAAGTCTCCTACTCAATGAAAGATAAAACCGATTTTCCATCATCAGACATGGAAATTGTGATTATAAAAAACTATCTAGTTTATTAATGCTGCAACTCTGTTTTTCCCGGTCTTTATTTGATTAGTTTTCTTTGTTCTGTAAAGTATCAAACTAACGATATATATATATAAATATATATATATATATATATATATATATATATATAAAAGCTCATGGTTGAACCTAATACTTAGCTACGGTCACCACGTTTGATTAAGCAACATCATACTATCTTACAATTGAATGGATACATTTTGTGAACTGATAAAAGCAGACAAAACCGTATGGATTCATATCATTTTGTTTTATTAGTTACCCTTGTATTGCCTGTATTGTCTGAAATCAAAGCTCAGTGATAAAAAAATACCCTCAATAACGATAACTTCCCTAACGTTTCTTTTAGTGATAGTGTTTTTGTGTGACTTCCGTATTGGAATATATTGTTGTGAAAAAATTTCCATAAAAATCAATTTTCAATGGAGTAGAACCTTTTGATATGCTTTTCTTCATTCAGAGAAAATAAACGCATGAACTAGTTGTTTTGCTTAACAGAAACAGTAAAATTCAAACTTTTTCAAACCGTGATTTAGAGTTATATAAATTGGATATATCCTATTACTCTGATGGGTTCAGTCCTAACAATTATTTCGGAATATTATCAAGCTTGAGAATAGTACTCACCCACACACATACACACTACACATGATTTTAGCTCAGAGAGCTGAGAAGCAAGTTGTAGCATATTGAGTGAGGTTATTTTTTGACAAGAATGAATACCAACAGCAAACTATGTGAAGTTCAGAAAGTATTGTTTTATTCTTGATTTAGGCTCTCAAAAATAGCGTACAGGCATAATATCAGAGAGTCAAACCTACAACCACCTGATTTTAGAAAATTACTTCGGATTTACACTTCATTTGGATTATTTAGTCAGTAGTTTTTAATTGTATTTTGTACAACATTTTAATTGTAAATGTTCATTTATGCAGAGATATTATAAAACCATTTGGTCACTGAGTGTTGACCAATACCATATATGTCAATTTCTTCTTAATAATGATCGAATCCTATCTATTAAGTCGCTATGTCGTCACCAGTCTACAAAACTCGATATTTTGTGCTCTATGCTGAGATGTAAGGTTAGGGAATGGGGGTAATTGACATGACACCTCACTGATCTAAATGGCTTTATTCTTGTGTCACACCAAACTACATTTTAAAAATATTTTGTTTTTATTATAAATTAGTATGTTTGTAAAAGATTTTGAACATAGAAAATGAAATTTCTATAGGAAGAGGGTTACTCAACGTCGTCCAGTCTATTATAGCTAAAAATGACCATGATGATTATTATACTCTTCTACAAAATGAACACTGATACTTCTATTTATATTGATTGTCAACAATTCTAAGCAACATCTCTCTTGTGATTTAAGTTTCACGATACCAGTTCCACAGTGAGCATAATTTGCGCATTATTTACTTCAAAACACTTATCTCTGCCAACTGGAAGGTACAGTATACACCCACAGTGAAAATTACTATTTTAACATATTTACATTTACAGTTTCTTCCAATGAAACTGGAACACTTCATTTTCATTCTCTTGAACTATGTGTATGGAGGAAGAATTTGAAAATAAACTAAATAGGTATAATTCTTCCTCTTTCACTGAATAAGATTTATTTCTTTTTTTGCTCCAGTGACATATTTTAGTATTAGTACAAGTATTCAACAATTGTACTATGAGGTTTAGAGTTAAACAATGATTGCTTATCTAGTTTAAGTTCTTAACGGTACACTACTGATGGCTTTAAATTCATAATGATGAATGTTTGATCGTTCTATAAAGTTTCGTAATATGTAAGTAGACATTTATCCATATGGAGAAGAATCTTACAGATGTTATTCAAACATACACTCAGTAAATTTCTGTTAATTCATTATATTACTGGTGTATCATCCAAGACTAGTACGCAGAGTACATTCAGACAACCAACTAATAATTTTAACTAGTTTTAACTTGTTATGATTCGAGATGTTTTTGTTATACTATTGAAAATATATTCAGGTTTTTCTTCCATATCGAATCGCTTTATTACCATACAGAAACTGAAAAAGATGTTGAAACCAATGAAGAGATTGACTCAATGTTGGAAAGACGACGTAGTAGTGGTCAATCGCACAGTTCAACCAGTGGACAAGATACAAATACGACAAGTAAAAGACAATCTTCAATAGCTGGTGATGTAAACGCTAATACAGTCAATACAAGAACCACGGACACTTCTTCCTCGTCAGCATCAGTTATGAAAACCAGAATAGGATCTAGTGGAAATATGTCAATTGAACCTCGTAAAAGCACTCAACTAAATGATTTAAGTGGTTTATCAACAACAAAATTATCATTTAGTTCTAATTTAACAAGTTATAACATAGACGATGGTAATGAACCCTCACTACCAATTCATGGAGTTGAAACGCCTCATGAAAAAGAGCTAGAAGAAGTAAGTTCCGACAATTAAAGTACTCTTATAGTATCTTATTCATTTTTTGAGACATGTGAACTAATAGAAAACCACTGATCAATTTCTCTGTTTGATTAACCAGCTTATGTTATGTATCCAGGTTACCATTTAGATCTAACCATAGAAGTGAAACTGAATATAAATGTCTAGTATTGCAAAATATCGATAAGTTTAAATGTTCAATGTTGTGATTCTTTGGTTCGCTATAGAAGAAACACCTTTAGTCTATGTGAGATGCATTGAAACTTGAAAGAAAAGTAGAATATTTTATCATCTCACAATTATCCGATACTTAACATTAAAAACAGTAGTTGAACTAATTAACACTGAATGAATTGGTCGTGATCATCAAACTCCATGGCATAAAAGTGAAGTTACTCGAAAAAAAATCCTTTTGAATTGCAACTTAACATCACATAAATTTTGCATAATTTTGATAGGTCACAATAGTTGAAGTGTTTTGATCATAAATTTTCTACTCTTCTCTACTTTAATACAATCAATGTTACTTAATTACTTGGCAGAATAATTTTACTGGTTACCGTAAGGCTAGTGAAACACTTAATGATTATCAGTAGTAACAGACACATCCATCTCTTAAACTGTAGATATAAAGTTTCCTCACTTAAAATGATTAATATCAATCAACATTACTTAAGCCTACGTTTTATGTTGCATATATTTTTGCTATTTTTATGCATCATAGCCAAAATGTGTTCTAATATTCAATCTTTCGCAGTTATAATAGATATATGAGACGTTGATCACATCAATAGTAACGTTAACCTGAGTGTTTCTAATTTATCAAAAAAAATCTGGGTGAGAATGAAGTTTGGTTTTGTAGGGATTTACCGGTCATTTATCAATGTAGATCACTAACTTTTGCAAATTCATGTTCTTATCGTAACTTGACTACATCCAGATGACAGATAGAAACTAAGAAGCATTTCACAGATATTTCATTTCATACTAGGACTTTGCAACGGCAAGCATTCTCCATTCCATATCACTTACAACATTAAGCATTCATGTGTCGGAATATCTCAGTACATTATGTCACTCAATTCGTTTCAAACAGTTAGTAATTTTTTTTAGGGATTAAACCAATTTATGTTACAATGCAAACACTTTCATCACTCTTCCATGATTCATTGCCTATCTCATAGCTTTGTGTTCTGTGGTTTGAAATTTTTTCCACGTGTTTTCAACGGTCACTTTCTTTACATAAAATGCTTTACCGAAGCCATGAAGACAAACAATCCACTAAAATTTATTAAAAAATAATTTTAAATGAGAACTGATACGCTGAAAACATGAAAGATCACAGATATATTCGATTTTCTTCTCAATCTTAGCCAGATCCTAACCAGCTTGTATTCTTTGAGGCCCCGAGATACAAACCTTTAATTCATTTGAAAAATTTTGTTTTTTTTTTTGAACAACACATCATCTTTCATATTTCATGAATTTTGTTGTTCAGTTTTTTTTCTGAGGAATCATTTAGCCTAATAAACAAATCATGTAATAAGGAAATAAGGGAAAAATAATAATAATCTTTACTGATATCTCCTACTGAACTTATTTACATATCCATTGAAATTAGTTAGATGGACAAACATCATGTATGCAACATAATGAAGAAAATCACATACACGTTTTTCAAGTCACTTTGTTTATCTGTCTTTTTTTTTCTTATTAATTGAGTGAACATAAACTTTTCACAAATAAACAAAGTCAAACAGAATTTAAAATTCATGATTCACGGAAAAAAAAAAGTAGAAAACAAAACTTCACTATAACTCTCAATGTTATCAGTTATGAAAAATAAACAAAATTCAAACAAAACAAAAAAAATAATGATAGATTGTGGTGAGATTAACAAAATTAGATATTCTACTCTCTTTCTCTGTATGTTTAAAATGATTGATTCATTCATTTTAATCCCTGTAGACTATGTATGAACTTAGTTTTATGGATTTTAAGTTTAAAGATTTGTGTATTAAATTCCTTGTTAGAATAACATAGTTGACATGATGATTCAACTTTAATTGGACGAGACTTGGAAATGGGGATGCATTAGCTTATTATTTTGACAGTATAGGACACTTGGAACCAGGACTAGGAAGTGCACATCTTACAATGACCACTTAACATTTGAATTAGGTAATCAACATCTAATAGTTTACATGTTTAATTTTATTTAACTGGGAATGTTATGCAGCCGTCTCCTAGTGTTCCTGATAGGTAACTCTTTCACTTCTGACAAGGTAAGTACATATCACCTGAGCTTATTGGATCGCCCTTACATACCATTCACTAGGAAATCTATGAATATTATTGTAAACATTGTCTCTTGGATTCGCAAACCATAATAATCATAACTATATGCTTACTAGTGACTTACCTCGAGGATTAATTCTATGAGTCCTGACGAAAAGCCATAACCAATGGAGTTCAGTAATTTCAAGACTGAGGCATTTGTCCGCCAATTATATTGTAAGATGATTGTGCAATACCACGAATTAAGTAAGGTTACACATGTAAGCCGTTGGATGCTAACTCAATGGTCGTAAGGTTACTGGATAGCTCGGAGGTCTTGACCTCAACCCCTGGTGTGGTTATGCGTGCTTCTGTTAAAGAACCAAAGAGCTGAATAGTTGCTTCTGGGTTTTAATGTTTGTCTAGTCAACTGAATACAAAATAACAGGGATGAAATGTTCTATTTGGAAGTAGCAGAAATCTAAAACTAATGATGAACCTAGACATCATTTAGCAATGCGAGTTATAACAATAAGCAAGAAATAAACTATTGATTATCAGCAATTGTTTAAATAAGTAAGTCGATATTATTTTTATAACAACTGATGTAAATCAAGAAATAGTTCAATGTCCAATTAGATTCTCAAATTTCCATGACTTAATAACAGAAATTGTCTCATAAAAATTATATTCACCGGACACAATTAATCATAAATAAAGAAAAGATTTTTCTATTCAGTTTAGTAAATTAATTTATGTAACCGTTTATCAATAAATAAGCTGGATTACAATGGATTTGGGATGACTAACTGGTTGAAAAATATTGTCAACTATGTGAACTTATGAGAAGCTTTGTCTATCATAACTGTATATTTCATTATTAACTGACCATATCTGAGAAAAAAAATTTGAAAATCGATTGTTTAGTTTGAGTTTTGAATGTTTGAGCAGTGCGCAACCCAACAAGTTTCTCAATGATTAATAAGTTCTCTCTTACCGTTCACACAGCATACCGTTTGATTCTATTTGATTCATGGAGATTGTCGGACATGAGTATTTCGTTGAGAAAGTTCTAATTAGAAAAAATAGTGTCCAACCACTATATTATTTAGTTGTGTATCATATGAAAATTATGTTACAGATAAAACTTTATGGTCTTTTAAATCATTTCTCATTTTGAAATTTGTTTTTCAGTACTCACTATAATTAAGTCGAAAATGAAATCTAATTGATTATATAAACTTGATGACTTAAATATATATTATTTTGAATTTCTGCGCCATTTCAGTATGCGACATTTTTCTTTTTTGTTCATTCTATCAACGTTCAATCGTAATATTTTTATTGAGTTTTTTTTGTCGATTTCAGAGATTCGCTCAGAGTTTGGATGAATGGGGTCTAGATATATTTGAAATCGATCGACTTTCCAATGGACATGCTCTTACAACAGTAGCCTATAGAATATTTCAGGTATTGTTTTGAAAAAATGCAATATTCTTAATGTTTCAATCAGGTTAATTTTGGTTAACTTATATTAGCTGAAAAAGTAAGGTCGCTATTGTCTAGCTAGACACATTTACAACTGAATATTTCAAACCCTCACCGGTACATCAAGCTGAATAAAGAAACGTGTATCCTGGAGTCCAATGCCAACTAATATCTATCTATGCTTTTAATACTTGTAACTTAATCGGAATATAGAGACGATTCACACACCGTGCACATGTTATGGAAGAGACTGATCTATTGTAGACCTAAACATCAGTGTGTAGATTCATATAACCAATACAAATGAATCCTTGAATCATAGTTCATAAATACCAGTCTAAGGTTTACACACCATGTCGACCAATTGAGAGGAAATAATGCAAAACTTCTATTGTAATAAAAGTGTTTAGGGATGTCAGGAATGATTTTCTGAATGTTACTTCATTGATAATTCCATGGTTAAATAAATAGAATTTCAGAAGAATAACAAGTGAATGAATCCTTTAAATTTCTTATTGATACAAGTATTAAACTGTAACATTTTTTCAGCTAAGAAAATCAAAATTTAATCAGCCTTTTATACTAAACATTTTACGAATATTTATACTCGTGTTTAACTTCTCCTACAAACAAACCATAAGAATTCATTAATTAGACAAGTAATATAAAGTACAAATGAGCGAATCCGAACATTAAAGAGTCAGTTTTACACAGATCTGACGTCAATATATATATATGACATGCAACATTTACTAATGATGCTAACCTTAAATCAACTATCATCTTTAATAATGTCAAATAGTGTTGATGCAATAAATGCAAATATGTATAAAGTTTTACTAGTTTGTTGTCTGTAATTAATTAAATGCGTTCATTCAATTAGTCATAAGCAATGTATAGTAACACAGCACATATTGTAATATGTCAGACCTGTTTTACTACACAAATATGTCTTGTTAGAACCGACAAGATGAATTTCAAATGTAAGTGGACCAGAAAAAATGTCAAGGATAATAAAAAAAGTTTTAGGCATCGAGAATATTTTTCAAGAGAGATAACTTTGCAGAATAAAAGGTATTGAAAAAATTTTGAAATTCAGAATCTAAAAGAAAAATAAGGAGTGGATATATCTGCACCAACTTGATTGGTTTTTAGGAATTTCAACCATCTTCTGAGAACACAGTTCACGTCAACAGTCAACAGCTTCATGGACTGTTCCTGTATTTAATTAAGTTTGGTCATCGCTAACATTCTTTTACCATGCACGTAGATTGACCAACATCACTGCAATCAAATTAGGATTCCCCGCCTCATCATCTGACTTAATACTTTTCGACTACTACCCTGTATTTAAATTTAGCATTACTTATTAGTTAGTCTTAACATATGAGATCATTGCTTTGAAAGAATCAGTGATCATAAAAATACGCCTTCCGATTTCCTCTGTTACCAAAAGTCATGAGTTTGATTTACCGCCACTGTAATCATCACATCTCTGAAACTAAGTTTGAGTTCGAAAAGAGACATTAATAAATTTCTCTTTAGCACTGTAACACTACATTCCTTATATTACATCAGGCTTTAGTTCAACTTTCTTATCATTTTCATTTCTCTTGAATTCACAATCTTGATTCTAAATGACTGATTTTCATTCATATTATTATTGACCTTCATTAATTTGACTTCGGTTACTTCAATACACAACCATTTAAATTTAGTTAACTCTTTGATTTCGAATCACCAGTTCGATATTCTGGAAATTTTCCTTTCACACTTTATCTATCTGTAACATATTTTTATGACCTAATTAATGTTATCAGAAACTTCGCAATGTTAAGATGTACATATCTATCTCATATCACCTTTATATTCACAAGTATGTCATTTTCTAGGATAATTTTGATTTTAAAATATTTAAGGTTGTAAACAGCTGATGAGAACCTAACGAAATAAAATGAATTTATATTACTACTCACCAATCTATGATTTCGCTCTCTTCAAGACAATAAAAGGAATTATGTGTATGAAAAGAATATTCTTCGTTTGTAAATTAATCTTCGAGATTCCCTAACGTTTTGGACTTTTTGATAATTCAATATTTCAGAATATCACAACAGATTGTTAAGTTTACAAATAATAGGGAACAAAGGCCAGATAATTAGAGCTAGGTTAAAGGAAACCCCTAACCCAGCATGAAACCTAAGTACAGTGTTCTAGTCACAGTCTAGTTATAGTCCATTCACTGATGAACCACATATGTTGTCGATTACTTTGCAATAAAGCCGATAGAATTTTATCAGCATTGAAGAACTAGTTATACAAATGGGTTTGTCAACAAGATCTGTCTGCATTTCTAAATATGTGGATATTTCCAAGGAGCTGTGGAATAATGTTAACTATCTGGTTTCACAGTCAAAGACATTGCTCATGATCTGCTTAACCCACATCGATTTACTCTGACTGGTCAATGCACAATGACCAATTTCATGTGCTGTTAGAACTTACTACTAACCAGATTTTACGGATCACGTTGTGATAATCAATTTTCCAATTAATCAATACTATTTACTTTTTGAATTCTAACTAATTAATTATATGAAAATTCTGTGCATATTTTCCGTTACAGAAACGTGATCTATTAAAAACATTTTGTATAGATCCTCGTGTTTTTGTACGTTATCTGTTAAAAATTGAATCAACTTATCACGCTGATGTTCCTTATCATAACTCAATGCATGCAGCCGACGTTTTACAAACGTCACATTTTTTGTTGCAAGCTGAAGCATTGGATGTAAGTTGTACGATTCAGTGTAGTTGATAAATTTGTGTTTGAAAATCTAAACTAACGGTTATAATTAGATTAGAAGTTAAAATATGTGTATTTCGAGTCATGGATTATGGATCGGCATTGTATGTAAATGATGTGAATGATCCAACAGCATGTCAGGTACCTGTGTAGTTGCGCCATAGGAATATCCTGTACTGTTCAGCTTGTCGTGTTAACACTTGAACAGTATCTGTTTCTCTTGAAAACCAGTGTAAAATACCCTTGCCCACTGAGGGTAAATTTATTAAATTATGTGAATTTATAGTTGTGTATTTCGGGTGAAAGCAAAGTAACTCTTTTGGCTTAGAAGTAGTTTTCATTGGAGGTTAAATTCTTTAAAAGCGTACAAAATAGTTGGGTATATCATACTAGCAAAGAAATTCTCTTTATCTGATGCAGTGTTTTTCGTAACTGTAATTATGAGCTTAGTGAAGCCATTTCTAACAGATGTAGTACACTGACCAGGAAAACCACATCAGTCGATCTTTTGTAAATCAAATGTTGAAATGACGAACCTCATCTACAAAGTAAATTATTCTAACTGGGGAAGACATTGCATCGGGTCAAATGGATGTTCTCTTCATTATTCTCATGTATGAACATCAACTGGGGATCAGACAGCAAAATATTCGACTGAAAAAAATGATGAGATCTTGGACAAAGGCGATATTGAGAACACCAGAGAATTTTTAGAGGACTGGCATTTAAGTCAATCAGCAATCAACAAATTTATCTAAATCGGCCCAATTTATCAAACATTTGGAAAGATCGTGGACAAATAGTGAAGCAAAAATCAGATCGAAGAGAGATGCAATCAAAATAAAGATGCTAACCATGGCAAGTTAAAAGTCAACAACAATCACTGAAGATTAAGGTTGACAGGAGAAGCTGTAAGTCATATGTAGAGAAATTCGAGTACCTCGCTTCTCCTTTAAGTTTGTGTTGATGATGCAGTTCAGAAGACATATGAAGGCTCTACAGCTGAACTTTTCAGTTCGGAGAAGCAAACGCCACCAAACTTACACCAAGGGTACTTGTTTTACATAGGCCAAAACGTTCGTCCTGAATTCCACTATTAACTAAAGGTTCACTATAATTGCAAACCAAATATATGTCTATGTAACTGAGTCTAGAATAATAAAGGAATCGTATTAAATTTATTATTCTTAAGAAAGTTAACCCATTATTTGAAATGCAAAGGTTTATTCTAAAATATCAATTCCTTTTCTTTCTTTCTATTATTCGTTCTCAAAAACCGATCAAAAACTCATCAAGTCAATTTGTTTGACGAAGAAAGAAAAAATAAATTGTTGCAACCAAGTTTCATCAAATGAAAAAAACCTATAGATGAGCTAAATAATATACATTGCACTATTCTAGACCACGAATCAACTGAAGTTAGATATTGTAAAGATATTCATTGATTCAGAACATTAGTATTGTCATTCTGTATTAGTCTTTGGACGTGTTCATGCAGTACGGACTCTGTCACTGAACACCGTTTTGGAAAGACTGGATCTTATGTATAAGTAAGGCTTCGGTTTATGAACTAATCAGAAGTTCAGTATTCTTCTTCAATGATACTGTAATCTATCTTTATAGCTTACAGTTTATTATTGGATTACTTAAACTGTTATTATAAACTAGACAGAATAAACTTGTTTACTCCGGTGACTGAAATGTATATTTAATCCACTGCTATGGTAGATCATTAATAGTTTGAACTAGTTGGTAAATTATTTGTGAATGAGTGAAGCACTAACTGGAACGGATCTTAAATTTTGTGTTAAAATAATTATCTCAAAGTCATTTTGATGACAAATAATTCTACGTGTTTCACTGATGGATTGTTCTTTGATGATGATTTGTGTACAATAAATAATTTGTGTCTTACGTTTACAGCACTTAAGATTTAGAGTTGTAGAATCCGAAGATGGTTGTGAAAAGCTGACGAATACAATTAACTAAAACGGTTTGTGTTCAGAAAAAGAAATAACCATCTATAATTAATTAGTAGAATGCGCTACATTAAGCAGTGACAATTAATATGACTTAGTCGTAAAAGATACCTTTACTGGATTAACATCTGACAACTTTTTCAGTGAGGTTCAGTTTCAGTGGTTCTTAATAAACCTAATTACTATTTTTGTATTGATTTATCCCTAGGTTGACCATCTTGTATAAAACGGAAGCATATCAGTTTTAGAATTTATTGTTTAAATTAACTTTCAATGGAATAATTATTGTTTACATGAGTTTGTTATTCATTTGTATGTAGGATGTTTTCAGCGATTTGGAAATTTTAGCTGTTCTATTCGCTTCAGCTATCCATGATGTGGATCATCCTGGAGTGACTAATCAATTTCTAATAAATACCGGTAAGTGAGTGAAAAACTTTCAAAGACAATGAATCTTTCATCAGTAATTTTTCACTTGTTTCAATGATCACCATCAATGAATTGTTTTACTTGACAGAATTAATCATTTTCTGTCAACACTTTAACAATTGCTAATTGATTTCTTTTCTATTGTTTTTTTTTTAAAAAAATTGAATGAGATCTCATAAGTAAATTAAAAGTGACAGTGTTTTGTTTTGTGATTTTATTTTGAGTTTCTCATTGATTGAGCAGTGACCAATGTTGTGTCTTTTTGGTCTAATCGAAAACAATATTGTTCGCTTATATGTGTTGTTCTAATTTTCACAATGGGAATCTTTAATATTCTTTCAGTATAAATCATATGCTAACTATTAAATCGAACGATAATCACTAATCTCATTGACTCAACATTTTATGCACTTTATTTTGTTCGAAGATGGGTGGAGGAATTCAGTAACAAACTATGGACTTAGGTTTTGTGCTACTTGGGATTAATCAGGAAGGTGTACCTCAGATCCTTCGGAGAACCGGTGCTTCTTACAGAGTTTGAGCCTGAGCTCGGAAGTTTAGTTGTCTAAGACGTTACTACTGAGACCCTCTGTCAAAGTTTGCTGATGTTTTGCTAATTAGTTCCAGTTAGCATGAAGGACAAGATTAGAGATGCCTATCAACTACCTACAGCCACCGAACATTCCAGGTTGATGAAGTATGGAATAAGTTGGTGAACAGACTCTTGAGTAATCCAAAGGAGAAGATGTAAAATAAGTTTCATTAGTATGATAGTGAATGGGAATGCTAAATTTTAACTGCAGTCGGTTTGGTGACTGTCGAAAGATACCTTAGATCGGTTTTGGTCCAAAATGGGAACCACTGGAAAAAATTCGATGCTCTAAAGTCTATTCACTTGTAAACAAACTTGAATTTCCTGTGTTGAACCTTCAACAAATTTATGGATATGTACTTCCCAGACGATATTGAATTTCGAACATAGATCAGTCCATAATTAATGCCAAAAGTAATGGCATCTATCTAGAAAAATTGGTATACAATTCGAGAAAATACCCCTTAGTAGCCTAAGCAGTCAACAAGCATGAAAAAATCTAATCTAATCTAATAATTACTTCATGGTCCTTAAATCTAAACTGCCATCAGTGAATATTCCTAATGACAAGCATTCTTATGCTAATAGATTTCTAAATAATATTTGAAAATAAGAACAACTCGAGTCGTTGTTTTTTTCTTGCCAAATTATGTAATCTGATTGTTCCTAGTCAATCAAAAAAATAATTGCGTGATTTTAAATGGAACATTTATCTTTTTTTTAATCATGGTTATTTTTTTCTAAAATGTTATCATCGGTGAAAACATCTCAAAGAATTCCGTAACATAAAACCCAGTTTCTTCTGATTCCTGTTGAACAATGTGTATGCTTTATAACAACCATTTAACATTCAAACTTTATTATGTAAAACAAATTTGAACATTCTAGCTGGAGAGTGCATGTTTCTAGGATGTAATCAGTATAATTCGTTTGTCAAGTAAAAAATCTAGGTAAAAATAAGAGCTTGTAGAAATTTTTACTGTTACACATATAGAACTGCTTAGTTTAACTAAAAAAGTGTTACATAACATTACCTTATAAACCATAATGCTCAAATTTCATTTGAGTTAGATAGAGATTTCTAAATTAGATAGTCTTTTGTTGATTGGAAAATTACAGTTCCAATGACTTGGTCATGTGGTAATTTCGTATAAAACATATACGTACAGTGTAATTTTTGAATTATCAATATGTTAGACATATTTGATTATATATATATATATATATATATATATATCTTAGACATAAGTAAATACAAACGGATAAAAATAAGTAAATAAAAGCGGATTTGATTCTTTTGTAATAAACGATTCTCTCTTTTTTCAAAATCTTTTTTATGAATTTGTTCTACTGCCGTCACTATGATCTTAACTTCAATTTAATTAAAACCAAATATTTCAAATTAACCGGTGAAATCTCATTGAATTCATGAATCGAAAAATTTTAGATCATCATTAGAGACCTGATAGCACTGGACAATGGTTTCTTCCTAGAACTGATCTCATCAACAGTGCGCAACTACAACACTTGCTCGCTTGAACAGAACTGATGACCTTCGGTCTTGAGCACAAATTTCATCACGATGCCAGTCGCTCGTGAGCACATGATAATGATTATTATAGAATCGTGCAGATTACTGAAGAATCTCTTGGAGTTCTAGTGAGAAGCCGTTACCAGTAGAGTACATCAGTGTCACAAATGAAGCAGCCACTCACCGAAGACAATGGATGTGGTCATGCAATGTGGTGGATTGATTGAAGCTAGACATAAACACTATTAGATGTTGGCTCAGTGGTCTGGAGGTTAAGGGTTTTCGCACGAGACCGAAGGTCTTCGGTTTTATTCCTGTGTACGAATGTCTTTGATGCGTACTGCTGATGAGTCGCATACTCGGATGAAACGGTTGTTCAGTACTTCCAGGACTCTATTGGTGGTCTAACATTGATCAATTCAGGATTTCAATGAAACCCAACTATTTCTACAACCCAATACTGATAAAATGTATAATTATTTAATCGAACACTAGTAAAAGCTAACAAAAAAGGTATAGTAAAGCATAGAACAATTCATAACCTTTATTAAATGTTACAATGAAATTATCCTCATTCTTTATTAGGAAATAATTTGATATAATTACTTTGTCTATATAATTAATTATATTTGAATGTGATACTATGTATGATTACATTTTGATAAATGAACAGGCACTTGGCATAACACAGTTTAGATACATTTTTATATATACATCTTATGTTAATTAAAATGTATACTTTGATTGAATGTTAGTTAATGTATGTTTACACATTGAACATATCAATGAATTTAAATGAATGCAACTCTTATGATGATTTATGAACTGACCTAATTCGCAATGATTTTAAGAGGTAATTTATGTTAAGTGAAATCATATTATTATCATTAATATTTTACATGAAAAAAAAGGTTTTTTACTCCGTTTGTTGAATGTCAATTATTCACACATCGAAAATAATAAAATATTTCTAATAGATTGATTGCCCTGAGACCAATCAATATTTTGAATTGACTAGGGGTGAACATAAGAATGATTGGATGTTAAACTGATAGTTTGTAAGTTTAGTCCTTATTATGAGAACCAATGTTCTTGAATTTGGATCATAGCAAGGTCTTGACCGTTTACTGCTGAATGGTTTCATGCTAAGTGCTGTCCAATTTTTAGGAGTTTCATGGTTAACATTTATAAGTGACGAAATGTCGCTTCAAGTTATAATAATCTATGGACAGATTCCCATCAAATATACTTTACATTGTAACAGTATAACAGTCACAAACTTTACTACAACGTTATTTGAGTAAAGGGTGACCGATTACCCTCACAACTGAGATGTTCATACTGAAGTAATCAATGTCACAGTTCCCTAGCTAAATTCTATCAATCCAACTGTATTATAATCACTGGTTTCAGTTTAGTGTTCTTGATAACCGTCCTCAATCAACTGACTTTGAACGTCCTCCAGTGTGTGTTTGTGTGTGAGTGATCGTTTCCAGAATGCGCTTCTTTGAACGTTCTATAGTTGCATATTTCTGATGATAGTTTAGTAAGTATTAGTCTTAAAATATAGACAAATAGTGTTATTTTAAGCTGGATCTTATAGACTGAGCAAAACATTCTGCTTAAATGACAACACAAGAAAAGTATTACAAATTATTTATAATACTCTGACCGCAAAACGATAACATTAAGTCTATTTAAGGTAGAATACGTATGTATAGAATTAAAAGTTGGATTATGGACTGTTCAGAAGAAACTTATATTTATAATGATGTGTTATATGTGGAAGTTAATGACGCAGTCTAAAGAGCCTTATAGTAATTTACATCGTGGAAATAACAATTACAAAATTCATGCCAGTTTATAGGCATGATCAAGTGAATGTAGATAAAAACGTTTAATATAAAGGATAGATATGCCACGTTAGATTGTTTTAAAATGTTTTAGTTTAAAACTTGTTTTGGAAGTACTTTCTTCACGTACATTAAAGTAATAAAAGGTATCAGTTAGAAGCTAATCATGCTTTTTAACCGGACACCCTGTTTATGTATGGATGGTGTTTTAACTATCGTTTCCAGTGCCTGACTGAGTAAAATGCAGACAGAAAGCACACATCAACGAAAGCAACAGTTAGAACGATAGGTCAGTCAGATCTTGTAGATCATCGATGATTCAGGTGTAAGGTTATTTTATGATTTAATGTTCAGGTTAGATACTATTTAAATTAGTTTCATTTACAAGGGACTGTGTTGGTGTAAAGTGTCTACCAGTAAGGAGGTTAATTAAAGAACTCAGTATTAAAACGACTAGACATTTAGAATTCCTATAATCTCTCCAAGGAAATGGGATACTCTTACAGCTCTAAGCACAATTAAATCATTTTCTGAAAAGTAGGAGGCATTGATGCAGCGAATAAAGGATGATAGTGATTTTATTTCGTGGATAGATTACGGTGAGCTAATCGAGAGTTTCGGAAATTTACTGATAAAGTGAACTGTACAGTGATTTAATTTAAAATGAAATATAGCTATAATGAGGAGTTTCTATATATCAGATTGCGTCATTTAATGTAAAGGATCAGATCGGTTTTAGTTCAAGTTTCTTCTTCCACATAGAGATACGTAGAGACTCAAATCTCCAACCACGGAATGTATATCATTAGGAAATTTTTAATGTCTGATACGAACTAATAAACAATTTTACTTGTACTTTTACACTGTTTTTTTTTCACTTTGCTTCATCTCTCTTTCCTACCTATTGTTCACTATCCATTAAATTGTATCGATTAGTTGCATACTTGTTAATTCATAATTTTTTATTTCTTTCACTGGTTAATTTTAATCGGCTTTTTAATCCTACTTAAACATGACTAGAAGCAAATTGAGCCAAAAGATCTCTGTTCAACAATTTTATTATTAGGCTATACAATTTTATTCTAAGCATATGAAACTATAACATTTTAATTTCCTTTATTTTAAATCACAAACTTATTTTAGTTACATTACCATTAAAAAACTGAAGTCACTGAATAAAATTTTCATACCACTATGACTCTCCTTAGACTTATGTACCCATGACTTCTACACATCTGTGTATTGAATCCAGGACCTTCGATCCCAAGAGCGAATTTCCAAGTGATTAGTATCAAGATACAAGTCCAAGACTTCTAATGAGAAGCAGCAACCAGTGGATTTGAACCATATGCGGTGTAAGATAGCAATGAATGAATACTCCATAATATTGTGAATTGATTGAAATTTGACACTTACACCGTTGTATACCATCTAACTGGTCTAGACGTTAAGTATTCTTGGGAAGAACCACAATTCTGATATTAAACTCCTGAATGCTTAGTTGTAGATGTGCAGAACTGAGAAGGCCTATGCTGGACTTTCATCTAGTTCATCGAAGTTTTCAACGGTGTTCTAGTCAAGTTTTACAGTCTACACAAATACTTTATGTTCTAACAATTTGAATGTTTAATTTTCTAAATTTTAACCGACTGCTGACACAACTAGTATAATTATCATATTAACAATAATCCGTACATTTTACTATGTTTAATCATGTAATCTATTTTAATTGTTATCATTACAGCGTATAAACTCCCTTGATTAGTGAAGCCCGACTGAAAACAATGTTGTTAACTTGTATAACTTGTCCTATTTCACAAGATAGAATAGAATTTATTCTTTTTGTATGGATAAGCCATAACATAGTTTAGGATTAATAAAAGATAATAATAATAACAATGATTAAATTTGTGATTATAAACTTCAATCAAAAAATTATCTTCATACACTAAAATTCTTCATTTAATCTTTATTTATTAAAATCTAATTTCTTTTTCTTTTTTTAAATTTAAAATTTAGGTCATGAATTAGCCTTACAATATAATGATTCATCTGTTCTGGAAAATCATCATCTTTATATGGCTTTTAAAATTCTGTCTGAAAAAGACTGTGATATATTTGCTAATTTGGGCGGTAAAAAACGTCAGACATTACGTAGAATGGTTATAGAATTGGTAAGTCTGATTGCTATCATGAATTTTATATGAATTTTTAAATATGATACAAAATTAAGGAGACAATATGATAGAAATCGGGTGGTACCACGTTTATAAAAAATATATCTTTGAAACTAAAATAATTCCAACGTTTCAACCTGTAATTCGTTTATACACTCTTCATGGGAATAATCAAAGACAAATAGGGTTCATAACAAATTTTGTGTACAGTAAAAAAACGCGTCATTGGATGTGAAATTCATCCGATTGATGACATGTCTATGAATGTGTCTGTATGAGTACGATTATTATCAATGTTCAGTGAACAAATTAGGCCACTTGATACGGCCAAGGACAAATGGATGAGTTTGCCTATTATTCAACTAAAAGTACATAAGGGCAAATTAAGCTCGTGATTCTGGAGTGATGAATAGTGAGTTGTGATACTGAACTAAAAGAGATCAAATTTGAATTCTAAACAAAATGGTTGACTGGATTGCAAAACCTTAGGTAATAAAGTGGATAATTTAATGCGTAGATAACCTTGTGTTAACAAACGTTGCACTTAGACCAAAACTTTTGAACAACTTTTGAGTGGTAATAAAGTGACCTTCAGCAATTTTAACCACTTACTAAACAAATAAATAAGTGTGGAGAATTCGTATTTGAGCCTAGGTTTATGAATTTGAGTTAGTGTTTTCATCATCAACGCAAATCAATTATATTGCTAAATGGATGGATAGATTGCAAATTAAAATGCGAATCTTATATCTGACTAATTCGTTAGCAAATTGAAGTCTTAACGAAAAATGAATTGATAACTTGAGTAATACGATTACAAATGTTTTACTAAAGTGGCAGCTAATGCACTAAACTTAAACGAGCGGTTTGGCGTAGCTTGACTGATATTATCTTTTTCATCAGATGAACTATGTAAACCGCGTTGTAATGCTGTAATTTGTTAGGATTTGTTCTAATTAATAACTAGGTTTCATTGCATTATACACTCATTATTAGTTACTCGCTTCATAGTGTTTATATTGAAATCTTTTTATGTAGCTCTAAACTGTAAGTCCGCTATATTGGATATAAAGACTAATGCTAATCAGTGATGCTAAATAACAGTTTAATGAAATTTGAAAACGCGAACTGGTTTTCTCTTCTTTTACCCATTTTTTATGTGATCAAATGGAGTGGAATTAAAACGGAGAGAGATATTTTATTTTATAAGCTTCAATATAAATCAATGGGATTTTTTGAAACTGATTTCGACATTATAAGATGCAATGTTGACATATTTTAACAATGGTTGCAAACTTTCAACGAAGTTGAATAAAAGTTACTGGTATGTAAGGTTTTGGAGATTGTCAAACGTCGTGATTATGTATCGTAAATTGACCGCCGTTATTCAACATTGTCTAGGGGTAGATAAATATCAGTAGTAGCAATAACACAGATCCTCACTCTACGGCATATAGGCTGATGTTAGAAATGTAAACCACAAGGTCGCAAACTTTTCGGTGTTAAGGTCAAGTACTTGCCATGAGATCCAATATTCTTTGGTTCGATCTTCAGTAGTTCTGTGAGTTCGTTCTGGTGAAGAGCACTATATTAGGAATAAAAAGGTATCCAGCGCTTCGTGGCTGCGTATAACTGTCCAACTAAGGTCATCTTGTAATCTAAAATTTCGAAGTTAAGTTTATTAGTTAAATTTTGTTATAAGGTATTAATCTGTTTAAATGTTTGTAAAACCCTTTTTAACGCATACAGGTGTTAGCCACAGATATGTCGAAGCATATGAGTTTATTAGCTGATTTAAGAACAATGGTTGAAACTAAGAAAGTTTCTGGTTCTGGTATGTTAAACTTGGACAATTATGCTGATCGTATACAGGTAAGTGATTGCTGGAATCGAAATACCCGCATTTTACTTATCGAAACAAAATTTTTTTAGTAATTCAAAAGCTAGTGAGAAACACTATCTTGAAAAGTATGACTGACAATTGTTTACTTGACTTTAATGTAGGGAAGTTTAGAATAAAAACTAAAACTTGGCGGCAATAATACTGACTGAATAACTGAGATACAACTTGGTGTCAGAGTACGGAACGTATGACCAGCGACATGCTGACAGTTCTAGCTAACCTATTCCACTGCACCTCAGCCTAGCTAATTAGAGGAAAATGTTCAGAGTCAGTAGGGAGAATATATCATCCTGAAACGAATGAACAACACGCCCCCAACTCAAGCATAATATATGCAATACGAAAAGTGTCCTTGAAAGAGTTGCACAATAACGTCTTATAAGAGAAAATGAGCCTATGAAGTTTAAGGTCCCTCCACGTAGGAAACTTATAACGAAAATAGTAACAGACGCTTTTGGTGCAGAAATAAGTCATTCCCATAAATAAATTAGGAATTTTAAAAATAGATTTCTGGGGATCAAGCATCCGTGTGGAAAGAGAGATTGAAAAAATTTATGTAGTTTCGCTTTCATCAGGATTGTCACATTTTCTCCTAATTACTTCATTTATCCTAGAAAATGGACAAAATCTGTTGCAAAGCAAGCTAAGCATAATTGAGAGGCTCCTTATACATTTGAAGATGTCACTCAAATAGATGAAAAGCCTTATTATTCTGGCTAGTGATCGTGTTTGTAGGCTTAAATCATTCCGGAGGTTTGGATCAAAAATTCTGCTTCGTGTGAAACCATCATTCGACCATATCGTATCACCGTTTATCGCTCCGTAGCTTGCCTAGTAATTCTTTAAATCGTTGAAAATTCTTCTCTGTAACACAGCTACAATCGATAATCTAATTGACACACAATTTGCGAACGTCATGACAGATCTAATGAGAATGAAATTTATTAGAGTAAATGATCAAATTTTTCTACCTACAATAAATCGTGTCCACAGATATTATCCACACTAGACTATTTGAACGTTATAGCTTACCATTTGTATTTGTTAGTTGTCTCTACGAACAAACATTAAACTATTCTATTCTGTTATTTTATTGTGAATTAAAAATGTCAGACTTGTTTAAAACAGGTTGTTCTATGTCAAACAACCGGAAACTCCATTATTCAAAAGTGTCAGTTTATACATTTTGTTCAGTGATCCGAATATACATTGCTGTTCTAATATCCCAATTTACGAACAACTGATGTATATAACATAGGAATATTTCAAAATCATGTATAATCGCTGTCTACATGACAATGTAACCGATTGCTATGATTTATTTTCACAATCCAAACCTGATACAATAACACTTGTTTTGGATCTTCACAAACCTATTATGAAAGTTATCATATTCCCATGCAGTAGTACATTTCAGAAATATCGTGTTAATTATTATCAGGATGATGTTTTTATTCCAAAACATTCCTGATTTACATTATGTTTTTTATGTATCATTCATTGGAAAATATGGCTTCGATTTAATTTTCACCAAATTCAATGTTTGTTTGTTTTTGAAATTGTATTTTCTTTTTGTGCTGAATAGATATTACAAAATATGATTCATTGTGCTGATCTCAGTAATCCAGCTAAACCATTACGATTATATCGTAAATGGACAGGACGTTTAATTGAAGAATTTTTCCGACAAGGAGATAAAGAAAGAAAGTTATCATTGGAAATTAGTCCAATGTGTGATCGTGAATCGGTTGAGGTAGAAAAATCTCAGGTCAGTTGTTAGTTCTTGTGTGTGTAAACACTTTTTTATGATAAATTTATTTGATAGGATCAATGGGTTTAATGACTTTAACGTAACTACTTACAGAACCTCTTTTATTACGAATTTCGATAACTGAGTAATATCACTAGCTGCTATCTTATAGACATATATGTTTATTTGTATTTCACGAATGAATTCTTAGTAAATTTTTATGTAAAATTATATTTGTCGTTTTATATCAAAGCTTAGTGTAGTCAAGCTATAAGTTTTAAATAGCCAGTCAAAACATAACTGTTACTGAGATCGAATTGATTTTTTCGTTTATTTATATGAACTTGTAATGCGAAATTATTATTTCATCTAATTCTGTATTGCTTTAAAAAATATTTGATGCATCCTTCTCTTTTCACGAATGAATTATAACTATAATTTCGATATTCATTCATTTTTCTGGGAAAACATTATTGCTTTACTTGAAATAATTAAAAAAGTACACTTTATTGATTCAGTCACATAAACAGCATTAATACTAATGTTACATGAAGCATCATTGTGCATTTGATTTTAAGGATTCATTCAGTAAATAGAAATATTCGATATTGTTGACAGTACAAGAGTAAATATTTTGTGATAAAAAAGTTCTCATTTACCAGTCACTAGTTTCAATGATTTTTTATTAAGCCATCTAGTTTATACATAGACTAAAGGTACAACTACTTGACTGAATCAGGTAGATAGAATTAGAAGCCACAATCTATTTATTGAAAAATAAGAACTTTGATTATCAAGTCATTTCCTCACTGATTCAAATGATGCAATCGAAGGCGGTGTAAATTTATGCTGTAACACTTATATGCGTTGTATACCTCAAGTTTACAAAGTATGCTTTTAGTAAGGAATTTCAGAAATACGTTTGACCATATAACTCCGCACTCTATGGCTACCTAACAAAAGGGATGGAGTGCAACAAAACTTGTAAGATTGTCAGTATAGTATCACTGACAAAGAAACATTGGTGATTGAATGATTAGTTTTTCTTCAAATGGAATTTGTCGAGAGCATATGTCAATAACTCTGCCATAGATCGAAAGCTCATACAAAATCCTAGGAAGCTGGTCACCAGTAAATTGATAACGTGATATCCAATGGTTCACATTTTCGATTGCAATCAGTTTGAAGCATGTCTGAAGATTATAGAATATTACTCGCTCTGTCTTTTTCACCTCTGATATGTCCAAACCCCATTTTTCACAATATCTAACTTGAACTTTTGATAATTTAATTACCAATCTATTATTTTGTTTTGAAGATTAGAGAAATTTTTGCTTAATTTCCATGTGATTTTCGTCACAGATTAACTAGTGTTTACATCTTTTCAGACCACTACTGTGCCCTAATTAATCAATCTGAATGATTATCTGATAGTCTTATCTTACCAAAAAGACAAAAAATATCATAAGTCATGAAACGAAACTTGACTACTGTTAACAATGTCGATACCAGAGTGTGATTATGAAAAAAAAATAATCATTTTCAATCAGTGTAAGAGGTATGATTGATTGATTTATGCAAGAAACTGAATTATTTGAAATAAGTTAATCAGTAAATGTCTTTATTGCCTTTATTGAATAAGTCATGTCAAAATTTCAAAATGATACAACATTCTTAAGAGTCCAATAAATCGACCAAATGTTAGATCATCATTCGAAACCTGGAAGCACTAAATGACCATTTCATTCTAGTTTAGGACTCATCAGCAATACGCACACACGACCTCCACCAACAGGAATCGAATCCTAGACGTTTGGTCTGGTACATCAGCGCGAGCTACTTCCAATTTAAATGAAATCCAATAAAATTATTATAATATTTAAAAATGGTTTACACTTACTGAATTCTATAGTCAATCCCAATTATTGATTTAATGTTGTTTTTTTTAATGGAATTGACCTCAATACAACCATTTCATATGTTTAAGATTATTCGATTTATTTACTTATTCATTCATTTCAATTTATCAAGATCCATTGTTCAATTTTATTATTATTATTATTATTATTATTATTATTATTATTGTACCCTTGTAAGTTTTATCTAACTTATTCAAATAGATACTTTATTCACATTTGTTTATTTAAAAAAATTTTTTTGTTGTTGTTTTATACATATTAAACAATTTTATTATTTATTTATTATGAATATAATTCATAATTGATTGACAGTTACATGGTAATCATTTATCATTCTGTTATTTAAGGGAGTTAACGTTTACTTAAAGATTTAAAATCTTTATCATTTAAATGAAATATTTTTTCAGTCTAAAGTTCAAGCTCTATGATTTTCATAGGCATGTAATAAATTGTAAAACAAGCAGTTATATTTCTACAGGTTTAAACATGAAAATCTTGAACATAATCGACAATAGATTGTCGATTGAGTTGCAAGTTTTGTGATGATTTTCGGTTGATTCTAAACTCGACATCCAACTGGTATGAAACTATTTGTTCAACGTTTAATGAAAGTATTTATCAAGTGTTATTTTCAAGTGTTATTATCAATATTGTTCCTAAACACATCCATTTATCTCTTTTTATTCGCTTGTAGGTCAGTTTTATTGATTTTGTATGTCATCCATTATGGGAAACATGGTGTGATCTGGTACATCCATGCGCTCAATTAATTTTAGACACATTAGAGGATAATCGTGATTGGTATGAATGTCAAGCGAAAGAGCCAAAATTAAAAGTTGCCCAATTAGCTCGACCAAAATTAGCAACCGCAGCAGAAGATGATGAAGAAACTTCTACAACCTCAGGAAATACATAAGCCGATGATTAATGATAGAAAAAAAGAAGATGTGGGAGGGGAGGAAATGAATACAGAATCGTAAATAATAAACAAAAATGTAAATGCACAGACAATATGCCTTTTAACAATGTACATTTCACCATCATCAACCTGATTAATAAATTAATTCAGTCAAAATGACATGAGTATAACTTTCAGATACACTGATTGATGTTTATTCCGTACACCAGAAAATTTATAAACAATAATGAATCACTAAAGATATACATACTTTCTAATTTAGGAATCATTCGTATGATTTGTAATTGTTATTGATCTATTTATTTGGAATGTTAACGATGTTAACCTATGAACAGTAAATAAGGAATAAATGTTTTATCGATCATTCAATTATATTGCACAACATAATGGTGTTCATTTTTATTTTTATGATGTAATCTAACTATTTATTGATAAATTCACTCATTCAGTTATCCATTTTACTTTATTCATTGAAAATATTTATATGAATAATAAAAAATAAACCTTAAATGACTTAGAAAAACGCTTATTACATGTAAAAGTTCAGTTATTTTGTTTAAAATTCTTCAAATTATCAAGAAACACAACATTAATTTTACTCGATAAATGAATAATCAAACTATTTGTTTTATTTTCTGATTTCAACAAATGAATCATTCATTTGTGTGTACTCCTTACAATTTGACATTTTTTCCTGCGTACAAGGGAAAAGATGCATTGAAATCTAGAAAGCATTTTATTTTAATTTAATAATTATTCATATGGTGAACATGTTCTCATCTACCTAATCCCTTGCCGCATCATTTCCTTCTCAATTAACATTTCATTTATCAGTATCATTGTCTTACTCACTGAAGTTTATTTGTCGATATATTAAGTTTCCTTAAGATAACTTGTTGTTGTCTGTTGGAACACTTTATTTTTGTTGACGAAACATAAACATTGAATATTGAGCTGACATTTTTTAAACTCAAGCTTTTTAATAAACAAAGTCTGAAACTTAATTAAATTCAAAGTAAGAAACCTCTGAAAAATATTGCTCCTAATAAATATTACTGGGAAGCTCGGTGATATGGAGCTTTTACTACTTTGTTTTAATATTCACTAATTTTTAATGTAAATTATTATCTATCTGCAATATGAAATTAAACACTGAACTGATCACTTATAACTATGAAAAGAAGCATATTCATTAAATTAATCAATCAAACCAAACTTGTCGAAGTACTTTGTGTATATTTGTTAATCTGTCCACATGATCATTTCCTTTTAAATGTTCAAATAATTGTTTTTTTTCACACTCTAACGGTCGCAGTCTATAATGTTTAATTAATCTATCATGGTGTTTCGTTTTTCAATTTTCTTTGTAAAGAATTTATAACTAGATGTGTATGAAGCTGATGTGATCTATCGACCAATCATCTCATAGATAACTTGCATGTCTGTACTTTTAATCTGTTAAAAGTTTCAACATGGATCGATAATGCTGTGAAGACGTAATTCGAATGTAGTTATTTTACTAAATGAACTGAAACAAGTTTCCGTACTTCAAACATAAATACCTTATCAAGGCAATCAATATGAAGTCTGTATTGTGAGAATGTCTAAACAACAGATGAGAGATTATGTTTGAAAAAAAAAATCATTTTGTAATCATGAAAGACTACACTGTAATTTATTTTCAAAAGAACCAAATTGTGTCTCATAAAATGTGCCTGTTTTTATAATCAGACCTATTATTATTATTATTATTATTCCTGTGTTTATATATGCACTCTGATTGTTTGGTAGATAATTTTCTTCTGTAATTCATACACTGTGTGAATAAGAAAGGAAACACAGTGACGGAATTCAGAAACAGCAGTATTTGTAAACACACACGTTGATAATGATGACAACAAATTCATATTTGTATTTGCATGCAATAAAAGATTATTCTTCAACAGAACTCATAGTTTTCACTGAGATGTTGTTTTCTCATTCTTTTTTGTTTACTTATCCGGAGAATATATATATATATATTTTGTGTGTTAAATTAGAAAAAAAGTTTATCAAGTATTGTGTACAAATAAATAAAAATTGAGTAGTACAGTATTGTGATAGTATTATGAATTGTTTGATAGAAATTATTTACAAACATGAAATGAAACTGCAGTTCAAATTTTCTTTAGGTTACAATAGTTTCCTAAATAAAAATCAGTCCATGAGGAAAAAAATTCTCTTTTGGACACTAGTGATCAACATTGATACTTGATAGTCAAAGTTCTAGTCACTTGAACCATATATCGAGCGGAGAAATGGTCATCACTAATGAAATTAAAATTCAGTTTATGTTATATGATAACTTAACTAATATGAGTAATATTTCTCATTAATTCTTAAGTATCTGGTTCAAAATTGCTAACAATCTAACTTGCAATCTTGGTTTCAACCAGTGGGGGAGGGGTATAGTTATTGTTTATCACGGACGAGTCCTAAACTAGAACGGATAAGGTGTATCTAGTAAATTTTTAGTTTTAAATTGAAATATCATCTCCACACTAAAAACAATCAATACATAGAAACCGAAACTTTCATTTTCGTAATATCCTCAAAGAATTCCCCATACTTTCAGCTTACATCACTTGGAGTCATTAAAAACCAAGAAGCGACTGTACTCACCAATTTGTCACATACTTAAGTTAAACATAGAATATAGATATTCTCTTCACTTACTTACTTACTTACGCCTGTTACCCCAAATGGAGCATAGGCCGCCCACCAGTTTTCTCCAACCAACTCTGTCCTGGGCTTCTTTTTCCAGTTCTGTCCAATGTTTGTTCATTCCTCTCATATCTTTCTCTATTTCTCGGCGTAATGTATTCTTTGGCCTTCCTCTTTTCCTTTTGCCTTGAGGGTTCCATGTGAGGGCTTGTCTCGTGACGCAGTTGGTGCTTTCCGCAATGTGTGTCCTATCCACTCTCACCGCTTCTTCCTGATTTCCTCCTCCATTGGAATCTGGTTTGTTCTCTCCCACAGTTCGTTGTTGCTGATGGTGTCTGGCCAACGAATCCGAAGTATTTTGCGTAGACAGCTGTTAATAAACACTTGTATCTTGTGGATGATGGCTTTCGTAGTTCTCCATGTTTCCGCTCCATACAGTAGAACTGTCTTCACATTTGTATTGAAAATCCTGATTTTGGTTTTGTTTGAAAGTTGTCTGGAGTTCCAGATATTCTTCAACTGTAGAAATGCAGCCCTTGCTTTGCCAATCCGTGCCCTCACATCCGCATCCGATCCACCTTGGTTGTCGATGATGCTGCCAAGATATGTATAGGTGTTAACGTCCTCCAAGGCATCTCCATCAAGAGTGATTTGTTTGGTGCATGTTGTGTTGCATCGGAGAATTTCGCTTTTTCCTTTATGTATGTTGGGACCTACTGCTGCAGAGGCTGCTGCTACACTGGTCGTCTTCTCTTGCTTTTGTTGTTGAGTGTGCGATAGAAGAGCCAGATCATCTGCGAAGTCCAGATCGTCCAGCTGCGTCCTAACTGTCCAGTTGATACCGTGCTTCCCTCCAGATGTTGACGTTTTCATAATCCAGTCGATGACCAGGAGAAAGAGAAAGGGTGAGAGTAAGCAACCTTGCCTCACACCGGTCTTCACCTCGAATGAGTCTGTCAGCTGACCTGCGTGCACGATTTTGCAGTTGAATCCATCATAAGAATTTTGTATGATGTTGACTATTTTATCAGGCACACCGTAGTGTCGAACATGATTCCACAGTGTTTTCCTATCCACGCTATCAAATGCTTTCTCGTAGTCGATGAAGTTGATGTAGAGTGGTGAGTTCCATTCAATTGATTGTCCTACAATGATCCGTAATGTAGCAATTTGGTCAGTACACGATCGATCCTTACGAAATCCAGCCTGTTGATCTCGAAGTTGGGCGTCTACGAAGTCCTTCATTCTGTTTAACAATACCCTGTTGAAGACTTTGCCTGGTATTGAAAGAAGAGTGATGCCTGTGTAGTTCTCACACTTGCTGAGATCGCCTTTGTTTGGTATTTTGATGAGGTATCCTTCTTTCCAATCTGATGGTACTTGTTCCTCATCCCAAATCTTCTTGAAGAGAATGTGAAATATTTTCGCAGTTGCTTCTACATCTGCTTTCATTGCCTCTGCTGGAATGTTGTCTGGTCCTGCTGCTTTGCCGTTCTTGATTTGTCTGATCGCCATACTGATCTTCTCAATCGTAGGTGCGCCAATATTAATTGGGAGATCCGTCGATGCTGCTTCGATGTTGGGTGTGTTCAGTGGAGCTGGTCGATTCAATAGTTCCTTAAAGTGCTCTACTCACCTATTTCGCTGTTGTTCAGTGTTGCTGATTACTTTGCCTTCCTTGTTTTTCACTGGTCGTTCTGGTTTACGATAGTTCCCGGCGAGCTTCTTTGTAGTTTCGTACAATTGTCTCATGTTTCCGTCTCTTGCAGCCTTTTCCGCCGTCGTTGCTAGATCTTCCACGTATTTTCGTTTGTCAGCTCTGATGCTCTTCTTCACTTCCCTGTTTGCTTCTGTGTATGCAGCTTGTGCGGTAACTTTCTCTGCTCTTGTTCGGCTGACATTGATTGCTGCTTTCTTGTTCCTCCTTTCTTCAATTTTTGCGAGAGTGTCAACAGAGATCCATTCCTTGTGATGGTGCTTCTTGCGACCAAGGACCTCCTGACATGTTGAATCTTTTTCCAATTGTTCTCCAATGTTGCGTCCTCTCCATTGTGTAGATCCTGAAAGGCCTGGAACCTATTGCTGAGGGCTATCCTGAATTCGTTGAGCTTTACAGTATCCCGAAGAAAGGCCGTATTAAACTTGTGTGATGTTGTCTGTCCCGTTGTCCAGCGCTTCTTTAGTTTCAGTTTCATTTTGGCGATTAGCAAATGGTGATCTGATGCTATATCAGCTCCTCTCCTGGTTCTCACATCTTCCATAGTCCTTCTGAACGTTTTGTTGATACAGATATGATCAATCTGGTTTTGAGTAGTGTTGTCCGGTGAAATCCATGTAGCTTTGTGTATGCGTTTGTGTGGGAATATTGTGCCACCGATGACCAGTTTGTTGAAGGCACATAGGTTTGAAAATCTCTCACCGTTTTCGTTCCTTTCTCCCAGTCCATGTCGTCCCATGATGTCTTCATATCCAGTGTTGTCCATTCCAACTTTGGCATTCAGGTCTCCCATAAGAATCGTCAAATCCTTTGGTGAACATTTCTCGAAGATTGACTGCAGCCTTTCGTAGAATCGATCTTTATCGTCGTCATTGTAGTCGTTGGTAGGTGCATAACATTGGATGACGTTCATTGTAATGTCCTGTTTCTTTGTTTTGAAGGATGCTTTAATGATCCTCGGTCCATGAGATTCCCATCCTATTAGTGCCTTTTGTGCATGTTTGGACGGCATCAATGCAACTCCTTGTGTATGTGAAGCATTTTCCTCTTCATGACCAGAGTATAACAGCAGTTCCCCTGAAGCAAGTCTCAGTTGTCCTACCAGTGTCCAATGTGTTTCACTGATTCCAAGCACCTCGAGGTTGTATCTTTTCATTTCTGCCGCAACTTGAAATAGTCTTCCAGTTTCTCACAATGTATGAACGTTCCATGTACCTAAAAGAATGGTTGCTCTGGTTGTCAGAAGAGGCATCAGCCCCGTGACTTCCGAGGGAACTCGGCTTTCATCACGCGACGTCATAATTCTTCCTCCAACTCCCAGGGCAGAGCTAAAATAGTTTGAATTATTTTTTCTGGTTAGCGTTTTTTTGGCAAGTTAGTTTTTGACGGAATGGGGTCGCCAACCCCATGTCCAGCCCTCCTCCTTTACCGGGGCTTGGGACCGGCAGTAGCCACGAAGGTTCTACTGGCGGAGTTATTCTCTTCACTTGAGTAGTTGAAATTCCAGAACTTGTACTTTAAGCTGTAATTTTTATTGCAGTCATATTTTCTTACTCATAACATGATAATCACGAATTAAGGTGAATTTTGTGGAAATTCTCTATAGTTTGAAGATAACTACCGATTCATTAGAAGTAATAACATTGAACAGAAGTGCACAGATCTCAAACATACTTAAATGTTCTTTTATAAATCATGAAGAATGATATTCAGTGACTTAGTGATGATGGTGTCTGATGAATGAGCTACTTATGGCAAAAAAGTGCATTCTTCTTGTTGCTGTTACTTTAACTACCATGTAACAACTTAATTTTAAAGTGAAAAAAGTAATGTATGATAACCTAACAAAATAGCCTGTTTCTACATTAAAACTTATATATGAAATTCAATGTACAATGTATATTTTAATCAGTTTCGAATAATATGATTATTAATGAAGTAACTACAAAAACCGACCATCTGTTACTACTAATAATAATTAGCATTTTCTTAAAACACTCAAAAACGAAATGGGTAATTATTTACAGTCTTCATATTTTCGAGTAAAAAGATAAAAATAACGCAAGTACTTCCACTATATCTCTGAAAAAAATCAACATCTTTAGGTGTCATCTTACTGAAAAAATGAAAAGTTAAGATAATATGTACGTGATCAAAATTAAAAAATCTATATCCAAAATAAATGTAATAGAAAAGTTATTTTCATGTCAAATTATAGTGTTCAGAGTTTTTTTTTTAGAATTCAGTTTCTGTTTATTGTCGAAAGAATAAACCTGAAATAAACTAGAAAGTTAATCGATTATGAAAGATCGTCTCTCAGTACCGAGATGGAGGCTTGATATATATGTGCCGATCAATGGTGATTCATTAGTCTAACTGTTAAGCAACCGCAGGGAGATGCCAGTTGTGATCACGAAATGTGAAATTCCGCCTAAAGTTTCTTTGAGTTATGACGAATTGGTTTAGAAGAAATATTTAAAAATGTGGACAACATACTCGGAAGCTCTAGGCTAACCTAAGCGATAGAATCCGCTGACCACAAATAAGAATTTATTGATTGTTTGATCAAAAAAGACAGAAAGAAATAGTTCCAAGCGCATCAAGAATGATTGACTACAATAGCGACGTATATATAAGCCAATCAAAGCATTATAGACGGAAAAGATTTTATTTAACTAGCTAGCGCTTGGGAAGTGATCTTTGACAAGTCATCCATCCTGTTTTATTCACATGTAGCATTGCTTGAACGGAAATTAAATTGGATATTTTAACATTATAACTATGTATTTGGTATTTCTTATGTTACAAACACACTCAACCTTTTAAAAACATTTACAATCACACTTTAGTGCTTACGTAGTGATAATGATTCACCCAATTCTGATTAGTTATTACATGGTGAATTTAAGACCAAGCGGTGCAAAGACTTTAAATGGTGCAATAGCCCGACATTTTATTGATGCAGGACACACTATTGTTGACATTTTCAAATCGTTCAAAATTATTATCAGAAAAAACACAGCACAGCATCTCTTCGGGCTGCCGAAGCAGTAGCACATCAAAAACACAAACCTGATTTATGTGTCCGAATAGAAACGGCAATCAACTTATCGTTCCAGTGGTAATTTTTTTTGCATTTTTACTAAGCGTTTTATTATCATCGTTGTTCTTAAATGATTTGTTTGTTGTGCAATCTTCACTAAACTATTTTACGGAGTCTGAAATCATCTTTTAGTTTATCCATTTCTCGAAACTTATGTAAGTCCTTCCTTCAATTACTAACTCTAGAAAACTGATATAAAACCTGTGTAATCTTATCATGATTTCTAAAATTATCACACAGCCCATCTGATCTGTTTCCATACTTCATTTGTTGCTTGAACTCAAGCCTTAAATGACCTCAATCCTGTTGACGCATATATATATAATTATTATTATTATTAATCTTCGTTAATTTAATCTCTTTTGTTAGCAATGTCAATTATTTCGCATTCTATTATATATCATCCTTACATTTTATTATATATTTGGTTATAAGCAGCCCCTCAGAAAACACGAAATATAGCAAATTCATATTATTCTATGTGAATTGTTTTTCTGGCATCACTTAAATTCATAAACAGAATAAAATGCATGAATTTTGTGACAAACTCCACCTAGGTATTTTTGTATCTAGCTTCTTACGGTCGTTCTGTAGAGTGAAAAGCACTTTTTCTAGTTTCATGGCTGGATTGGTTTTTCATTGAGTGACTGAATAAGAACTGATATTACCACTTGTATAGTATAACAGGAAACAAGATTATCAATTTGACTTACTCTGAGTAATAGAATGAATTCTGATGGTAAAGTGGTAATATCTAGAATCTTTATGCACAATCAGTATACATCTTCGGTTTTCCTGCGGGAGAGTAAAACTATATTATTCAGTAGTGTGAACTAATACGAAACCATCAAGATAAGTTATCACTGACTTTGGTAATACGCATTTTTCAAAATTTTTATGAAAACGAATTGGTTTCACCAATAAGAACCTATTTTGATGTGAGAAGAAGTGAATATTAGAATTCAATCCCTGTAGAGAGTGGAGTAGTTACCCCCCGAGGACAATGGATGAAGTCAGGCAATATCCTGGATTGATTGAAGTAAGACATTTACACCGTCGGATTAAAAGTGAGATTAAGCTTTCAGGTGCGAGCCAGGAGGTCCTAAGTTCTATTCCAACATGAGAGGGGTCGTGGATGGGTACTGATAATATGTCCCATACTAGGATTAAACAGCCCTCCTAGAGCTTCCAGGTTTCTAGTGGTAGCATAACACTGATTGATTCATGATTTCAATGAAATTTCGTATCTGTTTACCGATTGTTCATTTCATTGTCCCTATGTTTTTTCACTCTTAACTAACAATCATACCGAAACATTTTTATCTGAAAATTCAAAACAGTTTTCTTTGATCGAATTTCCGATTGTTTGCTTAAAACTTAACTTCTATACATTAAATTTAATTCAAGTATCATAATGATTTTGTTTGATCGTTCATTTCCGGCTATCAAAATCATTCAATGGAAAAGCTTTAATTATGTTTATAGAAAAATATTTTTTGGTGTAATTCGATCTATACATTATGAAGTTTATTTATACACAAATATACGTTTCGGTGATTATTCCCCTAATTTCATATCTAGTTCTTTTTAGTCCTATTCAAAATAACACTATAAAGTTGCAGTAAGGCCATTAGTCTAAGTGAATTGATTTCGTGTGAGCTGCGTTAACATATGAAATGATTGTCCATAATCTACAGCGATCAATAAAGAAAAAACGCTGGCTGAAATTATTATCGACTGTATGTATAGTGGTGGTCAAATGATAAAGTGCTTGTTGTGTCATTGGACAGCCTCGAATTTCATTATGTATAATAGACCGATTGTTAATAAATCAATAGTTAAACATTTATGATGATCTAATGATATAGTGGCCAAGCTGCGATTTCACTAAATCTTAAGTTAAGATTACGTATAATGATATTTTAAAACAAAGCACTTCACTAATTATTAATTAAAAAATATAATACAAACTACTTATAAGTGTGAGTAGTATAAACAGAGTTCAAAATTGGTTGTAAGATGATTTATCGATGAAGTTGTTATTCAGATGCGAAGAAATTCTAAATACTCAATACCCTATAAAGTTTCTATTAACATTGTTTTCCTAAAATCAAAGAAATTTTCACTATCAAATGATTCAGTTGAAAGAATAATTCCATCAAAACTGTTGTCAAAAAATTAAACATCTACACTATCATAATTTTACAGTAAATAGTTGTTGGCATGTTATTCTTTCGCCTAAAAAATAATTGGAACCAATGTTATCGATAAACAATTAAACAACTTGGTGTGTTTTTGCTCGTATATATAGGCGTACAATGAAAATTATCAAAATTCTAAATTAGTGTAATGTTAATAATGCTAGAAGACACCTTGAGGCATAATATTCCAGTCAGTTCGAAGTTAATAGACGTACTGAAATAAGTAAATTGAGAAAACGGGGAAAATCAATCAACTCAGTTACTAACCATAGTAAAAAGACAGGTAAAAATATTATAGCTTTTGAACACAAACAAGGCAGTCAAGATAAACTGAATGATTACATGCAAGAACGTTCTCATAGATGTACGTAAACATGAAACTGGAGCTGGTTATGTTGTTCTGAAATGCAGTGAAATTTCATGGTCAAGTTACTTAAGTCAGAGGAAGTTCTCGAAGTTCTAGTGAGAAGATGTGACCAATGGAGTTCAACCCTGTCAGGTGCAGGCAGTAACTACCAAAGACAAATGGGTATGGTTCGATGGTTAGGCGTCCGTGCACAATACCGAAGGTCCCGGGTTCGAATCCTGTGAGGTGCAGGAGTCGTGTATGCGCACTGCTGATGAGTCCCATATCAGGACGAAACGACCGTCCAATGCTTCCAGGTTCTAAATGGTGGTCTAACAATGACTGACTGATGATTTCAAATGTGTAAAAACACAAATCTCCAAAACTCTAGCTGAAGATGCAATATTAGCTGGAAGTTAGGATACTTTAAAAATATGCCAGTTGTAATTATTCTAAATATAACCGGAAAATTGTGATGAACTGCTAGTTCAAACGACAAATCATAAACTTTACAATCGATGAAGACTGTTTTCATATGAAAGTTAAAAATTATTTGCACTGGTTACGTTGAAGTTTATCCAGTGATTACAACTAATGCATTTGAAATTTTGACCATACAGTGGAGAAAAACGAATACAATAATCCTTAAAAGAAATCATAATTGGCAGAGTAGATTCGATTAAAATTAGATCTCTGCTGAACAAATTTTTGCCATCGTATTTGAAAAAATTCAAACTTCTTCATCTTGATCATGCATAGGGCTTCGAATGCACACTGTTGAGAAATCCCAAAACGTATATATCTGACGAATGGTAATAAGCATAGAACCTTTATAGTAGGATTCTTACTGATCACAAATCAAGATTGAACAAAAATATCTTAGAATGTTGAACTTACGTATAACACTATAAGTTGAGTTGAAATCGATAGGCACGTCTTGAGTTTTGCACTAACCAACTTTGGTAACAATTCAGTAAAAGGCTTCTATAATCAGGAATTTTATATCGTCTAAACACCCATTTTAAATAATATACTTATCATGAACCATAAAAATATTGTTAGGATAAAGGAAATGAGGTATTATATAATGAAGTAAACTCAGATTTGAGATATTTCCTTAAATCAATGATTAGAGCGGAAATGTAAAAATCTGGAGACCGTTTTACATTTTGCGAAAAAACATCATTCTATCGTCAAGTAGTAACGTAGCATTTAGATCCTTTTTTCATATTTCTTTGTACATGAAACTATTCATTAATTGTACCTTTCGCTTCCTATTTAAAATAGAATAATTTAAAGCAAAAATAAATCTATGCCAGTTATCTCCAGTTTGAATGTAATTAAACATAATAAGTGCTTCTCAACTACTCATAAGTAGCCAGTCGTATTAAGTATAAATTTTGAACTGGTGTCATAGCTTGATAAAAACGTGATCTGTGAGGTGTCACGTACATGTATTCACGAGAAACTTGAGAAAGATAAAATAAGATAAAAAAAAATAGACAAACTCTTAAAGGCTAGCAAAACATATAGTTTATCTTGATTGGCGTTTAATTTTTTTCATCATGAGTTAGGGACACGTGTTCCACAAATCAGGATTTCTGCCGAACATCTCGTACAGTACAGTAGAAACTTTCATAACAATTTATTCAGGTAGTTAAGTAATCTGCAACTCCTAATAAATAAATATGCTAGTAAATCAGATGAAAGTTACACAAACGTTGTAGATATCGAAATTCCGAAATAAAGTAGAGATAAAAATTATTATTTATCGTATAACAGCCATTCTAACACCTTATTAGGTACCTCTGACATTATGTACCAGTGAAATCATGGTGATCAAGTAGATTGACTCGGCTGAAAAATATATATTAGGAGGAATAGAGAATTCGAATCTCATGAAAATGCTGAATTTAAATACTACTGGTAAAGAGGACTTTAATGTATAAAACTGGATGTATTCGATTTATGCTTGCTCATATAGATTAAGAAAAATCGCAAGAATATTATTCTTATATAATAAATTAAATCTGCATGTTGATTACCCATTCATAATCTCTCCAGCCAGTTTAAAAAATTAACGGTTTAGCTGAACCAATCTTTCATGTTTCATGTTTTAATGGGTATAGTCTGTTTACTTAGAACAAACTATTGACAGCTGCTCGAAATCGAAAGTTCCATCTAACTTGGTGGATCGATTAACTGATATCATTGTTCAGAATAAAACAGTACATTTCTCTAATATGATGAGGTCTTTGTCTACAATTGCACCTCAATATGTAACTGATTAATTGTTCAATAACTTTTAGTTTTCAAAAGTTTTGCAGATTGACAGCTGTTATTATGCACTGACTATGTATAGTTCATTTATAAGATTAATTCTGTGGCTACAGATAATCCTTCGACACCATTACTAATTTACACGTTTAGGTCAACTGTTGTAAATTTAACTGACAAATAATTTTGTATTGTGTATTAGTATTGTAGTTTTCTTGGCTTATTTCAAAATTGAAATCAAAGTCAGTTTACTAGGTGTTGATTTGATGATTACGAATTATGCAATTGTATTAGAAATAAAAGCTCAATAGCATAACGCTGCTTAATTTTGACTAATCGATTAGAGTAACTGATGCAGTTCCCTTCTAAATGTTCCTCAACATAAAAACATAAATGATAGAATAATTTACCAGTAAACACTAATCGAAATCTATTTTTTTCAATACAAATTTTAAAGCTCTGCAAATATACTATGACGAGAAAAAAAACGAACCTATAAGGTCAGTAATGTATTATTATAAAAGTATCAATGTCTAGACCAATTATATTTCTCATCAGTCTGAAAATAAATAATGGCAGAGTATAAATGAATTAATTACTAACATACTGTATAAGTTTATGATATTTTCAAATCATAATAATAATAATAATAATATTACCATTCTTCTTATCTGATGATAAATGAGAAAAAATTACATTATAATTAACATAAATTTATTTAATCAATAATTAATGCAATGCTGCGATTACATTAAGTTATTAGGAAATCTATATTAACACTTACATGAAATAGTAAGCTATGGTTATATATATATATATATATATATATATATATATATATATATATATATATATATATATATATATATATGATTCATCGCGGCCTCTATAAGTTGATTATATGAAGAAAACATATCGACCTTGAGTTGTTTTAATAAGTAAGTTTATGAAGACTACCTAATCCTGTCATTTCCATCACTGATCGACTTTAGGTATACAGTCATTATACAACTGAAGAGGTTCATATAAGATTGAAATAGCTACTCAGTGTTTCTTGATTTACAGTCATTATCTCAATAATGAATGCTATCAACTGTGGCTACTTATTTTAATTGTAGTCATACAGAGTAAATGGTTCACTGTTTTTCGTATAAGTTCTGACCTGATAAACCGATTCAGATTATTTAAAATGTGTAAATCAAAGCATACAAGATCAAAATATTTTGATTAATGTTGAATTTCAGTTAGAATCTTTAGATAAAAGAAGTTTTAGATCGGGCTGAATAGCGTAGAACCAGAATTACTACCATGATGATGAGCTACAATGACTTTGTTCAAATAAAGACTTAATTTCTCAAGCAAAAGTGCAAAACATTGTAGCTATTCAGCAGACGAACATTCATTGAGTTTCAGCAGAAATGTTATGCATTCACATGTTGTTTTGTCAATTGTCTAGTCCTACATGATGGACGAAGTGTCAATCCAATGAAAGCATTTGAACTGAATAGTTTCCTCTTAACTAATTTCATTTTCTATTTTCTTCCGTGTACTGATAATTATTTATTGATCTCTTAATTATTCATTCGCTAATTTTAGTTCTTTTACCATGTAAATTACTTTTCGATATTCATCTCAATTAAATAATTTCTAAATAAGCTGCAATATTAAAGCTCATTATTTGTGTTTTTTATTTAATAACATTGTAATATTTACTACTAATCTTTGGGAAAAGAGAGAGAATTAAACAGCTAAGCGTTAGGATTGCAATTCTTAGCCATTTACTAGTAAACACGCAACACTGATAACAACATATTTGGGAAATAATTACATAATACATGCAAATTCATGAGCATGATCAAGTTGATTTAGTCAGCAATGTTACGTGCAACGTAAAACAAAAAAAAATAGATTATTTCAAGTTGTTTGAAAAAATATTAGTTTAGCAAATTTTTTTTCTCACATGCATCACTGAAGGGCAATTAATTTTTTGAAGGAGGACAAAACAAAATATCATAATAAACTATTTTTATTCATCCAAAAAGTAGAGGAAAACATGGAACAGAGACAACAAAAAGGAAACCGTTAAAAATTACCGTCATAGATTTGTTGTAATGCACATGCTAATTGACTTGATTATCTTCTGATTGGCGTAGATATTATTTTAAAAAGTTTGATTTACCAAGGAAGAAATATCTACAGGGAAAAAAGTCTAGTTAGTATAACCCAGTAACAACAACAATGATTAGGCATTTTATTTATATCTTCATAATTTTAAACTAGAGGGCATGGGACAAAGTGAAGGATGACAGCACATTTAAGGTAGGGATAGATAGATGTGCAGTAAACATCGATACCATGCACGAATGATGACAGTGACCTTATTTCAGGGATAGAGTGTGACTAATCATTCCAGTCTTAAAAAATTTACTGTCAAATAATTCATATAGAAAGAAAAAATTTCCAATGAAACGGTTATACTGATGATACAGAGTTACAGATGTTATAACCAGATGTTTCAATATATTAAACTGCATTAGTGAATGCAACACATAGTTTACTATGTATTTCAAATGAAAAAGGTTAAATTTAGTTTAGGATTTCACTTACATAAAGATACAAACACCAGCTTATTGCATCTCGATTTGTACTTGAAGGTACAATCATAAATTAACAATGAACAACAAAAACTATAAAAGATTGTAGAAATGCTAAACTCTAGTAGTAAAAACATAAACTTTGAACAATAAACTACGTGAAAAGGTTGCGAGGTATATTTATATATGACCAAGAATTAATTCACACCTGAAAGTTATGAGAAGGACGAAATATGAGAGTACTTGAGTTGGAAGTGAACCATTGAACGAAAATTTGTTTTTACGGTTATTTGTATGTATCAGTTTTATGATGACCGCTTTCTCAGCGAAATAATCTCAACTAACAACTGAAACAAACAACCAACATAGATAGTGGAAAAGTAGGTCATTTTAATTTCAAACAAGTGATAACTGCAATTAACAACACTAACTATTATGTTAATTTATTCAATGTTCACTTGTAATGAGCAAATGATGGCAAAGTTCATTTCATGTTAAGTGATCACTCTGGCAATCATCATACCAGTTTCATTTCATTAACGTCATCATCATCATCATTATGATTAGTTTTCTTGCCTCCATTTTGAAATTCTATTGGTCATTTAATTTGAAACGAGTGAAGCTTGTTCGTGAGTGAAGGAACATGATATTACATTGGAAATGAATAACCCAGTCAATTGCAAATAAGTGATGATCAATTGTTTTAAGCGAGATGAATTGTTGGATAAGCAGCTTAACAAAATGATATATTTAATTCTTAATGTTCTATAGGATAAAACATTTGATGACATTGAAAAAAATATTTTTTTTTTTGACATAGAACACTGGTGGACAATTTACATACTTTTTTATCGTTTTGTTATTAAAATCTGAACTGAAATGAACAGGTGTAAAATATTGGCTTTCACGTTGGTTACAGTCACCATTATTTACATTTCATCCATATGGATTAGAAACCGATTACATAATAGTTTCGGTGATCGGAATGAGGGCGATGATCATTTAGATCACGAACAGATTATGTGGAAATTACAGAATACACAATACGATTTTATTATAGGTAAGTGTTTCATAATACAATTGACTAATTTGTCGTGTACATTTACTCAAGCAATGACAGTTCTTGTCAAGTTATTTTTTTATTAAGTTCAGAATGATTAATACCAGTTCAAAAAGAGCTCAGAATCTTGATTTGTCGAATAAATAGATTTCATAAATTACGAGTAAATCAGAATTCTAGGTGATAAGTATTTTACTATAAATAATACGTTTGTTAGAAGATCTGATAAACTAGTAGAACTGTTCAATATTCAATATTAAGTAAGTTTAAATTTCCGGATTTTTCGTTAAAAACATTCTTATGAAAGATGTCCTTCGTTGTCCATGAAACCGAAGACACTTTCTTCTCGTTGATTCAAATATTTACATCAAATAGATGCTCTGTGATTAGATATTGCCTATTTCGTTAAAATATGTGAACAAACTATGCTAAGTTTATTATTATTTAGTGCACACTAAAAATTGTGTTCATAGAATCAGTAAGTTTCGACTTTCTGGATTTTATAAAGCAGTTATGAACCCACTTCAAGTCATCATCATTTAAGGGAATAAAACAGACAATCATGTTTTATTTGTACGATTTTGGCTTTAAACGAAAACAACATTTAATTATTACATGAAATCTACCATCTTGCATAACTTCTTACTACAAGATGTAGAGTTTTTCTTTTAGAGGACTTCATAAAACGTGAGGACCTATCAGTCCTTTCGAGTCAGTAACAGGAAAACTCAGTTCTCAGCCATCGATATTAGGTTCCTCTAAGAAACTTGAATGTACTAACACTTCATTCGGAGCATCTGTTTTTTGTGTGTTAAATCCTGCACTTTAAACAAAATAACTTTGGAGTGTTTTTAAGTTTTCTCATGTGCAACAAAAACTACCTAAAGTATTACTGACAATATTTGATAGGAGGAGGATATGTTATAGACGTATAGTTTAAGCAGATATAAGTTCACACAGCTTGAATCCATTTGAAATCATGGATACGGAGTACTAGCAAATGAACCATTTTGTAATGCATCATGATTCTCAACTATTTCCTAGTTTTTAATCGTTCAAATGTGATTATGAATAATAAAGTAATATTTTCAGTTGTCAATTACTTATTTTTCAATGTTTGATTGACGGGGTTTACAACTTTGGTAAGTTAATTAGCCAGGAAATAAAAAAATTTAGTCGGCCATATATTTTTACTACATTTTCATTGATTCGTTTAGTTGGAGGCGGTACAGCTGGTTCAATTATTGTTCGAAAATTATGGGATGGATTTCAAAAAATCCAATGTAACTCACCAGAGAAGACTAGTTCACGTTCATCATTGGGAGTGACTGTCAATCAAAAACTGTACGGTATCAGGGCTAATAAGAATACGTGTAAAATTGCCTGCTCCAATTATCGACCGAAAATTTTGTTACTCGAATCTGGACCAAAAATCAGTTGGTTAACGAAGACAATCAGTGATATACCCCTTCTTTCTCCATTATTGTATGGGCAAGGAATTGATGTTGTTGATCAAACTACGTCTCAAATATCATCTGCCTTAAAGTTAAAAGAAAATGTAATTGATTTTGTGAAGCTTTTGATCTGATTGCTTGTAATATTCCCAATGATTAACTAGTCTTTGTTCATGAGGATAAGTGGAGAATGCTGAATACGCTTAGTGAATATTCAGTTCGTTCAGTGTTTAGTGACGCAAAATGCTCATTGGTACAATGAATCAAACCGTCAACTTCTAGAAACTGGCTGCTATTATAGTTTATTTAAGTTTGTAGGTTTAACTGTCTGATATTTTATCGTTTTGGTTTAATCACACAGTGGTTGAATTGCAAGGGTTACTTCAATTTACTGTAGTTATGTAACATAATATATCGACCAAAGTATTTTGGAGTTTCGGTTTATTTTGAATGGGCTGAATGTTTTCACTTTGTTTTGAACTTTCAAGACAAATATGCCGATATCTCAGTCGTATTACCTTTATTGAGTACACGCTGTGCCTATATATGCATCGGAGATAGAAGCGATAAGTCGTTGATTTGAGTCTGAATGCAAACAACAATACTAGATTGCAGATAGATCCAGATTTATATCTTACAACAGTAAGAATAACAATAGAAATTCGAATCTCATTTGATTCGGCTATGAACATAATGAATATTTTCTTCTGTGTGTTAAGTCTTCTCTATTCTTGATAAGAACTTATGCATTTGAAATAAAAAACATGATTTTGTAAAATCGATAATGGCTCATTCCATTGTTCATAAGTTACCAGTAGAAATAATGAAAAATCGTTGAATACTGATGACTAAAATTAAGCGAATTCAGTTTCATATTTTTTATGAGTCGATAATAAACAATATGTATCATGGTCAGTGAAACACTGAGTGCATAATTCAAACCACATTTAAATACCTTGATTGAAATTATGAACCGAGTTGATTAAAGTAGTCATTCAAAGCCTGGAAGTAATGGACGCTCGTTTCGTCTTGGTATGGGACTCCCTAACAGTGCGTACCCACAATGTTGCTACAAGGAACCCAGCTGAGGTTCTTTAGTCTGCCGTTCAAACACCTAGCTTACAGACCGTTGAGCCGGGACACAATAGTGTATGAGTATAACTTTAACGAGCGATTTGTTAGGAACTACATATATTATTTCGTTAAGCTGCTTAAAATGAAATTTTATCCAACAATACATCTCGCTTAAAACTATTGATCATCACTTATTCGCAATTGACTGGGTTATTCATTTCGAATATATAATATCATGTTCCTTCATTCAACAACAAAAGTCACTCATTCAAATTAGATGACCAATAGAATTTCAAAATGGAGGCAAGAAAACTAATCATAATGATGATGATGATGACGTTAATGAAATGAAACTGGTATGATGATTGCCAGAGTGATCACTTAACATGAAATGAACTTTGCCATCATTTGCTCATTACAAGTGAACATTGAATAAATTAACATAATAGTTAGTGTTGTTAATTGCAGTTATCACTTGTTTGAAATTAAAATGACCTACTTTTCCACTATCTATGTTGGTTGTTTGTTTCAGTTGTTAGTTGAGATTATTTCACTATGAAAGTGGTCATCATAACGATTCGATATCGATTAAGAGAGCGTAAGCGCGATAAGAAAATGTGGAGCATTATATTTGTATTCTGCGTTAACGTACTTTATTTGAAGTTTATAGAAATGAGACTTATTTCTTTTCCGTTTATTTTAATAATACATGAAAGATTAACGATATATTTTGTTTATCATAATTATGTATAGGTGATTCTTATACCGCGTGGGCATGTTTTGGGCGGTACTGCACTACTCAATGCAATGATATTCTCTTATGGTCATCCAAACGATGAACTATTGAACGGATTTCTACATACAAATAAAGAATTTCTATCTGAATTATTCGATCATAAAACGGGAGGTTTGTTCAATACTTTCGTTCTTCCAATAATAATAATAATAATAATAATAATGACAATAACGATAATAATATTCACAACAATGTAAATCTGAACCATTTTTATAAACCTACGAGCAAAAAGTAAACGAGAATGGGGACAATTTAATTTTAAAGAAATAAAACTATAAGTTAATACTACAGTAAATAAAAAGGATCCAACAAGCTCCTTTTTATACTCACATCTAAGGTGGATAACTAAAGCTGGTAGAATAAAACGTTCATTAAGATATTCATCCCTTAGCATGTTTAATTGAATTTTTTGAATGATAAACGACAAGTTGATTATCTTCTGCTTTGTCAATCACTGCCAACTCATACAAAATTTAGATACTTACTTAATTATTTAAACAAAGTTAGATTAACTTTTTTTATTTTGTTCCAACCATCTAACATCAAGATTTTAATAAAATTTGGTAATTGATGGTTACTCATAGTTTGGTCATAAACTAAAAAAAAATCTATTCTATTCAAAATAAGTTTCTGATATAAATATGATGACAAATAATCCTTTGGTTCACTATAAAATTAAATTAAAGTGGAAAGTAGACAAATGTCAAATAGGTTTGTACTGGATAATGATTGAATTTATTCAAGTTTTAGGTTTTTTTGGTAAAACATTAAAAAGCCATATGAATAGTTGATCTGATTGATTAACAAATTGAACAAACGAACATTAGATATTTTCAGTTCATGTTAGTACGTTGCACCTAGCAAAGAAAAAGCCATAAACCTAATTTCCATAAAACCTAATACTTGAAAACAAGGTATTTTGTGAATTTGAATTAGATATAACTTCTCAAATAGATTCAAATCTATGTTATTTGGTATTACCTTTGGGAACATTATCACTGAAATCCGTTTGTCTTGATTGGCTACTATTAGCTAGAACGTTGTGGAAGTATGCTTCATTTTGCTTGAATTCAGATTAAATAAGTAAATCCAATTTAGATCGTAAAGTTATCAGTAATTTTTAACGGTAAAACTTCATTCTAACCCATAAAACGTATAATTCAGTTCATAACTAAGTATAACTTATTACTTAGATGTAAGATTTGTAGAGGTCTACATTTAAGTTGGGTATCGCCATTGATGGATACCGTTTGGGGAAATTTTAAAACTATTTATCAACAAACATATGTCCTATTCCCATTTTTATGTTAAGCGAACTTTACGTAAGTAATGAGAAAGGTACTCAACAAGGGTAACAGATGGAGCCATACTGTTCATAATTGACTAGAGATGGAATTATTAAACCTGATATGGAACCTGAAGGCCTCAAGTTAAACCCCCGATGAATTCGTGGGTCTGAACTAATATGAAGTGACTTACTAGGCAGCAATTAATAGTTCACATATTCTTCTGTGACAAAACGCAGTTTTAAGTTTTTGATCAATGGTCATTCAAGTAATACTATATTCTCTAAAACAATAATTTTCTTCCATACAATTTCTTTTAAAGAATGCAATCTGAAACCTGAAACGGTTCAACATTTACCATATAATCAATTAATTCATGAATATTTTACAAAAGCTTTTGAATTACAAGGATTAAAAGTGAATTTCAGTCAAACAGGTCATTCATTTGAAGGTTTGACTATTCCAATGGGTAAGTGATTATTATTGAAAATTCAATTTATTCATCAAATGTCGTTTTGCTTGAATACCAATAAGTGGTTGCCAGGCATTGCAAAATATAAACTATGAGGTAGAAATAAAGATACTTAGGGGCGTGTTAATTCCTTACAGAATCATAAGGATTTGTCCTTGCTAACTAAGAAAATCTCTGTGTTTTTTCTTCAAGTCTCTTGAAGCATATTTATCGCAAAACGACAAGATATTGTTTCTGTACAAGCATTATTAATGCCAGATAAAATTTATAGCGATAGATTACAATGTTATTCGAGATATGATGTAATGTAGCAACTAGTTTCGATTGCATGATCATGCAACAGCGATAGATTACAGTGTTATTCAAGGTATGACGTAAGGCAGCAACTAGTTTCAATTGCTTGATCATGCAAACGCCAAATTTTATTTCATAAAGAAATAATTAAAGGCATCAATGTATCTGAGTTAATGTCATAACACTACTGAAATGTTTACAAGGAATGATTACAGCTTAGAATAATTTCTCAAAATGATTAGAAGTATAATTAAGTAAATAGAATTAGGTAACAATAAGCTTTTACCATTTTAATTCTAGTTATCAGTATCCATCATTTTTACTGAAATCATAAATTTATCGTTTAGTGAAAATAGGTTTAAACTGAGGGTAAATTTGATTGTATTTATTGATTCTGTGTTTGTTCGAATTTTCCAAGTCTCTTGTAAATTTGTTTAAAAAAAACTATGAAATTACGTCAAAACGATATTTATTTAACCGTTGTTCATTTAAAGTATACTTGTTGTTTGACTTTGTATGCGATTTATTGATTAACTGTACATTTTTATGAGATCGTAAGCGTTCGGTTGACCTAAATCATTTGCACGAAATGTCAAAGATATCAGTTAAAATTGTTATTATCCCTCTGGTCAGATATTTTTCATACAGGTGAAATGTCTCGTTTAGATGGTTAAAATAAGGCACAAAATGTGTTACGAACCACGCTGAATAGGATCATGAAAATTAAAGATACCTAAGTGTCAACAAAAACCCATTTCCTATCTGTTAAGTATTCAAGGGGGAAGTGAGATTTTAGCAATTATAGGTCGAATAACAAAAATGGAACAAAACAGGTGAACTTCATAAATAGCAGCTTCTCATTAAATTTCAAGGAATCACCCGTAAAGACTAGTCACCAGTAAGTAGATGATGATTCTTATCATAGAATGTTATGAAGGGCAACAGATTTTGTTACGTGCTGATTGCAGCTAAACGGTCATTGAAAACCGTGATGTGATATATAGTTGACTCTTCTGTGCACGAGGTTTGTCAGAAATGTCCATCCAACATCATACCATGGATTTGAACAATAACTTCCAGATGTCTCAGCAATGGTTTAACCGGGTTTAGACGACTGCGTCAGGATCTAAAGATATAGGTGTCTAACCTCAGTCATGACCATTATTCGATTTCAGTGTTCGGTATTTGCTTGATTCACGATAAGTTTGTTTGATAACTGACATATAGTAACTGTGACCTCACCTGTACATTTCATCAGCATATGAAGAACACTGATCCTAACTAATGTACCTAATATGTCTTCCTCATTTTTTTACGTTTTTATGTGTTATCAATAAAGGGTTGAATAGACTGTTGAGCTATATTGAAGTCATGAATCTACCGGTGCTAGACTACCATTAGAAACCTGGAAGCACCAGGGGTCTTTTTCGTCCTGGCATCAGAGATTTATCAGCAATGCTTATCCGCAACTCCCGCCACCCGCAGGAATCGAACCCAAAATCTTAGGTCTTGCATGAGGACGCCTAACCTCTGGATTCATAGCAGGACAAAAGGGCCGTTTAATGCTTCCATGTTTCTAATAATGGTCTAACACTGATCGATTCATGATTTCAAAGTAACTGTGTTATCAGACAAACATGTCATGAGGGCAGAACTGCCACAACTTTTACGGTTATAAATCAATAAACGTTAACTATTTTCGAATACATGTAGATTTTAAATGATGACAGTGAGGAAGATGTAATCTAAGTGAAATACATTTTAATCTTTTCAATACTGAAGATTATCGCACAGTGTGTCGAAACTTCTTTTATTGAGCAAAATGATAAATATTATTATTTAGTATTAATCAATCATTACCTTATAATATTTTTTTCTAGTTTTTGTTCGTAATGCTCAACGTATGAGTTCATATAGTGAATGCCTTCTACCTTTGATCAAAAGGAAGTTCATTGATTTAACAATTGCCACTGAAATACAGGTTGAAAAGGTAACATTTTTTTAATAGTTGTTCACTAGTTTTTCTTTGTATCATTAAAACGATGATAAAAATTCATGAATTTAAAAAAAAAGCACCTCAAAATACTATCAGTCTATTCAATACAAAAAATCCAATTCATGTTTTATAAACATTGATAACTTTAAACTTATTTGAACTATGAATAGCTGAGAATGCGTATATACTAGTCAAGACTAAACAGTTAAACTGTTTAATACTAGTCACACGATGATGCACATTTCCGCAAATAAATGCATAACGTTGAAAGAATCGCAGGAAATCATTATATCCTCTGTTATCTTCTAGAGTCCATTAATTTATAGATTCAGATTCAGTAAACAATCTTAATTTGTGCCCTTAGATATCTTATCATTCATATGAAGTATGGTATATTATATTAAGTACAATAAAGTTTCAAGCCTTTTTCCTAGTTTTATTTAAAAACTGAGTCATTAAATGATATGAAACAGTGGATAATAGCTTTCTTTGTAATTTAGAATACAGCATAGGGACATTTTGATTTAATAATGAGTGTTGTATAAGTGTCACAGTTTATCACACAGTTTTAGCTAAACCACCAATGAGAACATGGAAGCCATAGACTGCTGTTTTATTCTCTTATGAGACATCTCAGTAGTGTGCATTTACAGCCCTTCAACCGGGAATCGAACCTAGGATCATTGCTTTCTCAAGCGAACCCTTAAACTTCAAACCGATAAAGTGGCTTCGAGTGATATTGTTATCTTGCTTCTAGATAGACATCCTATCATTCTAGCGGTAATTCATGATTTATTTAGCCAACAAAGTTAGGATTGGGATAACAGCTCATTGATGACATTCAATGTGAATCACATACGACAACAAATGACTGGTGATGAAAATATACACTTTGCTGAATTACAAATAAATGATTTTTCGATGCTTTAGTCTACTCAAGATACGACGATTATCAATGCACAATTGTGACGAACTTAAAACTGAGACCAAACTGATGTGTAGTGGTACTTGTTTTTACTGTTTTAGAAAATGACGTTAGTGACAAAATGATCTAGAAATGATATGGGTTTTTTTCAAGACAAGATTTATCTAAAAAAAAACACTGGAAAACAATCAAAAACTTATCATATGAAAAGGGACAAAATCGATTTGACTAATATGCTATAGTAATTATCGTTTGCGAAAAATGTTAGATTTGTTATTTGTAATACTATCTAAGTTTTAAGGAGTTCTTTAAGTTATTATACTACATAAAAGTATTTTAATGAGCGTACGAGTGATTTTGTACGGCACATTTCTCGTTATAAGTATAGCTTCAGACTGAACTCAGTTGAAATACTATTAAAAAGCAGTGAGAGCTGAACAACTGCTTGGTTTCACTAATAACCTCCACAGCAATGGGCAGTGTCAACCACTCCAGCGATCGAACTTCAGACTTATAGTCTCTCAGCATGTGTTTGTTATGAATCGTACAACGATTCTAAAATGCTATTACAGTGAATGTAGTTTAATTTTTCCCATATTCTACACGTCTTTGTAGAAGAGCTACTTTGTTTGTTCTCGGCTCTTATAGATACTCTTCAAGAAAAGAAATCAAGAAGATTTATCCGCGTATGGGGTGTTAGTCAACTATAAAAATTATTCTTTTACAATAAAATTAAAATCTAATTCAATTAAAGATCAACAAATTTGGCCAAAGTCTGAAATCCTGCTTAGCGCTGGCACAATTAAAACCCCAGAGATTTTATTGCGTTCCGGTTTGGGGCCGAGTCATCATTATCCTACTTCTAAACAAGTGAGGCTAATGTTTGTGTATATTCGCCATGTCGAATAATTTTTAAATGCATTTAAAAGTCAGTTGAGTCCGGTCTTGTTTGACACAAACTTGAAAATCATCTCATTTCATAAATTCATCTGTTGTTTGTCTAGGACATTTAACTTCTTCCCTTATTATGTAATGTCATACTTATCTACGTGCTTTTCTAACTAAAAAGACAGACTTTTGTAATCCAGAATCAACAAACATACATTTCAGGCACTTGAACATTTTCAATACAAAGACAAGCATCCTTTTGAGAAAACACTTCACTAAGCAGCTTGTTACATATATTCAGCGATTAGCAGAGTGATACGAACTTTGACGTAGTCACGTGAATAGTTTGTTGAATCATTTCAGTAATGATATTAATAATTTACCATTACTGCTGTTATTACTAATACTGTGAAATTATACATTAAAGATTCCTTTGATCATGAAGCATTATCACTCCTAAAATTTTGCCAGTTGGTGAACTTACAACTAAGAAAGTTATGTAAATGAAATCGTAATAGTTTTTCCCAGTTGAAAGACGGCAACTGTGTACCACATTGTATCCTGAGTATCTCATGTATATTTAAATTAAGTTAAGCAGTTTAGTGAAGATTTTTTATGGTGTAGGATGAATTTTACTTGTATTTTGATGTTAGATAATGAACCACTGAAAACAAAAAAATATTCAACAGTTGTCTTAACCAGTGAACTGTAAAACAGTGAACCCAAACAAAATGACATGAGGTCAAGTCCGAAATATCTGAGTTATTTTTTTTTTGAAATGCTGATTTTAAAAATGACTTTTCAACATTTTCAACTGTTGATTCATAATATAATCCCATCTCCATCTTGCATCAAGTATAACTTGGTGTATCATCTTCAACTTTATTAATTGTACAGAACGTTCCAAATTCATACTGTAGTGATTATATTTTAATAACAAGTTGAATGAGGTTTATCAACATTTCACAAAATCCGACTGAAGCTTTTTTCAAAGACTGACATCAGTTTGATATTCATTGAAACTCAGAGTTATGGATTCGATCCAGTTGATACAAAGATCAAGTAGTTTGTCTCAAGCGAAGGTACTGTTCAATACTTCCCAGATTTCAGTGATTCTTCGATACTATCTGGTTACTAATAAGAGTTACCTCCAAATAACATAAATATATAAATGTACATATTTATATTATCAAAAATATCATTTTGATGGATACTTAGATTTACACTATTTATATTGATTTTATTTTATTCAGGAGCATAATCATATCAATTTGCCAGTAGGTGAAAATCTTCACGATCATCCAATGATTGGTTTAATATGCTCAGTTATAAATGGTACAACAATAACTGCAAAAAGTTTATCCTTATTAGAATTATTCAAATATTATTGGCAAGGCAAAGGTAAGCATGTTTACATGAATAAAACCCATTCACTTTCTAAAAGAACCTCAAACTAGTAGTATAACCACAACAAGTATACAAAACAACAGATCATTTAAGACATTAATTAATACTTGAGCTTATATCAAACTTCTTGTTACAATCAACAGTCTCGTTATTACAACTTAAATTGTACAGTATAGCAAGTACAATCAATGTTAAAAAGGTGAGATTTGTTTCATAACAGAAATACAATATTTTTAAATAGTGGGAAGATTAGTATAGGGCTGTAGAGATTTTTGAGGTTCATTGAAATCATGAACCGATTAGTGTTAAACCATCACTGAAAACCCGATTGCATAGTCAGCTGTTTTTTCCTAGCATGTGACCTTGCAAGTGGGGATGGAACTTAGCACCTTCAGTTTGGCACGCGAGCATTTCACCTGTATGTAGACCACTGACCCAGAATCCAACGGTTTCGATATCTAAAAATAATCAATCCAAGATAATTTTCACATCAAAATAATGAATCAGCTGTCATATTTACTATTTTATAGTTTAGCAACAAAAGCTCTGAGCTAATGCTAATCTCTTAATATTCTTGCGGTGCATTCATTTAGCATTTTTGCAATGATAACACCATTCGTAAATAAAAAAGAACTCTATAGCAAATTCAAACATAATTATTTTTTGCGTTTGGTTTCGTTGACTATGGTTACTTATGTAAACAAATAAACATTTATCGATCGATCGCCTGGTCACAGTGTTGTTTGATTTTTGTAATTTTATTCTGAACAAGATAAATGTTTCGAAATATGTGTATGTATACAGATGAACATTTTTATCATTTTCCACTGATACATAGATAATTAGCATGTTTCTAAGCTGTGTACATGTACTGCTGAAGATGCTAAATAAAGAAATACGACCAAACTTAGAAGCACTCAGTTAGAAAGAAAACTAACATTAATATAAAATATTTTCTACTGTTTTTTCTATAGAATAAATGGATTGTTTTTATCGGTATACCATTTGGAAATACCTGCATCCGGATGTTAATGTGCACACCAAGACTCGAACCCAGTACGCTTCATTTGAAACATCTACCATACAATCCTCTGAGCTATTGAATTCATCTAGCCTTTCGCTTATGTGACAAGTATGATATATTTTGCAAACAATGACCAAAATGAAATCAATTTAATAATTCAAATCCTCTCTAATAAAGATATAATTGAAAGGTACTGAGTTGGAATTTTCGCGTGAACATCAAAACTGGAATGCACCTACATTCACTTGACAAGTGACAAACAGGATAAAACTCTAATCCTAACACTGATCACAATACACAACAATCTATTCTAAAAAATTATTACAAAATGATCAATTAAGTTCGAACACGATTCACATGTGCCGAAAAAGACTAATCGAAATTCAATCAAGATGATTCACATCTCGATAATTCATATACTTTCTAACATTTAGGGTTTAGTGAAAATTTCTTATCATAGTAATAAATTTGAAGATGGAGTGTGAAACTGTTTTAATGAATGAATTGTTTATTTTTCTCACAGGTTTACTTTCACAAGCATCAGCATTGACTTCAATTGGTTATTACCGGACAAGTTATCAAAAATTAGAAAATGATTCTCGACCAGATATACAATATACAATTATTTCAGCTTCACCATTTGAAAAGGATACTTTTGAAAATGTTCGTAATTATCATGATTATTGGTATTAGTAATGATCAGAGTTATTTTATTTCCTAGTTTACATTACGGATTGATCTCAGTGAGACAACCATTTAAAGTTAAATGTACTTCTGTTTTTGCCCCAGTTGTAATTATGCTCGGTTCAACCACAGACTAAACTCAGGAGACTGAATCCTCTATTTTTTATTAATTATAGGTTATCGTTAAGTAACTAGTATTCTCTGGAAAAGTTGTACATCGATTATTATCAAGATATGTCCAAGATTTGATCAATATTGTATAACAATCAACCTGATTCTTTGAGATGTACAATAATATCGATTCGGTCAGTTTATGGTCTCATGTTTATTACATTCATCTGCCAGTTGAAATTATATGAACACAGAAAGTGTTTACGATTATTTCTTTTTGCTAGCGGACATTATGAATGGTTTTTTTTACATATTTCTTATAATTGCACGAATCAGAGTAAATCACAAGTGACTTTGATCATACGAAATGAAAGGAAACTAACTTCACTACAAAATGTTTGTCACGCTGTTTTGCTAAAGTTTATGACGTAAATGAATTGCATGAAATGTTTTCTTTTATTCTGAATATGTTACTTCAAAGGTGACACAATAAAGGAAACCTCATGAATCGAATGCAGATGAATAGAAGAGAAGAAGATAATTCATTCGGAAATTTATTCAATTTCTGTTTGAAACTATTGACTGATAAACCGTAAATGTTGCTTCAGTACAATGTAGATGACTACATGATAGATTCATGTTTCTTTACAAAGTTGATTCTAGACAGACTAGTACCGACTTGAAATAATTCTCTTCTTTAAACTTTGAATAAATTCATTCCTTAATATCAAAAACATTTTATTCGTCGGATAAGGTATGGCTATGATGACTCAGTAATAGAGTAGATAACTTTTTCACGTTTCGTGCAATAAGAAGTTCCTTCCACTAACACTAAGACATCAGTATATTCAACTGATAAGTTTAAAATACGATGCAATTACTGCATAGTGGGGGAAATTTATCACTAGTTTCGACTTTTCACTTTGTGTTGTAAATTGTTTCTTAATTAAGTAAACAGGAATAAAACTTATTTATTGTACAAAAAGCTTTAAACTACATTAATTTCTTTTAAAGTTAGGCAACTTTAATCCATCTACTTGGTATCAATACATGAGAGATGAAAATTCCAGGGATTTTGAAAATCCTATAGTTTTATTGGTCAGTTTACTGAATCCGCGTTCAAGAGGAACGATCACGATGAAATACGATGATAATGGTCAACCTACTGGAAATTTGGGAATTAATCCATCGTATCTTAGTGAAAACACTGATGTTGATCGATTAGTAGAAGGGATTATTTGGATTTACAAAACTATGAACTACATCAATGAGAGGATGGTAGAAATTTCCCAAAGAGAAATAAATAAAGAACAACGAATTGTCATAAAACTTCATCTACCCCATTTTTCCGGATGTCCTAAAATTCCAAAAGCTGAAAGTGTACATCATTTTGACCAAGTTGAATTTGTTGAGAAATTGAAAATCGCCATTGAATGTTTGACTAAATCAATAACGTTATCTAACTACCATTTGGTTGGAACATGTTCTATGAAATTACCTGGTAGAAATAATTCGGCTGTTGTAGACAAGAACCTCAAGTACGTCTAAAGTGGAGTTTTTTTTAGTCAGATGGTTATGTTATACATATCATAAAATGTTTGATATACATAAAACATTAGACTTAAAAAATTTACCTACAAACCAAATTGTAGTTATTCTGTAGTCCTGGTTTATTTCGGACCTTCAGGTTCGTTATGATGTCAGTCTGTGCAGCATTTCCAATATAGCTTGAATTTACATTATTCCCCTCGCTAGGCAATCTGAATCCTGCTTTCCGCAATAATCTTTGTAGTCATAGATACTCATTTCCATATGTCTAGAAAGTATCTGGGAGTGAAATCCAAAAAGGTGAGTTTTGTAATTTTTGCTGCTGATCAAATCCATATGCTTCCAGTCCAGTCTCATCATCACATTAACGAGGTATCCTGTAGGGCGGTCTATCCACTAACTACTTTAATTATTACTTCAAATTAATACTGATGTAACACACATATCACGATGAATAATAATAATAATAATAATAATAATAATAATAATCACCTCCACCACATAAAGTTACTCACTTCCATAACTGATAGTATGCAATAACTTTCTATAATGAAGACTACATAATATCACAACGCATAGTGAGCAAATGAAGATTGACTAACATCAACCATCTATTAAAATCAACTTTGTTTGGTCAGAAATATCAAGAGGTTACGTATATTCATTAATATATATATATGATCATATCAATAAACATATAAGTTAACTTTTGACCAACTTCATAACTGGGTGCAAGTCGTCATACCTCGTTTTTTACCATACACCAAGCTTAAGGATTAGTTTATTAGCTGAAACAGAAGATTGTCTTGTGCAGTTAGTTATGAACAGTACGTCAGTAGTTGAACATGTAATGTTTTCATCACTACAAAAATTTATAACTTTAAATTGTCTAAAAGTGTTGTAAAAGAATTTGACTATATACGTTGCTAATTATGATTTGAGAATACGTTTGAAAATTTGGGCGCTTAGAGTAAAACATTAATCAGCCTCAGGCAATGAAGGATGGTCAGGCAATATCGTAAATTCAGTGAAGTTATCTATGAACACAATTGAATGTCGGCTTAGTGGTATAAAAGTAAAATATCTGCCACAAAACTGGGTTTCATCTCTTGTTGTAGGGTCGTGGATGCGCCATGTTACAAAATGCCTCATTAGAACTAAATAGTTGTCCAATTCATCCCGCCTTTTATTGATTATCTTGCTATGAGTAGAAAAATATAACAATCTACACAAAATCTACATACTAATAGGGATCAGTCGGTTTAGTTTCGCAAATTGAATTATAGACAGTAATACTGTAGAAAAGATTACTTTTATTTATTCAACATGTATGCACCACGTTCTAAACTTTTGCTTCTGATCGATAATTCATATTACAGAATCATTGGAGTGAACAATGTTCGTATTGGTGATGCATCGGTTATTTCGAAAATTCCAACTGGTAATCCAGCTGCACTTATAATGGCTATTGGCAATCAGTTAGCTAAATATATAATACATGAAAATTGGGAACAATTGTCATTGATGATGAATTGAAAAGTCACTCACTCACTCTCTCTTTCTATGGAAAAATTAGAATTCAAGCCTTTGGAAAAACGCTTTAGAACTTAATATTCTCAGTTTCGTAGAGAAATAAGCTAATCAATGCATTAAAACATGAAAACCATTTTCAAATAAAAAAACACACCTAAATGTAAATGCATGTACACCTGTTCTGAATACAAACTTATATACATCTATATAAAACCTTAAACAAGCAAATTATTAGCATACTAAATGCTCAATACAATCTATAGTTGGTACATTCAACAAGTGTGATTGTTATGAATTTTTTTTTCAATAAAAACAATTTTATTTAGCAGCTAGTTTTTGACATTATTTTAAATCATATGATAGAATAATTGTGTGGCTTATTTGTTAGTTAATCTCTTCTATAGCTTATTATATATTTATAGGATTAAGACATGGTAATCATGGTATTCTATTCATATAAATCTTTACATACTGTGAATGATTGGATATAATATATCGATAGTAATATATTGTGGCATCTGATAATCTTAGGCTTATAATTATTCAGCCTTATGAGATCCATGTAAACTCATCAGTGTGCTATTGAAAATCTCAAGAATCTATTGGCGATACGGTTTATGACTAGCATGTACAAGAATTTCAACTCTGAATAACCTAGCTAACAATTTCTTGTTAACTAGACTCAACTCATTGGTATACAGAAATGAAGAAGTCATTTTTGTGAATAATAATTATAATGATAATCACTATCAGATTTATGTATAGGCTGGATATCTATCCAGATATTTAAACTGAGGCAGGTGATTTTTTTCAAGATTCTCTATCGCAAGCATTCGAACTGGAGGTGTAATTTAAAAGGTTGTAGCGTAAAGTTAGTCGATGGCCTTCCGTAGTATGAGGCAATTAAAAATTAAAAAACACATATTTGAGCAAACAAGTGTTTTTGAAAACTTTGTCATCAGACTGTACGTAGACATTTCACGCCACAAAGTTACATGTAGCCTTCTCAACCAACTTAGTACTCACACAGTGAATCAAAGAGAGATTATCGTTGATGGTCTCCTCCAGGTGTGTATATCATTTTGAGAGCTTCCGTGGATCTAGTTACATAGGCGGTACACAGAAGGTCTTATATCCTTGCGTGCTCGTGTACATGTACCAATATGGTTAGGAAAAAAGGAATCATGAAACGGATTAACAGTCCCATCGTTTCTCAGTTGGTAGATTGTAAATACTATATTAAAATAAATTGGGCTTTATCTGTTTTAATCCAAGTTCCAAGCAATATGCCTAAAGGAGCTAGATTAAGACTCTTCTGCATAGCCATTTGAATAAGCTCCAGAAAACAATAGTCTGCTACAAGACCACCGGATACCTAAACTGGATAGTATAAACCTGTTATCCCTCACCCCATTTCCTTTCCTTTACTCATTCTACACATTCAACTTAACCGGTTCACGTGAATTTTTTGTCCTGATTCTCCTGACCACATTGATCATATTGTTTATTAGATTGGCACAACGTTATTGTTATTACTGTCTACATTGTCGAGATGAAACCCTCATACTATAAAGTTTATTCATACAATTTATTGTACCATTATATTGATTATTACTTGACCCCTTTGTTTGAATTACTTTGACCTTAAGTAAAGCATTTCAAATGTAATCGTTGCAAAATTTCATCATTTTTAGGATGTGACATCGTCTAATTCACTTAGACATGTCTTATTTTAGTACTTGTAAGGTGACACAATAAGTATGAACTCATAACTGTACAGTCTGATGACGAAGTTGTTAAAATCAAATGTTCGCTCAAAACAGCATTTGTTTTTGAATATTCGAACAGAGTATTTTACTTAAAGCTGAAAACAGATTCATCCATTATTTTTTCCCACAGGTCACATTACTGTACGAGAGCAATTGAGAGATCGAACTCCCTCCATCCTGAGTGGTATCAGAGCAAGTCATAAGTTCAGAAATATATCTGACTAGTGGATTATCTAAGCCATTGCATTAAGATAAATACTTAGGAATGTTCTGTAACGATCTCGTAAATAAGATTAAGTACCAAAAGTGGGAGAAAGAATTCTTTCACTTGATTGGTCACTCAGTTTTGACCAGTGTCATGTATTTCGAATCCTTCTTGATGCTGATCGAATTCTGTCAGTCAAGTAGCAATGTGGTCACTTATATAGGTGACTGCACATTTTATACCATTAAGTAATGAGCTTGTGCTAAAGCCCTTCGAAAGTTGTCTACACTAGGATAGATAGTCGAGAAAGTTTTCGAATGAGGTTAAGGACGACAGAATGGTGAACAAATAAATGTCATATCGATTTTGGACATTATTTATTTAAACGGACCTTTAAGTGCAGATAGAATTCATAGTGTAACTACTAATCAATTACTATCCATTCTCACTCAGCCCAACTACAAACAATACCATGTTTTCTGCCAACCGAAAATGAGTAAATATTCATCGGAAACCATTGACAGATTAATCGGAAAAGTCAGTTTTGCTTAGCATAGAAAGTTTATATAAATAAATGAAATCATATTGCCTCTCTTATAAAACAGTTCATAAGAGTCTTGCACTCTATAAAGAAACTTCTAGCTACTAAGAATTGCATTCAAATGCCATTTAAGTTATCTGTAACATTTTCAAAACTATGAATGTTGCTTTATACTAATTAAAATATAGTCAATCACTAATTTTATTACTGTAATTATTATTATTATTATTATTTACAATTGCGATGAAACAATTTAAAAGTAAGTTAGTTATGCATGAGACAGATAACAAACAATCAGTCTAGAGTGTTGCCAATAGTTACTTTATTTATTATATGATTGATTATTGTATGAGCTTTTGTTTTATGTTTAATTTATCTATTTTACTTTTAAAATATCTGATAATTTTCATATTTCTTTTTTATCTAAAGAGACTTTTTCACTGCTCAAAAAAGTGGTTATCTTTGAAAATTGACATGACTTGAACAACTACTAATAAACTAGAGAATATACAACATACACATTGTGTGACTCCAAGTCCTGCAACAGATGAAATGCAGAAATTTCATATCTTAAAGCAAATATGGTACTTTTTTAAACAGTGGTATGCGCTTCCAATGTTACAGATTAGTTAATATTGTGCTCCGATTTGAAATGAATTTATTCGTCTTCATCAAATCAACTTGAGCTTCACATTGAACGTTGTACTAGTGAACAAACGTTTACTAACTGTACATGGTTCTTTTATACTAAGACTTAACCTTGATAACTTTTAATAAAGAAATTATTTAGTTCTAAAATAATAATGTTGATATCATTCATGACCTCATTAATCTTAAACAAACGTCTTTATAAGTGTACAAAAAACGATATGTCTATTTCTAAAATGTCCATTTCTAATTCGATGTTGTTCATGTATGTTGACCCAATAAACTGAGCGCATCAATACTTCAGTTAAGATAGAGAGATACTTGCATACAGAAAACAAAACAATTATGAATAGATTGTATTAACATCACCGATGTCTGTTTAGTGAATGCAGTTATCACTTGTTCGTGTCTTACTGGAAAGTAATTTGGTTGAGATCATTACTTCTGTTTATCCCTTACTCAGTTATCATTTGTTATTACATTTTTACAGGGTTTTTCATAATTTTTATTCAGTTATATGTACCATTAATCTTTAGGTATGCTTCTCATTTCTTCTTCATATATATCAAGTGGACAGTTATCTCACATACTTTTGACAAGTAGATTTTTTTCTATCATTTTATTGTTCTTTGACTTTTAAACCATTTCACAACTAGCTTGTGGTAATTTATCTCTCTGAATACTTTATGAGTTACTGCATTTCTATTTTACAGCGGGCTAATATACCTATTAAATTACTGTAAATGCTACTGTACAATTTCAGACAATCTTTACCTTTTCTAAAATAACTTATGATAAAATGGCTACATTAAGACAATGCTCATCTGAATTCAGTTCGGAATGTCACCGACAAGATGATTCAAACCGTCACTGATATAAAAACAATCCCCTTCAAACTACCTGGTGATTGTCTGAACTCAGTAGATCAGTGGATGACAAGTTTCAGAAAGAACAAAAAAATATTGGGTTCAACTTTCAGTATGAACATCGACTTCGGAGTGTGTTTAGATCTATCTTAATAGCACCGGATGAAATGAAACATATGGCTTAGATCCGATTGCTAGATACAATCTACCTATCCTAAATAATTGCACTGAATTGTTTCGACTCGTTGTTTGGTGAAACGATGAGCCTCTGTCGTCTTTGAACATCAGAGGTAACAATTGTTCTCATATAACATCATTCACTGTCACTAACATTCGTCTGTGAACATGATATGCAGAGAATATCATGGTATGACTGAAAAAAATAAAATTTAAAAATCAGTCATTTAAAAAATGGTTTTATTTAAATAATAGTTTCATCAATTGACGTAAACGTATAAAAACAAATCAAGTGATTTTTGTAACCGTTTCTTTTTTTTCGCATACAATTCATGCATTATTGATTCTTTACTTTAAAATCAATATTAAATTGAGTTAAAATGTATCACAACCAGAATAATAGCACTTTCGGAAAGATAATTCAATAAAATAATCGATTAACTATTGATTTAATTTACAAAATATTGAAACAGAAATGTAGTATAAAAATTGCATTTCGATATAGTGCATTTTTTAAAAGCAATAAGTTGAAAATCATTTCGAGTAACATTTTCAATCAATACTGTTAAATAATAATTAGATTATTTTTGGTAAATTAAATATGTAGATCAATGTTTGTTCTTGTAAAAGCATTGAATTTCCTAAAACGGAGGAAGTGAATCAGTGAATGCAGTGATTAGTTTAATAGAAAAAAATATTTAAATAATTGAGAAATAAACATCAAACTAGTTTCATTTTAATAAATACTATATAAGTCTTGATTGCAGTAATATTAAATATTGAGGTTGAATTAAACATTTTTCCTAATTAAGGCTGTTGAGGTGACGTTATTACTACCTTATCAATCTATCCCTTAAATTAACCGATCTGTTTCTTTTCAAATATGGTTATTTTAGAAATATGCATTAACAGTCATTTATTATTGTTAGCGAAAACTTTTTGGTTAAAAACTCAGGTTGATTAAAGTTAGATAATCATTGAAAACTAGAATGTGCTGAATGGATTTCTCATCTTAGTATAGGACTCTTTGAAGATGCTTATCTGAGACCGGACGTCAGGAGTTTAAACCCCTACGACAGTTTAACTTTTCGTCTACTGAATTAGTATACAACAATTTATATGTTTAATTTCTGTTGGTTCCTAGCTGCCTCATACCTAGAACATCTGGTTTCTACTGGTCTTAACGTCTTACTATAACTCCTGAAATTTAATCTTGAAACAAGTCACTAGTTAGCACACTAATATTCATATTATTAGAATGGAGGAGTTTGTGGAGGTTGTTCAATTCTCATAGTTTACATATCAAACTGATATCAGATAAAAAACATTTTCTTCATCGAAAAAATTCAGTCTAAAATTATTCATCTTAAGTAGAGATCACTCATGTCACTTAGTTCAGTCATTAATAAACTTTAGACCATGTAGTTATTTTTCAGGACAAGTTTCAGTGTAAGAATGCTAAACTTTTCACTTTCTGATTTAGAGTATTAAATTCTGTTGACTATTTGTCATGCGTCAAGTTTGTAGTATAGCAAGTCAGCTCTTCGTTTCAATATAATCTGATGTATGGAAAGCGGCTGTCATGATCGTTTAACGCGCGTTTTCTAACCCTACATTCTAGCCTAATTGTAATGACTGGAAAGGAGAAATGAATCAACCTCCAAGAACATCCAATCATGTGTTAGTTAACTGCATCATCAATCAACAGTCAAGAAGAATTTGTCGGTATGAATACTTTCATTAGTTTAAATGTTTCAGATTCCTCACAAATCTATTTAAAATACAGGTGTATGAACCATTCACCAACACCCACAACACCAGTGTTTTTTCATAGGGTAACAATACTACTAAGCTTGTCAGTAAGTAATATACAGCTTACTGATTAAAATAGTCAGGTAATGCACAGTTAATGGAAAATGTGCACATCACTGTCGTTATCAACAATAACCAAGCGAAATATGACAAAAAGACGTTGATAATTTAACCAATAGGGAAATACATACTAAAAGTGTCTTGTAAAGAGGTCAGTTTGTCAGGATTTCAAGTTGCAATTTTGATTTTGGAATCTATTTCCAAATCAGAAATATTGTTGTACAGTAATTCGATTGACAGCTTTATTGTGAAAATAATCCAGATGGCTTTAATCTTATAGCTATTAGTAGTTCTTGAGTACAGCGGACATTCCCTATTTTTATATTCCAACCAGTAGGTTTAGTTTACCGATTTCTGTTATGAAAAAATTCACACAAAACAATTGAACAACCATTCATTTTGCAAAGAGACTAGTTAAAGTTTATCGCACTCCGGCATTAAGTAGAGATTGGATCATAGTTTCATAACTGTTGTGCGTTTCAGAGATGAATAGGAAAGTTACCAAAGAATCTATGTTTTTTCAAAACTGGACGTTTGCCTTAAATCATGAAATCGCAAACTGTAAAAAATGTACGCCCACTCACTCTGTTCACTTATTCAACCAATTTATCGGTTATCCGCAATTCCAAACTCCTCTCCGAATTTTATACATCTTGACAGAGCAATTTTACACAGACAGCTGCAGCATCATATAATGTCGGGTAGGTGGATTTCAATCCAGGACAAACTTGCCAATCATATACAGATAAACATTTGAATGGAGTTGGATCTAAAAACGTACATTAATTTGTTTAGCATTTATCTTTAGAATAATTATGAATGAATGAGTAAAAATATTTTATCTAAATGATAACTGCCAACATTCAAGCAACCCTGAGAAACTCCTTACTCCAAACATCTTGATGTTACTGGTGTAACCCGTTAATAAAAAGATTTTACAAAAAGATTCGAGTTACTATCACACTACAAAGCCAATCAATGACGATCCCAACCAAAAATGAAAAGTAAATCATTTAGGCTTTCCCTATTAAAGTTGACCTCTGACTGTTCTTGTGGTGTATCTATAAGTATTCTGCTAACTTTTCCGTCAATAGGAATTACCTTATGAGTTAAAAGTAATTTTTAAGAAGGGTTGACAGCAGACACTGATATACTCTTTTTATAAGATAAAAGCTCTCTGCAATTAAAAAGTTCAATGTCAACCTTTGGAACCTTTGGATTATCTGGAGCGATTAATTAGAAAAAATATAACTCAAATAGCCAATCTTTGCATAACTAACCATAACTATCTACGGATAATAAAATAGCATTCAATGTAAATTAAAGAACCATTCAACTGTGAATCATATAACTATTTAATTCACTTTCTACAGAGAATAAAATTAAAATAAACGGTTTTAAAATGTCTGTATGTTTGCCTTGATTATATCCACATCCTCTAATCGTTTGTTGTTTACTTTTAAAAATGATGTCAATGGTGGATCGATTGAAGGTAACCACATAAAAAGCTGAATATTAATTCATTAGTTTTACGTTTCAACGCTTGTATGGTTTGGATTTGATAATCGGAGCGGTCGTGGATGAGTAACGTTTTTTCTTCTGACGACATGGATTTCATCTCCATCTACATACACATGAACATCGATTAGTTAAGAAACACCACAACAGAAAATCACTTGTATCAATGCATGTAGACAAATACATGGAAATATGTTTGGTTGAAGATTATTGGATAGAGGAGAAAGGAAAGTAAATCAGAGAGTTTTGAGGAGCCTGACAATCTGGTCGAAATTCAATTAATAGATATATCTGAATCGACTTAGACTATCAATCGATAAGGAAATCGTTCAATAACTCGAAAATGAAAGATTAGATGAAAGATGAAAAGGATCAAGACCAGTGTGTAAATAATGAATACACATCGATGAACAGCAAGGGACTAATATTGTATGTCGAAAGAACATTTTTTCAGTAAACTAGAGAAAAGTTCTATCACCTCAGTACTTCGTGAAATATGTGCTGATGAAAACTTGATGTCTTAACAATTTAACTCAAAAAATACCACAACTCCAAATTTTTGAAAGAGATGATGAATTATATTGCAAAAGAAAACGTGAACTACTTTTACCTCCACATAAAATCATATAGTGTTTATTTTTGTACAGATTACGTTGTATTTCAGTGAGTGCTGTAGCGCCAGCCGGATCAATATGCGTAATACCCGATATATCCAACAATATAAATCTTCGTAATTCATGTACATTATGCTCAATGAAATTGTCATCCAAGTCAAAAATTGTTGATGGTAGTTTTGTTTCAGATTGATGATATGACAAACTACTTTCTTCTGTCTTGCAAATCTGAGATTATTTCAGTATATTTGGATTTAAGCAGGGTATAGTAAGAAGTTTGAAAAAAAGAAGAAAACACAATCGAAATCTAATTTATTCATGTAGAGTCGTTGACTAGTTGTATCGAATTCATAACTGATAAAAAATAATAATAATAATACTTATTTAATTCACTGATTATAATGAAGAATTCTCAATACAATGATTTTCTTCGTAAGCATTTTATTTTCAAATATTCCGAATATTTATTAAAGTATCATTTAATAGTCATCCATAAATGTTTATAAACAACCTCATATTTCGATGTCTGAATTGAATTGGGATTGCCTCTCTTCATCCAAAGGATAGATGAAAATAAACGAACTACCATGGTCATACTTTTTGAGCTTCTCGGCAATTAGATATGTGATAGGTTGTCAGTATTTGGTGACACTATATGTAAGTACTCGCGAATGACAGACACTATTAGTTAATTACGACAATTTTCAACCAAGAATATTTGTAGTTGAAATCACGAACTAATCTAAGCTAGACCACCATTAGAAATCTGAAAGTACCGAACGGCCGATTGTCCTAGCACAGAACTCAGCAGCGCGCATCCATTACCCCCATATGCAAACTAAACAATCTCCACAACCTTATGATGTCAATAATCATATGTCTACTAGTGACTTGCTTTCTGAGGGAATTCTCTTAGTTCTAGTGAGAAGCCGTTACCAGTGAAGTCCAACAGAGTTTACGAGTGTGAGGCAGTCAACTTTTGTAGGCAATGGGGGAAGTCATGAGATATCATGTATTGATTATAGTTAGAGGTTAACACCGCTGGGTGTTGGCCCAGAGGCTGCACGCTAGACCGAAGGTTCCGGGTTCGATTCCCATGTGCGGACGTTATGGATGCGCGCTAATGATAAGTTCTGATACTAGGATGAAACTGCCATCCAGTATTTCCAGGTATCTAATTGGAGTTTGACTTATATCGTCTCTTGAACTTAGTACAATATTCACAAATCCCCTTCATTAACAAGAATATCTCTGTCGATAAATGCATGGTAAAATGTTGCCCTAGAAGTTTTGTCAGGTCCCGAGTTAAACATTTTACATACGAAATCCCTACTGATAAAGCAAAATATTAACAACATGAGAGATGAAATCCTATAATGATTTCTTTTACGTTTCCTTCGACAATCAAACACTTGATGTATCGTGACATGTCTGTCTTGTATGTATTCGTAACTTTGTTTGAAATCACGAGTGATAAACCTTGTATACAAGTAAATTAGTTCACTAACAAATTCATATTTAACACTTTAAATTGACTGAAATGTAAACAGTTCGTTACAAGTGCAGCTTCAAAGATTTAGTTTTAACTAATATTCTGACCAATGAGAGATAAAGTATGCAGTTATGATGATCAAAACCTGAATGGTTCACTTACGCATATTAATTTTATATGATAATAAATAGTGAATTCAGTTTTCCGTCATACACATACATGTAATTCAAAAATATGCATAATCTAACACTTATCGACAGCCTACTATGAAGTATATCAGTACCTGACCGTCTTTACTGCCACTGATGAATACTACGAACCTTATGTGGTTATTTTTTGTGTGAATTATATCACATCACAGCTTATAACACTAAGAGATATTGTTCAGAATCTCTCAAACAGATCAGTTACTTTACTAATCTTTGCTAAGCTCTACTGACGAGTGCAAATCGCGATGAAACTCATCTCTAAAGCGTCCGATCGTTTGTTCGCACCAATTTCACATGCACATTATTTAAAAATGATAATGAATTTTAAGAAAAACTATTAATAAAAAAAGAAAATTTCTCACATCATTTGATACGTTGCTACTATTGTTTGCCAATAAACAACTGTTACTATTTGTTGAGACTATTTTTCGCTCATTTGCAATTTCTGACAATTCATAAATATTATTTATACCGCCTTCTGTATTCATAGATTTCTCATTTATATGGCAATGATTATGTTGTCTTTTATCATTGTTTGAATCATCATCATCATCATCAACATGATTATGTTTATTAGTTAGATTCTGGTTATTAGCACCACGATTGATTTCGCCATCATCTTTTAACATCATATTATTCATTATTTCATAGATACGATTAGTGAAATTTTCAGCGGATGAAAAATTCAATGAGCCTAGAATACGTATTGCTTTGATCGATGACAATAGATAATCATATTGCGTTTTATTAATTGGCATATTGGTCAATAGCTTGATGAAATTTGAAAAAAAAATTAATAATTTGCAATAGCATGCACATTTAAAAACTACGTAAAACTGAAGTAAAACAAAAGTTGAAATTCATTTTTCTTAGATATTTAATAAGAGTGTATCATGTAATCTCTTTAGATTATTGTCATCCATTCAAGGTCATTCACGTGATAAACTTGATACCGGTAAACTCTAAAAATTTTGGAGACTAATATTTGGAGAAGAGTCAAATGTATCATTGACCATGATGGTTTTAAATTACTGGATTGACAGCTATTGGTTCGTATTTTTAGTTATAATCGATTCGTGACATAGTGCTCTCTTCATACAATGCCATCGATGACCCACTGTTTATCGAGTTAACCACATTGGAAATCAACTAGTCATTCAATTCTGAAACGGTAGTAAATTGTGGTAAAACAAGCACTTCCTATCATGATATATAGTTTATTAAAAATTACCCAAGGTTTAGTCAAGTCATGACGACAACAATTCAAGGAGCTAAGAGAAACTGTAAAGTACTAATTTTTATTATCATTCTTTAGAAATAATAAATGATGAATACTTCTTTCAACTGAATGAATATCTCTTTCATAATTCATATAGTAAATGTTAAGTTTGCATTCGAAGAATCTTAAGCCAACCACCTTATAGGCAGAAAAGAAATAAAATAAAAAGTAGATAGACGGACATGTATGACATTCTATGCACATATGCTATTTCTTTTAGAACGACGAAAACCAATCCAATCGATTAATATTTTTTAAATGTTACTCTTCCATTTATTTGGGCGTTCCTTTCCTACTGTGACTATTTTTGGTTTCATTGTTTGTTAAAAGAAATTTTTATTTGTATATACGAAAAAATTGCGAAATAAGTTACAAACAAATAAATGCAAGAATTGGTTATGTTAATTGCTTGTTCAGTATGAAATTTATTTCCGTAATATACATTCACCACTTCATCATGGACACTATAGGTTCGTAGACATCAGTGATAAGAATATTTCCTTTGAGAACCGACCTTAGTCAGACAACTGTTTTGTGAGCAACTGAAAGCCAACTCTGTGGCCTAAAGTTTGGGTGACAGTCAACACACTTGAAGGTTCTCGTTTTTACTCCTCCTTGAGGCTGTGAATGTACAGTATTGAGGAGTCTTAAACCCAAACGAAGATGTCCGGTTGTTGTCTAATTAAAGTCATTTCGCGATACAATGTAATAAACTTGACTATTTCGAAAACTTATAACTTGAATTTGAAAATTTAAATAATGTAGGTTTAAACTCATCAAAACATGCGGGTAAGTTCTGGTAATCGTACTCAAGTATCAGGAACAAATATTTTCTACGTATTGTGATAAAACATCAAAGCGGATAATTGTTTGTGGTATTTTTAATGAATTGATTTTTAAAAATGAATGTAAAAATATATATTTTTAGATTTTACACGGACCCAACTACTTTGTTCAACAAGATTCAGTAGAAAAATGTATGAATTCATCAATCCATATCATACATTCATTCAAATCACTCAACCAAGAAGTTGCATCCCATACCGTTTTATGTAAACTTAAAACAAAACTGATCATCTAAGTTTACAAATAAACGTCTTATAGAAATCATAAAGATCCTGGGAAAAATTCTTTAAGATTCATAGGTGTACACCGTTGAATAAGTGTATACTAACTACTTAACTTACATTCCGAGTTATCTTATACATCTTCCGCGTTAGTAACTATTAATTGACGTTTTTGTTCAATGCTGATATCGCTTACTTTTATTAATCTTCAGTTCTGTTAATAAAATCCCTCACTTAAAGGTAATTATGTGGTATGAAAAGTTGAAAATTCCTCTTATGTGACTGGACCAATCACTGGGTGTTGTAGCATAGCTCCAACAATTAAACGCAACAATATGTAACACATAATAAATGATATTTCATCAAAAGTTTTGATTTAAAAAAGCGATTGCTTTTCATATCATCATTCTAGCTAGTGGAACTTTTAAATCGATAATTCACGAACTTAGACTGCATCCAGTTAGGTAAGCTGTTTATGAAAACAATTTTAACTGATGAAAATTATTAGATAGATTTGGTGTTCGCTTTAAAATAATAACAGGAAATTTACTTTGTGAAATGAACTCAGTTGTGATAGATATGATTAATGAGTAATTTCGAACACACTAAAATCTAACAAATATTTTCTTGTATCATTGTTGGTAAGGGTTCGAATCCATCGGTTGTCGATATTGGCTGTCTGAGCTTGTTAGATCAATGGATAGTGAGTTAAAGTAAAAAACACTGGTTTTGAGTCCCAACGTGAATCTACACAGTGAGATGTAGTCACATGAATCTAACGAGACTCGGGAAGGAAAGAAAGCGCACGCTTGATACTAAAATTAGTCGCAACCTGACCATTCTATAGAAATCTTTTCTTCCTATGTCGGGATATTTTACTGGTAAGATCGGTAAATTATTTGGTTGAAAGGGAGAGTAAGGATGAATTTAAATCTATTGTTATGGTCAAGAATCGTCTTATTCACACTATATCATTATATATATATATATATATATATATATATATATATATATATATATATATATATATATTATGTGGTAGTAAACATTATTTACTCTGTGATTTTAATATCAGTTTTACAGATTTTGCATTCAAACTATTTGAAAACTTGAACGACTCAAACTTAAAATCAATTCTTTGAATTAATCTGAATCCCTGGTTAGTTTTCTTACATCCCTACTTAGGTATTTATGTTAGATTTTATGCCATAGTGAAGTTTCATCACAAAGTGTTAACATCTTGTAAATAAACGGAAATCAGAGATCGATAACTAAGAGTTTTTTCTTACGTTGGAACTACTTAACCAATCGCTTAAATTTGTAGAGTGAGAAAATATTCAAATTAGATTGGAACTAGCCGTTTTAGTGTTTTTAAAGTGTCAGATTGATTTTATAATAGCCATATTATTTATATCACAACATGAATATAATTAAATACTGTTTATTTTATTGTTAAAAATATGATTAAATCAATTTGATGGGTTTTACTGATAGTATTCCTAACTAACACTACAGAAAATGAATAATGTTTTAAAATTCCGCCAACAGTTGTGTGTTTATATAAAGTAAAATAAGTGCTATTGTTGAGTCAATGTACTAAGGCATTCTTCTTTTCCTTTGCCTTAAAGATCCCAAGTTAGGGCTTACCTTGTGACGCGACTAGGTGATTTTCGCATTGTGCATCCTATCTATTGCCAGCGTTTTACCTTAATTTCTTTTTCGGCTAGGCGCTGGCCGAAGATGGCAGGCCAACAGATTTGAGGGATTTCTGAATAGGCAACTGTCTAAAAATAACTGTATCTTCTTGAAGGTGGCCACAGTGGTTCTACACGTTTCAGTTTCGTGCATGAGAATTGTCTTGACGCTTGTATCGAATTTCTGACTTTTGTGTTGGCTAGCAATCGTTTCACTTTCTAGACGTTCTCCAGTTGTAGGAATACTCGCCATGTTTTGCCAATCCATGCCTTCATATCTAAGTCAAACCCTTATTGTTTATCACTGATTCTGCCCTGGTACGTAAACTTTTTCACCTCCTACAGAGCTTCGCCATAAATTGTGATTTGGATGATGCATGTTTTGTGGTACCAAAGGATCTTGTTTTCCCTCTTGTATGTGTTGAGACATAATGCTGCTGTGGCTGCCGCTACACTGGATGTCTTCACCTGCATTTGTTGTTGTGTGTGTGGGGAAAGAGCTAGATCATTTGCGAAGTCCGAATCGTCCAACTGCATCCAAACTTTACCCTTTATTCCGTGCTTTCCTTCAGGTGCTGACGTCTTCATAATCCAGTCGACACCAGGAGAAAATGGAAGGGTGGGAGTAAGCAACCTTATCCGAGAGCGGTCTTCACTTGGAACAAGTCTGTGAGCTGCTCTCTATGAATGATTTTGAAGTTTAATCCATTATAAGAATTTCGTATAATGCTATCTTCTCAGGTACACAGTAGTGTCTTAGAAGTCTCTAACTTTGTCATCCTGTCCGCGCTGTCAAATGCTTTCCGGTAGACAATGGAGTTGGTGTAGGGTGTTGAGGAATTTCATTGAACTGATTGTTCAGCAACGATCCGTAGTGTCGCGATTCGGTCAATATACAGTCGACCCTTACGGAATCCAGCCTACTGATCTAGATGTTCGACATCTACTGAATTTTCCATTAAGTCTTACGACACAGCTGAAAACTTTTCCTCATACTAATAGTAGTGTGGCAACTCTATATTTCTCAAATTTACTAAGATCTCCTTTCTTTGGAATCCTGATGAGGTATCCTTCTCCTCAGCTTGTTGATACCTGTTCTTGCTTCTAACAGTTGCTGGAGAGAACGTGGATCATCTTTGCAGGTACTTCTGTTTCAATGTCGGTTACTTCAGCTGGTATATTGTCTGGTCATGCTTCTTTGTCATTCTTGATCTGTTTAATGGCCATGCTGATTTTTTCACTGTTGGTGTGGTAACATCTATAGGACGGTATATAGATGCTGATTCGATGTTCGGTGGGTTCAGTGGAGATGGTCTATTCAAGAGCTTTTTGAATCTCAGTGATTGGTTTAGTTTCCTTGATCTTAACTGGTTGCTCTGATTCACCCTATTTTCCAGTTAGCTCCTTCGTTGTGTTATATAGTTAAACTACTTGTGCTACGTAAACAACTTAAATTTCAAACCAGATTAGTGGTGATGCTTCATGGTTTGATCGATAAAATATCCAACTATGGGTGAGATTTAATTTTTTACGCTATCTATCGTATTTATATATATCATGAGTTTGATGTAAGCAAAAATATACCACAAAAAAGGAAAGGTTAAGAATAATATGTAGCTAAAATACATTGAAAGCGACTGAGTTCATCGCTGTAAAAACTTGTGTATTTTAATTAATATAATAAAAATGGTCTGGTTAAATTTATGAATATACAATCATGAAAAGTTATAAGTGTCAAAGTATCAGTCTACATAAAAAATATATCATTAGTCTATGAAGTATGTTAATTAAAAAATCATATGATAAGAAAATGAGAATAAACTTTTGAAAGGTAAGTAATCAACATTGTATAGAACTAATGAAACACTCAGTTTTCTTCAGTTTTTTGTATGATGGCTGTTCAATAAGCAGCGTTGCGGTTGTTCACTGCTCCTTAATTTGCAGTGGTAACTGAAATGTAGAAAATCTATGATGAATAACACCTGGAAACATATCATCAGTTACTATCCGGCGAATAATCCGTGTAAACCTCTTATTCCTCCAGGAGAATAGAAAGTGTTAGTTTGTTAAATAACTAATTACTTTCAATTAGATTTGTTAGGTAAAATGTTAACAACAGTCGTCAAATTCTCATACTTACAAAAATAACAGCATACTAATACACTGAAGAACTTTATCAAGGTAGATGTTTAAAAAATGCATAGCAAATTATAAAATTCGTTAAGTTGCATAAAATAATCACTACACAACTACTGATGGAAAATGTCATACATTAAGGTTGATTAAATATAAAAAAGTAACCATTTTTATTTACGTAAATGTCAAATTACTCATAGAAGAATATAAAGCAAATAACACTGCTGGTATATATACTGTCACATATTATATTTGTAAACTTGCTTCACTATCAAATAAAACAACAGTCTAACTTACTTCATAATGCTTATGTACATAGAGTTCTGTCCCTGAGATGTTGTGCAATTCCAGTAGTTTGACGCTTCGTTGTCTTTCCGTCAATACAATGAGACAAGACAATAGACCAACTAAGAGGCCATAAGTGACATCAAGTATGATAGTGCCCAAAAATGTTACAATGAATAGGAACTGTTAAAGGGAAAAAAGATTACAGAAGATTATACAAAAAATGTATGATTTAATTTAATTTCAGTGTTTAAACAATTTAAGTGATTCACGCATTTTTCTCTCTCACACACTGCAGCACACATGAAGTATGAAGAAACGAAGGAAATACCTAATGAATGTCTTCCACGCAACTTATTATCCACGCAACTTCATCAAAAAATATCAACGGAAACCATCTACAGAGACGAAATCAAGTACAGGAACCAACAAACAGATCATCCTATCATATGTAAATGACATATAAGAAATTACAGCACGATTACTGGAACCATTTGCAGTAGGTTTAGCACACAAACCAATAGAATCACTTTAATCAATCCTGTGTAAACCAAAGGAAAAAATGACAAAGGGTGGGAAACCAAAAATCATCAACAAAATAAACTGTTCAGACTGCAAACAACACTAGATCGGACAAAGTGGACGTCCTCTTCAGTTTCGGCTACGTGAACATCAATTAGCAGTCAAGCGTCATAACATTTCTTCCCTTGTATCAATACATATGGACAACTATGGACATGCATTCGGTTGGAACAATCTTGACATCCTGGATAGAAGGAGTTCAAAGAACCATAAAGAATTTTTAGAACCTTGGCACTCAAGTCAATCAGCAATCAACATACTCGTAGACATTGATTCAACTTATCAACAGATCAAAAAAATCATTAAGAAACAAGATAAAAAAAACCAACCAAACGGTGATACAATCAAAATAAAGATGCAGACAACAAAAGGTTTACGGTTCATAAAAACCAATCAAGATCTAGGTCAACATGATAAGTTACGAGTTTTACGTGGAGAAATTCGAATACTTCACCTTTACCGGAAGTTTGTGATGATAATCCTGTTCAGAAGAACAATGAAATCTCCACAACCGAAACATCCAGCTCAGAGAACGAAACTCCACTACAACCTAAGAATTTTTTCCTAGCTTACTGAAAACTTGTTCTTTTGACCTACAATATTGATCGGTTGCTGTTCATTGATGTGTAGTCATTATTTACACACTGGTTTTGATACTTTTCATCTCCCATCTAATCTTTCATTTTCGAGTTATTGAACGATTTCCTTATCGATTGATAGTCTAAGTCGATTTAGACATATCTATTAATTGAATTTCGACCAGATTGTCAGGCTCCTCAAAACTCTCTGATCTACTTTCCTTTCTCCTCTATCCAATAATCTTCAACCAAACATATTTCCATGTATTTGTTGACATGCATTGATACAAGTGATTTTCTGTTGTGGTGTTTCTTAACTAATCGATGTTCATGTGTATGTATATGGAGATGAAATCCATGTCGTCAGAAGAAAAAACGTTACTCATATTTGTTTGTTATTGCGTCCGTTTATTTGCTTATCAGCCTCACTAAAGATCGAAACAAAGACCTTCAGCTCTCGTAACGACAGCTTAACTTTTAGAGCATTGAGCCATCATATAATGTTCCACGTTCTACATTGAGCGACCATATTTCAACCTTCTTGATTGATTAAAACTGTTCATATGCGAAGCGGCTGAATTTCAACTATTACGACTTCTCACGGAGACTCAGAAAATTAACACACAAAATTAGCTACTACTGAATACATAAACAGTTCTACTAAATGGATTTGTAAAAAATTTCAACTAGTGTCTTGGTAAGATACGAATGAAGAGCCTTCTGACTAGCCTCTTGATACAATTTAGTGGTTAATTATTCTACTTTTCGACGCATTTATAAATTAGCAAGAATTAACAGAAGTTTTCCATAAGCAAACGATTTATAAAAACGGTGAATTAGTTTTTACATAGAGATACAAATGAATGTTAAACTTTGCTTTACTTACAAAATCTGGTTTATAAGTAGTCCATAGATAGGGTAGTTTTCTCGGTCGTGTTAAGAGACTTTTCAATGCTACCACAATTATGGCAGACAGAATACACTGAAAATAAAAGTGCAATTAATGAGTTTTATGAATAAATTTATTCAATGCTTTTTATAATTCATCTCGGTGTTTACTTTCCGATCAACAACATACAGTACCGCATTGATCAGTGTATTTGACAGGATATGAGATCCTACAACTAATGCCTAACAATTGTCAAAATCTGTAAATTAACAATACTTTAGACAGTGACTGATAGTGGAACCTAGAAACTGAATTTCCTATCGTTTAAGATACACCAGATGTTCTTACGGAAATCTCGTTGTTCATGTTTCTACTGAGTGTGGTACACATCATTTCAAATGCTAAGAAGTTATGCACTATGCAGTAGAATTGCGACACTCAAAGAATAGTTCAATCAATATTATGTTTGAATACATGTAATATTAAAACATGTAATATATAAACACATAAAACTGATGAACCTCAAATATGAAAAACAGATTTTTTGAATTCCGTAGTTACAATACTAAATTTCCTTCCCACTACTGAACTGAACATATTAAAATAATCAGTATTACGTCCCAAATATGGTTAAAAGATAAATATTTCAGTTTGCTGCCGGTAATTTAAAACGATATGTAAATTTGACGAGTGTAGAATTCAAAACTGAGGCATTCTATTCTTACAAAAAGTAAACCTATCAGAATTATTCATAAGTGGCTTATGAATAGTTTACCGTAAGTGAATAAATAATCCGAAACACCTCAAGTTAATATGTAGTATCTATGAAGTGAATTCATATCCACTGAAAAACTCTCGTCGAATCTGAACAAATCTCAAGAACCAGTTGGCCCTTTACCCAATTCTTAGCCGATTACAATCGAAACAAACGTATTTCAAAGTTACACAAAGTTTAATTGAAATTTCGGTCGGTCTAAGGCAATATCCTACCAAAGAATATGGTTTTTCAATATTGAAGCTTGACTGAAGTTAAATACGGAAATCACTGAGTGCTAGTTCAGTAGACTAAGAGCTAGACGCCCAGTCCACTGAGATAGATTCATGACTACACACTTCTGAGGAGTTCAATATTAATACGAAATGTCTGTCGGATGCATATTGATTTTCAATCGTTAGATAATTTAGGTTGGATTTTGATCTCTACGACATTCAATAATCTTCACAAATCTTCATTCTAATAAGAAGCATATATTGATGATATTAAAATATTTGTTTGTCAATAATATTCAAGTTATTTCTGTTAATAGTGTAATTGTTAACTATTTACACTCACTGATGGAGTTGCTTCGAAATACGGCCCCAAGAACAATAGGACGAATATAATCAATATTGAACTGAATATACCTGAAAACTACAAAATAAACATTAAAAAACATTTACTGATCAATTATCACGTAGAGTATGATTTAAATTTCAAATATTACCTAAAATTTTTCATTAATTACGTTACTATTCATAGTAAGTACTGGAGATAAAAAAATTAATTCACTAATAAATGTCAATTATCTTAATAACAGCTTGATAAAGTGATAACCTTATTGAGCACACTCAATGATGATACAGCTCAAGTATCAAAAAGCATGTTCTTTGAATTTTAAAGCTTCAGTGTATTGTCGAGTAGTTGAGAAAAATCAGCAGTAAACCTAGGAAATATATATTGAACTAGTCGTTACTAATACCTAGGACCCATATACAGCCTTGAGGAATTTTATTTGGCTATTTGATTTATAACGATGCATGAGGTTTCTAAGTTGGAGACGTCACCACTGGACAATTTACACCGCAAACTAAACTCTAAGAAAAAAGATATTTACACTAATCGGTCTTAGTTAGTTTAATGTAGTCTACAGGATACCCAGGATCTTGGTTCAATACTGACTGGCAGTTGTTAGTAAGGCGGCCGTGTAGTCTTGTAGGAATTGATGCCCCTCGTGATATTCGAACCTACGTCACTCAAATTCAAAGTTTGAGACTTCCCATTGAAATTCTAAGGTACCGATTCACCAACTAGGTTGTACACTATTTAAATAGTTAGTAGTCTCTAGATTTACGTTTTACGGTTTCTAATACTGATCAATTTAGTTTAAAATATAATTACTAGGCTAAAAAATGTTTTAGTACACTGTAGAATTTTCATATTTGACAGTCCTATCCACCACTTATCGCTAAGACATGTCTGGAATTCTAGGTATTCTCATGTTACATTCGAACTGTAACAATGGAGTTTGATTGGTACCAAGATTCATTTCATAATATATTGATGAGCAGCACTGACCACTCGGTTCGTAATAGTTACAATAATGCCGGATTATGCCGTTTGGAATTTTGAAGTGGTAGCATATCTACGCAAAGTGCCAGCCTCGGAACATTTCGTTTACTTCGAATCGTTCTTCAGTGACAAGGAAGTCAAAAGAATAACAGCATATGGCTTCCTAGCAAGCAACTCACTAGCTCAAAACTGGAATATATTAGCCTTGGCACGGCCCCTTCGAAATCTTTTTCATCCGATCCCCTACGACGGTCGTATTACGTAGCCCGCAACGACCTCAGGACGACGTAATAATGGTGCACTACAACCAAATAAAGCCAGATCGGACAACAGTACCTGCTGATGCTCGGTTCACCGATCCACCACTTGTTCAAGACCAGGCACTGAGGACAGTGCCTCATTAGGAGAGGGGGTGGTGTAACGGCGTTAAAATCACTATGTATGACGTTGCTAACCCGTTCTGTTTTCTTTCTATTGCAGGGCGATCAAACATAAACACTCTGGAAGCTGAAGAACAAGCCTTGCGTGCTCTGAACTTACAGGATGACCCATAAGACTTTAGTAAGCAAGCAATCCCTTTTCTGCAAAACAAAACCCGCGTTATATAATTTTAAAATGAAGAGTGCCTTGGCTACCACTTCGTGTTCTCTCTTAGTGTGAAGTGTTAAGCTAACCTTGTGTGTTGTGATTTTAGACCTTATCCGCCCTTCAGTGACTGCTGATTACACGTGTTACAACGGATACATAATGTTGATGAAAATGTAAACTATGCAACTAAGCTATCTGATTCGCAAAGATTCACCAATTAATGTAAACTGCCAGGTAATAATATATCATAATTAGAACTACATCGAAAACGTTCAAAACGTATTCTTAACAAAAATGTTTAAGGAAAATGCAAAGCAAACTGATTAGTCACTATGCTCAATGCAATCACATGTAGGTTGTGAATAACTATTGGAAACAATGAAAAATTACTCACTGGTGTTCTGGTTTTTGCTTCCGCTAATACCATACTACGAGAAAGACTACCAGATTGAACAAAACAAGAGAAGAATGATGTAAGTGTATTTATAAGACCGAACGATAAAATTTCCTGAAAAAGTAAATTACGAACCAAATATGTATAGGTAGAAGACTTGACCAGTTGTCAGTAATAATTGAACATGAAGACATTAAATAATCCATAATGTAACTCGGTAAGATAAGGATTATGAAATTATCAAGTCGCTATTTCGAGTAGATTATTATACATTCTTAAACAGTAGAGCAGTAGAATATTCTGGTCATGTTATAATTAAACCGGGAGAGGTTAAGTAAATGTGTAGTTATGTGTGAAAAAGATTTTCAAAGTAAGCATTGAAACTTATTAGCACTGATGTACATTCAATGATCTTAGTCATAATTGTTCAGAAAGTAATCATCGCCGTTGTGATGACCTATCACTTTACAACCTTCCACGGTGTGAGCAGCCGGGAAGTGACAACCGCCCTCATACCCGTAACAGCACGCAAGACCAAATTGGTCAAAATCAAATCCTTCCTACACCCCCTAATGTCTCTTTTATCTCTACAACTAACTCTACTCACACTCCCTTTTCTCACTGCACCGCTAATGCAGACGAAGCGAGATCACGAAACGTCGTTCCTGGTCTCTTGAAACCCCGTTCTAGACTACATATTGGAGCTTTTAATGTACGGACATTGTGTCAAATAGGGCAACAGGCATCATTAGCTAGGACTTTAGAAACTCGTGCCATCGATGTATGCTGCGTCTCGGAAACGCGCATACAGGATCCTAGTAAAGTCATTAACCTGATTCCACCTTGTCAAAACGAAGAAGCAGCTCGATTTACTCTTCGGGTATCCGGTAGCCCTGATGCTGCTTCCAGGGGTCTTGCTGGTGTAGGCATAGCGTTGAGTCCTAGGGCAGAATTATCTCTCCTAGACTGGATCCCAGTAGATAGTCGCTTGTGCGCTGTCCGACTAAACGGGACAGTAAGGACTCGTAAGGATAGGGACACTCGCCGTTGCCTCTTCGTCATATCTGCCTATGCCCCCACTGACTGCAGTGCAAACGAGGTTAAAGATGAGTTTTACAGAAAGCTTTCGGACCTCCTCCAAAAAGCTAAGCGCTCTGACATAGTAATAATGGCTGGTGACTTTAATGCTCAAGTAGGTAGACTAGGTGAAAAGGAAAGACATCTTGGTGGATGTTATGGTGTAGCGACTGAGAGAACAGACAATGGTGACCGTCTGTTGCAACTGTACTCAGACAACCGCCTATTCTTAGCGAACACCAACTTTAGGCATAAGGAAAAGCATCTGTTGACCTGGCGACCTCCAAAGTCGTCTCAACGTTGGACACAACTAGATCACATCGCCATCAGCCACCGATGGAGGGGTTCGATGGAAGACTGTCGCTCGTTCTGGAGCACATGTTTGGATTCAGATCATGCTCTAGTGCGAGCTCGTATCTGTTTAAGGCTTACTGGACGTAGGAAAGACACCGTAAGAAAGCCTCTTAGGGTTTTACTTAATGATAATCAAACCAAGAAAATATTTCAGGAGCAACTAGAAAGAGAGTTAAGCAACCATGCAAGCGATTCCCATCCAGAAGCAGGTTGGTATGATATCAAAAAGGCTGTGGAAACAGCAGTGATATCTGCTAGGAAGGTAAACCATGAGGCTAGGATGAAGCCGTGGATTTCAGTCGCATCCACCGAACTGATGGATGCTCGAAAACGCATCCCACCTGACTCTGAGCATGATGAAGAGCGTAGTCAGCTTAGGCGCAGACTTATAAAAAGTCTGCGTAACGACCGCGAACAGTGGTGGATGGCGAAAGCAAAAGCGATGGAAAAGGCAGCGGCGATAGGCAACACTAGACAACTTTTCCGCCTTATCAAAGAAACCGGTATTAAGAACCCGAATGTGAGTGAGACTATCTCGGAAAAGGATGGTCTTATTATCCATTCTCAATCCAGGAGGCTGGATCGATGGGCAGAACACTTTAGGGATCAGTTCAACTGGCCACGAGCCACTCTTCAGTTACCCACGATCTCCAGTCATCCTGAATGGCAAATCGACGTAAGTCCCCCTAGTCTTAATGACGTTGAGAAAGCGTTAGGAAATCTGAAACGAGGACGAGCTGCAGGTCCTGATAGACTGACCCCTGAGATATTCAGGGATGGTGGTCCAGTTTTAGCAGCTAGATTGACTGAGATCTTAGGTAAAATCTGGGAACTGGACGTAATCCCATCCGACTGGTCTCAATCCTTGATTGTCCCAATCTATAAGAAAGGACAAAAGTCTTCTTGTGACAATCACAGAGGAATAAGTCTAACTAATATAGTTTCTAAAATATTGGCCTCAATAATACTTCGACGCTTAACGAAAGCTCGTGAAGAGCAGACTCGAGAAAACCAGGCTGGTTTTCGACCTGGACGTGGCTGTATAGACCACGTCTTCACACTCAGACAGGTCCTGGAACATAGACACACATTTAGGCGTCCGACAATAGTTGTTTTCCTAGACCTTAAGACGGCATTTGACTCTGTTGATCGTGAGGTTCTGTGGCAGTGTCTGTCATTGAAAGGTGTACCACAGAAGTACATTAACCTCATACAAGCTCTTTACTCGAACACCACTGGTCGGGTGAGGGCTTATGGCGAACTGTCACCGGAATTCTCTACATCAAGTGGTGTCCGTCAGGGATGTCCACTTTCTCCATTCTTGTTTAATTTTATCATAGACATGCTCCTAGACATAACATTATCCTCGTCTGAATTTTCAGGAGTAGACCTTCTTCCAGGTGGCTCGCTTATTGACTTAGAATATGCCGATGACATTGTCCTACTTGGTGAAGACGCTGACAAAATGCAGAGTCTTCTGACTACCCTAAGCAACAATGCAAGCATGTTCGGGATGCGGTTTTCCCCGTCGAAATGCAAAATGTTGCTTCAAGACTGGGTTGCATTGGCACCTGAACTAGTGATAGGGAGTGAAGTGGTTGAACGTGTAGACCGCTTCACTTATCTTGGGAGTCTCATCAGTGCCGATGGCCTGGTGACTGACGAAATCTCAGCACGGATACAGAAGGCTCGATTGGCTTTTGCCAACCTGCGTCACTTATGGCGTAGGCGAGATATCCGTTTGCTGACTAAAGGACGAGTGTACTGCGCAGTGGTTCGCTCCGTCTTACTTTATGGCTGTGAAACATGGCCAGTGAGAGTAGAAGATATTCGTAGGTTACTGGTTTTCGATCATAGGTGTCTTCGAAGCATTGCTCGTATATCGTGGGACACCCGAGTGAGCAACGCTGTTATTAGGAATCGGGTGCTAGGTAAGAATGGCAGATCAATCGATGAAGTATTGAAACTTCACCAGTTGAGGTGGTTGGGACATGTGTTGCGTATGCCGAACCACCGACTGCCTCGAAGAGCTTTGTTTTGTAGTGTAGGAGTAGTTTGGAAGAAAGTTAGGGGCGGCCAAACCAAAACATGGCAGAAATCCATGAAGTCATTGACTAGTGGACTGAGCCATGTCGGTAATTGTCGACTACCTGGTTGGGGTCCGCGAGATGATAATAATCGATGGTTAGAGACCTTGAATGACATGGCTCAAAATCGTTCGCAATGGCGCCAGTGCATTTATTCTCTGTGTTCTCTCAAATGCTAATCTTCTGGATTCTTCAACCCCTCTAGTTTCGACTCTCTAAACTTTTCTCACTGAATCATACTTCTTGAGTAGTATCTTCTAATCGTAACCTCTCCGATTATTTCTAATTCCCTTACTACCTCTTCTACTATTGGATTTGAATTGACGATTACTTCTCTGTGCTGATGTGGTATGGCAACATGAACTGATGTACTTATGTACAAAGTTCTACGTTGCATATGACTGACTGACTGACTGACTTCATTGTGATTTAGCTCATGGGTTGAATCTAATGACTAATATTTTCGAACTACTATTTGTAGTTATTAGTAGGTAATAACTGTCTATCCTAACTAATTTGACTGATTTTAAGATAATATCTCTCATTAAACATTAAAGACGTATTCAGATTACCTGAATTATTTCTAAGTTTCATCAATCTTCTTATTATGGATGATATGAGCTCTCATTGGAATTATCTGTGCTACTTAAATTGCTTGAATGGAAAAAATATATATATTAGGCCGGCAATTGTTTTATTTATGTAACAAGTAGTGTCCTTAAAATAAATCTCAATACCTTTTCAGCTTCAATGATTAAATTTATTAAGCCTAGTGCATCAAAAATTGATCAAAAGATTATTTGTTACTGACTCTATTCAAATTTATTTAATACTAACAAGTCTCACAAATTTGGTATTGTCATTAAAACTAGTAAGTAGATTATCTGTAAAGGTTAGGTATTTCCTAGCTGTGGATGCTCAAAGCTACTGGCATATCGGAATTCTGATAGGCTTGATTTAGCTTCGTCGTCTAACCAGCAATGAGATCTATGGTTCGTGCTTTCCAGCCGAATGTACTCGATTTCACTATGCTGCTTATATGCATGCATTTTCATCATAAATTAGTATTTTGGTCGGGAAGAACTATTGAAAACCAGTGGATAAACCCAACTGTCAAATATGAATTTTTAATATTGGGGGGAACTTTAAAAACGAGAACGAAACAGCTGTCTAGTGTTTTCTTGTAAAGAAAGCTCAAAAACCAAATGATAACCACGTATTCGTTTATGAATAAATCAAGAGTTATATGATATGAATTAAGCAAAGAGATCCTAAAAGAAAGTATGGTATAATCAATCAATAATATAAATCAAAATAACTGCGAAATCAAATGGTTATTTGAATGTAAGTCAGTGAATAAAGGATTAAATCAGGAAGACATCGAAAACTGCCAACTTTTATATGCTTTAAAGCATGATACACAAAAATATACAAGATACCTGCAACTATTCATAATATCATATATTCTTGGACATTTAAATTTTCACTTACATGATTAAAATTAATTTTATTGCGATATTTTAAAGCGAATAATTTCACTAAGGACACTGATAAGAATGTATTAACAAATCCAATTAGAATAGCATCTGGTAGTAAATCTGGAATTAAACGCCAATATGGTACTGTAATCTGTGGCATTCTGTCAGTTGGGAGAAAGTTAAAACAAAACATGGATGTATATTATGTTGCATTGAATAATAAATGACTAGAATTACAATTTTGTAATGATTAGGTGAGTTTTCTCATGGATTGATATCATTTGTAGAGCCATTGAAAACCAGAAATTATTTAACATCTGTTTCATTCTGGTACAAGTAGTCATGAGAATTCTACTTCCAAAGTCGACTAAACTTCATAAATTTATGAACATTAATTACTGATTTTTCGATGAAATCCTGAAATTCTAATGCGTTCGTCATGACCGAATAAGTCAAGTTATTTTGCGAATGTGACTACAATCACAGTTGACAATATATAGCACTGGTTAGTCCTTTAGCCGTACAGATGTAATTTACTCAATGTGAAACATGAATATGTTCACATTCCACACTAGGAATGGACTTAACAAAGCTCTACTTAGGAGTCACATACTAGAGTGGTTTCCGATTTCCAACCGAGTCTAAACTGATATTCATTGATGATGAATAATTTCGACAAATGTTCACTTCTTCATAAGTGTACATATCGTGGATTATATCCAGTTATTCCCGATAAATTATCTTTATGCTTTATATGTATATATATATATATATATATATATATATATATATATATATATATGTAGTGCTTACCCGCTAGCAATGTAACCTACAATCGAAACATTCTTAGTTGAGTGCAAATTCATTTTGGCAGAAGTCAAAGTGCCCAAAGCAACCTAATATAAAAGAAAAATAAGAATTTTAATTTGGTAACTTTTAAAGAAAACAATATACTAGCAAACTATGTAACATAATATATCGTTAACGTACATAAATTATACAACAATATCTTATTGTACATCTGATATAGTGATGTTTAGACAACATTGGTTAGTATCAAAGTACCAAAACCAGTCGATCATTAATTTAGAGTAGTTCAGTTTTTTTAAGATTAATATTAACAAGTGAAATTGTTTTCAGTGTGTTTTCAATAAATACTTAATTCATTGTCATCACAGTGAATACTTGAACATTAGAACCAATATGTCACCTCTAACAGCATAACTTTGATTTTAATCAATTTGGTATTTTGTGTAACGATTACACAATAACATTGACGACATGTCAGAATTTCATTAGTCACAATTTCTCAGAAGAACTACAGGAAAATCTTCAAGTAATTGTCTGTGGAACTGACTTTGATAGTTTAATTGAAGCTATTCTGAATGAGTTTGAGAAATACTTTCAGTTCTATAAACTGACACAAATAATAATGACTTTATTTAATATTATATAATTAGTACAATATGATATTCTCAGCATGGATTATTTCAACAAGTTTCCTGTCCAAAACAATCAGTAGAAGTAGTTGAAGAATAGATATCTTATTAAAATTCATTCTTTTCTCAGCGGATTATCAGCTACTGCGACAGGCCGATTGTACATTTTTGTACCTTGTGAAGCCATAGCTTGCAAACATTTTGCTTGCTCACCTGAATAAATTATGCGATTAGTAGACAAAATCGACATGTGAAAGCAAAAATACAATGGGGTAACTTTGTGAAATATTTAATGCCAAACTATTCAAGCGGGTTTTTATGTTGTAAAATATTAAAATTTAATGTATCTATGTTGGAATAAATTCAGTATAGGTCATATTTACTTCTAACATCAAAAATATGATAAAATGTCTATTAGACAGTGGCTAATTTTTAATTGGTATTTTTACTCGTAAAGATTTATCATGAATAACACCAAAACAATAAACTTTAGCCATGTTTACACTTTCATTTTTCCCTCGAAAATGCAGGGCACTGACATATTTCTTCTTACTCATATCCTCTTCTCTGAAGCATCGATTCATTCAGAAAAGATAAAATCGTTTGTGAGGACTATGTGAAATTGTACATTACCTCCACTGTTCAAATATTATTTATTTCATCCAATCAAACAGATATTAATCGAATTACCAGTCTGAAAGTTTGATTAATTTCAAGCATCTTAAATGTGGCAGATACAATTTGCAGCTACGGTGGATACTTCTAATGATACATAGACCTCTGACTCAAACTCTCTAACTTTAGATCTTTTATGTCACTCTGAATAACATTACCTGTAGAATCACAACGAGAACTCAGTTTGAAATATTTATCCCAGCAAATTTGATACAGTCAGATGTTCCGAAATTGTTTAGAGATTCAATAAAAATGTAGAAATTATGCAATCGGTTTAATTATATAAAATAATTAGTATCAACAAAATAAAAAATGATAATTTATTGACTCAAAAAAGCAAGCATTTACCAAAATCAATTCAGTTGGTATTGGAATCTTTAAATGTACATATTTTTGCAACAAGGGTTCGATACCATCTTTAATAATTACTAAAAATGCAATCGATATAGCAGATATAAGTAGTGTGTACAAATTCGTATCACGTATATTTTTGAACAAATTCACATAGACCTGGAATAGTAAACAGTATTTGTATACACATAGTTACATTATAAACATTGAATTAATTTACCAAACGTATCAAAATAAACATTTATTTTGAGTTTAGGACTCAATAGTGAATACAACTTATTCTTATTCAATGTTCAATCAATTGTAAGTATGGAAAGTCAGTCGTGCCTACAATAACTCGGTGGTGATGTCCCAGATTGTGAAGTTTAATAATAGTTGAAAGTAGGCCTAGTTAGTGAGTTCAAACTGGCAGGAAATCTGTATATGTAACTCTACAGCGACTACCTACAACCACCTAGCGATTGACTTGGTCAGAAGCGTTTGATATTAATTGACAAACAGTGTCAATTTATGACGACAGGTATGAGTAAAAAACTTCTTTTGGATAAATTAACAAGTTGGTTCTTACTTCAGATACATCATTCATCAAGTTCGTTTCCGTATTATATGAATCTAGCAACATCAAGATACTGATCAGACCAAATGAATGTGGTACGAAATTACTACGAAAAATAAAATTTTTCTAACAAAAGATGATGAGCAACCTATATTTTAAATAAAGCTGGATATTAGAGATAATGGTTCTCCAAATACTAAGTAGCAGGTGGAAATAAATTAGTCAGATTTATTTACAAAGATTTCCGTTTAATTCTTTCAGTATCAATTAATTCAATGTGAATTTCACTCATTCAATATATCTTATTTTTTTGATAACTTGATTCGGTATGATATTTCGTTCAAGTAATAATCGTTCTACTTGATTAATTTTCTAACTAATAATCACTGAATGTAATCGATAAATAGTTTAATGAATTCGAGTGTGAATTGATTCTCTTCCAAATACAAACCTTTCTCATTAGATTTATGTTTTGGAGCAACCGAGATGAATAGATGAGCTATCGTATCGTAACATAAAAATGAAATTAAAATTATCACTGTCATTGCTAATAAATCACTGAGTCAGAGCACCAGTGACTTCAGACTATTATTAAGTGTATAATAATAACATGTTAATTAGTGTAAACCTGTTAGTCTTAAGCTCGATTACGCATGCCGCCAGAAGCATAAACTGTTATTGGAGAAAATAGCTTTCCGAGTGTGTTTACAATTTTTCATTGATGAATTAATTGTCATCAGTCAGTTAGAAAATTACGCAAGACAAATGAAAATCTAAGTCAATGCAATTTATTACCATATGTAACAATTCAAAATAACAGCAAATGAAGATAGCCATTTGTTATCTGATATACTGGTTGAATCATCGTTTCCATTGTATATAAATGATACTTTGATTTCTTTATAAGATGTACTATCGATTTTACAAGAAAACTACTGATTCGGTTATCCTAAACCTTAATTTTTCTTCAAATCTCAAAGTGAACATAGGACATTTCAACCATTGAACATGAATTCAATTAATCTTAAGATATAGCATTTGGAACACACACTAGGATGAAACAACTGTTACCGGGGCTTCATAATTTTCCCTGCCTCTCCATTGGCTAGATATGAGCAAATAAATGGGAGAGGTGGAGATTTAAGAACTATTGTATTCATATTTATAGCATGTTTGTTAAATATAGCTACTGTTAAGTAATTCGTTTGCAATCAACAACTTAATCCACTGTATAAGTGAACCTACATAAATTAGTATAATGAGAAAAATGTTTTGTCTACTATACAAAACGAATTAAGGAAATCTATTATTAATGATCATATTTAATATCAATTATTATCTGTGTTCTATCTAATTTGTTTAATATTGACATATATTTAGTGCATTTCAATAATTTGACGCTGAACTCTAGTTTACTGTAAGAGTCAATCGCTGAGTTTATTACCCTAAAATGTTTCAAACAAACAGTATAAAAGTATTCTTTCATAACGAAACGTCGCTTAAAATACGCCTAAAGACTTCAAGACCTGAACCAATAAGATTTATTATAGTGACACATGGATAGCGTTCCCGTGATTTCAGCCGATAAGGCGGAAACCCTGATCCTAATTCTTAACCACAACCTTTAACCTGAAATCTTAATCCCAAGTCTTTATATTACTTCATGATACTATTATGAAATTAATAAATAGTCATACTTTCACAAGATAACTTTACTGTAGCTCAAATGTCGACGACAAATCATTGTCTTGCTCCCTAATGATCATGAAATAAGAGTGTTTTAAATTAACATAGACATATATGAGGCGTGTAAATTGACCGAACTTGATGTTTCTTTATCGAATCTTATGTGTCATTTACGCAATCAGTTACGTGCACAGTTTGATCACGTGATTCATTCTGCGTCATAGTATTATCAGTAATAACTGTTATGACGTTGTTATGTGCACGTTTCTGCGACCAGATAGCTCAGCATGGCTGATTAATGGTTTATTTATGATTCGATTTACAATATATATATAATCGATACCGATAGTATATAAATTTACTACAAGTGACCATAAAAATGTCCAAATAAGTAGTTTTAAAATCAACTGTTTTCACCTATCTAAATAACTATGTGTAGTCTAGTTTAAAAAAACATATCTAACAAACCAAAACGTAGTGCTTTCAGATGACCTTAGAAATCAATTTACAAATATATAAACGTCTGAAAATAGTCTACTGGAACACACTCAAAACACGTTTATACCAGTTTTGAATTCTACGCATAAATCAATCAATTCTTTTCTACAAATCATCAAATTGACCAATGTGATAATGGCATCAAGTAATTTGCATAAGTGTACACAATTTGTAGGTTGTATACTGTGTGTGATACGCCTATAAGAAACTTGAACATAATCGTACCAATCAAATAAATAAAATTTTTTTTTAAGAATTATTGAGATGAGTTTAATTTGATGAAGTGGTCTTGTCATCGAACGATTCCATAAGTCACTCAGATCAGCACTTGTACATTCCTATCATGTTGTTCCGAAATTCCGTTGTGATAAACCGTAAAACCAAACTCTCCCTAAAGTTTGTTTTCATTATAAACTGACGGCAAATGGAGATATTCTGGAAACTTGAATGCACTAGACAGTCGAATCATCCTAATATGAAATTCTCCAGTTCAACATATATTATGCATTCACCCAATATTTTCGTCTTTTGTCAAAACAGGTCATAAGACTGATCATTACCAAGCTTTTATGGTATTGTAGAAAAGTTGTCTAAGCTGATTTCTTAGGTTTGCTGAATTTCTATCCCAACGAAAATTCACCACCACTATGTTCATAAACAATTTGTATTCATACTAAATCTGACGTTGTAATTTTGATTTATTATTTATATTTAGTCATACAATTCTTGGTATTAACTGGGTACGGTTTATCGTATTCCATGTTAGACGATCAATAATTTGAATTTTATCTACTCGTTATGGTAAAGTGACTTTGGGACTGAATATAATCTAAGTGAACAGTTCTTTACAAAATAAACAATATGCACTTAATCTTAAATTTACACACCGTGTTTTATGCAAATTAGGGGGTTAGTGTCAAGTTAGCCTACATACAGTTTACCAGTAATAGCCAAGACAGCTAGTTGTAGATGAGTGATTATTATTAATTTATGTGAAAAAAGGTACTTGCTTGGTTTGATTGTATTTATTTATTTATTCTTTTTTTTGCACCCTACAGTAGGGTACAAATCAGTGCATCATTCACTCGAGTATCGATTATTGCTAGACAATAGTGCGTATTAGCATTACTGTTATCAGTAAAAGAATAATGTATAGACGAGCTTAAAACAACCGCAAGGTGTTCATAGACAATCAGCAAAATGCATTTCGTAAATGGACAATTTATAGGACAATAATAATATTAATAACAAGTGTAAATATATTTCACATCTTGAGATGTTGGAGAAAACTTGTAGCTCAGGTGGATGATTGTGGTGTTTCGTTCTCTGAGCTCAGACAACACAATATTTCACATCATCAATAAAACTATTGAAGTCCTCTACAGATTATTCTGTTTTTAAACCGAAAAAAATGATGACATATGAATTTCCCCTAATGGATATAGTCTCTCCGTCTTCTAGAACCTTCGCACGAGACCAAATAAATTTTTGAAAATCTCCCCATCTAGCCTAGTTAGGATTTAGTATGTAGGGTTATAAATATGGGTTTAGAGTTAGAGCTTTCATTAAGAACTAACATCAGCTATAATGTAAAAGTGCTCTGAAGTCACATAGTTGAATGAATTGTCATCAAAAATTCAAGAGTTGTTACATGACTTATTCTTCAAGAGGATAATGTGCACCGGGTTACAGATTGTCTCAGAACTAAGGGTTTAAGGTTGGAAATTGGGGAAATTATCTATTCTCTTGTCATATACATTCGACAGAGATGGAATTGAGCATATGGAGTGCTTAACACCATCATTTTTACTCCGTATCAGTAAAAAGTAATTTTTATCTGTCCTTCTACATTTTGAGTACTTTAGACAGGCATTTCTATTCATGGTTATACACAATGTTTGAATTTCACTTAAAAACCTAAAATTCATGTTTTCGTATCCGATTGGCTCATCCCTGTACTATGCTTTTACTATCCACGTAATTTAATCGTGCAACGGAGTCCAGTGATTTCGAATACACTTTACGCCTACATGACCAATAACCACTTCAATCAATAATATGAATAGTCGTCAATAAAATATTATCAGCAACGATTGTCGAAATCTGCGCCTCTATTGGTCTAAAGAACTAACATCCTCGATATCCAGTTACAGGATGAAAGTAGTAGACTAATGAGTCGTTGATTATTATCTAATTATTATGACTCAAATATTCAAAGAGTCATAAACTTAATAATTCAGACCTGCGAATATCAGACCGCACTTACACATAACAAATGCATAAGTGAGAAAAAACGGAACAGTATATGAATAATCGATTCATTATCATTCTGAAAGAATAAAACATATATCAACAACTAATAAGTTGAATGAAAACCCATAATTAGGCCAATACAAAAAAGGTATAACCAAAACAATACACAGCTCTGTTCTGTCACACTTGATTGTGGAAAGTAATTTATCGTATACTTACCAGCTTTCCTTATGGAGTTCAATCTTGTCTCTTACACATAACCGTATCCATTGGGCATCAAACCAACAATCTAAGTCTTTGTATTCATACGAAATATGTAACACCTCTATCTTTTTCTTTGCTGAATGAACCTTACCAAACGATTTTATTGATAATTACTTTCCACACTGTTTGTTCGTTCACTTTTTTTCAGTCTTCACAGCCTTTCTAACAATACGAACCTTAGCATCCACTTATTCTAACACTTCTTATTACGTAATTTTCTAATTTTAATAATTGTTATTTCAGAATCTAGTTTTTCAAGTCGTCAGCTTACTAATTCATGTGTTTACTATTCTTGTTACAACCAGCACACCTGTCATCATACTTGTAAGCATTCAAACCCATTATTATCAATGACTCATAAACTGACTTGAGTGGCTTAATTAATTAATTACACAATAAAATTAGATGCAATTATTTCTTATAAAATAATTCTAAAAGTTTCACTTCTTTTAAATATTCGCTCCGATCTAGCATTTATACCCTCTAGTTTTTAATCATTTAAAAAATTTACATTCTCTGTGACTAGCAATTGATGCAGTAAAACAAATTACAAAACTTCATTTCATGACAAATGATCAATGATTTAATTTAAAAAAAAATTTATTCAACTAACCATAAAAAATGAACCAGGTCCTTGGTATTTTTTCGCAGCCTTGACACCAAACAATGAACTAATCTGACTGCTTAAAACATGAAAACCTGCACCCGATGTATAACCCGATACCATTGATGGTGCCAAATAAGATGTAAATGTGCCCAGTTGACAAAAGCCAATGATAAGCTTTCAATGACCAGAGGAAAAATACAATTTTATTATACGAAAAAGGAGATAGCGGAAAGGAAAACAGAACAAAAAGAAATAGATGTAGTCGATTTGTAAGGAAATGTTTCAAGAGATTTTCAACAAATAAAAAAAGTAAATGATTTATTTGTGTTTATTCGATGTTGTTCAATTCTGTTGCTGCTCATCTTTCTCTCAAATCACATGCTTTTAACTTACCGCAATTATTCTGATAAACGCTTCTTTTAGTATATAGTTCATTCACACGAAGTTATCATTATCATCATTGCAATCAATTAGACAAAAATTTTCTTGCCATGTATTATATTCATGTATCATTCAATCATATCGAGTGTAATTCAACAACGTGGAACGAATGAATAACTTTTCCAATCTATAATTGACTATTTTGATGCACTAAAATAGAAAGATTCACCATTTTATGCATGGTCCTTGGTGCTGACTGAATTTTATCGATCGAGTTGCAATGTGATCGTTAGTCTGAAAGACTTAACATCAGAAGTATATTCTTTTAATAGGTGGTTGAAAGTAGTTGGTAGGAAATCATGTATCTAAGTTTTGTCCGAGTTAACACATGTCTACAGGTTTGTCTGTAATCTTGAGGAACCTCAAGTTCTCACTGAAATTCAAATTCGTGGTAGTTAGTTTCACAATGTGAAACGTTACTACTGACGTAGTTGAGGACTGAGTAATTTATAATTGCCCTGAAATTCGATGAATGGAAGAGATCAACCGGAGAGCTTTGAATTTCTAATTGTTTCATTGTATGACAATTATTCAATTGTAGCCCGAATGGTTTCGTGGTAATTTTGTCTGAGTTTAAAATAATTGTTTGCGAGGGTTTGAGTCCCAACACAGAGTTAGTTCTTTCTAAGACTGAAGTTAAGCATCATGGAAAGCTAACATAGTAGCGTGAAATTTAGGTTCATACTGATTATTTAGAAGTACCTAATATACGATGGATTATCATTATTATTATTATTATTAATATTATTACTATAGTATTAGTAGTTGTGATAACAATAAACCACCACTGCAAAAGTATAGCATATCAGATATTATTATTTAATCTTGAGTAGAAAACAAAAATTTCTAAAATTTTTAATTAACTCTTATTTTAATCATCATCATATGAGAAAAATAATTAAATCTAGCTTGTTGAAGGAGGAACACATTCAGACGAGGCTAGCCTATTAAGTTTGTTTCTTTTCATTAAAATTAAATTAAAATACATTCTTAAACTATCAGATTGCAAAAAGTTTGTCATTCTTTTTTCAATGAAATCTACAACTATAAATTCGCAGTTTACTAGTATTTGATCAAAGACACTTATGAAGCATTGTTCCTCTACGTTGGGACCATCGAGTAAAAAATGTTGTAGTTAGAAGAAAAGTGCTAGTTAGGATGGAAAATCAATGTTTGTGGTACTAGTAGTCAGTCAACCAGTCAGTTGCAACGTGGAACTTCGTATGTGAGTACATCAGTTCATGTTGCTATACCACATTGGCACAGAGACGCAGTTGTCAATTCAAATGCCATAATGGTAAAGATAGTAGAACAATTACTGCTAATAGAGAAGATTAGGATTTGAAGATAATATTCAAGAAGTGTAATTCAGTGAGATAAGTTTAGAAAGAGAAAGGTAGAGGTGTTGACAAATCCAGAAGATTAAGATTTGAGAGAACACAAAGAGTGGATACACCAGCGCCATTGCAAACGATTTTGAGCCATGTCATTCAAGGTCTCTAACCATCGGTGACATTCGTCTCGCGGACCCCAACTAGGTAGCCTACTACCTGGTAGTAGCAGTAGTAGTAGTAGTAGTAGTAGTAGTGAAATTTTACCAGTCTAGATGGTACAGAAATGCGCTAAGTATACCCGATACCCTCGCATCTTGATGTCAGTTTGGAGATGGGTTTTCAGAAGCAACAGGTGACCAACTCAAGATATAACATTATTTCATGAAGTTATCGACTGTAGTATTAGGTTGTATTCGTAGGTACACACTATCTGATTTGAATCCACTTAACGGTCACAATCTAAAATTGAAGAGGATAGATGTTATAACTGAGAATCAGTAATAATGGCTAAAATACATTTACTATTTCTTCCCTTATATCTTGAGCTTTTTTAGTTATTGAATATTTTTTATTCAGTGGATTTATTCCTTCTTCTTGAATCACATCGATTACTGCAAAATTTACCTCGATAATTTCATCTGATTGTGTCGATATATAGAAACAGATACAGATGCGTGCTAAGTTCTCTCTCTGTTGCTTATAGCTGACCGACTTTTGTTTCAGACTAAATAAACTAATTAATTTATTGAATGAATGAATGAATGAATGAATGAATGAATGAAATAAGTAAATTAATCTGTTGATTTAAAGTTGATTCACGATTTTGTTAATTATGACTAATTTCCGGTTATGTATAATCTCCTGTTATATATTACAGGTAATTATTACAAACTTGCACACCTTCATAGACTGCACCTATATAGACTGCATTTTAATAAAAGGATAGTAAATGACAATAAATGGAAAAGTTTAATGTATGAATTATTTTCATGATGAGATTTTGGATTGACATTATTTCTCAATCATTCTGTCGCTCTCTCGTTATATATATTTAACTTTTACTGCTACTACTACTAATAATAATAATAATAATAATAATAATAATAACAATAATAATTACTAATATTCCTATTATTATTTTCATATAGACCTATTAATCCTATATTGATATTAAGTGAATAGAAGAGTCATTATAATGTACTCCCGAAATTCGCGAAAAATCGAAACCAAACTATTCATTTTTACAGCCATAATGATACTGAACTACTGAATGAAAATAAAAATGGTATATAATCCTATCATGAGTTATCGTTGATTGTATATTGATTGATTAAAACGTACCACTTTAAACCTGTCAAAATTTGCTAATATCAATCAAGTGATTCAAGTGGTACCTTGTCAACTAATTTATTTAAACTTATACAGTCTAAAATAAAAAAAAAAGCTTAAATTACGGCACATCACATATTCAGTTCATCTATTGAATGAAACGTTTCTATCTTGAATCATTTTGCAACACTGAACAACCGTTATCCATCGCCATTGATGATATATGTTTCGTGAATATAGTTTTTTGTTCTGTTCATAAATAAACAAGTCAACAATCATAATATCCTTCACATACCCATTAGTATCATTTAATTTGACCATAGTACACCATATTTTCATCCAATTAATCAATAAGTAATTTCGTTATGTTAACCATTTTAGGAAGTTTTGAGCTATTTACAGACGTTCTACCAGATAACTGTAGTTGAGAATCATGGTTGTTAGAGTCGGGTTGCAAAACAACAATCGATTCACTCAAAAAACTTAGTCATTTTAGTCAAGGTTTTGAACGAATTCGAGAAATGTAAAAAAAACTTTCAAAGTATCGTCACTACGGTGTTGTTTAGAGTGTTTGATTTAATTGGAATCACCAAGCACTGAATGGTCACTTCTTCCTAGAATGAGACCCCTCTTCAGCACATATTCGTGACACCCTAACTGGGAATCAAACCCAGTGTTGGTTTGCGATCTCAATGAAATCATGACTTCACACCGACAATTATCATGTTTTGATTAGCAACTTGAATGAAGATAAGATCTCCTCAGTTCTGGTGAGAAGCTATAACCAATGAAGTTCAGCTGTGTGAATCAGTTACTAAGCAATTCGATGGGATTATTTTTGCGAAATATCGCAAACTGGTTAAATTTAGGAATTTGAACTATTTGCTAACAATTTAAAGGTCTAACAGTTAAGCTCTCATATTTTGGAACATGAAGGGCTTCTATTCGAGTCGGAATTAGGTTTCAGATGCTCACTATTGAACAGTTCCATGCTAGGATGTAGTACGTAAACAAACCATTAGAGATTCTTCCCAATCTATATTTGCATACAGTCTAGGAATTTAGATTTATAGATTTACCAAGCTTAATCTTAGTAGGTTTGTTTAGCAAAATCTGTTATGGCTGTATGTATCTTCAAAGCATCCAGCATGAAAATCTTTTAAAAAAACATCATCATGCGAACATAGTTAATCATGATAAAAAGTTGAAAATGTTGAATATAAAGATCATTGGAATTTTCGCAAAATTAAATAAAAAATCAGGACTTACTTGTATAATTCCGATTAGGAAACTAAGCGTCATAGCCACAACTGCTCTTGGTTCTGTATATTTTACTGGTAACTTGTTGGTTATTACATGTTTAACTAGTGTAGAATTTGCATTTACAATAGAGTCATGATGACTAACTTCAACCTTTGAAATATGTTGTTCAATGGGACCAACAATCAATAGGCTTACAACAGCGAATGTACCTAAATTGAACAAAATCAGTTATTTTTGGTAAATATAAGGTATAGTAAATTCTAATATCTGACCACTTTCCACAAGACCTAAATGTATCAGTGGGTAGATGCATACTATTAAAACTAAACAGCTAACCAATACCCCCTGTACCTCAGTCGTACCTTAACTGAGATTAATTTGTGACAGATGCAAAGAAGAATCACTTAGATAATATAACGTTTCGTTTGGTTACGTAACCCAGTCAGAATTAAGGAATATCAACTTTTGTTTAAGTGAAACTACTATTTTATCAATTTTCATCATTACTTACTACTTATTTATCAAGTTCACTTCAAGTGACCCTAAACACCAAGCACAATTAGCATGAAGAAATAGTTCTATGGTATTTGATTATTGCTCATTTTAAATAAAAACTTATCTATAACGGTAAGAAAAAAAATGTCTTCATCTCAGATTTGTAACCTTATAATCAGAGGAAGTTTCAAAAATCTATATTGACTATTTTCAAAATTTAAGTTGAATCCAATATATGGATAGGTATTATTGCATAGTTTATGATTTCACAAGTTGAGATGATCAGGCTTATAATACATACAATCGGTTGATCGCTGAGTAGTGACTAACATCATGTTTGTTTAGTACTTTGGTGTCCATTGAATCTTATCGATCAGGCTACAATGTGGCCACTGATAACTCGATATCATGTAAACTATGTTGGCATGTTCGGTAATGGGAGGTAACCGATAGCAAAAACCCGGGATGTAGGTTTTGCGCAAGTTAACACTCGCCAGTAAGGCACAACTATAATCTTGAGGGAACTGATTCTCTTTGTTGAATTCATGGTATTATAATCCTTCTGTAAGATTCAAGTGTTACAGTTGATTGATCCACTACCTACAACCATCTAGCATCTCAAACTTCTAATATGTTTTCCTACTATCAACACAACCTGAAAATTATCATTATGATGAGATAGATGATGAAAATTTTCCAATGGGAATTTTATCAACTGTGTAGTTAATTCGTTAAGCAACAACATGTTTGGTCAGTAGCAATGCTTTTTTTCCTAAAATGACTGTCATTTCAAAAATAATCATCTCTTTATAATCGAATGCTTACAATTCTTGGATTCATTGTAAATTACATTTAATGGTTATCAGTATAAAGAATAATTACATTCTGTTTGATTTTTTAGTTTACTTCTACTTTTGATAGTAATAAAAAAAAACTTTTTCATATTATTAAGACAATATTTAAATAATTCCTTTTCATCGATGTATGCAAAATATGTGCAACTGGAAGTCATATTATTTTAATGTCAGATGATTAGAAATAATTAGTAGGAGTAAGTAGTAATCTACTTCTTGTATTGTTTAGGAATTCTTAACAAGGCAAATTTATGGTTTTTGTCAATACAACTACACTGAGTTGAGTTTGAAATATTATCAAATAGTGTCAAAGTTAGAGACCTTACGTTTAAGCCAACTGAAGGACAACTAACCTCTTGTCAGATTGGAATATGTACATTGATCGATCACTGAATAGTAAGTAGCTAATGTCTTGCTTCATAAGCTAAGCGAGATCAGGTATATCATCTGTTTGCGTTTATTAAGCGTTATCTAACGGTCAAATGCTAGGTGAGAGATAATTAATCAAGCATGCTGATGGATAGGGCTGATGATTTAAGTTGTCAAGGTCTTATCTTATATATATATGTGAGACAGATGTACAAAAATAAGTTGACTTTGACATGATTTATCAGTTATAGCTTCGTACTTACTTTTACTCTTTTCACTCATGTTTTAAAGTATGTGTACCAAGATAAGAATAGAACAACTAAAGGAAGTAACTTTTCATCATTCACTAATAGCTGATTTTAGTCAGATTTTATCGATGAATTTACAAAACTCTTTTATTGGGAATTAAGTTCGAATCACACGAGAAGTATCATTTAAATCAAGATAGATAAACTTTGTTGAATAATACCAGCTAGTAGAAAACTTGTATTCAGAGTTTTCTGTTATCTGACTAACATATATAATCCAGTCCAGTTGTTACGTTGCTGCCTAATCAACAGAATGTAATAAGCAGTAGGGACTAGACAACCAGGAAGTGGTGAACGATTGTTTCGTCTTAGATCAATTATCTGGTGAAATTGTGAATGCTGTTTACATCTTCCTTCTTTTCAATAGTTGTCTAGCTAAGATCAGTTGGTAATTGTAAATTTCACGGTTCAATCGCATCTAGACTTCAACATTTCTGAGCATGAAATCGAATAGACTAAGAGTATTGAACCTTGTCTAGTAATCAGTTTACGTTGTTAGATTTATTAAAAATGTTTTCTGCAAATTATTTAGTCGAATCTTGAGAAATAAACTAGATTTTTTTTGAGGAATTTTATTTAAACTCACTTTTATACACATAATAAATATTTGCTCAATTTTACATTCAAAATATTAAAACTAATAATTTTATTGAAACCATGAATTGACCAATGTTAGACCACCATTAGAAACCTGGAAGCACTGGACGGCCGTTTCGTCATGGTATGAGACTCCTCAGCAGTGCGCATCCACGACTCCTGCACCCCGCAGGATTCGAACCCAGGGCCTTCGGTATTGTAGGCGAACGCCCTAACCATCGGACCACTGAACCGGAGCCTAACGGTGTTAATGTCTAACTTGATCAAATTCACGCAGTTGCGCAACCTCATACACAGTCTTCGGTAGTTACTGTCTCCACCCGAACGGGTTGAACTTCACTGGTCACGTCTTCCTACTAGAACTTGGAGAAGATTCCTCACCAAGCTAGTCGCTAGTGAGCAAAGGTAATTTCTATTACGGGGAAGAAGATTGTTAAGAGAGAAGATTGTTAAGTTTTATTGAAGTTCAACCTGTTCGGGTGTAGACAGTAACTACCGAAGACTGTGTGTGAGGTTGCGCAACTCCGTGAATTTGATCAAGTTAGACATTAACATCGTTAGGCTCCGGTTCAGTGGTCCGATGGTTAGGGCGTTCGCCTACAATACCGAAGGCCCTGGGTTCGAATCCTGCGGGGTGCAGGAGTCGTGGATGCGCACTGCTGAGGAGTCTCATACCATGACGAAACGGCCGTCCAGTGCTTCCAGGTTTCTAATGGTGGTCTAACACTGGTCAATTCATGGTTTCAATAAAACTTAACAATCTTCACGACCCCGTAATACAAAAAATAATAATAATTCATAATTATTATCTACAACTGAAATTAAAAGAATCACTTAGTTGATTTCCTATGGTTAAATAAATAAAAAAAAGTCAATTATCTTTACTTCCTTTCATTTAATTGAATTTTTATTCATAATGATTACTGAGGAATATAAACAATGCAATGAATAAAATGTTACTTTTTGGAATTATTTCATTTATTATTTAAGTTGTATAATTGTATTTATTAGTTAATGTATTTGTTAGAAACAGTAGTTTATAGTAAAATAGAATGACGTTGAATTAGAATGATTAGTTGCAATCCTCTCTGTTGATGAGAAGTCAAGTAACGAGTTTTTTGTATATTTTTAATAAGTGACTAGCAATGGTGTTTACAACATGCGTTTCATCTGATTTCAGATAAGTCAGTTAGATGTACCTGCGTCGCTGCAATGTTGATGTTTGCACTGAGATTCGAACCTAATAGCCTTTCACTTTCAATGCTCATTGTATTATTTTCTAAACTACTGAGTACATATATCCAACAATCTGCTCATTGTGTATGCAGTTATTTTAAACAGTTTGTATTTTGTCATTATTAATCGAGACCATGAATGATCAGTCTTTGTTATCATACATGTGCATTCTGATCTGGTTGCATATTTGGCAACATACGCCGATAAGCTAAAGGTCTACATATAAACAATAAGAAAGTACAATTCTTTGAGAACATCTAAGAAGTCACAGTTTGGAAGTGAGTAGTTAAACCCTAGTGTCCAGACAATTCACGAAATAAAATATACTGTTTTTAAGGTGACTATTTTTTTTTTAAAAATAAATCTGAATTTTCGAATGAACTGAGTGTAAAGTACTAACTGGTAATTTTCACTGTTGCAAACTTGGTCAATACGAATGTCTAGCGAATTCTAACTGAGTAGTTTACTACAAAACAACCGTTTATAAATAGAAATTCATTTCAACGTCTCATTCAGATATGTATGGATCATTTATGGGGCATTAGCAAATTCAAGTTTTTTGGTACAAGATATCTCTTGACTTTTATTAATAAATATTACTATACTACTAGTAGTTTGAGTAGCTCGACTTCAGATTGTACGTTACCGTATTAAATAACTGGTCGATACAGTTCGGTTATCACTAAGTAGAGCTTACACGACATTATACTGATTAACCTTTAGAGGTCATATGATGTATTTTAGTATAAAAGGTTATTTAACATCGAAATAACTATAGTCACGTTTTTGGATGTTTTACTGAACGATGACCATTCCACGCATTATTGACATTTCATAAATGGTTTATTAATATATTTCGTTTATCATGGAGACCATGGTGAATAGTATTTCATGCCAACTTCTATCAATCATAGACATAAAAGGCTGACTATAGGAGAAATTAGGTTTATGCATAGTTTTTTTAATAAGTTTATTTTTTTGTAGTGAGATGATCGCTTGTTAATATTCCTTCATACAGTGATAAATACAATAAGTTTGATAGAGGGGAGAATTCTCCTCATTTTAAAATTAGAATCGCAGCCTAATACTACTACCAAGTAGTTTAAATTAATTCATAAAACCATCCCATTCAATTAATTTGGGCCAATCAGTCAAGTACGTGACATATATCCTTGTAAATAATACCTCAATGTCATGTCCAATGTTAGTATCAATTGAAAAAAAGGACATAATTAATAGCTCTGAAACTTATTTGGACGTAAGAAGCCTATTTCTTAATACGCTGAACTGTTCAAACTAATGGACTACTTTTTCATCAAACGCGTATTTGTTTCCATAAATTCCTCTATTTTAGCTTTGTTCTAACTAACTAATCAGCTCTTTTAATAGTGTCATTAGGTTATTTTGTCAAAATATTCACAAGTCATCGAGACTCCGCTTATTTGAGAATTACCACCTGGATGACTTATATTTTTCCCTACTTTCTGATTCTTCGAAAATATATGATGCGATTACGGTAGAACTGAAGGATGAAATATATATTCGGCTATGAAAAAGATATTTCAAGGAAACAAGCATAGTCGTAGATATTTACTAACGAATATTGGCTAATTGCCATTTAATGACCTTGTATACATATTTTTTGAATATTCACAGACTAAATAGTGATGGAAAAAGGAATGTCAATGCAGTATTACATATTTCCTGTTGAGAATTTTTCAGTTCAGTCAAACACATTTTAGAGAATACAGGGAGTATCATTTATCCTTTGATCGTGTTTCTCATACATATTATATTCGTTATTGAATATAATGTTTGAAATAGTTTCAGTGAGTAACATTAACCGGAGAACCAATGATAATTGAAAAGATTTTGAATTATTTTGCCATAGCCTGTGACTCTACAATAGTGTACTATCAACATTCTATACACCATCTAATCGATGACCGAAAAAAATTTCATGAATAACTCCATACCATCAGTGTGAAATACTAACCATCTCAAAGTATAACCCTTCAAAATCAAATATCTAAAAATTGCTAAACATTTTTTCTAAACTTTAAAACATCCTTTTTAACACTGATCTGAAGCACTAAAGTATCGTATAATTTCACATCAATGCTATTGTGATTCTCATGAGAACATGAAGTTGTGTATTCCATTCTAGTTGGTAATATGAGTATAAACTACTGAAGATTACCGAGCGAAGATGAAGCAATTATCAAGTTATTCATAGCTTTTGATAATTTTCTCATCGATGACAATTTGAAATGAGATCTTATCTTTAAAAAATAAATGAAAGTATCTCGAAAGAAATCATTGAGTTTTATAAATCAGTCTGACTAAAAATGAAAGATAAGTTACCTGAATTCTCCTCCTTAATGTACATTTACAAATTCGGCTGTTCCTGTGGAGATGGCTATATTGGTCGTACTGCCAGGCAACTTAAGCAACAAATGAGTGAACCTCTGCCAGCATGGTTTAGTACGGGTCAGACAGATGAAGACAATACACACCTGATTGATAGCGATCATGATATAAATAAAACCGAATCATTTCGGACTTCGACCTCGTCTCTTATATATCGCAGAAGCCATAGCGATTCAAACATTCAACCTCAGTTTATATGTTCAGAAGCAAGTCATGACACTCCTGTCTCTACCTTGGCCAAATATAACTTAATAAATGACTTTATTCAAAAAGAGTTTGGCAATCATCAGTCACTATTTTCACATCTTGTATCTGTGTGTAATTTTTTCACCTCCTTCCGTTTGTATACGTCATTAGCTAATTATTTACACACTTCCTATTACGTAATTGTTATAATGTTTTTTGTGATTATTTCCTAAAGTTCATTTGTTCAACGTTTGACCTATTACTTCGAATGTTGAACAATTGGCAAAAAACTTCTATCATTGTTATTTTATTATTCTTAACAATAACAATACACCTGTCTTCCTACAACTCTTACCTACTTATGCTTAGTGACGTAATCTATGTCATAAAGATTATTATTATTATTATTCACTGGCACACTGCCTTGATTAGTTCAAAATTTTAATTTAAAAAAAAGTAGTCATGTTTATTCGAGTCAAGTTTGATAATAATCTAATTGAAAACAATAGTGTTCGCTTACATGTGTTGTGTTCACATGTTTTATTTGGTTTATTGAACGTTTGTTTTTTTCTTAGATTACATACAGTTAATCTCTCATAGTTCATCGCAAAATCAGTCAATTTTCTTAAAATGTGACATACAGAATAATAATAATAATAATGATAATAATAGTAATAATAATAATAATAATAATAACAATACTAACAAGTGACTAATATGAACGTACAATTCATATTCTCTTGAGTAAATGATCTATCAAACATGAAACCATTGATCTAGTACAATTATCTTTCGTTTGGCTTAATGATCTAACACTAATCTATGTTATACAATATATATTTTTGAGGAATAATCGATTTTCTTTGTATATATATATATATATATATATATATATATATATATATATATATATATATATATTTAAATATGTGGTGACATGTACTCTGTTTTACAATATTCACACTAGACAAGATTCATTTACTCGGACAAACTAAGTAAACTGTTGATGATTATTAAAAAATTACGGTATGAAAGTAACAATCATTATTTTATTAATATTAAAGCTTGAGTAGATTGTCGAATTTAATAGTTTACATCATGATCGAGTTCCGCTGGTCATAGCTTCTTACCAAAACTCGAAGAATCGACTCATGTGAGTAGTTATTAGTTATCAGAACCAAATTAAGTGAATCAATTCTATTTAGAGCCTATTAGAAAGTATTCGGCCTCATTCTGTCTCATTCGTACTGAATTCTAACGATTCCGTTATCATTATACAATGAAGAAACCATAATCATTGATTTCAAAGTGCCAAAATGATTTTAGACAGATGAGAATAAAAAAATACAAGTCTGTTCAAGTTGTTAAAGATGTTGAAAATAACTTAGGGGTTAGTTTAAATTAATTGTCTGACATGCATTGATCAATGTTTTCACTTTCTTCATTGAGTGAAGTTAACTAGATAAGTAATGAACATCAAGAAACAATGGACAACGATTTCATGGTGTTCATAGTTTTCCCTTTTGCAATATTTAGATGAAATTTGAACATTTGTTATAATGACTTCAATAAGCCTGAGACATAGGGTTCAAGGGTTAGTAATAATCTTGAAACAATCTATGAAATAAATCTCATCTGAGATTAGAAGTAAAAAACTTTCCAAGAACATATATTACAATACTGAAGATAATTTTGTTAAGCTTTTAAAATATGAATAACATTAAGATTTTAAAGGGTGAACCTTGTCTCCATCACTACATAGGAACTTAAGGTGTAAAACAATAATCCGAAGTTTAAGTATACAGAAAAGACACCCATACATTACTTTTTGACTGATATCAGAATTTAAAAAATATATATATTTCATTTGACTGCCCTAAAATCGTTTCAATGTCAGTAGATTTAAGGTTTAATGAACAGCAACAACAGTAACAATTTTGATTCAAAATATAAGTAAAAATTAACTACATTTAGAGGATGATGAATGCAGGAATGAAGTAATTTTTTTCATCTAGTGTTTGATCATGTCTCTCCATTAAAACTAAGCTTTAATTTTTTGATCATGGACATAAATCCAATTTTGAAATCAATTAGTTTTAGAATAATTTCAGTTAACTGAACCATTGAAAGTTAAGCAGTATTATGCACAGCTATTTCGTTCTAGTTAATGAATTATTAAAAATGTACGGCTTCAAGTTTATCACATATCGAATTCTGAATTTTTCAAGTATCAAGTTGAGGTAGTTACATCGGCCCAGTGGTCCGATGGTAAGGCGTTCGCCTACAATACTGAAGGTGCCGGGTTCGAATCCTGCGAGATGCAGGAGTAGTGAATGCGCACTGCTGATGAGTCCCATACCAGGACGGAACGGCCGTCCAGTGCTTCCAGGTTTCTAATGGTGGCCTAACAATGATTGATTGATGATTACAAATGTGTAAAAACACAAATCTCCAAAACTCTAACTGAAAATATTTTTAATTCATAATCTAATGATCTACATTTTCAACATCTACTATTTTATAATACAGCAAGACAATTATTTAACAGAATCGATTACTTCTGTTTTACTCTCTATATAGCTAAGCACTAATCAAAACTCCTCTCAAATATACTTGGAAATTCGTCACTAGTGTGCAGGTGATGAACCTTTCCAAGTGGTTGTTACATGCGCTTACTACCCATATCAATTCAATTCTGGAGCAGATCTTGTTATCGACCTACTCGAGTTATCGTAAGTATGAAATATTGAGGACGACGACAAAACATCTCAGTCACCTCTGATTATTAGTGGTTTGCTAGTTAACATTAATGTGTCAAGTGAAACCATATCTAAAATATTATTAATTCAAATGAAATTTATGTATTAACTCCATGTATTTCTTCAGTTTCAGTTACATAGTTCTATCAGTTTATGTGACATAAACTAAAATTGTTATGTAATTACTGGATAAAAATGGTATAAGACTGTAAAAATTAAATAAATTTCTGTTATTAAAGTCTTTGGATAGCACATTACTTTTTCGATCATAACTACTCATAAAATGTAAATCATTTTGGCAATAGAAATAATTCACATATTGAGAAATCCTTCATGAATTTAGGTACAACTTATTGATGAGTTCCAACTAGCTCGAAACTTAAGTCCATGGTTTACTCCCAGCTACCTACAAACACAACAGTAGAGAAGCAGTTGGTTATTTTTGAAAGGTTCTGGTGGCCCGCTTCTAACAGAAACTAAAGAACTAGAGATTACTGTTCCAATTTAATAGACAACTAGCTAAAGAGGATCATCCATAACCTCACACCAGATTCTACCTAGAATCGTCATATTACCGTAACATTAAGTGAATGAGTTTTAATTCAACCGTTCATATACATTCATCATCAGAGAACTGAAAATATTAAACACGATTAGTAATCAATGTTAACCAATTTTTTTTCTTCAGACAGAACCATTACCATCAAAATGAACAAATCGTTTAAGTCATTTGTGAATCTAAAAATAGGCATTTGCGGTATCTGTCAATCATCATAATTGACTAACGATTTTTTATAGAAGTTGGTTGAATTTATAGTCACTAACTGTCATAGATTGATCTTAATTGAGGTAAAATTAAAAGCCAGAAAATCTAGGACGGATATTTTATTCGTAGTATGAAACTTCTCATCAGTGTGTGCCCATGATCACTCCAGAGATTGAACCCAGAATCCTTAGGTTTCGTAGAGAACACTTAACTATTATTTTACTACGAGGTTGATATCCAATGATGAAATTTCAACCCAAATTCATTTGCGATATTGGATGACAAATGCTTTACTTCAGACAAATAGAATATCTGTAGGTTGTGAGAGCATACTACTGAAGTGTCACATACTAAGACGAAACAACAGTGCAATGATTCATGGCTTTCAATGATACATCAACTGAATCAATCTGTAACAAGTAAACGTACAAATAATCACGTTCATTTACTGAACGTGAATTTTTCATGGTTCCGTGAATGATTTATTGATTTGTCTTTTTAATGATTAGTCAACTAAGCTGAAATGTATTTCTCGATACCTAAGTTAAAAAATGACGTTCAAAATTTTGCTTGCTAGAGAGAAAAAAACATAATTTGAAAATCTGATAAATATTATCAAACTACAAAAATAAGACATTCTGAATCAGAAACATCACCACACATAGATAGATAGATAATAATAAATATAGTTTTATATGAATAATTAACAATTCAATTCAATTCAATTAAATACTTACCCATAGAAAATTGTGTACATCGACCAAATATTGCATATAATAATGGACTTAAAAAGCTAATATACAATCCATAGACAGGTGGTAAACCGGCAAGTAATGAATATGCCATACCTGAAAATTTTTTTTTCATAAAGAACACAACACTTCATTATTCCACTCATCTTTATATTATTCACATTTTGTTATAACAAATATATAAAATTATAATTGATATGTGTTTAATTGCTTAGCGTTGGAATTCGTTGACTTCATGTACCTGTATCTCAGTATTGACGTTTACATACTGAGAGACTGGAACCCATCAAGCAATCAGCCCGCTCGCTATGCATTGATTAATTTTTTTAGTCCTAACTAAATATGAGCAACAGGAAATTACAAATCATTAAAACACACTTGTATGCATAACACGCAAAGGGTAGGTAGGATATAGTTTCTTTCTTTTTATTTCTCTACACAATATGTTCCATTTAGAGTTCAGACTGATACATATATTGGGGAATTAACTTGTCAACTAATATGTATGCAACTAATGCGAATTTAATGAAATCAATCGAATTCATTTTAATCTGCTCAAACAGTTGTTCTTGGGTTTTTTTTCATATAGTGAATTATTATGAGCCAGAAAATATTAGATAATTGTTTGGTCAGAATTTTAGAACTATCAACAGTGCACACCGAAAAATTAACAGTGATTTTAAATTGAATATAATTCAGGTAGCATTGAATAATCCTTTCGTCCGAGTACGATACTTCTTAACAGTGTGCACAAAAGAACACATGTAAGGTCAAAGCCAGGAACTTATGGTAGTGTGACGGTCATCTGATGCCAGTGTTGGTAACTGCTCCACTCACAACCTATCTGAACTCTACAGATCACAACACAACACTATCAGAAGTTTGATTCTAATGAATGTAGTCCATACTGACATCGTCTAAAGATATATTGAGCAAGAAAATAGTTCGATATTCTTATGCATGGTCATGATATTACTGTTAAGTAGGCTAATCATAGTTCCAACTGATATGGCACATAATATTATTGTTATTATTCAACCAGTATACACCCAGATCAAAAAAATTGTAATGAAATAACAACAACATTTCAACACCAATACATTCTTATTAAAGATGAATATATTGGTCAGTCTCATAGAAAAAAAGATGTATACATTGCATTTGCATGAAGCATTGTTTCCAATCATCTACAATTTGACTAAACTATCTTGTAATGTAGTATATATATTGCAGAAAATAAAAAATATATTTTACTGAACCACTAGACTTTGTAAAAACGATTGTATCAAATTCAACTGTAATAATTAATTTGTATATATACATTTGATCAAGCATACACATACAGGAAGATGACTAGCCTATCGTAGTAAATAAGGTCCCTTAAAATAATTCATATATGATTTGCATAAGAGAATTCATTTAAAGTTTAGTTTTCTACGGAGGATATTTGCGACTTAGCAAGTTTAAGCTTTGTGTTTTTGTCCATGTATAGCCATTTTCGATAAGCATTCTCGTAGGGAGGTTCAGCTCGGTGTCTGTGAGCTCCAGACTACAAATTCTTCGTATCTGCATAGTGAAAGAGATGAGTCTCGTTATCAGCTAATGCAGACCCAGATGCGAAAGTTTGAATGGCCATCACATAAGGGTTTTTTCAGATAGGTCCACTTGGAGTTCCATCGCATTTTCTGGTCATTTCGACATCAAGAAAGTGAACAGTTTGTTTTTTTCCAACTTCCAGATGAGTTAAGTCATATTTATCGTCAAAAACGACTAAAATACTACCTATATACCTACTATACAAGTGGCAGTTGTCAATAGTTGTTTTACAAAATGACCATCGAGAAATCTACCAATAGTGGCCAAAACTGAGATTCTGTTGCTATGCCATACCTTTGTCCATAAATTAGATCGTTGAATGTATGATTTACGTTAAATAAGATTCTGGTATTCCAATATCAATGTCATTATCATTTATGTATTTACAGATAAAACTGATGGTCTCTGTGAGTCGGAAATAAGTGAGCAATGATTCGACATCAAATAAGAGAATAAGTTTATCATTTACATTCACTTTTTTAAATGATCAACAAATTCAAGTGCCTTGTAGATAATGCATACCAATATGTTTATTTATGCATCGTGGATATCTTCGTTAACTGCACGATCGTTTCTCATTCTCTGAACAAAATCGAGGTTAACCGAACAAGCTACAGGTCATACTCTGTGCTGATGATATTGTTAAGAAGTACAATGAAAGCTCCACAACCAAAAACAACTTGCTTAGAGAATGAAACTCCATCACAATCATCCACCTGAGCTACAAACTTTTTGCACCATCTCTTAATAATTTCATTTGATTACTTTTCGATCATTTAGTTCTTGTTTTTTCTCATCGATTTATTTGAAGAATTTGGTGTCGTCCGATAATACGTTTGTTATTGTGTTGACTTAGATCTTACGGTCTAACAGTAGAATGCCTGCACCTATGTTGAGACGCGTTATTAACGGGTCGTTGTTGTTTTAAGTAGCTATAATTGATTTTGATGTTCTTTAGTTAAAAGCCCTTTACTTGTTAATTTTGTGTCCACATACTGGTTGCATCTATCGAGAAGAGTAGATTTGGAACGTTTGAACTCCTGATCATATACTGGGGGGTTTGGACCATTGATCTGTTTAATGAAATTTCCGAATTCAGTACGTGTGATAATTTTCAGATGACACCACATTCTCCAAACGAATCGATAAGAAAATCACAACCAAAACGGAGAAGCAAACTGAATAAAGTTCATAAGAAAATTGACAAAGGCACTTCTTAGCTTCCTAAGCATTGTCGAAGCACTTGCTATATATCTTATACAACCGCTTCTCCTACCATGGTCTTATTTTAGTATTATTATTGTATTCATATTAATATGTGAAATATTTGCGATTGTACAGCTTTGAAAATGAATTTACCATAAAGAGAACTCTCCGCTGAACCAATCTTTCATACATATATGAACAGCTCGACCAAAATTATCAGCTAACAAATACTCCGTATGAATGTGTACCATCAAACTTATTCCATTTTTTTTAACATTTAAGAAATATTGTATAATTGTGAATTAGATTTTTTTTTTAGTATTTCAGATCTAACTGTAATTGTACTACAGTGCTACACTCTATCGACTTTCATCATTATACTGACCGTTATTTTGATTTCGTTTGACCTATTTTGCCACATATATTCGTAATTTATTCATTAAATATTATGAAAACAAACCACTTGTTTATGGTTTAGACTGTTCGAAATGCACTGTATAGATTATATACGAGTTTTGTCACATGAGAATCAAACTGTGAGCCAGTCAGAAATAGTGAACCTCAGCAGAACCTAATCGCAATTCAGAAACTATAGAAAATTGTTTCGTACCACGTTGCAACACCATAAAAATATGCAGTCAATGAAAATATGATGAAGGTAAATTAACGATAAATATTGTTTTCTGTTTAAAATAAAAGTACCATACTAACTGTCACTACCGATAAGTCTGTTTTTTTGTTGACTGGATTCGAATACTATAGTGCTTTAGAGATGATAACTAATTTTCACTAATCCAATTTGTAATGTGACCACCAAGCTATGTGAATTCGAGACAACTGTGTAACGTTGGTTCTCGCGATTAAAGGCCACAATAGTAGGCTATCAGTGTCAGTATGGTTATGAATAAGAAATGGTTCAACTCTAACACTCGTCAGCCCTAAAGTAAAAATATTAAAGGAAGAGCTTAGAAATTTATATCTTTAGGTTTATAAAGATCGACAATCAACAGGTAATCTGTTTACTATATGGTAAGACTCTAGCGTTACCTAAGCTTTTAGCATTATTGTGCGCAAATCACATGATTTCTAAAATATGCAATAAGTAAGATTGAAAAATGAACCTACGTCAATTTCTTCTTTCACTGAGAAATGATAACATTCTCTACATGACGACAATACACTGGAGCTTACTGCAATGAGGCTTGAATTACAGTGTGTACAATTTGTAATCACTAATCATTGACTTTAGATTTTTGTAGTTTCACAATATAAAATACTTAACCGAATAATGAAAAATTATCACTTAGAGCCTTTAGTGGCTTAAAACTGGCTAAAAATTAAAGTGAAATTAACTATCATCTAAAATGTTAGAAGTAAATCGTTTGATCTGTTCAAAAATTTCCTTCAATGTATTGTAATGTAATTCGTTAAATTAATTTTTGTCTATAACAAACCTTAATTCAAAAAATAGATCAATTGTAAGTGTATAGGTGCTACAACGCAACGATTATTCATGCTTTCAATGTTTGACGAATGATTTAAAAATTTTTTTGACAAATATTCGAATTCAGGAATAGCAAGTTCATTATCATCAAAATATTTCAAGTAAAAACACTGCTTGATTACAATTAAATATGTCAACTAAGATGTTTAAGGTTGGATTTACTGAAAGAAATATAACTACTTACACCTATTTGATGTTACACAAATGCATGAAAAAAAAATTATACTTGCCTTGTGGAATATTCATAACACCTACTGTCAAACCACCGGAGAGATCTTTCAATAAGTCTGATCGCCAATTATAATGTAGCAATGTGTCGATACATGGAAATACAGACTTGACAAAGTGTATCGGATATGATTTCCATTGTTTTTTACTACAACATAATAATGGTTTCATACAACGACCATCCTTGATACTTGAATCATCATCTTGAGACATTAATGAATCCCAATCTGCAATCGGTCGACTGAATGCAATACGTCCTAACTGAACATTTGTCACAAATTTACTTTCATGCATAGTTTCGCTTAGATTTGGTGATTTACAATCGGTCTCATTATGACTAACTGAAGTATAATGTGACATTATACAGAAATAAATTGAATAGTATTACATAAATTACTTTTACTAACAGTTTATATATATTATCTGCTAAAATGACTAATGGACGGTTAAGACCTACTATTATGATTTGTAGCTCATCACTAGTCCAATCATAATTACGACTTAGTGTGTGTGCACAGACGCACACGCACACACATATATATATTTACAGACATTGACACGATTTCATAAATTACCACAAATGTGTAACGAATACGAACCTGTAGAACGTTTTAAATTCACATAGTAATTACTAATATACTAATGCAATGTACGTGCGATATTCAATAAGATAGACGAAAACATAAAAACCGAAGCGCAAAAGTAATTAGAAAAAAATAACAAATTAGGCAAAAATAGATTTTGGAAAAACAAAAATGATACACAGGTAAAATTTAGAATATTTTTTTTACCAAAAAGTGGAGTCAATTTACATGGGTAGAGAATGAAGACAAATTTCACTTTGTTTTTGGGTGTCTTTGTGAAATAATCATCATCATCCTATAATATTCACAAAAACTGAATTCAGATAATTTCTGTGTACGAGTTCATGATAAAGTTTATTTATATCAATGCAGAAATATTCAAACCACTGAATTCATTGGAATAATAAAAGGAAACGATGGGAGTGAAAACAGTAATTATAACAAGTGTAAAAATGGGTCTTTGTCTTGAAGGGATTGTGGAATATTTAGAAGTAGAAAAATGTTTATAGCTACAATTTTAAAGCATCTGATAGAAGGGAGCGAACATCTCGTTCACTAATTCGATTGGACGATATAGAATTCACAATGGATAAACTGAGATCCGAGGCAGTTGAATTCCAATTACCAAGGACTTTAAAAACATTTTCGTTTTCTGTCATACCATCTAGACTGGAGCATGGTACAGGATTAGTTGACTTTGACCTTCTACTCTGGGGACCAACACGAGTAGCATCTTCAGCTTCTTCAGTTTGTTCCGTGTTGCATTCAGTTGTACAACCGGTCACATCTTGTTCCATTTGTAACTTCTCAGATGCAATACGAAGCATACCCTCTTCTAAAGTGCCTTCAGAGATCAGTCGTATGACGTGAACAGGACTAAAAAATTAAAACATGATAGTTTACAGGTGTAGAGTTTTACACAAACTTTATACATTGTTAAATAAAAAAATAATAAAAAGTAAACTTTCAAGTGTGAAGGTATGATTACCTACATTATATCATTCATTCAACAGAATAATAGATTTACCTTTTAGATATGACTAGTTGTGAAAAAATGGGACATAACATCATCAGCGTTTATACTTAATTTGTAAAATATAACAGTGATGCTACAAAAGTATTTATGCATATTAACCACCATGAACTGTAATTCGTACTCTATATATTGAGAAAGATATAAAAAATTTGTTATATTCATTCAAGTTCCTGATACACAAGATAATAATCACAATGAAATGGATTGGGTCTTGGATAATTTCACTGAATTCAATTGATGAAATTGGCTAAGGTGAATATATCAATAAATGATGACATATCATTAATTTGACACTATGATGTTAATTTATTTTGATGATGATAGCCTGTTTTACACACGAAGCGAAACTATTTTTAAAAGATCATGCCTACTACAATAGGTTACCGTATGCTTGATATGATTTTGACGAATTAATAATGTATTTAAATCTTAAAATGTCTTTAGCAGGCGCACTTAAAGCCCACATAATGTATGATGTATAAGACACATACGGAAGTACAAGAGTTGGAATATTTTCTGGATAAAGAAAAGAATATATTGGGATTGATGCACAAAACAGTGTAAAACTAATAGCAGATAAACATTGTTGAAAATATAATTTGATTCGATTAGTTACAAATGAGATATAATGTTAGAGTTGAACCGACAGGAATAAAGTATATTTTATGCTGAGCATTTTTTCACTGCAACTCAATATATGGTACTGAATTGAAAAACTCGTTAAGATTTGAAGCAAAATGTTGTAATCAGTGGCGATGCTAAAAGTATTATGTAATGAAATTAACAAAAAAATTTAAAAAAGATTTGAAAAAATGTAGAGTTTATAAAAATGAAAAATATAAAATAGCCGTATGATACGACGTACTTTTTCTGACCAAGTCGATGACAGCGATCCTCTGCTTGTCGATCATTATACGGATTGAAATCGATATCATGTATAATGACAGTATCTGCACCAGTTAAATTAATACCCAGGCCTCCAGCACGTGTTGATAACAGGAAAACTTCAATCGATGAGCTGTGTAAAGATCAACAGGAAATTAACAATTCCAAGATAACTAATATTAGTTATTTAATTTAGAGAAAAGTGAGAATTTTAACCGACAATCTCTTAATGTGGACAGTTAGGACTTCACTGATATTTGGTAAGACCAAACTAGAATACTAAATCAGTCTATGAAGTCACTCATAGTTACACTCAACTGTATGGGTGTAGTTGAGGATTATCTGATTATTAGCCCTGCAATCATGCAACCATTGATTAGAGATTTTAGGTGGCATGGTTCAAAATCAATAGAAATGGTTTCGATTCATTCATTTTCTGTCTTTCCTTAAATCTGGGATTTTAAAATTATCTAGCACGTATTTATTCTGTGGATGTTATCTTTCTTCTTGTATCTCATCGTCCATGCCTAAAATTTCACGCTGCTCATACTTTGCTTATAGCCCTACTAATCTAACATTTGTATTGATGTGATTGCACCGCAACTTGAACTGATACATATACGTGCCAGAGAGTATTTAGAGCGCTGTAGTTTTAAATTGAAGATTGTTTCAAATTATTAGATAAGTAAATCCCTATTGAATAATCATATTGTACATACGGTTTCATTCTCTATGCCTCAAAATAATCTATCTTTTCGAATTGGTTATTTTTGCTTTCAGACAGAAAATTTTTTGAGATAATTGATAATTTTTAAAATTTTAATGTAAATTCATGGAAGTGAGTTGATTGAAAAAAAAATTTTATTCCCTACAAAAAATCTTTCTTTGGTCATCGAAAAATAAAATTTCGTTCTTTGTAACTAAGCACTTGACGTTTGAGTGGTGCAGGAGTCGTGGATGCGCACTGCTGAGGAGTCCCATACCAGGAAGAAACGGCCGTCCAGTACTTCCAGGTTTCTAATGGTGGTGTAACATTGATCGATTCATGGTTTCAAAAATGTGCAACTTAACAATCTTCACAACCCCGTAATACAAAGACTAATTAATCAAGTACAAGTAAACTTTAAATCTAGAGCTAATAATCTGATTATTGTAAATTGAACAGTGCTTGAACACAGGAGTTAACTGGGGAAAAAATATTTTCCTATAAGTCAAATTTTAATAAAGATATAATTGAATGACAATTCTAGTATAGAGAAAAACATTGATAATAAAATGTGGGCAAACTATTGCTAAATATTTACCTGTTAAAACGATCTATTAATGTTTGTCGCTCTGATACAGGAGTTGATCCATCCATTCGTACATAACGCCTGTTAGTTATCCGTAAAAATTCCTCTAGTATATCCAACATGATGACAAATTGACTAAAAATCAAAATACGATGTCCTTCAGAGATCAATTTCGGTAAATTGTCATTTAACCATTGGATTTTTCCGGATCCAGAAATAATAGATTCAGGTGAGAGAGTGTATGGTGATAAAACCTGAGGATTTAGAAACATATCATATTGTTTATGTTGACAGAGACAAACATATTTATCTATTTTTCAACTAGCAATTTGTATTGACCAAGTTTATGGGGGAAATGCTTGCATTTTCAATAAAAGTAGTTATAGAGCTTACCAAGCTACTTAATTACTACTAAGTAGCAGTACACAAGCCCATATAAAATGAAGCAGGAAGGAAGACACTAGACAAATCTAAGATCCATATTTATAACATTCATTAAAGCCATTCATTCGGTCAATATGATCTGTTTAAGAAAAGTTTATTTACTTGATAACTTGCACAAATTCATGAAATTTTATTTGATATTTGTTAATAATCTTTTAAATAACAAATGCTAAATATTAGAAACTCAAACTACTAAAAACCTCGAATATTACAGATGAGACACTGCCTTCACTACTATGAATGATAAATCAAAAAGGTAAACATAAAAACAGGCCCATCGAAATCCTCATATTCAAGTTGGAAAATGAAAGTATATACGATTATAATAAATTAATGCCGAAATAAAAAAGACATCAAACTGAACGGGTCGAACATCAGATCCTTTCAGTTTGATAACAATGGGACTTTGTTGCACCTAAATTAATTTTAAAGTCAAATATATCTCTTGTTTTGCTTTATTCTTCGACAATTATAAATACTGAGTGTAACGCTACTTTTCACAGGTACTGACAATCAGTTGTAAGTATCTGTCGAAAAAGCAGAGTTGGAAATAAAAAGTAAATCTATTCTGCTGTAAATAACTTGTGACAAAATCGATTACATAAACCAGCATATAATGATCAAAATTAAGTTTCGAATATCAACAACCAGATAGTTCGAACTCGGATTCAATGATACAAATTACATGCCCGTTAAACAAGTTGACCACTTTATGAACGCGTTGGGGTTGAAAGAGAAAGCCACTAGGTTTGAATACAGACTTTGATATCGACACTAAGGTTTAGATAGGTACATTTACGTAACGAGCCCCAAATAGGACGAAACATCCTGGATTCTGCTGCTAGATACAAGTCTATGTTTATCAGACCCATAATAAAGATGAAGCAAACTTACAAACAGTGTGTAAACCCATACATTTTCTGTTAATTTAGCATTTTAAGTATTCTAAGATAGGAGATGGCACGATTGTGAATGATGAGATAGGATAATACACCGTAGAGCGTGAGAAGAGCTTAATTTACGTGTATATTAAAAAAATTTTGAGGAAAGATACGACAATTATTTTTGATTCAGTAGCTTTTCACGTTCAAAAGAGTCATGAATATTTGCTCTGCATTCTCTGGAATATTCATAATAGTTTTCGAACAAAATGTCAGTGTATTTTTATGGGTTTATTTGCTCCTGTGGAGGTGACTAAGTAATTTCTACCATGGAGCTCACTTCGAAAATGATGTTTGGGTAAATTAAGCGGCAAATTACATACAACTACTCCACTACAGACCACGTGATCGACCCGGGTGGTCCATCAGACTGTGAAAGATATTTCAAAATTTGTAAACAGTTTATTCACGAAATTAAAAAGAAGAATAAAATCGTTAAACACAGTAAAAGTATTTAACAAAACAAAAGTTCAGGCTCACAATATGCATAGAAAAGATATGAGATCGTTATTTAGTTATCACCGCTCATTTACGAATGAGAATAACAATTTTAAGCTCTCAGTATAATTTAATGGAAATTTATTTTGGTTAAACTATTAGTTTATTTCTATTAGTTTTAATAAACTTTAACCTTTGAAACGATGACTATTTTTATTTGCTGAAAAATACAGAACTCATAACATGTTCCATCATATCCACTAATCAACATTTGCAAGTTTAGCATATAATTAATAACTAAGCAGACTACATTAAAGGCAAAAATCAAGTCGTCAAGGACTACACTAGTTGCACTAGTTTAAAAGTATGGACTAAGCAGAACTACAGTAATAAAGGTGCATTACAATTTGAAATTCTGATAGTAAGGTGTAACAAAAGAGATATACATAATCCGAAACTTAAAACAAGGATAGTAAAATTAACTTATTCACCAAGTATTTGGATGTAAGACACACATTCAAGTTTTGAGGGATAATGGTTACTGCCGTAGTAGGTAGCGCGCAGTGTTCAAATCTGCGACTTAGGGGGCTGAAAGTCGAATACATTAACTGTTAAGTCAGTGTTAAATTAAGGTAGATAAATATAACAACTAAGTGTTGTTAAGTTACACAATATACAACATTTTAACTACCACTTTTATCATGAATATTAAAAATTTATTCCAGTTACATTCAGTTAAAATCTTAAACAAGACATCTAAGTGGACTATTCTTCCATTGAAATTTCTAAGTTAGAGGTTTAAGGATGAATGTCTAGATATGCAGTAAATTTCACATGTTTATTACTGGAAAAAGATAAAAAACAATAATTTAGAACTAATGCACGAATTTAAAATGACCACAATATGAAACACAGTACGAGGTTAAACGTACCTCATAAAATTGGCAAAGTTTATGTATCTGATGATCACTCATTGCCTGTAGGTCTTCATAGATAAGATTAGGATCAGAATTAGAATGACTTGGATCTAGGTGCAAAGAATCTGCAATATCTCGAAGGTTAGAATCTGTGTATGCAAGACCAGAGAAAAGAGCCTGGTGATTTGCTGCCTTGCGTAACGCTGTAACCATATTGCACGGTGACTGGAGAGACTCAGAAATTGATTTAGAAGTGACTGGAAGTGATTTCGTCCCATTTACTGAACAGTTAAAATGAAATAGCAATAAGAAACATAATGACTAGATGCGAAATAATGAACCAAATACTATTGATCTGCGGTTTGAACTAGTCAAACATCGATATTGTATTACAACAAATTTTAGTGTTCACAAGGAAACCGAGACATTATGAATAACAACTGGTAGAAAGTATGAAAACACTAACTGATCTGCATCTAAGAGACTTGCATCACCAAATAGTTGTTTCTTAATTTACCTAGTTTTGACAATGTTCTTATTGGGAATGAACAAGGAAATGTTTAACTACATCACACATTCTACTACTCACAAGTAGTTCGTATAGGCCAAATGAAATTGGAATCCTGTAAAATCAAATTGTAATGGAAATAAGTTTACTAAACCACGTTGACATGCATTAATGTAGTTTATGAAACAGATAACGAAATTAGAACATCTATGGATAGTTGATAACGTATTTGGAAGAGTTAAATTACACCAAACTACAGAATTAAAGCGTGTGCGAACAAGAAATATAAATGGAAGGAGAAGAGGGCAATTACGGATACTTGCAAAGTTCAACTAACTACCTGTAACAGAAATATCTAAACGGGCCTTCTTTCCTGATGTACATTCACTATCCAAATCACTAGCATCCGGATCAGCATTTTCATCACCATCTTCACATTCGTTATTCGAAAGAAGTGACGGATCTTGACCATTGTTGTTTGTGTCTTTTAATGATCGCTGGGAACGTAATCGTTTAACAAGATCGTGGTAATGAGTTGATTGGGACTTTGTCATTGGTACTAAAACCACTTCACTAGTTTTTGGAGGAAGTTGCCCAAGGACCTAAAACAAAATGATAACTCATTAAAATAAGCAAAGAAAATTGATGAGACGATGAGACATATACACATACACAATTTCATATTGAAGCATCGAAACTACTGGGTTTTGTTTATTTCGAATGACAAAAAAGCTCTTCTGATAAGTAATACTCCCCAGTTATAATCGTGTAAAAACTAATTTTATGATATGTAAACAGCTGTACATCATTAAAAATCATCATACACAGATATGCTAATATAAAATAAAGTGATTTATACAGAACATTAGAAGAGTGAATTCAGACTATTTAACACATCTGTAAACAGGGGTCAAGATATTTTGAAACTAACCTGTGACTTTAATCGTCGTAAACAAAATGGTTGCAGCAGGTTTTTAGCTTGAACCAAGCGTTCTTCTTCAAAACTGCTTCGGACAGGACTATTGTCAACTGACTGATCTTCGTTACGAGAATTCATAGGTTTCTAAACACAAAAATAGTACGACAGAAGTACTAAACAATTAGGACTAGATAAGAAACTAAACAAAAAGTCTATAAACGTGCTACCAGAAAGATAACACCTTTCTCAGATTTCATTGCAAGTACCAAAAAATGATGAAATAAAACACTATTGAACGTATATAACTCCAACCTTTACTTTTTATTAGATTCTAGAAAAACATTCGATAGTTTTTCAAAAAGATTACATGAACAATGTGACCAGAATAAAAAATTGAGCCGTGCTTAGGTGATTATGATAAATGACACCAATACCCGTGAAAAGACTGGTACTTAAATATACATTAAGTCTAACACGTTAGACTCCACCAAAAAACAGAATAAAGCCAATCTGTGAACATGGAGATATATATTAGTGCTAATATTTCAGCTGCTCCGCGTTTAATGCAACTATATACATATACATCTGTTGATTTGAGTACGCATATACCGATGATTGTGTTATTATTTGTATCGAAGATAACACGTTATAAATGAATAAATATAGATTACACAGCTTACTGAGTAAATCTGAAAAATTCTTTTTAGCAGATCAGTGCTTTTCAAGAACATTTCCGGCATAACAAATGATAACAGGGATACTAGCTCCAACAAGTTGTTTTGAAGAGGTGTACCTGTAAGAAGTAAACGTCGTTGAACTTTGAAATTCATCAGATTTCGATAACGTTGAGAAGTCATATTTTTTAGCATGTGTGCCTCGTCAAAAATGCCATAATGGAAGTTGACGCGTTTCATTAGAGCCCTGTCTTCAATAGCACTTGTACCAACAGCATAGCTATAATGGAGAGTGGGGAATTTGAACAAATATAATTACACATCATGGCGATGATTATGGGAACGAAAATTTTGAATAAATTTGTTTCGCAAAATGTTAGCTATAAGTAGAATAACGTCATATATAAGATAGTAGGAAAACCCACAGGTGAAATGCAACACGCCGATCTGTATAAAATAGTCGTTGAGCCAACAACACTAAAACTTATCCTAAACTAAACACGTTCGTACACAATATCTATTTAGTACCATCAATCAAATTGACACTTCTTCAGTTTCTAAACTTAAATCTGAAATAGGATATAACTGTTTGAAACAACACTATTTGTTTATATTTCACCTGGATTTTTAAAATACAAGACAGTCTGTAAAAAGAGATGCTAGCATAAATACCCACCTAGTTAGCAATACATTAAAATCTGGTTGAGACTCAGATTCATAAATTTTTAAGCGGATTGCCTTTCGTTGTTCTGCAGATCCTTGATAAACAAGCACTTTTAAGTGAGGACACCAAAGACTTAATTCACGCTGCCAATTATCTTGAGTTGAACTTGGACAAATGATAAGATGTGGTCCACGATTCCCACTTTCCCAAAGGCTAGCTAAAAAAGCGATAGCTTGAACTGTTTTTCCTAGGCCCATTTCATCTGCTAATATTCCATTGACTTGTTCGTGGTGTAGTAGACGAAGCCAGTTAAGGCCAACAAGTTGATAGGGCTTCAACTCACGCCTAGAATACAAGGAGAAAAAAATGTTTTGACAAACAGATACAAATGATATCACATAATATATTTTGTACATCTCAACAGAAACTCTAGATTATACTTACAAGGGGTTTAAAATAGCCGGTTGCTGGGTCACTAGTTGAACGAGATTACCATTTGCTTTGTTTATGGAGAAGTCATCATGCTCATGATCAACGCCATCAGATCGATTTTGATCGGTCAAAGCATTTTCAGGTAAATCAATGGCATTTTCCAGTAAACGTGCTGCATGACTAGCAACCTGTTCAGTTAGACGCTCACATTTATTCAGTAAACGGATAACTGAAGAACGAACTTCTAAAATATCTTTACAACACTCATACAAATTGGAGGAAAGATGGCGAACTCCTGACAGTTGAGTAACCAAGTCTTTTGTATTTTTAAACGGGCGCATATTGATAATAGCCTGTGCGGTTTTTCGAGAACAGCCTGGCATCAGAGTGAGTTCTTCCAATACAGCATCGTTGAAAAAGGATAGAAGGTGACGGCGTTCTTCAGTCGTCAAGTCAAGACCCTACAAAATATTGGAGAACATCAGAAAATATCCAAAGTACTAAGGATAAATTGAATTAATAATTTTAAATTGAAAACGGAGAAAATATTAAACTGGTAACATGTCATCGAATTCACCGCGAAGTAATAAGAGATTCAAATTTTCAGTTTCCATAAGAAACCCACTGCAGTTTTAGCTTAACTTATCAAAACGCTTGAAATCTCCAAGGACTAAACAACTTAATCAAAACTATCATTTTTGGATGACAGATAAATACCTACGGTCGCATCCGGATATCAACATACCAATTTTCACGCTTATGTACATTCTTGTACAAAAACCGTAATCATTGACTCACTATTTGAATAAGAATGATAAAAAATATCTATAATGGCTTTACAAAGCAATGAACAAATATATCGCGGTGACATAAAAACAGGGTATAACGCAAGCTATAAGCGGATGATGATAAGATATTATGTCATTGACTAAATGAAACCATGAAGAGATGTATCACTGGAAATCTAAATTTTCCAATCAAATGTACTTACATGACTTTAGTGAGCAAGCAATAAGCATTATTTACACTGAATATCTTTGTATGTGGACGCATCTTTATCAGAATAATCAGTCACAGTTCGATGAGAACTAATTTCACTCAAACATCAGCAGACGGTCAATAACAATTATACAATATATAGCACGTCATTTATACTATCCTTTTACTATGACAAAATTTTAACACTTTTTCCTCTCCTGAATCCGCTTCTCAAATGACCGAATGGACAATCAAGTCAAAGTAAACTTCTAGTGAAAATCTACACTAACATTTTCTTCAATTTAAACTACTCATGTACCATTTGTTAAGTGATTTGTCAGTGCTAGTTACTAAGAAAACATCCTTAAAAATTGTTGAAGACAAGCAAAATCATAAATATTTCTTTTTGAACATGAATTTGAATTAACCTGGAAACTAATTAAAATAACATCCATGGATCAAAATCTACTTATCTCAATACCATAGTAAGAATGTTTAAAAAAACAAATTTGAACCGAACTTTAAATTACATCATGTTAATTTATCATGTGATAGCATAACGTTAACTTGTGTTTCAACAAATTTCAAAACACGGTAAAAAAAATAGATGAAACCTAAATATAAAAATGAGAAAGGTCGAGACAGAAAATTAGGTATTCATTACACATAATTACTTTAGTGACAATTAAAAAAATTGTCAGTTGACTTACATCATCTTCTGTAACAACCTCAACAATAGGTAAATTATTTGTTTCGTTATTAACAACACCCTGAACTTCAGTTGTTAATTGTTGACGAGTTGTTTTTCCACGACGTGCAGGTCGTTTACGATTAACTACATGTGATAAGCATAGAAATATTGTTGTTCATTTAATATAAATTTCAAAAGCTAGTACGTTTGTATGCATTAAGATTTAATGAAAAAAAATTATTTGTATTTTTTCGCCCTTAGGTTTATGCAGTACTACTTGATTAACTAGAAATACAGTAGTAATATTTTTATTATCTTAAAGGATAAAAATTTTTTTATTTATTAATGAGATTTTTGATCACTAAGATTTGAATAGACAATTCATCTAAACATAACAGGTATAATTGTTAGTTTGAATAGAAATGTAAAAGATTGAAAATAGTTTTTATTTATGCTAGTTATTTGGTGTTACAAGCAACTGACACACATATACAGCCTTATGCATATTTTAAAATCGTTCGGAAAAAAAAGAAAAAAGTTTGATTAGATCTTATTTTTGTTAAATGGCTCTTTGAATGAATACTGTACATTCATTTAATGCACTTAAATTGATGTATTATTCATTTCAAAAAGTAAATATTGGCCGGATGTAATGCTGAGTCAAAGACAATACGTCAACCAACCCCGTGTATTTGATATCTCACATAATTAAAACAATTAGTCCCTTTATTTACTGACAAATGCTTAGTGTTATATTACGTAATTTATGTACAATGTCAGTCAGTCAATTACAACGTAGAAATTCGTACGTAAGTACATCAGTTCAGGTTGCCATACCGCATCAGCATAGAGACGCAATTATCAGTTCAAATCTCAAAGTGGCAGAGATAGTAAAAGTATTAGCAGTAATGAAGAAGACCAGGGTTCGAAGATATGATTCGAGAAGTATAATTCAGTGAGATAACTTTAGAAAGTGAAAAATAGAGATGATGAGGAATTGAGAAGGTTAGAATTCGAAAGAACACAATGAATGAATGAGCAGAGTAAAGAAAACTGCTAAAATAAACTGTCCGTTTAACATGAAGCTTGACGCTGAACGTAAGCACCAGAAAATAATAGTATGAACTCATATAAAAGCGAGTGAAAGAAAAGCAACACGAAGTGTTTTGTCCATAAGAATGATAAACAAATATATATATATATATATATATATATATATACTAATCGATAGATAGATCAGATGGTCATTTTGTAAAACTTCTGAAATGAATTTAGTTAATGATACTACTTATGATTACCATATCAAAAATTCAAAAATTGTAAGTATGAAAACTCAAGATCGCAGAGCATGACGTCAAATTATTTGAAACAATATAATTGTGTAGGTAATTGATAATACATAAAGCAAACAACTAACTACATTTTACGAAACGAATGTATTCATTGCATGGAAATTATGACACTTAATTTCTTGAGGAATCCACCTGCAGCTACTTCCGGACCCAATATCGGACAAAAAAGGAGGGTGGGGCAAGGGGTTAGCGACCTCATCCCATAAAAAACTCACTTGGGAGACCAAGAAACTGTCCCAAGTTGCTGAAGAGATGAAAAGATAAAACCTGGAGGTGCTTGGAATCAGTGAAACACATTGGATGTAGGTTAGACAACAAAGAATAGCTTCAAGAGAAATGCTATTATACTCCGGCAATGAAGAAGAAAATGCCTCACATACACAATGAGTTGCACTGATGCTGTCCAAAGAAGCACAAAATTCACTATACTGTGTAAATTTCTGTCTCTTGAAATGACACATAAATTCCAAGTCCTAGATTAAACGTGTCTTTCTATCTGCTACTGAATCACTATATTATTATCAATAATATAATAAGGACATACAGGGATTTAACTATTTAGAATTTAACTGTTTAGAATATCAACTTACCTGAATTGCTTACAACACCAACTTTAGCCAGATATTTAACAGCATCCCTTGACTTCTTACTCGAATCATCACTATCCAAGTCAGATTTCGCTGCAGATGCAGTTATGCTGGTTCGACTAACAGGTGTACTAACAGTGGCAGTTCGCATCTCACGGTTAATGTACCCACGTTTCTTTTTTTGTGCCTCGCCAACATGATCTGTACGAAAGAATCGGTTGCCTGATTGCTGAATAGCTGTCTCTTCGGAATTCGATGTTTCAGCATCGTTTTCCTAGTAGAAAGAAATCAATTGTTTATCAAAATAAAAAAGATGTAATACATTATGAAACAGAATAAAAGCAATAAAAAAAATGATATCACTTCGGTAAAGTATAAACTTGAGGAACAATAGAAACGCAACTAGTAACTAATTTTGCAGCAACGAACGTCTGGACGATTTTATGAGTACATATAGAAATCAATATACTCAGAAAATACGTTTCATTTCTTACCTGATCCTAAAGTGAAAGGGAACTCAACCAAATCTGAATGCTAGGAAGAACATGCAGGAAATAACGGAAAAATGTTGCTGATAATTTATTAGAAATGAATAAAGTTTATTCAGAATTTTCGTATCTTCTTAGTAAGAAATAATATGATTTAGGCCGATACGAGAGTTTACCAGTAGTGGTAAATAAAGTGGACATTTTTTAATGGAAAGTAAAGTTTTTAGAGTTTTTCAGACGTAGACCAACCAAACGTTTAACATTAAAAACATGAATTTGACCTAGACCTTTTCAGGGGCTATTCAAATAAGTTTAGAAAGTTAAAGACTTATCACCTATTTCATTAGAACTCCATGTTTTGTTGAAACGTCCACTAAACGAGATAATTTACTAAATCTCTTTACATAAACTATACAATTTATCAACCTCCTAAGATGCAGACATTTCTGAATATAGATCATACTGTTACTTGCACAGTAATATTGTCTTTGAACAATATAAATGAATCACCATACTAAAAGAGCACTTAGACAAGTGGATACTAACAAATAACTAGCAATCTGAAATAAATCTAAATGTTAGGAAAATTTGAGAAATTAGATCAAGATGAAAATGAATATTTTTAAGACATTTTTTCAACAATAACAACTAATCATGTTTCCTGCTCTATCACTTCAGAGAAAAATTTTAGCAAACTACCATCTTCATTTTTTGAGTGCAAGCCAAGTGAATGGTGCTTTTATACGCAGTAACGACATATCTTATAATAAACAGTATATACTACTACTAACAATAAAAATAATAATAATAAAACTTCCATAACATGATACAAAAAAAAGCAACAGCATAAAACGCCAGATATAGCATGCAGATAAAAACATATTATATATCTACGAGACTATGACATAAATGGATCATTGAAATACAAAATAAAGGATTACCAATGTTAACAATTGCTCTCCAGCTGGCCTAGGTGGAGACTGTCTCAATTCAAATGGTTGGTTAATTGGAGGCAAGATAGTTGACATAGGTGATACTTTCAGCTAAAAATCAAAAAAATTCCGAATAAATCTTTTTTGTTTAGAATTTAATCTACTTCTTATAAAAAGTATTTTGCCTAAACTATTAAACATAGCTCTTCCTCTCATTTAGATACGCTTATTTGGCCATTGCGTGAGAAGTACTACTCACTAACTTTTCGCGATGATGTTGTTTACGAAATTACGTGGACAAAAAAGAATGTCTGACGCTTAAGCCGGGTCAATCGGTACTGAGGATCTAGAAGTTGGGGTTACAGTACCGTGAGGGAACAACTGGTATATGAGCCTATTTTGGATGACCGGCTAACGTGATACTGCAACTCCTCGAATTGCTACGCTGTCTTCAGAACTGGATCTCTAGGTCAAAACTAAGAAGTGGTTTCATAAGGATACCACTTAATTCGGTTCGGGCACCCGAACAGTAACATAGCTCTTACACAGAAACTAAATTATGACATTAACTGGAAGTTTATGCTCGCTTCAACCCTCACTCCCACAAATCGTACTTTCAATTATTTGAACATTTATTTTTATTTTAGATTGCACCACTTTTTTATTCATTTGTTCCTGTTTTGAGTATTCCTTACTCTTCAACTTAAATAGCAGCTGGCCTATGGTGAAAATGTTGTCCTATCCAAACGATCTTAAGTCACTGATTGGTCGCAATTTGAATGCTGCCGTTGAACACGAATTCCGAATCCGACTTTCTGAAACCGCGTATGCCATTCAAACTGGTCTCCTTCAACGTTCAGACAGTAATGCAAGTCAGACAACAGATAGAGTTGGCTGCCTTTAGAAAGTCTTAACATTGATGTTTGTCCTCAATCCGAAATCTGTATTCAGGAATATAGTGACGTACTACACATTCAGTAACCACCTTTCGCTTCGAAAAGCTTGTTTCGTGTGCGTTTATTCGGAGATCCTGTGGCATCGCTTAGTATTGCTGTCGTTGGAATAGCATTAAGCGCTAGGACCAAGGCAGCGCTAAGTGACTGGATCACCATTAATAGTCGACTATGTGCTGCTAGATTAAAAAGCTTCATCAAAGTGAGAAACGATTACTTTTCGCCATGTCCGTCTACGCCGTGGCAGATTGCAGCCCGGATGCAATGAAGAATGAACTTTATCACTAGTTAAGTGACCTTCCCTAGAGATTAAGTTCGACAGATTTTGTAGATCTGGTGGGAGATTTGAATACACAAGTCGGGTTTTTAGGGACAGAGGAGGGCTAGTGGGGACTTGTTGGTCACATGTCACAACGGTGACTGTCTACCTCAGTTTAGCACAGACTAACTATCTATACAGTCATGGCCTATGCGCAACTTGGTGTCCTCTCTCTGCTGCTCAAGTCTGAACTCAAACTGATCACATCGCTGTCAGCTACCGCTAGCGTGATTGTGTACAAGACAGTCACTTCTTTCGGAATACTTATCCAGACTTTGGTCATGCTCCTGTTCGCCCTAACCTTACGTTTCAGTGGCCAAAAACTAGATTGTCGTAAATAGTTAGTAATTTTATTGGAGCTTATGTCGTAACTAAATATCAAACTAAGCTCCGTCAGCCAGTCAGCCACAGCGTAGAACTTTATACGCACATACACCACAACAGAACAAAGAGATGAAATTGTCAGGCCGAATTCCAGAGCGGTGGAGGTAGCAGCAGTATTAGTGGTAATGGAAAAGATTAGCGATTAATCAATTGATTTGCCATTCTTATATAGTACCCTTTTCCTAAACTCAGCATCGCTTACACGATGATCCCAGAATACACAAGTAATACTTAGAAGACACCTATGACCGAATCCTAGTAACTTACGAATATCCCCTATTCTTAGTGGACGTTTCACACCTATAAAGTAGGACGGGGCGAACTGCTGTGCAGTAAACTCGCCGTTAGGTTAGCACACGAATATTTCGCCCACGTTATAAGTGACGCGAGTTAGCAAAAACCAGTCGTGCCTTTTGTGTCTGTGCTGAGATTTAGTCACACATCAGTCCATCAGTACTGACCAAATAAGTGAAGCGGTCAACAAGCTCAACTGCTTCACTCACTATAACTAGTTTAGGTGTCGATGCAAGCCGATTCTGAAGCAATAATTTGTATCTCGAGGGGGAGAATCGTGTCCTGAACATGCTTGCATTGTTGCTTAAGGTGGTTAGAAGACTGCATTTGGTCAGCTTGTTCATCGAACAACTATATCATATGCATATTGTAAGTCAACAAGCGAGTATCCTGGTAAATGGTAAACTCATAAAAAGTCAGAAGATGAAAAAGTTATCTCTGAAGGCATGTCAAAGACGAAGTTAAATAAGAATGTACGAAGTTGATAGCTGTGAAGAACAGCACTTGGAGTAACAAATTCCAGACTACGGGAGGCAGCAGAATGGCTTTTAGACACATGGAGCGTAAATCGAGATAGTTCTTTATCTTGATAAGGGGAGGCCAAACGAATGACTACTCATATTCTTTACGCGCGTTTCGGAGACGTAGCATACATCAGTGGGACGAAATTCTAGAGTCCTAGCTGAAGATGCTTGTTTTCCTTTTTGGTACAAGGTCCGAAAATAAGAAGCTCCAACCTGTAGTACAGAGAGTGGTTTCGGAGGGCCAGATATAACATATTATGAGCTAAAATCACTAGCATTAGCGGAGCGAGTTGATAACGGTATAACAGAAGCGTTATTAGTGAACATAAGAGAGTTATTAAGAGGTGAGGGAAGGATTTGATCATAAAGAAGCTGATCTCGTGTGCGTGATTACTGAGCCCAAGCGACACCTGCTTGAGGCTGGTCAAGCACGGATATTTTGTGGGACGTTTTCAAAGTGTTAGATCCGCCCTCCGAAAGTACTTACCACCGGAGATGGAAATCTGTGGGATAAAGTGAGGTGTGACATTCCTAAAGTCGACTTTTTATAACCCTTTCCTTCTGTTGTGAGGAGGCAGCATCGCTACAGATGCTGGTTACTCGAGGAGAATAGCTGATATGCTTGAACCTATTACAATTTCACCTTACTCGGTAAACAGAACAAAGATCATTGATACAGTGACACGATAGGCTATTCTAATCCGTTTGTCCCAGGTCCTGCTAACTCGATCAAGAAGTCTTCATAAGGCGTAGAGAATGTGTTCTGCAGGCACCCAGAAAATACGAAGTTGCTAAGCACTCAACTCAAGCTTATTTGTACAATGATAGAGGTACAAAACAGCGTACTAAAATAACCCATCAACTAGTGACAGCTTGTGACTGAGTGCTGGTAGGTTGAAGGTATCAAGCAGGATGTCAAGGGGAAGATTTCCTGCTCTTGATGGGCAATCTGGGGCTAGCCGTTTGCGTATTTGATTTCGATAGCGTGACTATTTATTGCCTGCTGCCTCTACATCGTACATAACTCGCCCAACTCTTCTGACCACTCGCGCTTCTGTCGAAGGACCATGGTTTGTTCTGTAGTCACAGGAAACAGGAAATTCAACTTCGTACGTGGATTGCCTTTCCGACTTTTTCTGCACCGGTGTTGATGCATTACTCGGATGAATCAGGCTGTGGATCGTTCTCAGTCTTCTTCCCATCAGGATTTCTGCTGGATACTTTTGCTCCGGTAATGTCTCATTTGATGTTGTTCGATAAATGCACAAGGAATTTCGTAACGCGTCAGCTGGTGTCCCCTCATTCTTTGACTTAGCCAATCTTCTTCTAAACGTATTCAAAAACCTTTCTGCTTGCTCGTTCGGCTTTGGGTGGTATGGTGGCGAGCGTAAGTGCTTGATGGTTAGCCGTTGACAGAAGGCTCGGAATTGGCTAGAGGTAAATTGCGACCGCTGTCAGATACAATTACATCCAGTATGCCATTTCGCGAGAAAATTTCAGGGACGAGCTGTTATGTTGTAGTTGTCGTGGGCGGCATTACGAGGTTGATTTCTGGCCATTTTGAAAAGGCGTCGACCACAACTAAATACATAGTTCCATTGATTGGACCAGCGAAGTCAACGTGTATCCTGGACCAAGGATGATCAGGTTTGGGCCATGAAACTGGCGGAACTTTGGCATTCATCTTTGCCGATTGCTAACACCGCATGCATTTTCCAACCAACTCGGTGATATGTTGATCTATTAGGGGCCAGTGTGCGTAACTCCTGGCTATGGGTTTCATTCGTTTAACCCCCGGATGACCAAGGTGGAACTGTTTCAGCACTTTTACGCGGAGTTGTGACAGAACCACTCTTTCTCAAAACGTCAAGTACTCGTTTACGATGCACAGTGAATCCCGCTGCTGATACAGCTGCCTCAAGTCACCATCAAATTTCTTAGACGGCCAACCGCTGGTGACATAGCTCATCGTCATCTTAATGATGGGGTCGTTCCTAGAAGCGGCTTGTATGTCTGTTGCAGACACCGGTAATGCTCATATTGCGGTTGTCGGATAACATTCCGCGTGGTCTTTCGCTGACAGAGATGCGATTGTCATGTTTTCCTCATTAATGAGTCGTGACAAAGCATCTGACTGACCGAATCGTTGAGTGCGTCGGTATTGGATTTGAAAATCATACCCCAAAAGTACCAAGGCCCATCGCTGAAGACGATTTGCAGAATGGGCTGGGATACAAGATTTTGACCCGAATATCGCGAGCAGAGGCTTGTGATCTGTGAGAAGCGTGAATAATCTCAGACCGTACAGAAACTTATGGAAACGGCGGACAGCAAACACAAGAGCATGAGCCTCTTTCTCTATCTGGCTGACGCGTCTGGAAACTGATATGGATGGTAGTGCGTTAACAACAATTCCGAGCTAATTATGGACTTAAGTTTACAAAACGCCGCGTTACACTCTTTAGTCCAATTCTAAGTGCTGTTCTTCTGCAGTAGACAATGCAATGGAACGCGAATATCATGCATCGAAGGAAAAGTGGAGAGATGGACAATAAATGAAATGGTGTCGTCGTATGGAAGAAAGCTGAGCAGGACTGGATTCTGTTGACTTCTCGCAATTCCTTTGTTCGGGGTCCTACAGATGGTGTGACTCAGTAGCTTGAGACGTTATCAGATACGGCCCAGAACAGAAGCCAGTGGCAATCCTGCTGTAATTTACTTTTACTTTTTCATATAAGGGAGGAAAACTTACTTATCTGAGTATCGGTTTTGGTTGTATTTTTCTAGACTGAGTTGCTTCCACCATTATCGTCATTTTACTCTCACACTGATCGCTACTCATTTTTCTTTTATTTTCATAGTACTCAAATTCATTTCTATATCTCTTCACAATCTCATTCTTAATGTGTGACGCATATATATTATAATGCTCTTGGTACCAATGTTGATGTGTTTAGGTAAAATAATAGGCGATAATATGTAGTATACCTATTTCATTTCAGATAAATTATCGCAACAAAAATGCACTTTACATACAATAGGTGAACATGGATACAAGGTCCATCAGAAAAATCTTTGTGAGAAAGATTTTGAAGTCAAAATGACTTCTACCTAGTTTGAAGATGGATGCAGATAGAATAACTTTATACCCACAAACTTTAACATCAGGGATCAATACATTGCGTTTTAAAGTGATAATACGCTTTAGGATAAGAAAGTATTGAACAGTTACAGCTCAGAGAAGATAAATGATGTAAGTTTGAGTTTTTGTATATGAATAAGAGGACATTCGTAGGTTACTGGTTTTCAACCACAGGCGTCTCCGAAGCATTGCTCGTATATCCTGAGACAACCAAGTAAACAATGCTGTTGTAAGGAAACGGGTACTAGATAAGGATGGTAGATCAATAGATGAAGTGGTGAAACTTCATCAATCGAGGTGGTTGGGACATGTGTTACGAGTGCCCAACCACTAACCGCCTCAACGAGCTGTTTAGTAGTGTTGGGCCAGACCGGGAAAAAGCCAGAGGCGGCTAGACCATAACATGGAACAAATCCATGAAGTCACTGACAACTTGACTGAGCAATGCTGATAAGTGTCGACTACCTGGTTGGGGTCCGCGAGACGATAGTAACCGATGGTTAGAGACCTTGAATGACATGGCTCAAAATTGTTTGTAATGGCGCAAGTGCATCACTTATTTGTCTTCCCTCGAATTCTAGTCTTCTGAATTCCTCATCACCTTTATCTTCCTCTTTTTAAGATTATTTCACTAGATTATACTTCTCGAATAATATCTACGAACCCTAATCTCCATTACCGCTAATACTTCTGCAACATCTACCACCAAGGAGTTTGAACTGACAATTGCACCTCTGTGTTAATTTGGTATGGCAACTTGGCCTGACGTACGTACCGACTGAAATGAATAAGAGTTAATATAGTAAGGTTTCTTAACTTTAACAAATTCGTTTGAGCAAAAATGAATAATAAACAATATCTACTCACTCCAGTGAATAATGATGGTTTAGGACGCGATGGCTCACAATGGAGGGATGGTGTTTCCAGTACAGAACTTGATAAACCTGTAGAATCTAAAAACTTCTGTTCATGTTCATCGGCAGACTCAACAGTGCCTTCAGGTGTAACAATAACTCGGCGATACAGTGAGTTAGCAACATGGGGAGGGCAACGACCCAAAGGCAGTCCCATACAGAGGAAAGCTTGTGACTGAAGAGGCAATTCCGGGCGAGTGTGAGTTTTCGAGTCTGTTGCTAAAATACACAAAATATCCATGTCAATAATAAACAGTTAGATCCAAGAGAGAGTTTTTTCCCAAGACACTGTGCTGATACTGATGGTCAAATATATGAGATTTATACAAAATAAAAGTTACTTCATGGCAAAATGATATTGTAGCATACTTCCTTTTTGATAGTATCCCCGTATCATCATGAACTTCCTCAGATGTTTCAAGAATCATATAAGTGGAAAAGCTGAGGGGAAATGGAGAGATCAGGGACCCTAAACTAAACTTAACTTCCGTCTGAGACAGGTAGTTTCCCTTCAAAACTAACCCTCGTAGGGAAATGTCATTTCTGACACCAGAAATCTAATACCGTTGTTACATACTACAAAATGATCGTAGTACATAATATATATTCGCTATTCATATTCTCAGCAAAAAGATTTTTATTACTGCTTTAGAAAGCTTTTCTGACTCAAATATTTTATCCACAGATGCTATCTATCAGCTGTTATATGGTAGACAACAGGATAAATAAATGCGAGTGATACAATATTCACTAACATAAACCAAGCCCTATATAAATTAATTTGATAAATATACAATACTAAACAGAAATAACACTTACATCGTTTGGACTCAACCTTTGGTGCTTGAATAAGACGAACCTTCGCGCATCTTTCACGCTCTCGATCATCTTCTTCTTTTAACTGTTCATAACTCTTCTCATAACTAAGCATATTACGAGTGAAAACTCGATTGATGTAAGCCCTCTTAAAGCGAGGAAACAATTTTAACAGCTTCCCTAGCTCCTGTACACAATCCTTTCCTTCATATGTCCTTATTTTTTTCTCCATTCTGTAGAAATTTTTTAAATTATTCATGAAAAATTTAATCAAAGTAAAACTGGGATGTTGTTTTATGATTTTATTTTAACTAAAAGAAAATGGTGAAGTTTTAAGATGACTTGCTTGTATTTAGTTTGGTGCAGAATGATATATAATTAATGTGGCGTGAAATAAATACCAATTTTATTTAGTAAATATAAACTGGCACTAAGCAAACTAAATGCTGCGAAAGTTCATGTGAATCTCTAACGAGCTGCTTTTAGTACATAAATATAACTTGTCGTAACTCGAAAAGTAAGAACTCATTTATATTGATTGTTTGGATCTTCTCATTGACGTTTAAGACTGCAATTGATGCAGATGCATTCAGACAATGAGTGCCACGTAATACGAAGTGCGCAATCTTGGACTTCATTGGTAAATCATACCCTCTGTTTATTTCAAGATTGATCCGGATAATCTTTTGTACAACCTTCCTAGTTAAGTAGCAGCAATGAAGCAATAACGGATCATTAATCTATACTTAAAAAGCAGCCTAAATATCTTCAGATCTTTATGACACTTAATATTTTGAAATAACTTATAAGCGACTATTTTCGATTAGCTATAAACATACAGCCTGTCATTTGTAGAAGTCTCCACACTTCACAGTAGTGTAGTGAGAGTTAGCAAAGTGAAAAGCAGATTCGACAATATTAACAGTATTTGAGAACTTAACATAGGAAATATAGGACGGATGAAATTAAGGAGTGAAAAAGTATCGAATAACATTGCCAAACAGTAGTGTGCTTCGCGCATTTAAAGCTAATCAGATTTAGATTTTAAGTGCCAAGTCATTATCTACATTAGAATATCAAGAATCAATTCACTTTATTTGAGTTTTTCTTCGAAACTTAGGCATTTAACGCTTTAAACTGTATTCAGAAAGGAGGCTTTTAGCCAACTTTTATGCCTTAACCAAAAAATATTCCAATACAACTTTCTTTGTTTTGTAATTTGACTTTTTTAGGTTACGGAGAATTTACCTAGGGGAGTTAGGAAAAACTGATTCCAAAAAACTGGTGAACACGAGGTCCAGAATCCTGGGGGAACGGACGGTGTATGGACCGATTTTTGCTTACCAGTTACAATGGGACAGCATCTCATGACTCCATTTCACTGTCTTGTAGATCAGAGCCCTACTCTGGGAGCGGTTACCTTAGAAAATCATTTGCTATGGTTTGGGTTTTACGATAAATATACCACACGCGTCCGAACTCTACTATGTGTATAACATACTATTTTCGGTATCTGCTTGTGCTCGATAATATGAGAATTAAATGAATAAAAAGTTTGGTGGCTATATTAATGACTAGCTAAATAGTATTTTAAAATCACTATAGACTAGTTCTGTGAACTGATAGTGCATTAACTTTTCTGCTGTTTGACTGACTGTTATATATAGGGTAAGTTTAGAATACCAAAATAAAAACAGTCGTTGTAGAGAATCAGTAGTTCAGATATCGTAAAATCTATTTGAAATTTTATTGTACAGGTTTTGATAGTGATAAAAAAGTATAGGATAACGGTAAGAACAGTGAATTGTTTTCCACATATACTTATGAACATTTTATGCATCTTACCATAATAACCCAAACAAATTTATGGTAAATATAAGGAATTTTTAATTATGACTGGAGCGTCAACAACCTAGTCCCTTGTAGGTAGATAGGTTTTTTATTAAAAAAACAAACAGGTGCTTACACATCATCTAATGGAACAGAAGAAAATCGTCCACGGCCACGTGCTTTTGAACGCATAGTTGGTGTGAAAAACTGGTGTGCTCGTCCGGTAGAATTAGCGCCACACATCAAACCAACGTTATCGTTCATACTGATGGGCGAATTCATATCAGGAGTTGAAAGTGAGGCAGATGATTCTCCGATACCAGGAACTTGACCGTGAATTGGTAATGTAGTCAAAGAGTCCATATTAGTGGTAGTGTTATACACTAGTTAAATGACTTCACGCTAAAAAGGAATACTTACTATTTAAATTGACTATGTAATGGGGCATACTGGATCCTTCTAAAAGACGAATAAAAATACATTGGAAACACTTATTGTAGATAGAAAGTAGTAAAACAATGGTTAAACAATATTGCAAGTGTAATATGAGTCCACAGAAGAGTCAGATGTAACGTAGGATTTGTTAAACATACATCCACTACATTTGGGTGACGAAGGAAAATACGCATAGGAAAAAAATTATGATAGTTAAAAAGACTATAAAAAAGATATAATCTAAAAAAGAATGAAATGAAGGAATAGAAACTAATAAACTATACTACAGCTTAACACTCGAAAGAAGGAAACTTCAGGCACCTTTATTAATTCAGTCACTAGTCAATGACGTTAAATAAACTTCAACCAAGGATTTTGCATCAACTATGGTCATTAATTTAATAAATTAATTCCAAGTACTGGTTTGGTATTTAGTTTTCTGCCACTATAATGCTAAGTCATCCAAGTGGGGGAAATGTAAAGCATGTCCGAACTACTAAAATTGATTAAGATTCCCAGACTGATCAACCGATCTGCCATATTTTTCTGGTGCTCTACCTAGCAATGCTTGGAAGAGAACAGGACGGATACAACTATACCAAGTTAGTTATTTAAGAAATGATCTAACAGCAGCATCAAAACTACAATTAAATACTGGATTACCCACAATAGGAACAAACAATAACTTTTAACACATTGAAATCATCAATCAATCATTTTGTTGCACCACCATCAGAAACTTGGAAGCACTGGACGGCCGTATCGTCCTGGTACGGGACTCATCAGCAGTACGCATCGACGAAAAAATAACTCCTACGACAATTTATCGCGTTTATGCAATGATTGGCAATTTTAAGTATCCACTTCGAATTATTTTTTGTGAGAATTGGCTTAGGGTGAGATAAGACTAATATGAATTGTGAGAATTAAAATTTTTCTCTTGTACTCACAAGAAAATACAGGTAACCTGAGCTATGGGCTATACAACTATCGTAGACTGCGCCCGGATATTATGGTATCAATTAATAGAGCTTATTGATGCCTTATATAACTTACTGAAATACCCTGAAAACTTAAAACCTAAAGAAGAATTCCATATCTGTTTACATCGTGCGGCGTGGTGAAAGGCAATTGGGGATGCGCCATACATGTTCTAACTACCCCAGTCAATGAAAAACATTCTCAACAACAGACTTGCTGCTGACTTTACTAGAAACGGTAATTAGGTGAGTTATTCAGGTTATTAACGTGTCAAACTGGTAGAATTTTTAGGTTACATCATAATTCCAACGTAGGAGATCCCGACCTTAGACGCTACCTTGACGTGCTGGTCGGGTTCGCTTATCATGATGATTCAAATGGGCCATAATGGCAGGAACATATGTTTCTTCCTTCACCTCTTAGTAACACTCTTGTCTTCACGATTAACCTCGTATACCTTTATCGACAAGTGCCCCTAATGCCAGCCATCATAGTTCATGATGTTATATCTGGCCCCCTGAAACCACTCTAAACTAAATGTTGGAGCTTTTATATTCGGACATTGTGCCAAGTAGGAAAACAAGCATCTTTAGCTAAGACTCTAGAATTTCGTGCGATTGATGTATGCGGCATCTCCGAACTCATATCTTCAACATAGAAAACCAGTGCAATTTACGCGTCACTTATCTGGAGACCCCACGGCTACTTCCCAAAGTCTTGGTGGTATAGGTATAGCATAAAATTCAAAAGAACCTGCTCTCGTACACTAGATCCCAGTACACAGTCGCTTGTGTGCTGTCCGAATAAACAGGATAGTAAGAATTCGGAAAGATAAGAGCAATCGCAGTTGCTTCTGTCCACACCCACTGATTGCAGCTTAGTTGAGGTAAAGGATGGATTTTACGGAATGCATACCAACCTTCTTCAAAAAGATAAGCACTGATGTAATAATGGCGACTGGTAATTTCAATGCTTAAGTAGGTAGACTAAACGAAATCGAAAGACATCTAGATGAATCTTATAGTATCGCAGGTTATCGAACAGATAACGCCAACCGTCTGCTACAAATATGCTCAGATAAAAACCCATTTCTGGCAAACACTAACTTTAAACACAAGGAAAAATATCTATTGATATGACGACCCCCAAAATCGACTAAATGTTGTAATCGAATAGACCACTACCATCAGCTATCAATGGAGAGACTCGATAGAAGGTAGAAAAGGCAGTGGGGGTAATTACCAGCAGACGACTATTCAAACTTATTGAGGAAACTAATATTTTAAATCCGAATGTTGGCGAGACTCTCGAGGAAAGACGGGACTACTATTCACTCTCAATCCAGGAGATTGGATTGAAGGGCAGGGCAATTGAGGAAACAGTTCAACTACCTTTCAGCCACACTTTTGATTAACTGGTCTCAATCCATAAAAAAGGACAAAAGTCATCTTGTGGCCATCACAGAGGAATCACCTTAACTAATAGTGTCTAGAATATTAGTCTCAATAACACTTCGACGCCTAACTAGGGCTTGCGAAGAACAAACTCGAGAAAACCATGCTGGTGTTTGACCTGGACGTGGATTTATGGACCAATATTTACACACCGACATGTCCTAAAACCGACAGACATTTTGAAGTCCCACAATAGTTATATTCCCTGACCTTACGGCGGAGTTTGACTTGTGTCGGTCACTGAAAGGTGTACCGGAGAAGTACATTAACCTTACACTGGTCTGGTGAGAGTTTATGATGAACTGCTGTCGGGATTTGTAACACCGTTGAAATTTTTATAACGACTCAAATTATATTAAACTAACATCTCTCAAGGTAGGATTTGATTGTGACCAATTCGGTCTTGTGTGCTGGTACAGGTGTGTTCTCTCAAATTATAACCTTCTGAATTCTTCGTCTTTATCTTCCTCTTTCTAAAGTTATCTCACTGAACTATACTTCTCGAAACATATCTTCGAACCCTCATCTTCTCCATTACTGTTATTACTTCTACTATCACCACTATGGGATTTGAGCTGACAATACAGTGCTAATACAGTATGGCAACCTGAACTGAATTGTACGTTGTAACTGACTGACTGAACAGTTCTCAAGATTCCCTGTTAATAGGCCATAACTAACATAAAGCATGGCAAATGTGTATCAGCACAAGTTGCTGCACCACGTCAGTACAGTAAGAGAGAATTGAAAGATGAATGCGAAGATAGAAATGACAACAGAATTAGTAGTCACGAAAGATAGAGTACTGAAGAATGTAGTTCTAAAAAGGGATAAGGTCGAGGAATTCAAAATTAAGCAACAATATTGGGGATTTAACTTAATGGGGATGCAAAGATCTAGTGTATCTGGGCCACCGTAAGAGATTTTGGATTATCATCTAACGTTTCTAACCACTAGTCACGATTATCGCACATTATTTGCACCTACTAACACGGTTCAGACCAATAGTCAATGACCCGATAGACTGGTCGTACATCTTGGTTTGAAAGTCCACAGTCTTACTTCAACATACTCTCACTCCACCAAATATCACGCAGCGTGGTATACGACGAACTGAACTTATCTGATGAATAAGATCCTTGTAGCTTCTTTAAAAAATAGTAATTATTGCTGATAATTTTCAGAAGAGATAAGCTTATTTAGTTTATGATACGACCTGAGAAATGGACGACAGTTGAACAGCATCTACTTGGCTATACTGGGTGAGGTCCTATAAACAGTGCTATCTAAAGGCTTGGGATAATTGCAGATTGTCTGAAACAGACTACCTTATGCGGTTTACTTGTATTTAAAAAATACAGAGAGAAGATACTTTTAGATGAATCTGTTTTGAATGTAGTTTTGGTGTATCCTTTAGTATTCGTATCCATGACTAAAATGGTTTATTTAATCCACAAAATTCTCATTTCGTTATGTAATCACCGGAGGCGAATCACTGAGGGGATGTGTTAAGTGTGACAATTCACTGTTCGCCACACCACGCGATGGTAACGGATAGAATTATGTTAGAACGCTGAGTGGAGAACGTTGTGTAACTAGATCATAACTGATGGCTTTCGACAGCTAGCTTAGATGATTCAACGAAACGCTAATGTGATTGTGGAGATTATAAAAACCAGTTATTGCACATCGTAGATATGCTTCGATGGTTATGGAACAGACGAATTTGCCCCTTTTAAGTTTATTAATGGTCTGGATGGTAACCTCAAAAAAGTTCCTGAATTGACTGGTCACATAATTTACTCAATGTTACATAATAGTATGGCTGAACATTTCGTAAGCGCTTTGTAGAAACATTAATGGTCAGTTTCTGTAAAATCATGCGAGCAAAACAGAGAACTGAAGCTATCGTCGGAATGGATAACCATGGAGTACATCGAGCACCATGTATTAACTGATAAAATTCAGAATAACGATTTAGAAAGAAGTTTCGTTTGAGGATAATGTACTCACAGAAAGCGCATAAAATACTGAGTTGGTAATAGTATGAACAAGTTTATGGAGGGATCTGAATAATAGTTCCTGGTGTAATGAAAATCTAATAGCTGATTAGAAAGCTAGACGGATGGTTACGCCAATTTTAGAAAACAACGCGGATGATTAAAATGGTTACATCTAACTACAAGCACTAGGAGAAACAACCATAATATGAATAATAGACAGTCCTCATGTTCCTAAAGAATTAAGAAACAACGAATCATCATTTAGTGGCAAGTGGTCAATAAGTGGATTAAAGTTATGTTAGTTTGAGCTATCACTAACTCAGACAGCAAATGTTAAATGGTAAAATGTTAGTACTTTCGATACGTAGAACGGGCAGTGACTACAAGATAAACGGGAAGTATGGAAGACATAGTGGGGCTGCCTTTGTTTATAGAAATATTGTTTAGAAAGGCCTTAATAATAAGTGGTCACCATGTAAGATACTGGAAAAACAGAGATTATAGTCAGCCCCATGGACGTTTGACGAATGAACTACATTTTGATGGTATCAGTTTGATTATAAAAAAACTGTAGATTACGAGTGAGCAAATATTATCATTATTTCCACTACAAGACCAAAAATGCAACATAACTCAATCCTTCAGGCGTACATTGAGGCAAAATGTTTCAAGGGAATTCATATGGGAAAAGAAGACCAATGGCATTTATTTTTAGGGAACGTAACTTATACTACTCATATAATTATAGTAGGGTAAAGTGTGTGGGCAAAAAATGATATAGATTTACAAGCAAAAAACAGCTTATGTTTAGTGGTCATGACAAAATCATTACCTGCTTCACCGCCTGTATCGATATTGAAGCTACCTAAATAGTCTGGAGCTTCATTAACAGACGCCACACCTTCTGACACTTCAGTACTGCTTTTGGCATTTCGCTCATCACCAGTGTTCATAGTCCGGTTTTCAGGACTTACTGAAGGGGTAAACAGAATATAAGGCTTATGAAATATCCACTACCTATACCAGAGCAGTCATCCGTCATCAGAATGGAGAAAAAGCAATGTGTCCGCGTAAAATTACAACAGCACTATTCAAACAAGGTCATAAAACTATAGCACAAAAAAACAGTAGAAATGAGATAAGATAAGTAAGTAAAGAATAATTGATAATTTAAGTTGACTATATTTAATACAAATTTGACATCACTCATGCTTTTTGTGAGTCAACCGGTATCAGTAAGTAATTGCTTGGTTTGATAGAATTTGATTCATCCAATTATTTAGTACTATAGGACAAACAGGTGGAATAAACAAAGGATTCATGACGAAAGAAGAATTAATTCAAAGAATTTTCTCGTAAGGAACGATTGATAACCTAGGCCAACTAGTGTAGTCTCAGACAATCTACAAAAGTTTCGGTGAATTGTAATGCGACTCTTTACTTCAGTCATAGGTCAATACTGAAATTTTGTTTGAGGTACTTTATTCAAGCTGCTTTTAATACAGTTGAAGGCATCTAATTTCCAAAGTGGATTATTATTGATGAATATAATACCCCATTCTGAGCAATATAAATAATTGCCTTTGTGGACTTAATCATAACTAAGTGGCAACTTTCAATTTTTTCTAATAGATCTGGCATTTCCTAACGTATAAGATTATTGATGTACAACTGCAGAATGAATTCTGTATCTGTCTTTCTTTTGTTGCCTATTCTTTTCCTGAATAAACATAAGTTCATCGCTGAATTACCAGATGAGAAAGCCCGATAAAGTCATATGGCAGAAGTCTGTACATAGCCAGTCTATGGAAGCCGTGTGCTTTAAAAATTTCATTTTCAATCATTCTACTTCATTCTTTCATCTTACGTTATAAACATAACGTTTTTTAAACCGAATTCAATATTTAAAATTAATGTCCTTCGTCACTGAAGCGTGACAGTCCATCCATTGGGCAAACTAAATCGTTTTGAACTGTGCTTGCTTATGCCACAGACTATCATATCTTAAGACTAAATCTGATGTTAGTGGAATAAATGTACTAGTTCATTGCCGTTTGAATATGTAAGACTACATATAATTTATGGGTCTTGTAGTCTGCTTAATTAAGCACTGCTCCTATAACTGTACCTTCAAATAATCCTTTATCTTGGACTTGTTATCACAGGTGTCAAATGAGCAGTTTTGCGATACATCAAAGATGCTATATGGACTAATTGCTGTTGGATCACAACGGAATCTTGTCCTGCTGTATCGGATCGGTCTCCTGATGGTCGAAAGCTACAATTCTCGACTCATCAAAGTTTATTACACCAATCGGGTGCTTGGTACTATATCTTGCACAGTCATTAAAGTATACACAACTCTGTCCGAGGAATTCGGTTACAAATCCTCACCAGATAACCTGTGAGTATGCCACGATACGCATCCCTAACAACAACTAGCAAGCTTAGTTTACTCGTTCATCGACATCCCGAAATTCCTCCAAATACACCTGCGATCTCCCTCATTTCTAAGTAAATTCTGGAAACTCCATTTGAAAAGTATTGCAGATAAAAGCATTGTCGAACCCCGGGTGTCCATAATATCTGGAATTCTATTAATCTGTTTGACGAATAAATGGTAGGCATGCACTAGAAAACTAATTAACTGCCCCTTCTGCCGTGGCATACTTACAAAAGCATGTATCTCCCATAAACGTATGTGATCTGTGACAGCAAGTCAGGAGCAGGCTTACAGTCACTCCGCACTTTAATTAAAAGGGACGGTTATATATAATTACTTGTGTACGCTTCTCACCGCAACTGAGGCAAATATTGCAGAGCAGCATACAGTTACATTTTCATGCCGAGATAAACTCATGGTTTTGGTCGTTCATTAGGCACCAAAACCGACATTTTAAATTTACTGAAATTAATCCCGGTCTAAGCAACACCAAATACATCGTTTATTAAACAGTGATTTAGCGTTAATACTTTTGTTGAGTACCCCTGTTATTTTTCTGTTTTTCGAACATTCGGATTGGCAGGCTATTGCGAAGTTTTTCCGGTTATCAGTTCTCGTCAAAACAATTTCGAAACCCTCTGTTTAATGATTGGACAGCGCAAAAAATAGATACAGACAAAGAGCATGCAGTGAAGCTAATGTAAATGATGGTGAAACGAAATTTGTATGAATCTAAAGATTTGGTAAAAATGAATGCGTACGGTCAGAAAATCCGCTCTGATGCAAAGAGCTTGCTATCCATAACCACTGCAAAGGCCGAACGTTGATCATAGTGACGGGTCAGTCATCCTTTATAGATTCAAGGAGAGAGAAGTTTATGAGCCCGGACCTCCCTCTGAGCATGACGCTGAGTTGACGAATCGTTCATCCAGTGTCTCCGAATGCTATCCTCCCAACCATTGTCGATAACACACCCGGTGGTGTCGAGCCGGTTATGGTCTTTGATTAGACAATAGACTCAGAATCGCGTAGTGAATTGGCTTCGGAGGTATTCAAAAATTTATCCAAAATAGTTAATTCAATACATTGTTGGACTATATACCAATATTGGAAAGCTCGAAATACGTGTACTTTGACTCTCCACAAGTTTAAAACACCGTGTGAAGTAAAGCTATTTGAGGTGTACATTAACCAACGGACTAAGAGATTGAGTAGCACCCTAGGATTACAGAGGGCCGATAGTGTTAGAGTATTAGTGGAATTTTATTACTATAAAGCTAAGCTATCCTCAAACTACTCTAGTGATGAATATATAAAAGAAATTCCCTTTCCTTCGATTCTCATGAACCAATCTATACACACTTCGGAAATGAGAGTCGATGTCCTTAGTCTGTCAGCTAGCCTTGACTTACGTGAGTCCATGAGACCCGATGAAATGATATAGTGAATCACTAGAAAGTGACGTAATGAGAAGGCCTTCGGGAATGCCCATAATAATCATGCATGAACTTATTAAACCAGTTTTCCGAAACAGGATTTATGGAGAAAATCTGATAAAGTTCTTGAGACAGAAAAAAATTACTAGCAGCTGAATATCGACTTCCTCATTCAGTCGTCAACAGATGGAACTGGTTTACTCTACAAGTTATACCGACGCTTTCGAAGGAAAGTTGGATCAACTGAGATACCATAACTGCTACGATTAACAAAGGCCATCTATCTTCCTGTCCTCTTGGTTAAACTATCCTCCCTAGTCCCAGTCGAGTATGAAGAACCGTGATTATTAAGTGAAGCCACCAGAACATCAATAACCATCCACATTTCATGCAGTCTGTTGTCTCACGAAATGACAGCTGGTTTTTGGTGCCTAAGATGAAGCCCATGAGCATGATATGCAACAATGTAGGTGGTTTTCATGCAGCAATGGCCTTCACAATACCATAGAAATCAGCTCCTCCATGTTGTCTCATGCGTCATGTCTAACAACCATTAAGACAAAGCAACTTCTGTGTACATTAAATTTTAGCATCAGCAAATTGAACATAAACTCATTCTTTCGACATCAAGCATCAGCGTATTTGTCACTTTATCCACGAAAATTTAATTTAGTGTTCCTTGTCTCCTGGTGCGACTTGTCATGTAGCCACAGTTCTGATGTGGCTTCGTTGATCACTAACAAATATTAAGACACAATCCAGTTTTCACTAAAAGATCAGGACATTCAAACAATACTGAGAACAAAAACCGTCCTATCTCGAGGCCACTAAATCTCCGAATCTGATGGCTGTGAACTTGAGAAACCGGGAGGAACTGATTAGGACGCTTCATGCTCGTTACACCACGAAAGTGATCTCTAGTCACACTAGACAGGGTGAGAGACAACTCAGACCGGTAAGACAATAGCTAATGTTTCGAATAAGGCATACATTCATGTCGGTTGACCTCGATAAACAATCCACGATATATAGTGTGTGGACCACGGCCGCGACAGTGAAATACATAATACAGGTCAGAAACATGCACTGACCAGTTCCCACAAAACCGACCACTTCAGTTTAATCAACTTGTTTAAAAATCCGATAACTGATACCGCAACAGAGATGCACTGGGTGGTGGGGCAAACCACAGATTACCTCTGTAGTAACACAGGAAGACTGAGGGCTAAATTAGAAGAGATCCAAAACCTGTGGATTCAGATGGATCTGAAGATTATAATGTTAGCTAAAGCTTTATCGCCTCTCGAAACTTCAGGATACGAAGTTGGCTTATGAGGCATGACACTATTCAGATACGATAATGTAACAAAACACGAGGTGGAGTTGTGATATACATCAACAGTCTTTACAAAGTAGTAACACCACAATGTACCAGATAACCGATGCTACATAATCATACCGGTGCTACACGAATGACGCAAAAAACTTGATTGGAGTGATTTTTCAGCTTTCCTCGAATATTAAAGCCTTGAAAGATGAGTTGATATAAGCGATCTTACAAATACCATGCCCAACGGTTTAGTCAAAGAGTTTTAAATTTAGAAATCAATTCTCCATCCCCAAATCTCACCATGTGCGTTACATTCGTACAGGGTGGTCTCGAAACCGGCAAATCACAAACATGGATTAGGCGAGGCACAGAACGCTTGATACAGGCAAAAGATGGCTAGACATAAGTGGAAGGTCTGTGTGAAGGATTTTGATATTAGTCCTGATTTGACATCGAGAAATAGATGTATAGCCAAAGTTTAGAGGGACGAGAGACACGTCTGGACAGATACCTACTCTCTCAGTGTACAAATGAAATCTGGTGCCAGGTGATGGCCTAAAGAATATCCAGCTTCGCTGATCCTTTTCTATCCTCGCTCGGAAACCACCTACAGAACTTGACGTATCGTACCAGGGTAAATAGAGCGCATACCAGCTAGCGAGTCTCAGCAACCATAGTTTCACAGAGCATCACCTAAGGTTCACTCCTCTTCCTGGTATTGATTTAGCATTCGTTAGATAAAATCAACTCGGCCGCACCAATCTATGTAGACGACGCGAAGGTTTGGATGTCCATAAGAGGCAAAGAGGATTCATTTGAGCTTCATAACTACTTTACACAAACACTCTACTCCACGTGAAACAAACAACTTACTTCCTCCACAGAAGTCCACTCCATAGCGTGATCTTAGTACGACAACCACAGAGAACTGGAACATCAGCTCAAACTGCACAGGTGATTCAGCCAAAGTGAGCATGAATTTTCAATTTATATGAAGACAACTTGATGCAATTGCTCCTAAATCTCATTAAAATATAAGCATCACCCAACATGAATTTTGTAATACTGTTCCCGTTGATTTGTGGGAGAATCAGAGGTGATCTGATAATGGCATATATTATGTTACTTATGTTGAATCATCCGAACATGGGCATCTCGCCAAAGCTTAACCACTACACCCTTCTGTGTACCGTCGAAAAATTACACGTCACAGAGTGGGCACCCAGGTATGTGCCCATATTTTCTCAGTCGGAGTAGTCTATTCTTGGATAACTTGTACAAGCTTTTTTAGTTAACTGCGAGCTAGCTAAATACATCAGTCAGAATTCAGACATCGAGCGCAAATAAATCAATTGGTTTATATTAGCTCGTTATAAAGATACTGGATATCTATTACAATCTGAATTTTTTTTGTTAATCAGCAATTTTAAGAATCACTATCACTAAAAAATCCTCAAAACACTGATAAAACACAATTTTGTTGTTGACAGGAAATACTTATATCACTTGACTCTCTTTTTCCCGCAAGTGTTTGAAGTTGTACTCTAGTAACTAGGCGCCAATCCCAGTGTAAGACCTTGATCGCCTGGAATTTTCCTGAGATTTTTTGTAGCCTGGGATTTAGCGATGAGCCAAACTTGCTACTATGAAGTTTTGGGTGTTGAGAAAACCGCTTCAGGTGATGAGATAAAAAAAGCATATCGTCGACTGGCACTTAAATATCATCCAGACAAGAACCCAAACAAAAAGGAAGAAGCAGAAAAACATTTCAAACAAATCAGCGAAGCATATGACGTACTGTCGGATCCTAAAAAGCGTGAAATATATGATAGAGGTGGCAGAGGCCCTAATGCTAACGATGAGTTTATATTTGAAGGTTCAGATCCTTTCTCAATGTTTACGCGATTCCACTTCCGAGATCCTATGGATATATTCAGAGAAGTATTCGCTGGCTCTGGACTTGATTCTTTCTTTGGTCCAAGTCTTCATGACTTGCACGGTTCTAATTTGGGTCGAACACAGAGATCTAACTCTCATCGCAATGCTGGGCGACAATCTGGATCTCCCTATCATCATGCCGGTCGTCCCAATCAAATGCAAAGTTATGATTCCATGATATCGAACCCTTTCATGGGTGGACTTTTTGACTCTCCATTTGGTGGGTCACTGTTTGATCCTTTGATGGCTTTCTCCAGTTCTGGGTTCGGAGGTCCCCAGGCTACTTCATCAACTTCCATCTTTAGTAGTTTTGGTGGATCTCCCAATGTGGGTGGTTTCAGGTCAGTTTCAACATCTTCCAAGTACGTAAACGGAAAAATGGTTCGTGTGACAAAAGTAGTGGAGAACGGTGTCGAGACTACCACCGAAGAAGTAGATGGTCAGGTAACGAACCGAACTATTCGTCAGTGTGGGAATGGAGCCCTGCAAGCAATGTGATTTATCCTCACGCTAAAAATACTTTGTTCGCATAGTAAGACTATTAACTTTGTATAATCAGTTTGACAGTTGTTTGTTGAGCTTGAAAAAATGTAATATTTATGTTGTCTTAATAGGCATGTCTTTATGAGTCCAATTTATTTTTACGTCTATCATCAGATACCTTGTTGCTAAATTGTACCAAAGACATGCCACCTTTAAGTCCTATAATACTTAAATAAAATAAATCTTTCTCATTATTTTTGTCAGTTTACATTTTCACATGACATTCCTCACGTGATTCTCGCGTAAATTGCTTCCTTTAGTCGTCGAGCTTTCGATTAGTTATGGCCGTATGAGTTTAAAAACTAAATCATCGTTACCTATTATTTCTCTGTAGTTCCTACTCCATGATAGTCTATTAACCATTGTGGAGAATATGTGGACTAAAAGCCGTAACACTTTCCGGTTAGACGATTCAATCAATATTGTGAGATAACAAACTAAGTTTTTAGTCAGACTAATTTTACCGTTACGCGATATTCTTTTTAAGAACTCGAATTTTTATATCAGAGAATTAATTTACTAATCTTTGGTACAAGATTATGACTGAAGGTAAGGGTGGTTTCTTGGGACCGGTTTTTAAGTGATGAATGGCCGTGTACTATCCATCTACTCTAGTCTAGCTTGATATTAATAAATTCAAAACCGTAGCCATGTAGTTGGTTTGTTTTAGATTTTAAGTTTCTCCAATCTGGAATCATCAGCTAAGCGTGGGTGATTATATACAGCTAACTAATGTGGTGTTTAGTTTTGGACCGCTTGCATAAGTGTTAGTGGTGTAGTATTGTACATGAAATCAGATAGCAATTTAATACTCAATCCGTCTGCACTGCGGTGTATCCAGGAAATGTTAGTAAACACTATAGCTTACTTGCTGGTTAGATATCCAGTGGATTGAAAACTTTATTATCATGTAATTAACTAATTAGTCATTAAACTTAATAGCATATTTCAAACTGCTATGAACATTTGGTACGTTTGTTTGTGTAAAATAGTGTCTATTAACCACTGGTAATCCACTTTCTGTAGCTTGGTCAGTCTGTTACGTTATCTAGTTTAAAGCTTAGGTCGAATATTTTGCTCACAAAAAGATATTGATCTAGTGAAAGTCGGAAGTTTCAGTAGCCAAAACTTGAGTCGCTTCGTGTATGTGAATTTTTTAAAACCATCGCTCAGGACCAGTACGGCTGCTCGCATAGCCTCATCTGACGAGTACGTTGAACTTTTGGAATTTAATTTTCACTTTGAATACGACTAATTCCAGTGGTTCTATATTCGGGCCGAAAGGCAAAAGTGACACTTGAAGTCTGGACCCTATTTAACATTGTCCTATCCATTCAAGTGAGACTGCCTAAACCGACCATCAGCATCTCTTTGTAGTTTCTGCAACTTCTCCTTCGGACCTCAGTCCATGTGCAATAAAAGGCTAATTTTACCGAAAATTGTCCAATATCCTTCCGAAACCTAGGCACTTAGATATAGCAATTATAGCTGCTGACATACGGAGTTTAATTGAAGGCTTATTCACTGACGCTGCTGAAATTCGAGACCAGCAAACAAATAATCCTAATCATTTGTTTATCCGGTATTAAATTTAGACGTAGAGGAACGTTGACCTGATGATCACCAAACGTCTAAGAGAACCAGTTGAGGATCCCCACATGCTTTTACTCTGATATGAGTGTACGTCCACGCCTTAACCCAGCAAGTTGACCATTTATTCTAAATCAGCCTGTTATAATTTAAATAAGATTGTTTAAAATGTGCTTCTTTTACTTTCAAAGTATAAACCATAACTCGGAATGATTTGCATCGATGCCTACTGTGATAATAACTGTAGGTGAACATATTGGTCATCTTAGCGGCCTTGCAGCCTTGATGGGTTGGTGGTTGGTAAGACATCAACAGAAATACAGTTTGAATATTGTAAAATTATGTCACCTATAGCACATATACGTCACCCAGTTGTCGTTAGAGAGGGAGAGTAGTGTATACACCAGTCTATTGTTTATCATTTATAATGACATCTCTTATTTATGCCGCAAATATATTATAGTTGCTTTCAAGGGGTTGCTCAAGTGTGTAGTATAACCTTCAAACCAGTGATTAACGTTCAGCCTAGAACAATACATAATTGCACACCAGCTGCAGTAATTGGGACGTGTATAATATTCGGAATCACCATGTTTATGTTCATGTCACGCTGACGCATCTGAACTGACTGAAAAGTTTAATGGGGACTAGACCAGTGGCATTTCTCACCCACCAACTGCAAGCTCATTTAAAATGATATTGTATTCATATGGGTTCCCTATACATATAGGTTCTCTACACTATGTCCTAATGTGACTAAGACAGCTATGCAGGATATATGGATGTTGCAAATATTTTGTTGTTGGCAAATCTTTTGGAACTGCCGAGATTAGTTTTATCAGTTGAAGTTGTAAACTTTTATGTTTGGTGATTACGTGTTCCATAAGTGCCTTTATTAGCGTATGACAAAGTAAAGCAAGTTCCAAGGTTATCAGTACAAAAGCAACGTACCTCTTACCGTTGATCTGAGCTATAGACTTTCTGATGCGTTTTAGTAGGACAGTAGGATTCTGCTCTGAATAAGCTATATGAGTAAGTTGCATTGAAGATATACGAATACAGTTACAATAGACCAGATCTTGTATCCCAGTCTTTGAATTTATGGAGTTCATGAGCCAAATTAAGCGACTTTTTAATCTAGTACAGGTATTACAGGACGATAAATATTATCAAGTTTTGCATGATTATTATGAATGTTAGTTTATATGAAGTGATCTGGAATCAACGAAATATTCTTAGTATCAATATATTATATTTCTCCAAGGTTAGTATCAATAGTTTTGAGTGTTCTTTAGCTATGTAACATTTAAACTCGCGTCATTGTGAAGATTGACAAAATTGTTTTAATTTGCCCAACCCTTAAGAAGTTATAGCTAGTCTTGCTTCCAAATTAAAGTGACGCTGAGTTTAGATAATAGTCTACTATAATTTCTTTGCAGATACGCAGTCGGGACCCAGCACTAACGGCTGATAATCCAGGCTGGTTCACATCAAACAAATTACAGCGTGAATGTAATTTGCCAGTAGTAGTAAAACTCTAAACAGAAAAGAAACAAGTTCGGAGATGTAATTAATACAGTAATCATTATCTAAGGAGGGATAGAAGAGTGCATTCTCCACTTTAATCATTATCACACAATGTTTTCGAACAAAAAATACAGTTATTGTGGGGACTGTTTAAATCTAAACAGCCATGTCTTGCAGTCATAAGTAATACAAGAGAGGACCAGTGAAAACTTCACTCGCTTCTTGATAGACATATGTGGAAAGTTTCATACATGTAAATGAATATGCCATCTTTTAGGGTTGTCATCAAATAATTTCACTACACACAAACAGACCACTATTTTTAAACTAATCGTCAATCAACAGTGGTCCCATTTTATCATCTCTAGTGGAAAGTTGTGAAACAGGCCAATTAATTAGCAATTTTTTGTTCAAGACGTCCAGGTAACTCTGCCTGTGATTAATATCGCTTAGCATAAGACAGACCCAGTCGTTGACGGAACTCGAAAGACAAGCAATACCACTGTAATATCCACCTGCTGGAACTATCGTTAGCAATGCTTTTCAACATTTCATTTTCTCAGAAGCCATTTATAGACCACGTATCTAAGGACATTAAAAGTAGGCCCCAGTTCATGTCGTATTAGCTCTCAGTAACATTTTTTGAATGAAGCCACATTTACTTAATTGAATCGACGTTTGGAATAGTTATCAAACTAGACATTTTTACGTCCATATATTTACACCTCTTGGAATATACCAGCCTTTTGGAACGCTTTATTTGACTTATTTCACAAAGGCTGTCGTAATTAATGTTGTTTAGAGTAGGATAATACATCTCAACTCCATACAGAGCCCCTCTGGGGCTACTTCCAGACCCAAGACCGGACAAAGGAGGGTGGGGCATGGGGTTAACGACCTCATCTCATATAAGAACCCACTGAAAAAGCGCTAGACAGCAGAAATAATTCAAGTCATTTAAACTCCGCCGTAGGCGCTGGAAGGTTTTCGTTTAGAGGACTTATGACGAAAGCCCAGTTCCTTTGGAAGTCACGAGGCCGATGCCCCTTCTAACAACCAAAGCAACCATTAATTTAGGTACGTAGAATACATACGTTGTGGGTGAGCGGGAGAGTCATCCAAGTTGCTGCGGGAATGAAAAGATAAAACCTGGTGATACTTAGAATCAGCGAAACACATTTGCCGCAGGTTGGACAACAAAAACTAGCTTCAGAAGAGATGCTCTTATGCTCCGGGCATGAAAAAGAAAATGCCACACACACGAGGAGTTGCACTGATGCCGCCCAAAGAAGCACGAAAGGCACTGATAGGATGGGAATCTCATAGACTCAGGACCATCGGCTCATCCTTCAAATCATAGAAAGAGGGTATTACAGTGGACGTCATCCAATGCCATGCGCCTACCAACGATTACAACGAGGATGTTGAAGATCAATTCTACGAGAGATTGCACTCAATCGTTAAGAAATGGCCATCAAAGGACTTGACTATTCTGATGGGAGACCTAAATGCCAATGGCATGGACAACACTGGGTATGAAGACATCATGGGAAGAAATGAACGGAAATGGTGAGAGATTTGCAAACTTATGTGCCTTCAACAAACTGGTCATCGGCGGCACAGTATTTCCCCACAAGCGCATACATAGAGCTACATGGATTTCACCGGATCACACTACTCAGAACTAAATCGACCATATATGTATCAATAAAAAATTCAGAAGGTCCATGGAGGATGTGAGAACCAAGAGAGGAGGTGATATAGCCCCAGATCGTCACTTGGTGGTCACCAATGTGATAGTGAAATTCAAGAAGTACTGGAAAACATCACAAAAGTTTAATACGTCCTTTCTTCGGGATACTGACAAATTCAAAGATTCCAAAATAGCCCTCAGCAATAGGTTCCAGGTCTTTCAACATCTACTCAATAGAGAGGAAACTACCATGGCGAACAATTGGAACAGGTTCGAGGAGGCGATCACTTCAACGTATCATGAGGTTCTGGGCCCTTAGAAAACCATCACATGGCATGGATCTCCATTTGTATTCTGGATAAAATTCAATAAAGTGGGAACAAGAAAGCAGCAATCAAAATCAGCCGAGCTAGAAGAGAAAAAGCCAAGGCACAGAAACAAACAAGCAAGTGAAGAGGAGCATTAGAGACGACAAACGAAAATGTGGGGAAGATCTAGGAATGACGGTGGAAAAGGCTACTAGTGAAGGGAACTTGAGACAATTGAACGATATATCAAAGAAGCTCTCTGAAAACTATCGTAAACCCGAACGACCAGTGAAAAGCAAAGAAGGCAAAGTAATCAGTAACATTGAGGAACAGAACGAATGAACAACATTTGGATAGAACTGGGCCCGACTGTAGCTGCTGCCTTGACGCGGTGGTCGGGCTTGCCTATCGTGATGACCCAACCGAGCTATATTGGCTGGAACATATGTTCCTGAAGGTATTACCATGCCAGGCAGGTCGATTGGAGAGCGGTGAGACTAAAAGCAGCCACTCAAGTTCTGAGGGCGAAGTCGTACTGTTGACTGCAGAGGGGTGTGACAGCAGTAAGGTGTTTCCCTCGGACAACCAGCATCTGCAGCGATGCTGCCTTCTCACAAGAAAGGAAGGGTTAGAAAAGGTCGACCCTAAAAATGTCACACCTCACGGATTTCCGTCTCCTTGGGTAAGGGTGCCCATTAAGGGCTTTCAAGAGCGGAGCTAATACTCAAAAAATTTTTCATAAAAAGGCCGTGGGTGATCGGCCTCAAGCAGTTGACCCTTGGACTCTGTGGTCACTCACCCAGGTCGTTAAGACCGACACTAATCTACTTTCCTTTTCAGGTCCCTCAAGAAACAACCTTCCACAGTGTGGGCAGCCGGGAAGTGATAACCGCCCTCATACCGGTAAAATCACACGAGACCAAATTGGTCGAAATCAAATCCTTCCTACACCCCCTAATACCTCTCTTTTCTCCACGACTAACTCTTCTCACATTCATTTATCACAGTGCACAGGTAATGCAAACGATGCGAGTTCGCGAAACGTCGTTCCTGGTCTCTTGAAACCCCGTTCTAGACTACATGTTGGAGCATTGAATGTACGGACATTGTGTCAAATAGGGCAACAAGCTTCCTTAGCTAGGACTTTAGAATCTCGTGTCATCGATGTGTGCTGTGTCTCGGAAACGCGCATACAGGATCCTAGTAAAATTATTAATCTGATTTCACCTTGTCAAAATAAAGCAGCTCGATTTACTCTTCGTGTATCCGGTAGCCTTGATGCTGCTTCCAGGGGTCTTGTTGGTGTAGGCATAGCATTGAGTTGTAGAGCTTAACCCCTAGACTGGATCCTAGTAGATAGTCACCTGTGCGCTGTCTGACTGAACGGGACAGTAAGGACTCGAAAGGATAGGGACACTCGCCGTTGCCCCTTCGTTGTATCTGCCTATGCCCCCACTGACTGCAGTTCAGACGAGGTTAAAGATGAGTTTTACAGTTTTAGCAGCTAGGTTGACTGATATCTTGGGTAGAATCTCGGAAATGGACATAATCCCATCCGAATGGTCTCTATCACTGATTGTCCCAATCTATAAGAAAGGACAAAAGTCTTCTTGTGACAATCACATGGGAATAAGTCTAACTAATATAGTCTCTAAAATATTGGCCTCAATAATACTTCGACGCTTAACGAAAGCTCGTGAAGAGCAGACTCGAGAAAACCAGTCTGGTTTCAGACCTGGACGTGGCTGTATAGACCACATCTTCACACTACGACAGGTCCTGGAACATAGACACACATCTAGGCGTCCTACAATAGTTGTGTTCCTGGACCTAAAAGCGGCATTTGACTCAGTGGATCGTGAGGTTTTGTGGCAGTGTCTGTCATTGAAAGGTGTACCGAAGAAGTACATTAACCTTATACAAGTTCTTTACTCCAACACTAGTGGTCGGGTGAGAGCATATGGCGAACTGTGATCGGAATTCTCTACATCAAGTGGTGTCCGTCAAGGATGTCCACTCTCTCTATTCTTGTTTAATTTTATAACCTTATCCTCGTCTGAATTTTCAGGAGTAGACCTTTTACCAAGAAGCCCGTTTATTGACTGAGAATATGCCGATGACATAGTCCTACTTGGTGAAGACACTGACAAAATGCAGTCTTCTGACCACACTAAGCAACAATACAAGCATATTCGGGATGCGGTTTTCCTCCCCGAAATGCGAAATGTTGCTTCAAGATTGGGTTTCATCGGCACCTGAACTAGTGATAGGGAGTGAGGTAATCGAGCGTGTAGACCACTTCACTTATCTCGGGGGTCTCATCAGTGCCGATGGCCTGGTGACTGACGAAATCTCAGTACGGATACAGAAAGCTCGATTGGCTTCTGCCAATTTACGTCACTTATGGCAAAGGCGAGATATCCATTTGCTGCCCAAAGAATGAGTGTACTGCGCGGTAGTTCTCTCCGTCCTACTTTATGGCTGTAAAACATGACCAGTGAGAGTGGAAGATATTCGTAGGTTACTGGTTTTCGATCATAGGTGTCTTCGAAGCATTGCTCGTATATCCTGGGACACCCGAGTGAGCAACGCTGTTATTAGGAAACGGGTGCTAGGTAAGAATGGCAGATCAATAGATGAAGTAATGAAACTTCATCAGTTGAGGTGGTTGGGACATTTGCTGCGTATGCCTAACCACCGACTGTCTCGATGAGCTTTGTTTTGTAGTGTAGGAGTAGGTTAGAAGAAAGGTAGGGGCGGCCAGGCTAAAACATGACAGAAATGCATGAAGCCAATGACAAGTGGACTGAGTCACGTCGGTAGTTGTCGACTACCTGGTTGGGGTCCGCGAGATGATAATAATCGATGGTCAGAGACCCTGAATGACATGGCTCAAAACCGTTTGCAATGGCGCCGGTGCATTTATTCTTTGTGTTCTCTCAAATCCTAATCTTCTGGATTCTTCAACACCTCTAGTTTTGACTTTCTAAACTTTTCTCACTGAATCATACTTCTTGAGTAATATCTTCTAATCCTAACCTCTCTGATTACTTCTAATACCTTTACTACCTCTACTAATATTGGATTTGAATTGACAATTACATCTCTGTGCTGATGTGGTATGGCAACATGAACTGATGTACTCACGTACGAAGTTCTACGTTGCATCTGACTGACTGGATAGAATTGGGAAAAAGGCCCAGGACAGAGTAGTTTGGAGAATGCTGGTCGGGGGCCTATGCTCCACTGGGGTAACAGGCGTAAGTAATTAATACTACGATATTTCAACTAGAGTTATGGAGATTAGTGTTTTTACACTGAAATCATCAATCAATCAATGTTAGGCCAGTGGAGTTCAACCCTGTCGAGTGTAAGCAGTAACTATCAAAGACAAATGGGTGAGGTCGCGCGAAAAATCTCTTGATCAATCAGAGTTAGACATTACCACTGTTGGATGCCGGCCCAGCAGTCCAGAGATTAGGCGTTCGCGCGCAAGACCGAAGGTCCCGGGTTCGGATCCTGTTAGGGGCAGGAGTCGTGGATGCGCACTCCTGATGAGTATCGTATTAGGACGAAACGGCCGTCTAGTCCTTCCAGGTTTCTAACGACGGTCTAACATTGACGATTTCAGTGTAAAAAATCGATACATCTTCAATCCCAAAATTCAGTTAAATCATTGTATTTTCTGGCTTAATATTGCAATTTATTGTATGAAACTTGTGTTAGTGTTTGATTTTTGTGTGACTAATCATGTAAAAAAGTTGTCATATACATTACATCTCATTACTTAATGGGACTTAAATTCTTCCCGTTTTTTAAACCTACACTGCTTTCATGCATAACTTGGAAACTTTCACATATTTGATCAGTATAAACCTGCAGTTTTCAGGATGAAGTAGTTGTTTTGATTCAAATCACTTCACTAATAGTATCAGCGGCCGGTAAAATGACCTTCAGTAATTAAAAGGCTTTTCACTTATGATATGAAAATTACTGACCGTAAAACAAATGGATGCTCGTTTCACTAGGCACACCGAAAATACTTACAGTTGAACCTACCCATTAATAAACATAGTGCCAGTTTGAATATGTTGTGATAAAAGTGATAAACAAGACCCTAGTGTGTACCTGGAGATGTCAAGCATCGGAGTGATAATAATAAAAGTTAGTTGAGTAAAGTGATCCACAAACAGAGTTGGTAAACCGTCGAAGTAAAGCTCCGTCAATTGAAGTATGTGGTTAGACCGAAACTTGGTTGCAGTACGCCAATATGTGAGAAGTAGGCATGGTTAATATGCGTTTAAAGCCAAAAAAGTCAAGGCTGATGACCCAAACACGTATTTCATACTTGAAACGAACTTTCTTAACGACAGACAGAGATCTATTACTACAGACGTGAGCTGTTTGACTCGAAAGACCTAAACGCTTTAGAATTTATGAGTCTTGACTTCACAAATTCAGAATTTGTTCTTAAACTAAATATGCTGTTTAAGCATGAGAAAATGTGTGGCTACAGAATTTAAAGAGAATCAACAAAAAATTCAATTACCAGAGATATATTTCATCAAGTAATGTACAAGTGAATTTCGTATTCACAGTTATTGTGTTTACAATAATAGTTAGGGTACTTTCGACTTAGTTCAAACGATAACTAAACTATATATTTCTGTAGGATATACGAATAAACGGAACCGAATTAAGTGAGTTACACAAGAGTTTAATAATTAAGGTGCTTCCTTCCTTTTCGGAAATGTTGGATCATGCGGACTGATTATTTTCGGCGGATGAGGGGTTTTGAAACGCATCCACGCAACTCGAGTACGATCCCAAAATGCACCGAATGAATCTAATGCAGGTCGTACATCCATAATAGCGAACTGATAGCCTTCATCCACAGAACCCCCATCATAATAATCAATTATATAACGCACTTCTTTGCCACATCGATCGACCACCCAGTCGTGACGATCGAAAGGCAATTCATAACTGAAGAAGTAAACAACAAACTAGTTAACATAACTTTTGTCACTATCAGAACAAGTTTAATTAAAAAATATCAAAATTTTAAGCTTGAAGTTACGGACATTCGTTGTTTTGATTTGTTTATGCGGTTTAAACTACTCATTGATTTAGAGAAAAAGCAATATTGATTGTAATGTTAGCAATTCACAGTATACATACCCTACAAAACATGTGTAAAAATTTCCTAGATTCTGTCCTTTAAGATTTACGATACACTAAAAGTCTGATATGCAATAATAAATGAATCAAGTATAGAAAGAAAACAATTTCAACGAATAAGATATAACACTGATTTGTGTAGTTATTAGCTGCCGCATGAAACTCTAGGAAATCCTAAACTTTGTTATAAGAATCTATATGATATCAGAAATTGGCTCTTTTGCAATTGTCTATATCTCAGAATATTTTATGTATCAACATGTTATTTGACGATTGAACTGAAAACTTAATCTCACGGAGATCGTCCATCATTTGCGGGAATTATACATCGATAATTTAAGTATCGTAAGAGATTATCAGTTTGTCACGTATGTTAATCAGTATTTTACTGTTTTCATTCTATGACCTAAAATTTGCCCATTGTTACAAATTTTAGAACCATTTCCTGTAATATTTGTAACAAAAAATAATTGTTTTTTACAATGGTATGGATTTGTGTCATTAGTTTGAACCTATACTTTTAGGTGTCAGGGCAAATGATACTCACCCGTCGGTCAAAGTGAAATTAATGGACGGTGTTTAAATATGAGGATTAGGAAATAGTTCGAACACCTGGATCGATGATCCTGGTCTAAATACAAAATTACTGGGAAACCAGTTAGCGGTTGCTTTTTGGATTTCAGTAGCAATTAGGTTGAATGTTTGAATAATTGAAACTTTTTATTACTAATTAAGCCTCTTTTAATAACTAGGTTTAGAACGCGAGATTATTATAGTCATATATTGAGTGGTAAATACTATTTATGAAAACCATACAGAGTTGTGCACAAAAACAATACTTACCCCAAAACCTGACGGATACGTGCTCTTGGGGAATAGTTTTTTGCATCCCCCGCAAAACGACGCAATTTCGGTGTCATACATTCACTGGAACAAAGTAAACCATAGAGAATAGAAAAAATTAGTAAAGTTGGATTTCAGTTCACAATGGGATCCAGGATGTGCATGCCGTCTTATTTGGGACGATGCACCAGCGATCGAGTCTCAAATGAGTCGAAATAACTAATTACGCCGAAAATATGTTCACCACGAACACGCAAAATTGAACAAGTCAGGTTAAGCACAAAGTTTACCTCGAAGTAGGAACTTTACTATGTTTAGTAGAATAAGAACGAGGGAGATAATGACAAATCACAGTGTATTGTTTATACTAATTATTAATTTTTAACAAAATCACATAGTTAATAAGGGTTATACATTGTGTAATTCAATGTTTTTGCATCATGAAAATAATATGGCAAAAAAGGCAATATTATTAGTGGGAAAAAATATCACAACTATGCGAAGATAAATTAAGTAAACTTCTCGTGATATTTTAGTTTATCCTATTATGTTCAGATGAAAGACAAAAATCAATAAGCATGATGATGCTTCTTGAAGTCATTACATTAGAAATTTCACACATTTACGCCCAACGGCTTTGACTGAACAAGTTAAAGAGCACTAGAATAGGATAATGCTTTTAATAATATCAGAGAACAGTGAGAAAACGTAATTGATCTGAAAAATGTGATGTGTTTGCGCTATACACTTCGAACAATCTGGTCACACATATACTTGTCAAGGCATTTTATATACAGATTAACAAAGGGTCAATTAAATAAAAGTCCAAATAGACATACATCACATTTTTCAGATCAATTACGTCTTCTCACTGTCCTATCAAAATTTATAAAAGGGACTAATTGTTTTCAATATCAGAGAAGTCGTATGAAATGAAACTCATTTTCTGGTCAGTCTAGGAGTTAGTCTTAAAGTGTTCAATATGGGAATGATTATGATGACAAAAAATGAAATAAATCCAAATCGCTAACAGCGTTGTGTGATAGCTTTAAGCTGAATATATAAAACCTGTTCTTTGCAAACAACTTAGGTGTTACAGAACTGATTTGTACTCAGAATTTACATGACGCAAAGTTTGCTACAGGAAATATCATAACAATAAACTATAAATTTGGTAGACCTTTGAATGATAAATTTACGATACACAAGTTTTATCTTCACTTTTTAGGCGTGAAATGTGGCTTTTAAAAAATAGGGTATTCATAGGTCACTAGTATTTGACCATGTGTGCATTTGATGCCTTGATCGCATATGTTGGGGCTACCAAGTGAACAGCGCTGAGGTTAGATACGAGATATTGAGTAAATATGGCACATTAGCTGATGTGGTTGGAACATCTATTACGTATCCTCAAGGGCAGCCTAACTTGACAAACTGTGTTGTCTGATGTAGAAGTACGTTGAGAGAAAGCTAGGACAGAATAATCTTGGTAGTAGCATTCTTTCATGAAGTCGTTGATTGGTGGACTGAGCCGTGTAGGTACCTGTAGATTATCTGGTTGGGGTTCACGGGATGATCGCGATGGATAGTTAGAAACGTTGGGTAACATAGGTTGAAATTGGTTTTGATGGAACAGTTGCATTCACTGTTTTCGCTTAGATCTTGAGTTTCAAAATTATCTTATACCCTTTAATTCCGTGGATTTATTCTAAAGTTGTATTATTTATTTTTAATTTTTTATGCTACCACTGATACTTACTACTCCTACTATTCTGGTAGTGTGTCTTTATAAATCCATCTCGTGCTGATAGTGTGGCAATCAATGTACATATTATAGGCTCTACGCCGTTTTTGACTGAATGAAAGGTTAAGAACACCTTCAACCAGTATTTATTGAAGTACTTTTTAAATGTTCAAATTCACAATCAGTAGTAACTTAATGCATTACTTTGTTTCTATTATGACTACCCTTTCATTGATAACTAGAACTGCAATGACTAGTCTCTTTTGGCATATGTGAATCCTGTGTAGATTGTCTCTTTGTAAGTCTTCCATACAGTTAAGTTGTGTTGACTGGGTTTACTGTACTTTCAATGCTGACAACGCAGATTAGAAGAAAAACAACAAAACATGTGTAAACGACAGTAATGAAAAATCCCTTCCATCAACATATAAGTGGATCTTTAAATTATGTTCAGACTATTTTTAATCACCAAATTTACGTGTTACGAAGTAGCTGAACAAAAAGGACAAAATCTACACTAAGAAACTTTATTACATAGGCTGTTATGGTTCAGACGATGGTTTATACACCGAATTCTAGACAAACCAGTAGAATCAATAACTGTTATCCAGTAGACATTATTCACAACTTAGTATGTAGAAAATTTGCATCGAATAGTTGAAGTATGTTATTATTAGTATTATTCATTTCCCCTACAAATATATTCACAAGAATTCGGTCAACTTTCATAGATTATGAAGAACTCATAGTTAATATATCGAAAAATGCTTTTAGAGGAACAGGAACTTGTATTTAGAATTAATTACCAGAAGTCGAGTAGGGTTTAAAAAATATATGCATCGACTCAAATGGTTAAGCCATTCTTTAATTAGAACAAATCAACATGACAAAAAGTACAACAGGTGAAATAATATTATGAGTTGATATACGAAATACAGTTCGGTTTCTATAGAAAAACTGTCTACTGCCTTCGATTAATATTAGTAAAAAAATTAATCCAGTTTTTATTTCAATAAATCCTACACTTACTTAGCATGTAGAGCTTCCCATTTTAAAACCTCACGCCAAGCTAATTCATTATTTACATTATGTATGCGTATGATATTTTCCATATCCTCAGGCTTGATATCATCATCTCGCCAACGCCAACCTTTACGAAGCATAGCATTCCAAAACATTTGAGGCGAAGGATACACCCATTTTTCACCACCAGGATCATCTGCTTTTGGAATCGAGGATATTTCGCGTTCAGTAGACAGTGGGAAAGGTTGTCCAGGACTTGGAAGTTGGTTAGGAGGTGGCATCTAAAATACAGGCGGTTTAGAAAGGATAATAAAATATTTAAACCTATTGATAAGGATCAGTAAGAACAGGTGGAAAGTAGGGGTTCTAAAGATAGCTTTTTTAACTATGAAATATTTCGATTAATAGGACAGAGCAGAAGTTTGATAACAAGGACTGAGATTTAAAATATACCACTCATTACAGACACTACAGTGGTTGCAGTTACCTAAAAAACATCATTTCGTTAGTCAAATCTGATTCTTTTATCATTATCACTATTATTCTCTGCCTACACTCCCACTGACTGCAGCTCAGATAAGGTGAAAGATGAGTTCTACAGGAAGCTTTCGGACCTCCAAAACGTTCGGCACTCTGATATAGTAATAATGGCTGGTAACTTCAATGCTCAAGTAGATAGACTAAGTAAAAAGGAAAGACAGCTTGGTGGATCTTAAGGTGTTCCGGCTAATCGAACAGATAATGGCGACCGTCTGCAGAAGCTGTGCTCAGATAACTGCCTATTTCTGGCAAATACCAACTTCAAACACAAGGAGAAACATCTTTTGAAATGGCAACCCCCGAATTCGTCCCAAAGTTGGACACAACTAGACCACATTATCAGGAGAGGCTCGATAAAAGACTGTTGCTCGTTCTGGAGCACATGTTTAGATTCAGATCATGCTCTAGTACGAGCGCGTATTTGTTTGCGTCTTACTCGATGTAGGAAAGACACTGTAAGGAGACCTCTTAGGGTTTTACTTAATGATAGAAAAACTAAAAATATATTTCAGGAGTAACTAGAAAAACAGTTACGCGGTTATATAAGCGATTCCCACGCTAAGGCAGCTTGCAATGATATCCAAAAAGCTGTGAAAACAGCAGTGATATCTGCTAGTAAGGTAATCCATAATGTTAAGAAGCTATGGATCTCAGCAGCATCTACCAAACTGATAGATGCTCGAAAAATCATCCTACTTGGCTCTAAACATGACGAAGAGCGAAGCCAGCTTAAGCGCATGCTGATAAGAAGCCCACCCAATAATCGCGAACAGTGGTGAGTGGCGAAAGCAAGAGAGATCAAAAACGCAGAGGCGATAGGTAACAGTAGATAACTATTCATACTTGTCAGGGAAATCGGTATTAAAAATGTCACTGTTATTAAGACTATCTCGGAGAAATAAGAGACTATTATTTATTCTCAATCCAGGAGATTGGATTGATGGAAAACACTTTAAGGATCAGTTCAACTGGCCTTCAGCCACACTTCGGTTAACCACGATCTTCAGTTAACCTGAATGGTCAATTGTTGCAAGTCCTCCGACTTTCAATGGAGTTGATAAAGCTGTGGGAAATCTAAGGCGAGGAAGAGAAGCAGGCCCTGACAGGCTTACCCCTGAGGGTTTTCAAGAATGGTGGTTCAGGTTTAGCCGTTATACTGATTAAGATCTTAGGTAGAATCTGGGAACTAGGTGTAATCACACCGACTGGTATCAATCACTGAGAAACAATGCAAGCCTGTTAGGGATGCTGTACTCCCCCTCCAAACGCAAAATGTTGCTTCACGATTGGCTTGGATTGGCACTTGAACTAGTGATAGGGAGTGAAGTAGTTAAGCACGTTGGCCGTTTCACTTATATTGAGAGTCTTATTAGTGCTGATGGCCTGGTGTCTGGCGAAATCTTAGCACAGATACAGAAAACTCAACTAGCTTTTGCCAACTTGCGTCATTTACGGCGTAGGTGAGATATCCGTCTACCAACTAAAGGACGAGTTTACTGCGCAGCAGTTCGTTTCACCCTACTTTATGGCTTTGAAACATGGCCAGTTAGAGTAGAGGATATTCACGGGTTACTGGTTTTTGACCATATGTGTCTTCGAAGCATTGCTCGTATATCCCGGGACAATCGAGTAGGCAATGCAGTTTTTAGGAAAAGAGTGCCAGGTAAGGATGGCAGATCAATAGATGAAGTATTGAAACTTCATCAGTTGGGGTGGTTCGGACATATGTTACGTATGCCTAGGAGTAGGCTGGAAGAAAGCTAGGGGTGGCCAAACCAAAACATGGCACAAATCTGTCATATCGCTGACAGTTGCACTAAGCCTTGTTGGTATGTGTAGACTACCTGGTTGGGGTCTGCGAGATGACAGTAACCGATGATTAGAGACTTTGAATGACATGGCTCAAAATCGTTTGCAATGAGAAAGGTGCATCCATTCTTTGTATTATATTAAATTCTAATGTACACTCCTCATGACCTTCATCTTTATCGTCTCAAACCTATTTTCGGTTAGAGCTTTAGAGATCAATCAGAGTTAGACATTAACGCCGTTGGATGCCGGACCAGTGGTCCGATGGTTAGGCGTTCGCGCACAATACCGAAAGACCCGGGTTCAGATAATGGGACCGAAGCTGCTATCTTGACGTGGTGGTCGGGCTTGCCTATCGTGATGACCCAACCGAGCTATACTGGCTGGAACACATGTTCCTGCAGGTCCTACCATGCCAGGCAGGTCGACTGGAGAACGATGAGACTAAAAGCAGCTACCCAAGGTCTGAGGGCGAAGTCCTACTGCTGACTGCAGAGGGGTGTGACAGCAGTAAGGTGTTTCCCTCGGACAACCAGCATCTGCAGCGATGCTGCCTTCTCACAAGGAAGGAAGGGTTAGAAAAGGTCGACCCTAAAAATGTCACACCTCACGGATTTCCGTCTCCTTGGGTAAGGGTGCCCACTAAGGGCCTTTAAGAACGGAGCTAATCCTCAAACAACGTCTCATAAAAGGGCCGTGCGTGACCGGCCTCAAGCAGTTGTCCCTTGGACCCTGCGGTCACGCACCAATACTAATCCATCTTCCTTTTCAGGTTCGTCAAGAAACAACGTTCCACGGTGTGGGCCGCCGGGAAGTGATGACCGCCCTCATACCCGTAACAACACACGAGACCAAATTGTTCAAAATCAAATCCTTCCTACATTCCCTAATACCTCTCTTATCTCCACAACTAACTCTTCTCACATTCATTTATTACAGTGCACAGCTAATGCAAACGATGCGAGTTTGCGAAACGTCGTTCCTGGTCTCCTTAAACCCCGTTCCAAACTACATGTTGGAGCATTCAATGTACGGACGTTGTGTCAAATAGGGCAACAGGCATCATTAGCTAGGACTTTAGAATCTCGTGTCATCGATGTGTGCTGTGTCTCGGAAACGCGCATACAGGATCCGAGTAGCATCACTCATTTGACCTCACCATGTCAAGATAAAGAAGCAGCTCGATTTACTCTTCGTGTATCCGGTAGCCCTGATGCTGCTTCTAGGGGCCTCGCCGGTGTAGGTATAGCATTGAGTCGTAGGGCAGAACAATCTCTCCTTGACTGGATCCCTGTAGATAGTCGCTTGTGCGCCGTCCGACTGAACGGGACAGTAAGGACTCGGAAAGATAGGGACACTCGCCGTTGCCTCTTCGTCATATCAGCCTACGCCCCCACTGACTGCAGCCCAGATGATGTAAAAGATGAGTTTTACAGAAAGCTTTCGGACCTCCTCCAAAAAGTTAAGCGCTCTGATATAGTTATAATGGCTGGTGACTTCAATGCACAAGTAGGTAGACTAAGTGAAAATGAAAGACACCTAGGTGGATGTTACGGTCTCACGGCTCAAAGAACAGACAATGGCGACCGTCTGTTGCAACTGTGCTCAGATAACCAACTATTTCTAGCAAACACTAATTTTAAGCATAAGGAAAAACACCTTTTGACCTGGCGACCCCCGAAGTTGTCTCAACGTTGGACACAACTAGATCATACCGCCATCAGCCACCGATGGAGGGGTTCGATAGAGGACTGTCGCTCGTTCTGGGGCACATGTTTAGATTCAGATCATGCCCTAGTGCGAGCACGTATTTGTTTGAGGCTTGCTGGACGTAGGAAAGACACCGTAAGGAAGCCTCTTAGGGCTTCACTTGATGATAATCAAGCTAAGAAAATATTTCAGGAGGAACTAGAAAAACAGTTAGGCGGCCATGCAAGTGATTCCCATCCTGAAGCAGGTTGGAATCATATCAAGAAGGCTGTGGAAACAACAATGGTATCTGCTAGCAAGGTAAACCACAAGGCTAGGATGAAGCTGTGGATTTCAGTCGCATCCACCGAACTGATGGATGCTCGAAAACGCATCCCACCTGGCTCTGAACATGATGAAGAGCGTAGTCAGCTTAGGCGCAGACTTATAAAAAGCCTACGTAACGACCGTGAACAGTGGTGGGTGGCGAAAGCAAAAGCGATGGAAAAGGCAGCGGCGATCGGCAACACTAGACAACTTTTCCGCCTTATTAAAGAAACCGGTATTAGGAACCCGAATGTGAGTGAGACTATCTCGGAAAAGGATGGTCTTATTATCCATTCTCAATCTAGGAGGCTGGACCGATGGGCAGAACACTTTAGGGATCAGTTCAACTGGCGTTCAGCCACACTTCGGTTGCCCACGATCTCCAGTCATCCTGAATGGCAAATCGATTTAAGTCCTCCCAGTTTACATGACGTTGAGAAAGCTATAGGAAATCTAAGGGGAGGTAGAGCGGCAGGTCCCGACAGGCTTACCCCTGAGATGTTTAAGGATGGTGGTCCAGTTTAAGCAGCTAGATTGACTGAGATCTTAGGTAGAATCTGGGAACTGGACGTAATCCCATCCGACTGGTCTCAATCACTGATTGTCCCAATCTATAAGAAAGGACAGAAGTCCTCTTGTGACAATCACAGGGGAATAAGTTTAACTAATATAGTTTCTAAATTGTTAGCCTCGATTATACTTAGACGTCTAACTAGAGCTCGTGAAGAGCAGACTCGAAAAAACCAGGCTGGTTTTCGACCTGGACGTGGTTGTATAGACCACATCTTCACACTACGACAGGTCCTGGAACACAGACACACATTTAGACGTCCGACAATAGTCGTGTTCCTGGACCTTAAGGCGGCATTCGACTCAGTGGATCGTGAGGTTCTGTGGCAGTGTCTGTCATTGAAGGGTGTACCAAAGAAGTACATTAACCCTATACAAGCACTCTACTCGAACACCACTGGTCGGGTGAGAGCATATGGCGAACTGTCATCTGAATTCTCTACATCAAGTGGTGTCCGTCAGGGCTGTCCACTCTCTCCATTCTTGTTTAACTTTGTCGTAGACGTCCTCTTAGAGTTAACATTAAGCTCGTCAGATTTTTCAGGGGTCGACCTTCTACCAGGAAAGTCGCTTACTGATCTAGAATATGCCGATGACATAGTTCTATTCGGTGAAGACGCTGACAAAATGCAGAGTCTTCTGACTACCATAAGCAACAATGCAAGCATGTTCGGGATGCGGTTTTCCCCCTCGAAATGCAAAATGTTGCTTCAAGACTGGGTTGCATTGGCACCTGAACTAGTGATAGGGAGTAAAGTAGTCGAGCGTGTTGATAACTTCACTTATCTTGGGAGTCTCATCAGTGCTGACGGCCTGGTGACTGACGAAATCTCAGCTCGGATACAGAAAGCTCGATTGGCTTTTGCCAACTTGCGTCACTTATGGCGTAGGCGTGATATCCGTTCGCTAACCAAAGGGCGGGTGTACTGCGCAGCAGTTCGTTCCGTTCTTTTATATGGCTGTGAAACATGGCCGTTAAGAGTAGAAGATGTTCGTAGGTTACTAGTATTCGATCATAGATGTTTAAGAAGTACTGCTCGTATATCGTGGGACAGCCGAGTACGCAATGTTGTCGTTAGGAAACGAGTACTAGGTAAGGATGGCAGATCAATAGATGAAGTGGTGAAACTTCATCAGTTGAGGTGGTTGGGACACGTGTTACGTATGCCTAACCACCGACTGCCTCGACGAGCTATGTTTTGTGGTGTAGGAGTAGGTTGGAAGAAAGTTAGGGGCGGCCAGACCAAAACATGGCACAAATCCATGAAGTCACTGACAAGTGGACTGAGTCATGTTGGTAAATGTAGACTACCTGGTTGGGGTCCGCGAGACGAAAGTCATCAATGGTTAGAGACCTTCAACGACATGGCTCAAAATCGTTTGCAGTGGCGCAGGTGCATCCACTCTTTGAGCTCTCTCAAATCCTAATCTTCTGGATTAGCCAGCACCTCTACCTTTGTCTTTCTAACCTTATCTCACTGAATTATATTTTTTGAATAATATCTTCGAACCCTAGTCTTCTTTATTAACATTAATACCTCTACTATCTTTATCACTATGGGATTTGGTTTGACATTTGCGTCTCTGTGCTAATAATGTGGTATGGCAACATGAACTTATGTACATACGTACGAAGTTCTACGTTGCAACTGACTGACTCAGATACTGGGAGGTGCAGGAGTCGTGGATACACACTGCTGATGAGTCCCATACGAGGACGAAACGGCCATCCAGTGCTTCCAGGTTTCCAATGGTGGTCTAACAATAATTGATTGATGATTTTAAATGTGTCAAATCTATTTCACTGGATTATACTTCTTGAATAGTATCTTTGGATCGTGATCTCTCTGATTACCGCAAATACTTTTACTACCTCTACTACCATACGATTGAATTGACAATTGCACCTCTGTGCTAATGTGGTATGGCAACCTCAACTGATGTATGTACGTACGAAGTTCTGAGTTGTAACAGACTGACTAACCATGACCTCGCTCTTAAGAGGTCAGCTTTTCGGTCGGATCCCTAAAGAATTAGTTTGATAAATGAGGCCTTATCATTTATAGGCACATGGTACAAAAATAGAATCTTAAAAACATGCGGAACAGGACACTTACACGATTGTCTGGATTGATTTCCATATATCCGTGGTTCATTGGACACCCATCACCTTTCCCAATCGGACATTCTCTTGGTACATCCCTTTCTTGACCAACTTGCTGACTTCGAGAAGAAATTAACCCCATATGTTTGGTTTATGGTCAGATCACTATACACCAGATCTTTATAAAACAAAACAATGTGGGGGGGGGGAGTATGGATTTACTTAAAAATTTTGACCTTTGCTAATTTGTTACTTGCACCATGTCATCTGAGCTATTAATGGGGACACAAAGCATAACCTGAATTGAAAACTCATGAGATTTATAACTGGGCTTGGTCCTACACATATTAAGTTTCGTACTGATGAAGCTATACGAACGAAACAAAAATCAGCTGACAAGAGATCATCTTATGCTGTTAGCCAAATGACATTCAGTAGATAGACAACTAGAAATTCCACTGTAGTAGCTAGTATTGTACCTCTAAATATTTAATATTTTGTCTGAGGTAGCAATTTAGCTAAGTAATCTGGGTTTTTCTAAACGAAGGACTCCCAATTCCAACTTATTTATTTTGGTCAGGCTTAAAATAGTAGACCACAAGATAATCCAGCTATTAAATTCCAAGTAAACACTTAAGACCAACATTGCCTTGTTGGCGTCAGTTTGTGTAAGTTTTAGTACATCAGGAAATGCTTTCCGAGGGAGATTTTTTCCAGTTTTCATAATTGCACTACATAGTCGTAGCCCTAATTATTGGTCACTTTTTTATAATAACTTTCATGATTCTTATTTATTGAAATCATCACAATAGGACCCACATGAATCCATTCATTTGCATAACAACACAAATACTTCCGAGTCTCACACCTTCGCCATTACTTCAATGCCAACTCGTTTTAAACACTTTTATTCAGTGAAATCCGTTAGTTCGAAAACATTTAAAAACACTTCAACAGTTCTAAGTTCATTTGAATAAGGGATGAATTACTAAGCTTAAACCGAGGTAACGCTTACCTCAAACTCGCAGTGAATTCAGAATGTTCCAATACTTTCTACGTAAAGACTTTGTTTCAATCATGATTTTTGTTAGCTTTTGCTTCTTTTTGGTGACTAAAAATAGTCTACACACTGGATCAAACTATTTCGTGTCAATTAAGTGGTGATTTATGGATTAATGTACTTTGAGGTGGTGTTTCTTAATCAAGTTGTATGAAGAGGCAAAAGTATATGAACGAAGGATATGCAGAGATGACAGAAGTTAAAAGGAGTGAAGACAAGTAAATAGTATTTTATGGCAAGTTTCGTTCTCTGTTTGCACTGCCTACACACTCCTAGTTCTCAGTTAATGAGGAACCAGGTTAAAAGACTTCAAATATATTTGTTATATATGTTTAAACATCTTATTGGTTTCCTCCTCATTCAGTAATGTTTAATATTACAAGTGCCTAGATATTATTCATAAGAAAGAATATAATGCCTACTTTCGTGAGATATTCTCACTGTCGAAATCAACTGTATTGAATTAACGGACCAAATTTATGCATTTTGGTTTACTCGATCAGCTTCATTTGTGTGAGCACGTGTTATGGGATCAGCGATAAAGTAGAATTAGGTATGCATTGATTATGTCTAATACTAGGGAAAGAATGCATAGGTTGCAAGCAGGGTAGGAAAGAAGCTTAGCAATGAACATATTCAATGTGCAACATACAATATCTTTTTCACGACTTAGTATAAACCATCTGATTTCTTTCTTCACGCTTCCTGTTGTTTTTGGTGGCGTTGCAAGTATTTGGTAATATCCGATATATGGTGATCATGCCACTCGACCCCACGAATTCTAGTCAGCTGGGAGTTCTTCATGAATTTGTACATCCCGTTATTTGAGTGAGTGGGTTCGTCTCAGAGTAGTAGGGTTTCTGGATAACAGCAGATATCAGATTGTCAGGCTGGGAAAGCATCAGTGGAAAATAATGAAGAGAAAATTCTTATGTTAATGAGGAGAACAAGATTTTAGGTCCAAGTGGAAAAAATGAGCTAATTGATTGGTAGTAAAGAGTGTGTGAGCGGACCGAAGTATAGGGATAAAAGCGGATACAGAGGTGATAATAAACGAGAGGGAATAAGTTATTGATAGGAATTATTGACAATGATAAATATTACGCAAGTGTAGTGCATAAGACGCAGCTGGTCCAAATGGTAGACAATAATCCCTGTGTGGAAATGTGGTTTTCAAGTCTCCTTTTGAAGCCATTTATAGAGGGGACTGTAGCATTTTTGGATGTAAGAGAATGTGAGAGTTTGCTGATTACTCTTTGAACATAAATCAAGAGCAAGCAACGTGATTGGAGTAGGTGTTCGTTCAGCAGCACAGTGGACCGAAGAGGTTCTAATTAAGCTGAAGAATCCCTCAAAATTCAGAATACGATAATGTAGAATTCAACACATAAATAAAGTAAGAAAGTAAATGCTCACATTAGATATTAGTTTTTAAATCCGACTGATGTATTCAGATAGCTCGTAGTTAACTAAAAAAGCTTGTACAAGTAATCCAAGAATAGACTACTCCAACTGAGAAAATATGGGCACATACCTGGGTGCCCACTCTGTGATGTGCAATTTTTCGACGGTACACAGAAGGGTGTAGTGGTTAAGCTTTGGCGAGATGCCCATGTTCGGATGATTCAACATAAGTAACATAATATATGCCATTATCAGATCACCTCTGATTCTCCCACAAATCAACGGGAACAGTATTACAAAATTCATGTTGGGTGTTGCTTATATTTTAATGAGATTTAGGAGCAATTGCATCAAGTTGTTTTCATATCAATTGAAAATTCATGCTCACTTTGGCTGAATCACCTGTGCAGTTTGAGCTGATGTTCCAGTTCTCTGTGGTTGTCGTACTAAGATCACGCTATGGAGTGGACTTCTGTGGAGGAAGTAAGTTGTTTGTTTCACGTGGAGTAGAGTGTTTGTGTAAAGTAGTTATGAAGCTCAAATGAATCCTCTTTGCCTCTTATGGACATCCAAACCTTCGCGTCGTCTACATAGATTGGTGCGGCCGAGTTGATTTTATCTAACGAATGCTAAATCAATACCAGGAAGAGGAGTGAACCTTAGGTGATGCTCTGTGAAACTATGGTTGCTGAGACTCGCTAGCTGGTATGCGCTCTATTTACCCTGGTACGATACGTCAAGTTCTGTAGGTGGTTTCCGAGCGAGGATAGAAAAGGATCAGCGAAGCTGGATATTCTTTAGGCCATCACCTGGCACCAGATTTCATTTGTACACTGAGAGAGTAGGTATCTGTCCAGACGTGTCTCTCGTCCCTCTAAACTTTGGCTATACATCTATTTCTCGATGTCAAATCAGGACTAATATCAAAATCCTTCACACAGACCTTCCACTTATGTCTAGCCACCTTTTGCCTGTATCAAGCGTTCTGTGCCTCGCTTAATCCATGTTTGTGATTTGCCGGTTTCGAGACCACCCTGTACGAATGTAACGCACATGGTGAGATTTGGGGATGGAGAATTGATTTCTAAATTTAAAACTCTTTGACTAAACCGTTGGGCATGGTATTTGTAAGATCGCTTATATCAACTCATCTTTCAAGGCTTTAATATTCGAGGAAAGCTGAAAAATCACTCCAATCAAGTTTTTTGCGTCATTCGTGTAGCACCGGTATGATTATGTAGCATCGGTTATCTGGTACATTGTGGTGTTACTACTTTGTAAAGACTGTTGATGTATATCACAACTCCACCTCGTGTTTTGTTACATTATCGTATCTGAATAGTGTCATGCCTCATAAGCCAACTTCGTATTCTGAAGTTTCGAGAGGCGAAAAAGCTTTAGCTAGCATTATAATCTTCAGATCCATCTGAATCCACAGGTTTTGGATCTCTTCTAATTTAGCCCTCAGTCTTCCTGTGTTACTACAGAGGTAATCTGTGGTTTGCCCCACCACCCAGTGCATCTCTGTTGCGGTATCAGTTATCGGATTTTTAAACAAGTTGATTAAACTGAAGTGGTCGGTTTTGTGGGAACTGGTCAGTGCATGTTTCTGACCTGTATTATGTATTTCACTGTCGCGGCCGTGGTCCACACACTATTTATCGTGGATTGTTTATCGAGGTCAACCGACATGAATGTATGCCTTATTCGAAACATTAGCTATTGTCTTACCGGTCTGAGTTGTCTCTCACCCTGTCTAGTGTGACTAGAGATCACTTTCGTGGTGTAACGAGCATGAAGCGTCCTAATCAGTTCCTCCCGGTTTCTCAAGTTCACAGCCATCAGATTCGGAGATTTAGTGGCCTCGAGATAGGACGGTTTTTGTTCTCAGTATTGTTTGAATGTCCTGATCTTTTAGTGAAAACTGGATTGTGTCTTAATATTTGTTAGTGATCAACGAAGCCACATCAGAACTGTGGCTACATGACAAGTCGCACCAGGAGACAAGGAACACTAAATTAAATTTTCGTGGATAAAGTGACAAATACGCTGATGCTTGATGTCGAAAGAATGAGTTTATGTTCAATTTGCTGATGCTAAAATTTATTGTACACAAAACCAGCATTTGTTATCCTTAGAATGAAAAATCTCTTTAAATTAACGAGTTTATATTTCTAATCTTGAGCAGCGATCCTATTGGGAAACTTATACTTCACAACATCCCTTTACAATCTGTCAAACCACGTTCATAATTTGTAGTTTCGCTTAACTATGTGATTGAATACCTGAATATCAGTTGTTTTAAATATTAAGTTGATTATTAAGAATCTCATTTAATCCTCAACTTTAATAAATATATATTTCTGAAAAGGTATAAAATTGTTTATCAGTTCGCTGTAGGCTCGACAATTCAATCTGGGCTTAGTTTATTGTAAAGAAATTATTTAATATTTCTGAAACCATGAACCAATCAATGTTAGAACACCATTAGAAACCTGGAAGTACTGGACGGCCGTTTCGTCCTGGCATGAGACTCCTCAGCAGTGCGCATCCACGACTCCTGCACCCCACAGTATTCGAACCCAGGACCTTCGGTATTGTGCGCGAACGCCCTAACCGATAGACCTCTGAGCCAGTATCTGACGGTGTTAATGTCTAACTTGATCAAATTCACGGAGTTGCGCAACCTCATACACAGTCTTCGGTAGTTACTGTCTCTACCCGAACAGGTTGAACTTCACTGGTCACGTCTTCCCACCAGAACTCGGAGAAGATTCCTCACGAAGCTAGTCACTGGTGAGCACAGGTAATTTGCATTACGGGGTTGTGAAGATTGTTAAGTTACACATTTTTGAAACCATGAACCATACCAGGACGAAACGGCCGTCCAGTGCTTCCAGGTTTCTAATGGTGGTCTAACATTGATCGGTTCATGGTTTCAAAAATGTGTAACTTAACAATCTTTACAACCCCGTAATACAAATTATTTTATACACCAAGAACCAGTGTTTTTATCAGAATAATCCTCATACTGGATTCCACTGCCAGCTTGAATTCAAAATGTGTATAGTTATATGAATCTTGTTTCATTTAGTTAGATATAGAGTACTTTTTCAATGAATAAACAGTAAATATTTAGAAATAGTCTATATGTGTGTATTCAGTGCAAAACTCGTGTAAGAATCAGAAAGTATACATCTCAAATCATATAGCCCTTTGGACCAAAATACAATCATTTATATGCTAAGTTCTATGAACGTCATTAATTATACAATAGGAAAATACGTAGAGTTACTTCAAAAAACACACTGAATATAGTTCACTTGAATTGAAACAAGAAATGTAATTGTTGCTCTGGTCAAAATTCGTAATGAATTGATAGTAAAAAAGTATCACCCGAATTGATTCCATCATAACAAGGCAGGTTCGACCAGAATATAAGGAGCCTGTATATCTATGCTTGTGAATCGGACTATCGCATAACATACATTTTTATATTGAAAATGATCTGTCAATCTCTAACAATGTTCCAATCGATTTATCATCAGGACAGATTACTGTAACCTAAACTGTTCACACTAAATTTTGTTTCAGTACAGGTGAGTTTAAGTTCAATAAACCAATAGTCGTCTTTATCGTAAGTCGATTCAATGCACTTTGTGTATTTATTGTTATTTCATTTATTTTTTTCTCAGTTGTGATTTTTCTGATTTTTTCTGATTTTTCGATTCCTGATATATTTTAAATCCAAATGGAGATAAATATATATTGGGTTTTCCAGTTAGATATTTACTAATCAAGGAGCCATTGTGTTGTTCTAATACGACTAGCTACATTTTGGACTCGATAAGGGCAACTGGTGTAAAGCACTTCAAAAGTTAGCCGGTAACACAGGAAAAAGAAGCTTAGGAAAGAATTGATATTAGGTACACCTCAGTAAGATATTCAAGTATGCAGAAAATTAACGGACTTGAGTTAGTATCAGCCAATCAGAAAAGTACAAAGTTCATGCCGTAAAGTGAATTAGTCTAAAACTCTCAAGGTTACCTTCCGTAGTAAGACTTTGACATCATGAACAAAAGCTGATTAATTACATGATCGTTTCCTGAATAATTTACATCGTTTAACGGAACTAGTAAACTTTGATCTAATAAGTATTTACATTGTTACCTAGAAATACTTTACTTATTATTTTTATAATTTTTAATTAAACATACGACCTAATCAATTTGATTTGAACGTTTATAAACACTGATAAATTTATTTTATAAACCATCCTTAATTAGTTTTCTTTAGTCTTAAAAGACCCATTTATTTTAAACTTGATTATTTAATTTAATGAGTAATTTGTATTTATACCTGTAGAATCTGTTGGGGAGCCCCGAAATATCTCTCAGAAAAGTCTATAGAAGACAAGAAACTCCAGGAAACGTTTCATACAATCGACATTGAACAGAAACATCTGGAAAATGCAGGATCACCGGTCATGATTCTTATTGGATATTTACCCATACCGCTAACATGTTTAGCATCATTCTCAAACCTTCAAGAAACCCAAGGTCATGAGTAACTCCAAAAATACTCTGATTTTCTGCACATTAACTAAGCTTGGAGTGAATCATTCTTTTCGTACTGATTGTTATTACTCGAGGTGAACACTGATTGAATGACTGAGTGACAATCCAGTTTCATCTAATCTATAAAATCACCACAAGAACTAGTATATTTTTTCTGCAGATCATTGCTGGGGTACCTAAGAAAATTGTATTCATCTACACAACTATCTACATCACGTTCTAAATTTAGCCAGAAATCCATTGAGAATGAGACAGTAGTGAAAAGCTATTTTATTCTTGTATGGATTTAGTGAGCTATGAAATCCTATAGTTAAAGGTGATATAGTTAGTTCTAGCCAACATCAGTGCTCAGTACAAACTATCTTAAAAAGAACAATCTCAACCGACGACATACCTTAATCGCTTGTGCTCTGTTCTCTGCATTTAGCTTTCACGTGACTATTCTGATCTGATCCTCCCAGATGTGGGTTATACAGTGAATTTCTAAGGTCGAATGAGGTCCTAGATTATGTCCAACTCACCATAGCACCATCAGAAATATTCCCTTTTTGTTGTAAAACGGAATATAATTATTTTATATCAAAACCTAGTGACTATTACAGTGACAGTCTTTCTTTTTGATTGTAAAATTCGTTTTTATATATTTTAAAAGTATTTCTTGTAACCGGTTTACTGACAAGAAAATATTGTGGTGTGTACTAATATGTCCAGCCCACAGCTTTTCCTAGATTTTGAACAAACTGATTAACCTATTTTTCTCAAATTATTATTCAAACTTCATTCGACCTTGTTGATTATTCGCTTGTAACCTTGGTTGTTTTTATTTGTGTTAGTGCATTACTTATTTCTCTTAATGCATATCTGGCTTATTCTTGTCTGCCTACAAATACTTAGTCATGCCTCAGTACATTGAGTTGATCCATTCGCCTCCTCCGCTTCTATTTTACAACTCTCTTAATTGTCTGTCTGCTTACATTAATGCATGAAATAAATTCATCCAACACAAACCGTACTGGACTTTTAGTTACCACTGTCGTATAAACGGGATTTGCCTAAGAATAATATATAAAAATCGAAGGGAAGATTTACTACATAGCATTCTAACCATTTTCATAAATTGGACTCAGATCCCTAGTCGCTAAAATATCAAACATGTTATTTTTAACAGAATCCATATCGCTTCAGAGATTGATGAAACAGTTGTTCAATGGTCTTCTTTTTTATAATAATTTCAACCTTGTGTATACTTGATGCTTTAAAAAAAATTCATTGTAACTACAATATTTATTACTTGATCAGCTGATCAAGTCATGATGCATTGCAAATTTTTGTTAAATTTATTCATTCTCCCTTGTAATTTTTATGTAGTTCATAAAGCAAGAAAAAATTGTACAGACTATGAAATGAAACAGAAATCGATAACAATTTCGAAAAAGATGGATAAATAATCTACAGGACGGCTTTATTAGCTTCTAAAAGTACATAAGAAATATATTTCCCTCTAATTTACGATAAATACAAATAACTCAACAAACCAATTATTTGATGAAGATTTCTGAGTCAGTCAGAAATACAATCAGTAAACATGGAATCCTTGGACGCTTTACATTCTTCGGTTCGATAGCTAACACAAATGTCTCCGGGAATAGAATAATTTGTTTAGGTCTCATCTCGTTCTTCTAAAATACTCCTCTCACAGAGAAAATCTATCACTATGATGACCATGCAAGAAGTAACGCTATCGTTTTTGATATGTCTCAAACCACTATCTCAGATAGCACCCTTAAAGTTTAATTCAGATCTACTGATGATTTTTTCGGTAAATTGATGGCGTAGTTACAGGAATTTTGCTTGGCAAATTTAGAGAATACTGTTGTTCGATCGATAACTGGTAGTTTTTATTTCTGAGAGCGATATACAGTTGGTACTTTTTATTATCTTTAGTGGCACTAATGATCATAATAAAATATTGTGGGTGTTCAGTGTGTCAGTTACACTCACCTGAGAGACAAACGCAGAATTTCATTTCCTAAATGTTTTGCTCCGGAGAATACTAAACGCCTCGGTTTATACAAACGCAACATTAAAGAGGCGTTAAATAGACTTCAAAAGTTGAGTCCGGTTCAGATTTTCAGCCTCTGAATAAATTTATATGACGGAAGCACCAATCGGAATAATTGTCAGCTCTAATATCTTTACGTTAGCGAATGAGTTCCTAATAGGTTCACGATTTTCTAGCTTCACAAAATCCTGCCCTTTGAGTCCAGAAATCAGAAAAAAGTCTCCACTATACGAATAATATATTTCAAATGTACTCATTTTATAAACAGACATATTCGACTAGATCACTCCATAAACTTAAGAATATTAATTTTATATGAATGAGTTAAAGGTGTCTGTGAGTAGGAGAGACTGTAAATAATAAAACAGGCGACACAATAAGATCGTATGATAATAGTTCGTAGGTTAACGGAAAGCTTATGACAAAAGGAATATATAATCTTGATAATCAAATTAATTAAACTTTATGTAATAAGAATATGAACTGATTCCCTAACCTACTGTAACTTTAATTTTCGTTCAGATATAACAGGTTCCACTGAGTATATAGAGAAATTCGATACATTCCCTGTCTTCAAGAACTAGCAAAATCTATCCAGAAGACATAATCAGAGTAAAATTAAATAAAACCAGACAGATATTTATGGAAAATGAATTTCCTCTCATGTTCATTGAGCGAAACCTGAAGGAAAGTGTAATTTGAAAGAACTACTACCGTACTAAACAGAATTTTGTACATGAAAATCGATTTTAAAGGAGACAGTCTCAGAGATTCTACGAAGTCGATCATCAGAATTTCTGAAGACTCTTTATTTAGTTGCAATACAAACCGTATATTTTCGTCAGATGTCCTATGCGAGAATGTGTCAAGGATAAGCAATCGATTTGAGCAGCCTCGATGTGTATCTAACAGTTTATTTGCTCTTGTAAAGCTTGGTATGTTGGCTGAAAAACTTGTGCTCTTCCTAGACGCATATTCAGGTACTATCCAACAAGATTATCAAAACGTGAACCCAAACTAACCAACAGCTTGTTTGTGGCACATCTAATTCATTCTGGCTATCTACCTACATTAGAACTTTCATTCAAAGTTATTCACAATGTTAGATGAATTTGTTCTAGTGGAAGCTAGATAAGATAGATACTGTTTGCTTTGGGAATTTATTAATTAATAATTGATCTTTATGTTTGGGAAAAGTATATTTAATTAACTTGTCTACCATAGTCTTATCATCCCTTCCTGTTTTGTTAGTTATTTTCTTGATGTGTTTGCTTTCCCTTCTTTATTTGCCTCGATTTTTTGAGTGGATAATTATATTTCAAAAAATCAATTCTATATCGTGTTTTGACACGTATTCGTTCATACTTTTATCTTCCTTATAATCGCTAAGTAGATACTCTTACATACTTCATTTCCATACCTTATTTCATTTTTATTAATCTTTTACTCTTACGTAACTTTCACTTCTGCTTGATCTTGTAGTTCAATGTTTTATCATAGACCACTGTATATAACAATAACTATAAGTACGATTGTACAACTCTAGTAAATGATTTCCATGTAACGAAACTTTTCTTCGCTGAACGTATTCATGAATTCGTATGTTAAGTAGTGTAGAGTTCTTTTATCTAAATGGTCTAATTATGAAAGATTCCTTGTTATTGTGAACAAAATGACTATTATTTAACAACTTGAAAGAAGTAAATTTAATTATGTTGTCTCGAAAAGCAACGGCAGTTTCTCCATTAAACGATCCAATCCAAAATGTTTCACCACTACTAGAAATATGCATTTTAGCTGCAAATCATTATTATAAGTATTTTAGGTGAACCAACTTTAAATCGAACGTTTTGTATAACGGCTAAAGAAAAAAAAACTAAATGACCATTGGAACCACGGTACACGGATTAAGGTTTAAACCTGCCTAATCAATAGTTGAAAATTCTGTTAATTAATCATAACGTTTTATATATTTACTAAGCTGAAGTAGTTTCCCACAGTACGTGATTTCAGAAGTGGTGTCAGCAGAAAATTCGTTAAATTCGACCTCCTTCTCAGTAGACACCTATCACAAACGCATCACTAAACCTGGTGGAAACTATGTGTACTAATGTAGGCCATAACTGTTCATTTGATCTACTGCAAATGGACAGTTCGTCCACATTATTGTGTTAGTGCAAACAATAAAAAATTAATTTCATCTTATAGCACAGAGGAGACAATTAGTGATGGAAGATGAAAACTCCGAGATTATGAGACTTACTTGCATGAGGTGCAGCATTTATGCTTGCCACCCATCATGTCTGAACAGTTGTGTAGGCAAATGATATACTTTTAGTGAATTACTTTCTGTAATTTTTCAATACCTATATACTATTATTGTGATGAGATCATAAATAGAAATTATTTCTGTGATAGATTTCTGAAAATCTATGTAGCGAGCTTCAGGATAATTGAGCTTGGTACTTCACACGAATTCCCTACTCAAAGAATTTACCCCAAATAGTCAACGTAAAGGGGATGAATAGATATTTCCCTCCCCCAAATATCTAATGTTATGGGGAAAATAATTTTTTTTTTCCCTTTGTCGTTCGCCTAGGCAGCGTCAATATAAATTCTTATATTCAAACTCATAATAAAATGACTTAAGTATTTAAGGCAGATAATTTAAATAAAAACGTTCTCCGTAAAATAAATCGAATTATTTGTCATATTTTAACAGGACATGATTCAAGATAAGTTCTTTCCTACTGTCTTCATTGAATTAATAATAATAATAATAAACTTGATAATGTTGAGTGAATCTCAAAATGTTAATCGGAAAATTTTCTATGCGACCAGAGGCAACAGGAAACGTTTCATCTAATAAAGAGTGAATAGAACCTAAGCAGAAACATCTGGAAAATGCAGGATCACATGTCACGATTCTTACCGCTAACACGTTTAGTTTAGTTCTCGAATCTTCAAGAAACCCAAGGTCATAAGTAACTCCAAAAATTCTCTCATTTTCTACACATAAACGAAGCTTGGAGTGAATCATTCTTTTCGTACTTAGCTCCTTTTTATCTTGTGTTGAAGATGCAGTGTAGATTTATTCTGGGGTATTTAGAAGTGAATAGGCAATCAGATCTTGTGTTCATTAACACATTTCTGGGAAACGACTAAACTGATTATTTTATGACCGGATACAATCAATATTCAAGGGTACATACTTCAATCAAATTAAGAATAATCTAAGCAATAAAATGAATTTTCGAATAGCTAAATAATTACAGATTTATAATTATTATCAATAATAGTAAATAGTATTGGAGATAATAATTACATACATTGTGAAATAAGTAGAATGAAACATGAAAAAAAAAATAAAAGGAATTCTGAATTTTCCAGGCAAAAAAGTTAACTTATAATCAAAAAGAGGGCTGAAATAATAAGAAGAAAAAATTAATTTAACAGTCATATGATTTATGAAGTGTATGGATTAATCTAAGAAGAATTGAATAATCTTCCATTTTTGTCTTCTCAACACACAAAACCCAAAAAAGGAAAGAACATTCAAGTATTGATTTGTTAAATACAATAATAACAATAATAATAATATTTCTAGCGCTATAAGTATTATTATTTAACTAATTAATTGCTGAATTATATATATATATATATATATATATATATATATATATATATATATATTCAAATGATTTTAGCATAGATTTCCCTAAACTAATCACTTGAACAACATATGATATTAATCATTTTAACACATGCAAAATTCACTGAATTGATTTTCATATCTTTATACTAAATAGCAAGTTTAAATATCTTTCACGGAACTTACATTATTATTATTATTGTTCTGTTTTAAAAGCATTCACCTTTTTATTTATAAACAACTACAGCTTTCATGCCAGGTTCAGGCGGTGGAGCAGCTTGTTTCGCATGAGTTTCACAATACAATTGTTCTTTAATATAGAAATAACCAATATTACGTAAACCTATGCCACATTTGCAACATTTCAGGCATTCAGGATGCATTGGAACACGACCTTGGATTTTCACAAAAACACCACGGATAAAACCTCCACATGATCCACAATACATTGATGGTGGTGTAGATGGTGGTGCCTGAGGTGTTGCACCATCAAGTTGATTACCTGTAGCACTAGATAATGTTTGTTCAAATGTTTGATTTCGATTTTTTTGATTATATAAACCCATAGGTGAATTATATGATGAATGACTGATTTTTCTGTAACGTCCTTCACCGACTTTTGTGATCAGATTTTCTCCTGGTGCTGGTGGGGATTGTCCATATGGAAGTGGTGAAATGTTATGTTTAGTTCCAATTGATGTTGGTTCTTTATTATTATTATTTGATAGAGTCTCCAAATAACCATGAGTCCTGTATTCTTGTTGATGATTATGATTAATGCTGTTTGGTGACATTTGAACAGATGAAACAATTTTAGGCTGCCATGAAGTTTGTCGATTAATTGGTTTTGGTGATCGATTCGTAGAATGTATTGGTGAAGGCGAGAAATAATTTTGATGTGTATACGAATTTATGACTTCATCACGTTGAACAAACATTTCTAAATCATTATTGGATCGAATAATCTCCATTTTGGCATCATCATGTCGCATTGATTTAGTTTCGGATTGATTAATGCGTATTACACGATCACCAGCTCGTAGTCCACTGTATTCAGCTATACTTCCAGGATTCACATGTTGTATAGTGATAGAATGACCAAAATCAATACCTCCTTCTAGTCGAAAACCCCATGGAACTGATGTATCTTGACGAATTAAACGAATCGAGCAAAGTTGAGCAGCCATTTATAAAAATTTAAATAATATAATCTTTCTAAAAAACATAAATGTTTATGATAGACTTTATGATTCAGTCTCTTTTTAAAGTGACTATTTTTTCCCGACAATGAAGGTGAAAGCACAAAATATGTCCTAAACAATCACAAATTATCCCATAAATGTATTGTGTATTGTAATTTGGATTGGTTCTTTCTATTAAATATAATTGGCTTAAACAGATGTAAGTGTAGTGGGAATGATAGAATATTTGATACGCATTTGTACATTTGTACAGTTAACATACTATATAGGATTGATATTGCCTAACAGTTCATACTTCCTGCACTTTATTGATTTTCTGTCCCTCTCTGTCTCTCTATCTCTTTCATTCAAATTGTCAGTTTATGCTGATAATAAGATATAAATTCACACCGGATAAAATGATCGTTTTTAATTGGGTAAAAATGAGTGATAATAATAATTATTATTATTGTTATTGAGGTGCATTTAGTAGGGACTTAAAACTAGCAGTTAAAAAATAAGATACCATAGAGTAGATGGATTGTGGCTAACAGTGGAACGCAGGACATGTATTTAGTTCTATTTATGACATATTATGTTTTAAAATTAACAGTATCATGAAGAGATTGTTGAGTTTCATTGGAATCATGAACTGGTCAATACTGGATCAGCTTAGGGAACCTGGAAGCACTGGACGTCTCACCGAAGACAATGCGTGCTGGTTGGGCGTTCGTGCTCAGGGCTGAAGATTTTCGTTTGAATTCTTGTCCGCGAATTCCTGGATGCTTAATGCCGAAGAGATGGCGGTCCAATGCTTCCAGGTTTCCAATGGTAGTCCAATAATAATCAAAAAACTTTAGTCAAACGTATTTACATTTAACTGATATTATCACAAAGATACGGTTTAAGTTGTGAAATTTAAACAAAATAAAAGATCACTATTAGATTTGCAAGCTAATAAACGTTAATGATAATTGATGAGACAATCATAGAACATATGAATGTCCTCTCTCTCTCTCTCTTTATATATATATATATATATATATATATATATATATATATATATATATAGAATACTTGTAATGATAGAATTAGAAGTATAGAACACTGATTATCGAGAAAATTTTCGAAAATCATTCTACATTTAAATCATTTTAACTGATTAATCTTGTTTAAATAAATTTATTCATCGTACTAAAGTTCATAAATTGAATAATGGACTTTTTAAATCATAGCTTGAAAGTTTGGAAAAGTTACTTATTTGTTTACTAACCTGATTCAACAAAAATGTTAGTCATTAAAGATGCTGGAGACGTACTGTAAGTGAATGTTACCGAATCCACGAATTATAATTTTACCGTGGACAGAAGATTGATTTATAGCTTGTTTTCAATACTTATTAACTTTATTTTTAGTGACGACTATACTATGGTTTGGTTTGATTATCTGATCGTATGAGCTGTCAATTAAACAAGCTGTAGCGCAGGAAGGACCAGGGATTTCTGTTTACCATAAATTGATTGGTTCAGTTAGATAAACTTATTCGCTGAGATTTATTTGGCGGAAAGTTAGAAAAATCATCTCGTTGAGGTTAAGTAGATGGTGCGTAATCTAGTAGTTCCTTTAGTCCATTTGGTAAGTGGCTTAAAGAATGATAAGGCCTTGATTTCTTTCTTAAGGTCATCATGTATTTATAGAGAACTTGGAATAAATTCCACTTTAGGACACATATCCATTAATTGATTATATATATATATATATATATATATATATATATATATATATATATATATATATATATATATATATATATATATATATATATAGAGTAATTCACCCTCTATATTATCTATTCTATTGCGTCTTGATATGCAGCTCGTAAATTTATTTTAAATTAAGTCAACCAGCAGCATGTGTGGCATAAGTACGATTGTTGCATTATCGGTTGCAGAAGGAATTACTGAGCATGAAGTTTAAGTATTAACAGAGTTTCTATTATCTGATTTATTAGGACTTTTCTAAGTTCATTTTTTCAATATGCTACCCATTTCGACATTAGCATTAATCGTATTACTATATATTTGTTATATTTAAGGCATAAATAATAACTATATTTTTTTTCAAAGGCTGAGATATCATGGAAAAAGTGTAGAAGGCAGCTAATCATTTCATTTTAATATGAAGAAGTGAAGACTCTTAAACAGAGTTGATTAGCTTTATCAAACTACTATTACCATTGTTACATTTGCTCAATTTTCTTATTGACTGAACCACTGGACGTCACAAATTATTGATTTTTATGTATATGAGAAGTGACTTCGAGTCTAATTTGAACACAGTTATTGAATGTAAGAGCAAACAAATTACAAATACACGTTTCCATATTTGTTTATTGTGTACTTATGAAAAAGGTATGTAAATCTAAAAAATTTAGAATAAAAGCTGGTAACCATTTCCCAATCAATATTCACATTTTGGGTAATTACTTTTTGTGTATGAAAAATTTTTTATGAACTTCTTGAGATCAATCACCCATATAGTACATTTTCTTTCCTAACAAAATGGAAGTTCAATAATTTCTACTACTTTTCTTACGTACTTTTAAGTTTGCTTAGTAAAAATAAGACGAATGTACTAAAATTTTAACTAATAACGTATTTTATTGGAACTCTTAAAATAGAAGTGATATCAATACACATTCCTCATTATGTATTATAGTGAATTAATTATGATTTACAGTTTTGTACATAAACTGGCACAAATATTTGTGAATACGAGTACGAAAGAAATGATAAGGAAGTATAATTTACTGATTGTGGAAAAATTTATTTCTGCTTACAAAAGCGTTAAAATTGGATCTTACTTTTGAAGGATGAATGAATTTTGGGAAATAATTAAATTATTTTTAGAATTGTCGCTTCTACTCTGAGATAACCGAAATATTTTTTTAATACAAATAAATCCTACTATTCATTACTTACTTACTTACTTACTTTCGCCTGTTACCCTCAATGGAGCATAGGCCGCCCACGAGTTTACTCCAACCAACTCTGTCCTGGGCTTCCCTTTCCAATTCTGTTCAATTTTTGTTCATTCTTCTCATGTCTTTCCCTATTTCTCGGCGTAATGTGTTCCTTGACCTTCCTCTTTTCCTTTTACCTTGAGGGTTCCATGTGAGGGCTTGTCTTGTGACGCAGTTAGGTGCTTTTCGTAGTGTGTGTCCTATCCACTTCCACCGCTTCTTCCTGATTTCCTCCTCCACTGGAATCTGGTTTGTTCTCTCTCACAGTACGTTGTTGCTGATGGTGTCTGGCCAACGAATCCGAAGTATTTTGCGTAGACAACTGTTCATAAATACTTGTATCTTCTGGTCTTCAACTTTCCGCTCCAAACAGTAGAACTGTCTTGACGTTTGTATTGAAATTCCTGATTTCGGTTTTGTTTGAAAGTTGTCTGGAGTTCCAGATATTTTTCAGCTGTAGAAATGCAGCCCTCGCTTTGCCAATCCGCGCCCTCACATCTGCATCCGATCTACCTTTCTCGTCGATGATGCTGCCAAGATATGTGAAGGTGTTAACGTCCTCCAAGGTATCTCCATCAAGCGTGATTCGGTTGGTGCATGTTGTGTTGCATCGGAGAATTTTGCTTTTTCCTTTATGTATGTTGAGACCTACTGCTGCAGAGGCTGCTGCTACACTGGTCGTCTTCTCTTGCATTTGTTGTTGCGTGTGCGATCGAAGAGCCAGACCATCTGCGTAGTTCAAATCATCCAGCCGTATCCTAGCTGTCTATTGGATACCAAGCTTTCATCCAGATGTCAACGTCTTTATAATCCAGTCGCTCACTAGAAGAAAGAGAAAGGGTGAGAGTAAGCAACCTTGCCTGACACCGGTCTTCAACTTGAATGAGTCTGTTAGCTGTCCTCCGTGCACGATTTTGCAATTTAATCCATCATAAGAATTCCAATAGTTACACACTTAGAGAATATATCAGATCTTAACAGATGAATATAAAATTTGAAAAGACTTAATTAAGAAGGAAGAATGTATAACTATACACAGTCAAGCTGCAACGTAAGGACCAATCAGCCGATTGATCTGCTTAAATTATCGTTCACCGTGATGAAATTCGATTAATTATTCAGTATCCAATGTCTTTTTGATGATGATGTAAATTAAATGATTTAGGAAATTTTTCAAAAAAAGTTTCAGTGAATGTTATTAAAGTTAGTGAATAATCTTATCAAAACTACCAAAAAAAAATTAAAATTAACCTTCATTATCATTTAAATTGCTCGTAGATAAACATGAATTCTATATTATTGAGCAAATTCATAAATATAGTGATTAGGATTATAGCTTACGCCTAATATCAAAGAATCTATTGATAACTAATTAGTTATCGAAGAAGGAAGTAACAAGTCTTCGTAAATTACATGCAATTATTTACATTCAAACAATGTTACGGAAAGAAACTATTCTGTTGACTAACCATTTTATGTTATACCAAAGATATTAAACCGAAAACTTATGGTATTCATTGACATCGGTGACTCTGCAGTATTAGTTTATATCAATGGACATTTGGCAAACTTTTATACACCATTGGCCTATACCTAAAAAGCTATTTTTATTGGTTCTATTAAATTATTGCCATTATTATTTAGAAAAATTTTGGACAAATATATATGAATTGGTATGCTCAGCCGGAGGTGACACGTGACAGATATTTGTCATTTGTACTATTGAGTAGAGTGTTGTAGATGATACGATTAAATTATCAGTAGGGAATATGCTTATTCAAGCTACCTTTAGTTGTTTCATAATAGTTTGTTGAGGGCTAGCATTTTTACGCAAACAATTACTTATTGTAATATACTCCTCTATGAGCTTTTCTCACCAATATAACCTACGGACTCTGTAGTAATGCTTTTTCAGTAACTCATATCTAAAGAGAAAGCTGAGAAGGTTAGAATACTTACTACTCTAGGTTTCTGTTTGTATTCTATTTCTGTCTGTATCGAAAAAGAATTTATTTCTAGATATTAGATGATCTGAGAGAACCTTTAAAAGCCCTGAGTAGGAGCTTTATCATATCTGAAACTTGTCACCACTGTAATAACTACAAACTAAATTATACAAATTAAACCTTTATTGGCAAGGGTAACTTTATTTTAATTTTCAGGCAAAACAAGGCGATTGCCTACATGTTAACATTTCAACATGAACAGTTCGGCTTAATCCGGAGGCGCAACCACAAAGGTACCTGACACCCCGCTGGACTATTTGCATCACTTATATACGCTGGTACATATATAGTGATTATTTTCGGCCCATGAACACTTCGGTCAACAGGCCAATTTACCCATCAAACTTACATGATTGTCAAACTCATTATCATTAGCAATGGTATTATTCAATGCAGAATACCAACGACAATGGCCGTCGGGAAGGTTGCAAAACAACCACCAGTATCAATGAAATCGGTCATCCTGCTAACCACTTGTGTATATGGACTGTTAGCAAGACTTGCTAAAGAAATGCCAAGTCATCCACAATGTTTACAGAGGACCTCTAGTTTCATAGGAAACCTTCAGCTCTATAGAAATGTACTGTTACAATGATCAAAAATGCTCCTGTAGTAATTACTTTTATGTAGTGTTATTGACTTAAGAGGAAAGTCAAGTGTGATAATATTTTGATTTCTGTTATTATATTCAGTATAGGCCATAGTATTAAACAAGGATAGGACTTTGTTCGATAATATGGTCAACTATTTACAAGACATGAATTTCTTTTTATTCAAGTGTATAAATCTATTAAAATTTTCCGTGCAAAAAGAACTTATTTTTGAAATTCTGTTCTACAAACTGTTTAACATTGTGAAATTTTTAATAATTATATGTGAACGGCTTTATTATTATTTTCCCATATAACTAGCGTTTACTGTTTTCGCGTTTTATTTTATACTTCGGACTTCAACTAACACTTTTTACACAAGCATCTTTGAATTAATTGATCGATTTCGAATTAACTAAAGTAAATTATTACGCAATTGCATTCGGAACAGTTCATTGATTTACTCGCTATTTTTGCATTATGGTTTAATGTATTGCTAGTTGAAATTGCACAACAATAGTAATCTTATCAAACTTCAACTAAACAACAGAATATTTTTTGTGCATAGTCATTCATTAAGCTACATAATTTAAAATGGGCCATTAATTTCAGTATTGTTACGAAAAAGAACCAATTATTTGTCTGGAATAATATTTTTTTGATAGTTAGAAACTTAACAATAACTAAGAATATGGCCATCTTCAAGTGAAAAGTGTTATGTAAATGAATTTGTAGCATAAACTGTAAACGCCTACTCATCTTATGCCATAGATAACGTATAATAAATGGACAAGCAGCTGAAATTTATATATGTTTATATATTTTGGGGTAGAATCAATAAATCCTTTGTCTACTTCTACACCTGGCATTTGTATGCACACCTGTAACTCATTATGTAACGAACATCATGTTAATATTTTTAATAACTGGAGTTGGTAGGTATCCGAATCATGCACAACAAGAATTAGGTTAAACCATATTGATTTACTGAATTCTTTCACAGTCTAGTTGGTTGTAATACACACATATGTGCATATCTATAAGTATGCACAAGGATACAGGGAGACGAGGGAAAATAAGGTAAATAAACTTGGAAATCAGTGTCACATTGTTTAAGGGATAACAGTGTTTGATAAGTTTACAATAGGAAAATAGTAAATGGAATTTATATCAGTACAACCAGGTCATAGAGAGTGTTGGATATAATAATTCATATCATAAACTGAATTTAGTTAGATAAGCATCAAATGAACTTTTTGTCCTAGTGCAAAAGTCAGTTGTACTTATCTGGTGCTTGACAAGGCATCGAACGCTGAAACTTAAGGTCTCGCAATCAGCACCCACTTGATATCTAATGTTTCACATTAATAACTTAAAACAGTCCTCAGTATTAGGCGACTGATGCCACTGGTGAGTCAATGCTTCACATACGATAAGGTTGAAACTCCCTGATCGCAAGCTTCTCACTAAATCTCTGGTTGTTAAACTCCAAAATTTTATATGGTTTCAAAACGTATCTAGAATACATTTGAAAACAGATGATTAAATATAGTTTGCTTTATATAATAGAAAAGTTTTAGACTTAATGTATCATTCTACGAGTGTTAAAAAATAACACAGAAATAACACTTTGTTATTGAATGCAGATAGTGAAATAAAACTCGAAATTTTATGCTTTTTTTGTTTAGGCCTATGAAAATGTGACATTAGGTTAACAGAAAAAAAAAATACTTTTCCTTTATAACTCAATAAATCACTACGTAATAAATACTTTTGCGAACACAAGAACTAGGATCCGTTGAAAAAAAATATTCAGGCGGTTGGGCCCTGTCTTACCAGCCATAATGCAACGTTTAAATCAGAAACTACAGATTGACATTCATAAGTGATAAAAGTGTAAATGGAAATTTATTTGTTATCCATAACTAGAACAAAAACTATACTTCAATACATGGATTTTTTTGTAGATTGATTTAAGATAGATTTTAATCAATATAAAACTCTTTTATCGACTATCCAATAGAGATGTAGCAATGCAGTAAAAGGAAAGACGTAACGATCAACTAAGTGAACTGTCCTTCATTTAACCCAACAAAAGTTAATAACTGTTATTAGTCAGTTTGAACAACAAGAGCACTATAGTGGCTAGCAGTGAAATCTAAGAGGCGTGTTTCATCCTATTTAGCACTCGTCAGCTGGATGTACCTGCATTTGAGAGTTGATGTTCACTCGTAATACACACAATTACTGGTAAGAAATTTATGATCAAGTGATGTGGTTTATTATTATGCTATTAAAAGTTGTGTTTTTTCAAACTTTTATATTCACTATTCTTCTAGATCTGCCATCAATTTACGCAAGAGAAGATTTAAAATATAAAGTAATGGGATTCGAACTGAATGACAAAGAAATATAAATATGAATTTGCATCTGAACTATGAAACCTTGAGGGAGTTCCAGCATATAAATCTTAATGACATTTAATTTCCAAAGCCTATACTATTCATCTGTTTATTCAATAACAAATCACAATGAATATTACACAACGTAAAATATTACACGTTATGCAGAGTGGGTCAACTCCTTCATAGTTAGACAAAAAATCTAATCCATTCACAATAAAGCATCAAAGCAATTCGAATTTTGAAATTATGACATAGATGTTCTATTAATGTTATTATAGAATTGTGGAGGTTGTTAAGTTTAATTGAGATCATGAATCGATCACTGTTAAACCACAATTAGAAACCTAGTAGCGCTGGTTACTAGTTTCTTCCTAGTACGGGGTTTGTTAGCAGTGTGCACTCAAGGGCCCCGAATGTGGGAGTCAAACTCAGACCTTCGGTCTCGAAAGCAGACGCTTAAGCTCCAGACCACTGAGTCGGCACCCAACGGTGTTTATGTCTGACTTCAATCAATGTACGATATTTTGTGACCTCATCCATTGTCTTTGGTGAGTAACTACCTCACATCTGGCACGGTTGAACTCTACTCGTCACAGCTTCGTACTAGAACTCCAACAGTTTATTTAGGAAGCTAGCCACTAGTCAGCATGTGATGATATTCACTAGAGGGTTGTGGGATTGTCGATTTTCATTGAAATCATGTTTTTCGAGTATGAGGCAGTTATCCAACAAAGGTAATGGGTGAGGGTGCGAAATATCATAGATCGATCGAAGTTAGACACGAACACCGAAGGATGCCAACTCAATGGTCTGAAAGTTAAGTGTTCCAGGTTGAAGGTCTTAAGTTCGATTCCTTCCTTCGGGGCCCTTGATTGCGCACCACTGATGAACCTGATACTAGGCAGAAACGAGTATCCAGGTTTCTAATGGTGGCCTAGCATCGACTGGTTTATGATTTCAACTTGTCATTATTATCGATAATTATGATGCTTAGTTCATAACCTACTGACTGAAGATTTAAAATGATCGGGAGTAGCAAGCAGAAAATTGTGAACCAATATCTCATATATATATATATATATATGACCCTAAAAGGAAAAATACACCCCCTACCTGATAAACGGTTACATAACCATTTGAAATTTTTTCTGTAAATTATCTGCTTAGTTTATGTGAATGATTTATCGTTTTCTTTTCTTTCAAAAAAATAAAATAAAATGTCAGTTAATGTTTTAACAAAATTTATCTTAAAGTTAATTCATAGTATTCGATTTGATGAACTATTGAAAGCATTCTTTCGATTATGTCATATTCTATTAGATACATTTGTTAGAAGTAAGGGCTAATGATGGTTTTTATGAAAAAATGAAAAAGTTACGATAAAATTTCCTATTGTAAAGATAGTAGCTTCACTATCAAAAGCAATCGTCTAAACAGTAAAGATTAAGGGAAATAGATTATACAGTTGTGAATATTTTGCAGTTTGATTGGAATTATGAATTGATCAGCATCATACTATCGCTAGAAACCTGGGAGTACTGGATGGCCGTTTCTTCCTATTACAGGATTAGTTAGCAGTGTGTGTCCTCGATTCCCGCTCACGGGAATCAAACTAAAGACCTTCGGTATGGAGCGTGAGCGCATATTCTCAAACCACTGAGTCGGAATCCAACGATGTTGATGACTAACTTTAATTAGTACAAGGTATTGCGCAGCCTCATTTATTGTTTTCGGTAGATAATTGCCGACATCGATCAGTGTCTAACTCCATCGGTAAAGGCTTCTCCCCCTTAGAACTCCGAGAACTTCCTCATGAAGCTAGTCATTAACAAGCAGATTTTTAGGCATTTACACCGTTGGATGACAACTAAATAGTCTAGAAACTGAGTTCTCGTGCGCGGGTGTCATGGATGCTCACTGTTGACGAGTCCCATACTAGGACGAAACGGCCGTCCAATGCATCTATCTATATAATGGCGGCCTGGCAATGATCTACTCATGATTTCAATGAAAATAGGTGTAACCTGGTTGAAAAGGACTCAATAAAGGTCGTAACGTCTTAGAAGAAACCTTATCGTAATTTCCTATTCACTGAAATTCTTGTTATAGTTTATTGTTTGATTCAATTACTGTAAGATTTCCGAACACCTAATGAATGTAGATAGACAAATTAAAAAATAACTTATAAAGAAAAGCCGACTTATGACAATATTGATTCATACAAAATTTTATGTATATAGTAGGATCTTAAGGAAATGAATAATTCTTTTATGTAAAACAGGTTACCATTCGATAAATCTCATCTGCCATATAGCTTTGATACATTATTAATGCAACCGCTAGAGATCTAACGATTACGTTATAATCACTTTTCATGAGTTTTGGTTTTTAGTTCATAGGTAAATGCAGTCAGAAAACTGTTAAAAATAACAGGCTCACACTTCAAGTCAGATCTCTATCTGTTTGGGTAGTTAAAGAGGGATTTTGCTATTGAAACAAGATTTTACTAAAGGGAGAAAACTGAGCGATCTTTATTCATCAATAAAACATAATGAACTGTGTTTTTTTACAAGTAGCTTCATAATCACAGTCATCTAAATATGATGTATATAAATATAAATATATTAGGGAAAAATAATATAGTTTAACTGCATTAATTTGTAATGAAGAGAAAAAAATGATCCTATTTGAAAATGGTATTTTACTGATTGTGTTACAAAGTAGCATCTACCAAATAAAAAAGACTACCAATAATCTTGAACAGGAATCATCAGTATCAACATATTTATTGATTGCTTTAATAAGACAATATTCAGTTCGTTGTATACATCCAAATAACGGGGACAGGTTACCCTTTCTTAGAGAGCTTGTGTTGATGTGCATATCATGGATTACATAGATGTAAATTTATATACCACTGATACGCATCTAGCAAATGAGTGACGGTCTGTGGTAGCAGGTACATTCTAGGGAGTGGTGACCATCTATCCTCCAAAGAGGCGGATCTACTTATGTATTGTGCTAGTGTGAATGCAACATATATCTGGCCCTGATGTAAGTATGCTTATATTTTACGAGATATATGAAGTAAACGTAGGTGTTTCTGATGAGCATGTAACTTATAATCGTTCTTTAGCGAAAAACCACGGGGTTTCTACGGTCCTCCACAAAATCGCATCAACATGGTGGGTTTGTAGGCTTTGAAAAACATATTCTTTTCCAGAAATGCCATTAAGTGTCCCTAAACGAGGCCTTAAGAACCTCTGTTGCTGGAACACCACCATATATATATATATATATATATATATATATATATATTTTGACTAAGCTCTTGGGTGGTATCAGTCTTTATTCCCGTGAAACATAGTCCCATGTGTATTCACATATACTTAAAACCAGTAAATTTTTATAGTAAGAAAGCTTACAATTAGGGAATATACTTTGATATACAAACTTACAGCTAATTTAAACTGTAAGGCTATCTAATGTTTATCGTTATTCATGAAAAATGAAAAATCTCTTAGTGTATATACGTGTGTAATTAGAGAACATTGTATGTTCTCTCAAGAGGAAACTGTTTTCTTTTTTGCATAGAAAGAATGGGTGTACTTTAGTTAGAAAAAGTGGTTTAAAGTAAGCAGGAAATTCACATTTATCTATTTATCTATCAGTTAGGTGTTTTTTAATAAAGAGATATAAATTTATACGTTCATAGTGTATTACGTTTTTAAAAATATAATATTAGCTTGAAAGAGATTGGTTTTTTTATCTTTTAAACAAATACTAGTGCACATTTTTATTGGAATTCAAAAAAGTTGATGATGGCATTTGATAGAATTGGAATTTGTTTCGAGTGTAAAAGGTATATCGGACGCTCTCTCTCGATTAATTGGAGTTCAGCATCCTGAACCAGAGGACCTAATCATTGCCTCAACAGCAGTAGACCCAGAAATACGGAGTGTAGTAGCAGATGCCATTCAAAACACTCCAGTGCCGTCAGAGGAAGTCAGAGAAGAAACTCTTCGAGACCCACTTCTACAAGAAGTTAGAAAGTGTCACCTGGAAGGGTGGCCCTCGAAGATCAACTCTACAGAGCTTCAAATGGCTGAGGAGCCTCAAAATAGAATTTCACAATGCTTTTATGCTGTGCGGTTAGTATTGCTTCTTCGGTTAACGTCAAACTAAAATATTCGCCTACAAAATACAATTGAGAATGACTGATTTACTTTTTGAATGTTTCAATTCTCAATTCATATTCCTAATTTTCAAAAATACGGTTTCTAAGTTTCACATTGCACTTTTAGTGAATCGATCCCGGGGATTTATACTTTCTTTCCGGCAAACATAGCAGTTCGTTCAAATTTAATAAGTATATCAAATGTATGAATCTAAACTGATTGAATTGAACTGAAGATAATCACGGAGAAAAAAACACGTGTAACAAACAGTACATTCCAAAAAACAGTAAGTCAGTTTTGTAAGTGATTTGAGATATTTTAATTTAAGAAAAAAAATGCCTTCAATTACAAGGATTCTTGCAATGTTTTAATCAATTCTGCGTACTGTGTTTTAATGACACTTTTCAAAAAAAAAAAGAAATTGACATTATCCATCAAAAGTTGATTTTTATCAACCACTAGTCACATTGTGCACTGTCTTTCAATATTTCTAAACCGTTGAAAATACATTAGTATTGTATTTATTCAATATCGTCGTCACATGATTTTAGTAGATGCAGTGTATGTATGCATCAAAAGAATAATTAATGAATAGATAGATATATACATTTTTGTGTATTTGCAATCAAATGCTACCATGTGATTTATCATAACACTATCTCTGCTTGACAATCTAACAAAAATTAATAATTTCAGGTTTTTGCTTTCTCGAAAATCGACACTTACATTGGGTGGGTACTGGTAAAAACAGTTTAGAAGTAGAATAAGACTGTAATATTTTTTTCATCTTTGTAAAAGAACCAAGAACTATCATTGATATGTGGTGGAATTTCATTTGGCTTAAACGTTTTTGATGAAAGTAGACTTCCAATGGCCACTATTCATAGTTCAAGAAAGATAAGTGATAAATATATGTTATAATTCATTTGATAACTAAACTGTTAATTCGTAATGTATTTTATGACTGAACCGTAACATAATTCACGAAGAACTGAAGTGGATATTCAATATTATTCAGCCATAAGTGTATTATTTTTACAAGTCACTGACAAGTGGACTGAGTCATGTTGGTAGGTGTCGACTACCTGGTTAGGGTCAGAGAGAAGATAACAATCGATGGTTAGAGACCTTGGATGACATGGCTGAAAAACGTTTGCGATGGCGCAGGTGAATTCATTCTTTGTGTTCTCTCATATCCTAAACTTTTTTATTCCTCATCACCTTATCTCAATCTTTTCATGTTTATTTCACTAGATTCTACTTCTTGAATAATATCTCCTAATCGATATCTCTCCGATTACTGCTAATACCTTTACTACTTCTACTACTATTGGATTTGAATTGAGAATTACATCTCTGTGCTAATGTGGTATGGTAACATGAACTGTATGTACGTAGTTTTACGTTGCTATTGATTGATGATTGATTGATTAGTATTATATAAGTCCTCGTATGATAACTAAATGAAGCATATGAATTGAAAATTTGAAGAAATTCACAACTTTAGTAACAAATATTTTTAAGCGTAGCACATGACATAATTCGATTTGCTTTCCGAATTTTAACATTTATGTGTTAGATATAGGATAAAATTCATTATATCATAACAGGTTATATTTTCATATCCATTCTACCTTCGGAACAGGTCTAATTGAATCTTTCTGGCAGACATGCTTACTGCAAGGAAATTTCACTCATTTGTATTATGTTATTTACACAAAAGGCTGTTGATTGGCAATCGTAAACTCGGGTTTTGATCTTAGTTAGCACCCGGCAGTATGGTGTATATGCAATTTAATGACTGATATACTCAGTAAGATTTGAGATTAAGTCATCCAGCATCATGGCTTGTGATGTTAATGCTAAGGTACTTGGGACGCTATTGAGTAAAGTTCTGCGGGACTTTGAAGCCAGATGAGCCCGCTTTCAATTCCACAAGATATAATGATCACCTTAAGATTTGCTGAGGTTACATTTCCCACCTGGAAAATCCGTGGCAGTGATTGGTTGATGTATTATTTCAGTACGCTATTTTTGTGACTCCCTCAAGGACGTTTCTATGATGTATAGATAAACGCGATTTGTGCGCTTGAGATCATTATATTTTCTGGGCGCTCGTAGAATACACGTCTCCACTCCATATCAAGACTTCTTCAGTTAGTAGGGGCGACGGATTAGAGTAGCCTATCGTCTCATTGGATCATTGTCTTTGCTCTCGTTAACCGACTAAGGTGAACTTGTAATAGTTTCAAGCATATAAATTGATAATTTACTTTTAAATATAATTAGGAGTGAATGATCAAATAATAGGATTCATTTTGATCTGTAAGAAAAAATTAGGTCAGCTTTTAAATAAAGTAAGAAGCCAAATGTACAAATATCTGTTTACACTAATTTGCAATACACCATTGTTTATCAGTCAAATAGTTTTAAAGGTTACAGTTCTAACATAATTGTATGTAATATTAGTGAAAATCTCCACATCGAAACTTTATGGCCAATCTAATACTGTTTTATAGTCTATTGAGATATTATCAAGTAACAAGTAAACGGAGTGTTAAACATTCCTTAACAAATAAATAATTATAATTACACTGAATATAATGTTTTAGATTTTATAGTGTGAGAAATCGTGTGGCTTATTGGATTTTTCAGTCTGGCACCATAGATTGACTTCGAAATCTAGGCAGTTCTTCACTTCAGGTTCGGACGCTCCTGGACAGTGTTCACCCACAAACTTATCAAACATCGAACCCTAGTGTTGTGGCACTATACTGGCCAATGCGCAGACAACAACAACAATGCAAGAGTGAGCCAATAGTGGCTGCGAATAGGGGTAACTGTCAATCATAAATTATCAACCAAATAATAACACTAAATCTTAAAATAATAATTTAGGGTTTTAAAAGGAAGCTTAGGGTAAAAGAAACATTTAGATGCCTGATAATTTAGTTAAATATAACTGTACAATTAGATTATATACATCAGTAGACTATAAATGACTTGCCTAAGATACTATTTACTTCAATCCTCATTCAGATAGCATCTAAATATTCATGTCAAATAGTGAGTACTTGACATCCGATCTATTGAGTTAGCAAGCAACTACGTTATTTTTACATTTGTTATAATTAATCATTCTTATATAATAAATTCTCAGAATGTTATAATGATTTCAATCTGTCATGAAGCAAAATACTTCACGACTGAAGTTGAACTATCAGAGTTATTGGAGAAACAATATGTGGATTATATTAGAAATCATATTAAAATGGCGGTTTTGATTGAATTTTACTCCTGATAATGTGAGACTGGTCTGGGTGACCGAGTTTACATTACCACTGGATTAGATAATCAAACGGTACACAACAGAGAGACGATATCACGTTATATATATATATATATATATATATATATATATATATATTCAGAGTCAGGAGTATACATTACTTTACTCCATATAGCTATAAGCAGTCAACCTGTGTGAGTTTGAAGTAGAAATCAATAAGAGGAAAAGGGATCACATGTGATAGATAGTGGCTCAAATGCCTGTTTGTCCACGTTCTTTGGTCAATCACATTTAGTTTCATGAACACATGTCATACACACAAACATACATACATTATATAAATATACATATATAATGCAATGCATGTTGGTAAGACGATATTCTATAGGAGTGATATCAGTAGTACATTTATGTGGATAAGTATGAATGGTAGATAAATACTGTGTCAGATCCATTGGATAGTTCTCTTATTATTTACATGTATGATGAGTATTAGAGTCCTGTTTATTTTGTTTTAAAAATTTTCGTTTCCGTGATCAGACATATTGTATCAAGTTAAGCGATAACCATTGCTGACATTATTTATTATTGTAACATTCTAACTAAAGTAAACTTGAATCAAAGAATGTTGAATTTCGCTATCCAAGATATTAAAACCGTATAGAGTTAGTGAGTGGCTATTCGAATCTACTTCAAAATTAAGGCCTGTATGTAAAACGTCAAGGTTCCAACTGATGTATCAAGAATTCTATCAAAATGGGTCTCTATTTTCCATTTTTTATCTCATTTATTCCATACTAAGTTCTGTTATTTTCTTTGAAAATACTTTGTTTAGTATTTTAAACTGCATCCTATTTATCGCAGTTTTTCATGCGATTCTTATCGATCTCTAGTTTTAAAGCATATTGTCTGTATTTCTGTAATTAGTTCTGCACTTATATAATCATGAATTACCAACTAACTAAGCACAATGAAATAAAATCAGTAATTAGTGATAAATTTTCATGCAAATGTATATTGAAAACCATAGTCCATTATGAAAATATTAAGAGACATTCAATGTATATATAATTAATTACATAAACATAGCTGATATTTTCATAGAAACCATATTTTGTTTTGCTGAACCAGTAAAATATATATATATATATATATATATACTATTCTGCTTTTATTGAGAGTATTGGGCTAAAATGATTAAACCACTTTCATGCGCATATTTATTCGCAAGTGAGCATTCAGCAGGGTAATGGAATTTACATGTCATTAATGGTTTTACATTGATTATGCATTTTCTAAGGTCTATGATTAGTTTTTTTCAATTTTAAAATTTGGATAATACCGCTACGGAAGTCCATTCATTTGACAGTATAATAGCTTATGTTTTGGGTTATTAATACGTTCGTAAATAGTTTACTAAATGCTTCAGTTTTTCACATTCTATCTAATGTTTATGTAAAACTTAGTGACTGGCAAATTGATCAGATGGTATGATGATAAAAACTTTCTACAAATCTGTCAGTTATGAGATGATTTGTTTGAAAATCGATGAAAAATTGAGACGGGAATAAATTTATGATTAATTATATATATATTTCAATAAAATCCACGTAGGTTTTCGTGTCATTTTCATTAATACAATGACTTTCTGATTATTGTTAAAAAATATTCATAGTTCATATTTGGTTCTTTTGACAAACGTTATTCATAAGACCACTACTGACTGGTATTTCAAACTGACTCGATATAATGCAAAGATTTTATACCGAACTCAATTGTCTCTGGAGTTCAACACGTCTTAACAGTATGATCAAGTATATATATACATCATGAATCAATCATTGCTAGGCCAGGATTAGAAACCTGGAGGTATTGGACAACTAAATCTTCCTAGGATGAGAATCATCAACTGTGGGAACCCACAACTACTGCTCTCGGGAATCGAACCTAGGACCTTCAATCTCGCACGTCAACGCTTTACCTCAAAACCATTGGGCCGGGTTGCTGATGGTGATCCAACGATGATCAATTCATGATTTCACTAGAAAGCAGCAACCTGCACAGCAAACTGGTTAAACAACACAAGACGCGAAATGAATTTCTCACTATATCACTTTTTTAACGAAATAAACCTTATGCAATCTTTATACAGATTATATAAGCTAACTACATTCTGCGACACAGTTATAAAAAACTTCCTGATGATGATTTTATCAATTCAACATTTTTTTTAAAATTCATAATTCTCAGAATATTTTGTTTACTGTAGAAACAAAAAAAACAACTATCTATCAAAATGAATTAGAAATTATTGTATACAATAAACTTTATGAACGTATTTCTCCTTCCACTAGCATACAGACACATGTCCAGCCAAGCTGAATGGCAATTTAATTTTATTGCTTATTACAACATAGATTGTCTAATTTTAGACTTAGTTATTATTGGCATGCAAGAATATGTCCATTAGTTTATGGCAAATTTTTGTAATCTATCAAAAAAAGTTTTTTCTAAATAAACTTTCTTGGAACACTTTATTATTTAACGGATTATTTCAGTAATATTTTGAAAAAAAATTTGAAAATTCCTTTTCTTTTTCTCTCTCCATAAATTGAATTAAAAATTACTTTTTGTTCAAAAAAAGTATACCTATAATGGCAATTACAATAATAATAATAATCATAATAATTATTATTATTAGTATTATATACATAATTATTTCACTATTCATTTCAAATTGATCAAGATAGTTTATGCTTGTTATAGGTGTATTATTGTGTTAATTGTGAATTGTAATGAGAATACAACAAATGCTATTCAATTTGTTCATTCACATCAAATAGCTTTGTTCAGCATTATTTACTCATTCACATTCAAATTGTACAAAGAAACGAAAGAAACGAAATACTGGCAAGTAGAAATTAAGAAGATTTCAATTAGTTTTCTTGCAAAAATCTGCTTGTTGTTGTTGTTGTTGTTTTTGTTGTATAATTCAGTTTGTGCACTTCCTACTAGTTGTCTTGCATTCTATGGAACGAATGGTACCTTAAAGGTATACTCTTCGATAATAACTACTTTGCTTTATCAGTACTAAGTAGAGTTTAAAATACATAGTGAAGTGTGCCAGTAAAGAGTTGATTGTTAACATGACTGTTTTACGTTAAATAATAGTAATAGTAATAGTAGAATAGAGGTTTATCCAACAAAATCATAGTCACATCATCCGGTATATTGCAAGTAATTGACCATTTAAACATGTATGCTGCATGTATGTACATGAGAGTATCAGAGTCCCTATGCATAATAGTTTTGAATTTTAATTAAAAAAAACAAACAAAACTACACGAGACATTCAAATACTATTTATACAAATATATATTATATATAGATAGATAGATATAAGATTCATTAGTCGAAATCTTTACAAACACGCAGTGAAAGTTTCTCTTCAAATAAAAAATAGGAATAATATAATATTAATAGTGTTATGCATAGAAACGGTACAATTTACCGATTATAACATAGAAAATGTATACATATTTATCAGTACATACATAGATATATATGTATATCATTATCACATATATATACTTAGTTTCATGTATCTACAAGTGCATCTACATTGGAATTGGTCTTTTCCTTTCTTCCCTCAACTGAAACTGCACAGTAATCAAAGGACAACAAATTAAGTTGAAAAAATTTTGTCGAGAAATAGAAAAGCAAAAAAACAAAAAGTATTCTATCATATTTAAGAAGCATATCAGTTCGGGAAATAAAAAAAAAACACGGAAGAGAGTTATAAGATACTAGACAAAATCTGTTGGGAACAATCAAAGATAAACAATAACATGATGGTAGACAAGTTATGGAAGAACAGTTTGACACAACGGATAAGCACAAAATTGATAGATATTTTTTCGTTCATTTTTCCATAGGACCTAATAAACAGTAAAGAAAGCCAGCTTCTTATCATTCATCTGATATACTATGTATAGACATCGATTAATTAGTTATGCAGTTTATTGGAGAAAAAGAAGACAGTGTACATTTTGCCGACGGGCCACAAAACCGGGACAGTTTTCTACGTTTCACGCTTTAAATGATCCATGTACACGAATACGTGCACACACACACGTGTTCGCGCACGAGTTGACATTGAATAAATAGTTGATAAACACAAGATAAGCAGAGTGTAGTAGTAGTACAATGTACAGAATAAAAAATTTAATTGAACATTGAAAAACTCAAAGCATAAAGCCAACACCACAGACAACTTCAAAGTAATTTGAAAGTAAATAGTTGATTAAGAATTAATGTTGACTAGTTGAAATTGGCATAAAGAATTTAAATCAATTTTAATGCTTTTTCAAAACAACTCATTCTTATCTGTTTATCTGATTATCTGATTATCATTAATATTGACATTTCTCACGTGTCATATGGAATAATGATCAAACGATGAAAGATATTCTAGCACTGCGTCATAACAAAATTGATATTGATCTTCAGTTTGAACCATACCAGGTCTTTGTGTTCGAAGCATTCGGATAGTTTGAAACATATCTACAACGCCTTCATGTCTCATTCTTTCAAGAAGAATGGAAAGGGCTAGAAATACACCTGTTCTACCAACTCCAGCACTAAAATGCAAAAAGAGATGTGAATCACTTATATTGAAAGCTTTTTATTATTCCTAAAGATCAAATAACAAAAGGTTCAATAACTTTTAATGATGAATAACAAAATGATAGGACAGAGCCAAATTATTATTATTATTATAGTAGTAGTGGTAGTAGCAGTAGTAGCAGTAGTTTAGTGGTAGTAGTAGTAGTAGTAGTAGTAGTAGTAGTAGTAGTAGTAGTAGTAGTAGTAATAGTTGACCACTTTTTGTGATAATAAATATCAGCTTAAATTCATCGAACTTACTCAAGGGGCTATTAAGTAAACCAATTAAAAAGTTTACAGTCAATTCGAAATTTAGCAAGTTAAAAAGAAGGCAGATGAGTATCATCTTATTCTCTATTGCCAATCTTCGGCTGTACATTTAATATAAACGAACAAAAAGAATAGGGAATTTTTAGCATACAATGACAATAAGTTTGTGTTATCGTTCTTGCACATAAATTACATATTACAAAATATCGTCCTGATATGGATTGTACATAGTTTCATTTGCCGTCCGACTTAATCCCTTATAGATTAAGAATTTAAATCACCAAGATTCTGTCATAAATTGAAATAGACCTTACATGGTTTGTTTTTATTTAAGAACATTGGTGTACCCCAGCTTCCTTTATCATATATATATATATATATATATATATATATATATATATATATATATATTCTCTTTGAAACTAGGAACTTTATGTCAAGCTATGGCTTCTTAAACTTCACGCCATTGAGCCGGAATCTATTTGTTTATGTATATAACTCCAATAAATTTGCGATCTTATGAAATCTGCTAAAAATGAAACCGATATCTGATTCATCCGGATTTTTAATGGTTCGAACTATTATCACTTTGGAACTTTGCAAGATGAACGCATTGATATGTTGCTGATAAGCAAAAATCTGACTTTCTTTGTTTCAAATCGATCGCTATTCAATTTGTGTTAAAAAGTATGGCTTGAAATCTATTCGAAAGAACTGACTGACAATTGATTGTGCGGCTATAAACATGCTTTTTCAATATTTTAGTGGTAAAGTGAAACTTGAAATACACTGATATAAATTTCATACAAGGGATATGGAATATACTACTTCATAAAAAAAATTAATATTTTCTGAATCTTCTGAATGTAAGTTAATTGCTTTTCAAGATTATTTTACAAGTGTGGCGTAAAAAAATTATTTTAATCTGTTTACCTGCAATGTACAGTAATTGGACCATCTTGTCCAAATTGTTCTTTGGTTTTATGTACTTGTCCAAGGAAATCAATAAATGCTTCACAATTCTCAGGTACACCATGTTCAGGCCAATCGGTGAATTGAAATTGTCGAAGTGTACGTGCCTGACCATCACGTGCATCGGTTAATTTAAATTCTCTCAATGTATAATTTGGCATATTATACTCAACCATAGGATCTACAACGTAATACTGATATCGAGATGATCTATCTGTTGGCCAGTAAGGATAACAGCATTCCTGTAAAATGGAAACAAATATGCAAGTTTACGTCACCGTTATATTACACCATAACTTACCTACTTCAAATAGAAAAAGAACTGAATGGAAGATTAAAGGTCTAGGGTTCAATGCTTGGATGTCAGACTGTAGATGAGCACTTCTGAGGAGTTTCATACTAGATCGAAACAACTATTCAGTGCTTCTAGGTTTCTGGCGGTAGTATAAATAACATCCAACCGTAATTTGAAGTACAAAAAAGACTATTGATATAAAATAATTACCTGACTCGCTGGCTGTCGTTACTTTAATGTGACTCATAAATATGCCAGTCCTTACCAGTTCAGATAACAGTATAAGTAGACAGCAGTAAACAATTAACAAGAAACAAGTAAAACTCATTCGTTAAACAAAAATTGTCGTTGTACTCATAAACAATGAAAATGTTTCAAGATAGATTATTCATATTTCAATTGATTATTGGATTTTTTCCAATAAATAGTCGCATATAAACAAAGTCATGTTATCTTAATCACCGACAAAACAACTTCTAAAACAACTTCCTTTCATAGAGAATGTAAAAAGAAACAAAAGTATATCAGTAATTTAAATCAAGATTTAAACAGAACACATCAAAGATTGTATTCCATATACACTCCATAGGTTAGTGAGTAGTTCATTTTCAATTGATTACAAGTTGAAATAAAATTACTTGTTTTTTTCATTGCATGGATTTCAATTACATGGCTTTGAATGGTGGACTGTAACTTGGTTACTTGAGTTAAAATGTGAAAACTATTTCAATGCATCGTTAACAAAACTAAATAATCAATAATTGTATAATTTATGAGAAATTAATGGTGACTATAACAAAGTAATGACTAATGCAAGTGAATAATATTTCCATTAATTCCCAGTTAAATGGATTAAAAAAGTCACAACTTACTCGACCTCGTTCATTCAAATTAGTTAACATGACAACAATGTTAGAATTGGTTTCCCATATCATTCGCCAAAAATCTTCCACTGTTTTAGCCATTGGACCTTGAGTGGCAATGTATGCTCTTCGATCACGATAACTATCCACATAATTAGCATTTATATAATCCGATCCTTCAACACCACGTATAGGTTGCAATGGAACACGAGTAGATTCATATGGTAATATATTTAATAGACGATTTTTATTCTTATTATAACCTAGCTGTGCTGAAGTGTATTTAGCATGCGGTAATCGAAATTGGGCCAATTTCTAACATAAAAAATGTTATTAGGAATAAACTAGTTAGAAGTTTATGGGAAAAAAATTTGACAATTATCAAATATGACGGTGAGATATATACATAATTATAGATTGGACTATGGTAAGCAAATAGTGTACAATTATGGGATTACATCACTTCATTTCGTACAATCTTCAATGCTGTTTGTTTTAAAGATTTACACTAATTACAATACGTTAAAAGTCGATATGCATGTTTGTCTACCTAACAGATGGACATAAAAATTTAACACAGTATATTAGCATGATTAATTTAATTAAAACAAACAGTATCTTATCAGATTTCAATTTAATTTAAAATTTAAATGTTATTGAACATTTATTTGATAAGTTAAAGTATTATCAAAATAGTGAATGATGTAAAACGTTTGTTATTTCCCCGATAATTCATTTTGAATCACAAACTAAATTATGTTTTTACTCTGAAGAAATATTATACTTTACTAGATAAAAGTATAATAAACAAAATAAGAGAAAAAAATGAAATGTTTTGTTATTGAATTTTTCTTTAAATAATATCATTTTTCATTTGAATTTAATTTATGAATAGTTCACTATGTTCCACGCCATTATTTCATTATCAAAATATAAAATTCGGAAAGAAAAAAAAATAATTTTTCAAATGTTTTGCTTAAATTTACTTTAAACGAATATCAATATCCTAATGATAATAATAATAAAAATAAGTCAGTAGAAACAAATGTTAAAACTGTGTTTATTTTTGAGATAAAGTCGATCATATATATATATTCAAAATAAACATTTTCATTGAATGAATTCGTGTACAAAAGAATTACTAGTAGGTCATAATATTATTGTTGCTGATCCTTATGAAATTTTATTTCAAAATAAAATCTATTGATTTATTTATCTGAGAAAAAAACACAAACAATATGATAGCTGGATGAATTTCATTGAAGATGAAACTTTAAATTTGGGTTACATGGTATTTTGCATTCGTTATGTAGGCGTATTCGATTGCTTAAGTGAACTGTCATTCTTGGTGGTATTTAAACCCACATCAATTCAACTACACAATCGAAAGCTTCACCGATGAGCCTCTTAGTCTGAATGTAGTCTGGCAATATTTACAATTGATTAATAACTGAGAAGTAAATATTGTCATGTTTATCTTGTCTTTTTAAGGTGACCAAATTTAATCGATAGACTCTAGACGTATCTAATAGTTTGAGTGACTCGATACTGTTTACATATGAACAGAATTAAAGCAATAAACAAATATGACATTATACAGTAATTAGAAATCAAGTAACTTCCAGTGATAAATGTTTACTCGTATAAAGTTGATTTCAGTTAAAAACTGATATCAACTGAAAGATTGGTGAGTGTTCAAGGGTAATAAGTCATTTGAATCTGAAACATTTCATAAAGTTCATATTTTCTAATGTTACTTAGTAGTAAATTAATGAATTTTATATTCCATATTGAAGATGTACACCTAGCCGGATTATCTTTCCTAATAGAATGTATCCTTAATCAAGATTATTAACATTTTACATTATAGAGTTATGGAGGTTTTTAGGTTTTATTAAAATAATTGAACATCAATCAGATTTGCGCACTAGTGACTAGCTTCGTGAAGGAACTCTGGGACATCTAGCGAGAAGCCGTGACCAGTGGAGTTCAGCCTTGTCAAGTGTAGGCAGTAACTATCAAAGACAATGGGTAAGGTTGCTCAAAACCTTAGATAGATCAAAGTTAGACACTTATATCGTTGGATGCCGGCTTAGTGGTTTAGAGGTCGAGCGTTCGTGCAAAAAATCGAAGGTCCTCTGTTCAATCCCCACATCCAGGGGTCATGGATGAGCACCGCTGAAGAGTAATATACTAGGACAAAACGGCTGTCCAATACATCCAGGATTCTAATGGTAGTCCAGCAATGATCCATTCATTATTTACATTTATCTGCTTTACATATATTCTATGAAATTATAATATCTGAATGATTCAGTTTATTTTATGTAAGAACAAGTTAATATATATCGTTTAAACTGTACATTATTTTCCAGTATCTTCTGAATAAAAGAAAAGCTGGCTTCTAATGATGTGTTTTGTTCAAAATGTAATGACCCTTAATTTTTAGTACTTTTACTAGAGTAAACATTATTTACAATGAGAAGAGAAAGAACATATTATTGTAATACAACAAACCATCTCAATAATTGAATATTCCTATCATCTTATCTGTGAATGGCAAATCGGATTGATTAATCTGTAGTTAGTTTAGAGTAGTGATTCATAGTTGTATATAATAGATACTATTATTAGTTTGAAGCTTATTCCTGATAAATAAATTTCACTAACAGATGAACTTCTAACTCATCATCATGATAAAATCTGTTAGTTGACCTTTGTGAATGATAAATTCATTCATTGTTTATGTGACTGATAAACATATAAATTACATTCCCTGAGGCTGGTTTTTATTTTAATTTTCCCTTTTCGTTTTACTACGCTTAGTTGAGTATTGTTTGTTGAACGATAACATACTTTAGTATGAAAAAAATTCCATGAAATTGTGATTTTGACCTTAAACTAGGTATTGTTTAATATAGAATCAATTACAATCAAACTAAACATCAATGAGATGATTCAAACACAAACAATACAAATAAATTGACCAAGTCTTATGTTGGAATTAATTTCTTCTCAGAATCTTGAGTTCCGTATTTATGTATTCGCATGAATGATTGATAAATATTCATTGAACTTGACAGATTAACCCTTTAAAATATTCTGTACATAGATTAAGATCGAAAATGAACCTGTAACCTTAATTCTGCGTGAAGCTCAACTGCTCATCTGTTGATTTCATCTATTTCTATGAAGCAAAGAAAATATCAATTTCAAACAGTACAATTTGAGAGTCATTTATTCATTTTGGATATTTGTGTTGAATTACCACTGTACTGCTTACTTTATAATAATAGTACAACTGGATCATATAAACTGGAATGAAATATTTTTTCGAAATGATTTGAGATATTTTGCTAATGGGAATAACGGATTTGTTGATGAACACAGGGATTATACATGTGTAGTGTTCTTATTTTAAATAAAACGATTAGCTACAAGAAAAATGTCTCATAATATGAATTAATCCAAACTAGTCTAAGGGAAAATCTTTTTTGAAGAGATCTGTAGAAATTGGTTTCTAACTTCTGTTCAATGATTGATGCACATTTTTAGATGATTTGAAACTGAGATTAGTGAAGTGACAGTCCAATGTTCTTTGGTTATCACTGATACTTCGACGGATATCAGTAGATGAGAAATAACATATTTTTTACAGAACGCTTAAGAAAAATACTTATCAATAATCAAAGTGTTATATAATCGATTGAAAGTATTAAATTTCTTTCAACAATTTTTACGTTGAACTCTGAAAATCTATAATGATAAATGAATGATTTAATTTATTTAAAATAGCCTCTTCGAAGGTAAATTTTAGTGATTTTGTAATTTAGTCTACATAAACCGAAAAATAAAGTTGTTTGATAGAATTTGGCTGTATTATACACCATAGGTTAAAATTATTATTGACTGTTAGCATTACTAGCAAAATGATCAATAAGTTGTATCGGTCAGTATTCTTGCAGTAATTCTTTTTGGGTTAGTTAGGATAAAATATTATGTCGAGTAAATATCAAATGAACTTGAAAAGTAGAAATCATCCTGTAAGTAGCTACTTCTTGATATATTCTAAGCAGTGTTGTTCATAACCGTGCTTTATACTAATTTTTTTCAAGTGATAAAATCCAAAAACGATACGTACAGAGAGAGAGAGAGAGATAGAGATGAAGGCGTTTTACGACTTTGCTTTTAAGACACGAAGATTACAAAGTGATTTAGAACCTGATAATCAATGACTATACATAGATGATGACTGGAATTATCTAATAAACTAGTAATTTGCTTATACTTATTCACTTCGATAGATGGCTGCATTTACAGGTGAGGAACTGAAAAATTATTTTATTGTCCCTCAAATAATTCTCATTTCACGACTTAACTTAGACGCACTTTCGAATACTATCATTATTCGTATGTATCGTTATTAACTATCTATATATTTTAACGTATTGAATAAATTATCAACTATAAGACATGCTTCAGCCAATATGTATATATAGTTTGTACAAACCAAGGACGGAAATATTCAGGCTAATGCTGTTTAAAGACAAGCGCTGACCGCTATATTTGAAGGTCCTAAATCTAGTCTCCTGATAAGTCTCGCGTGCAAAATGTTCTAGAGTTTTGAAATGAATTAAAACATTTTTCAAGTGCAAGCTGTATTTCGTTTATATTCAAAACAAATTCAGTTGATGATGTAAAACGATCTTTCTATTGAATACACATTACAGTAATTCATTTTCGAAAATTTTAACTTACTTTAAATTCCAATTCCATGCCTGATCCACCGGTTGTATCCAACATACGTAATTTTTTAACATGAGCAGATAGATTTCTAGCTAGTACTTCAGTATTTCCAGCATCTATTACTTCTAAAAGAGCTGAATGTATGAAAATGTATTGATCTTCTGTTTGAACCATAAAATTACGTTGTCTACGTAATGCTTTAACACAACCATAAATATCTACAGTTTTCTCGTATTTTAATCGTTCCAGCATTATGTCGATTACAATAAACGCACCTGAGATGTAAACGTGATTTTCGGAAAAGAAATCATATATATCAAAGCAGATGAATTAACTACATTTAATTTTATATGATAAAGAAAAATTAATTTTTATACGGCATCTGTTATAATTTATATCTACCTTTTTTAATTAGAGATTGGAATTTATCGGTCAAATTATACTCTTTTGTCCTATAACTATGTGACTTGTCGATTCACTGAACACTGGAAATAAGGATAACAATTGGTGGCGGGGGGAGGAAATGAGTTTCCTGGAGGTTTTAAATATTTTATGGTATATTCTAAGTATTTTTACAGTGTTGCTTTTGCCTTTAAGGAAATGATTGTTAAACAACAGTTTTTAGGATTTATCAAGTTATATGCAAAGTTTAGAGACATGAAATATGTAATTTTTAAATGTACGGATAAAATTATGGTTTTGTAACGTTGAGGGAAGTTTGTTATTACAATGAAACAGGGATATATGTCGGAACTGATAAACAGTCAGTCGTGTGAGAATGAACACTCAAATGCAGGTACAAAAGTGATCGAAATCCATATTCTCTACTTCACTGCTAGCTACAATATTGAATGCTGCATTCGTTTAACATAAAAGATAATTCTTAATATGGTTGCTCCGACTGAGATTCTACAGTGTAGTAGTGAGACAATGAACTATTCACTCAGATTATCATAAAAACTGTTCATTCCGTGATAAGAAAAAATTACTTTTTTTCAGAATGAACAGATGTTGGTAATTCTCATATGCATAGCCTATGAATTTTAATCGATGATTTTTTTTCAGTTTCTGATATCCATACAATTATTCGGTCTAATTTATCTAGGTAACTGTACTACGTCAATTAATAATTCAGCTGAATAAGCTAGAGATTTAATAGTCTTTGAGATGGTGGAGAAAACTTGTAGCTCAGGTGGAGCTCCACAATCAAAACACCACCACAATTTAATCGTCTGGAAAACACAATCACTCAATAATTCATGATGTCTACTTAGTAAAACGAACCCTTATTTATCTGTTCAAATAAAAACTAATTCAAATAAACTAAATTCAAATAAAGTTTCCATGAGGTGTTAATACTAGATTTTTGGCTTTTGACTTAAAATTTTTCAATTAGAGCTGTGGAAATTAGTGTTTTTTGCACATCGAAATCATCAATCAATCATTGTTAAACCACCATTAGAAACCTCAAAGCACTGGAGGGCCGTTTCGTCCTGGTATGGGACTTATCAGCAGTGCCCATCCATGACTCCTATACCCCACAGCATTCGAATCCGGGACCTTCGGTCTTGAGCGCGAACGCCGAACCTCTGAAATTATACAATTTATGTTTCATATCTCCAAAGGATTTATGAATTGATAGAGCACAAAATTGCAGTATATGTGTCCCCTATCGTAGATGAACAAGACATTTAATACTTTTCTATTTTACCCATTAGAATCTCATTAATTTCAGCGAATAATTGTTTTGATGTAAATGAAGCGAGCCTAGAGATTTTTGTACATTGTGTATAATATATTCTTACATGTTGTGCAGTTTGAATACAATTATGTTGATATTTTACACTGAAATAATTTATAAGTAGCAAACATTAACTTGTAATTTTATTCATATTTTTTTAATGACTTCAGGAAATGTACATTATGCATAAGTACTTTGTATGTTAAATTTTAAGTATATGCAAGAATTCACAATGAAGTTGTCCGTGTTTTTTCCCCCGATACCACTGCCTAGTTGGAACAGAAAAAAACACTTGAAATATTTGAAAAAACGTTTACTTAGGTGTACTTTCATTCACACTTTCATTCTCAAACTTTCGCACAGTTCACATTTTTAGAATACAGTGAAACCAAGTAGTGTGATTAAGATGGAAAACTGTTAAGAACTATTCTTATTTAATCTTTAACGAATTTTCAAATTGACATAGAGTAGACCTACAGAAATTATAACTCATGCAAACGTTCTCTATTTCGATGTACAACCCAGCCAAATTCACGTTTTCTTTTGATTAATATTCTATTTTTACAATTGTTATACAATAAATATGATGTTACAACTGCGAAACCTGATGCTTTAAGGTTAGGAAGAATTATTAAGCATTAAACTTATTCCTTATATTTGACCTGTTTTTTGAATTTCACTAATGAATGTTTGAATGTTATGAAGAAAACGTAGAAAAATTTAAACCAGTTCAATAATGAGTTATTGAAAGGAATAAAAAAAATAACCAAGAGAAAGAAAGTAGGATGGTAGAAATATACGAGTAAACCACTGTAGTCGGTCGATAATATTATTAACTAAACCACATATTTCTCATACTCTCATTGGCTTCTCTGTCCTTAGAAATGAATATGAATATAAGTGTTTGTGTGTGTGTATATATGTGTGTGTTTCCTGTACTATGCTGACAGAATTCATAAAGTTTTATGTCTGTTATTGTTATTATTATTAGTATTATCATTATTACTACTTCCACTACCACTACTACTACTGCTATTATTGTTATTTTTATTATCATCTTGATATCCCATGAGACTGTGCAGATCATTATGTATAAAATAGTGTTTTTGTTTTCAAGCTTCCATACATTGAATATAAGTTTATGTTAAACTTTGAAAAAAAACCTTATCTTTATTTAATGTACAATGTTTGGTTTTTTATTGAAGGCATACATTTTCTTAGAAAATGACTTTTGTTTAAATGATATCCAAAATGTGAGCGTCTTGGAAAATCTCTCCTGTTAAAAAGTGATATATATATATATACTTATTTCACACTTCTTATGTAGAATCTGTACAGTGATTGATAAATTTCCAGTGAGTCCATTTAAATACATGATAGATTGTATCGTTTGCTTAAAATTCAGTCATTTTCAAAGCATGTATAATGATTATTTGAACAGTTTAATACACTGTTATTTAGTATTTGGGTGTTAATGAAGCTCAAATGTAGTGTAATAAGTTCTTGTATCGGATAAAGAAATATTTATGTAATCTCATTACAATATGTCGCATATTCACACCCTAATTTAAATGAATCTAGTTAAATTTTAAAAGATTGTTGTTCCAATTGTAGATGACTTCCTGAATAATGGAAAAGCTGATAATTCTACAAATTTAACATTGTCCTTTTTAGGGTTTATTCAAGCATAATCTCAAAGCTAAGCAACAAACCTGTTCTTCCTACACCAGCAGAACAATGAACAACAATCGGTGCTTGTTCTATATTATGATTCGATTGAAACATATTACTTGTACTGGATGCCAGTGTAGCTCGAACACGTCGAATAAATAATAAAAGCGGAATGGGATATTCAGGAACACCATGATCTGGCCATCCTGTAAATTGAAAATGTTTAACTTCTCTACATTCATCTTCAATTCCACGAGCGGTTAAATGAAATGTACGTATGGTATAATAAGCTAGTTCAATGGTTTCAATAGGTTTAACCAATAAGAGGCCACTTGCAAATGATTCTGGTCCACGTGATGGCCAGTACTGGTCACATTTAACACGGGAACGTTCTTCTAATCTAGTCATCATTACAATGATTGACACCCTTTGTTCCCAGATCATACGCCAAAAATCGGAAAATGTCTCCGGTGTAGGACCCTTTAGAGTTGGACAAAAATAATGAACATGAATAAAATGAGAAAGAATCAAATGTAGAAAAAAGTACTGTATAACATACGGCTTTTCAAAAGATTCATAAACTAATTCAGTATATTTCACCAGAGATATGATACACATTACCAGATAAATGATCTAGCCATTTATATTTGAAAAATTTAGTATTCATTTGTACTATGTTGTAGTTTAAGGGTTTAAACAACCGTTATTTCAAATCTACGCTTACTATTTGCTCTGATTATGTACATAATTCATTCTCAGTGTAAAGATTTATGGTTGTTATAGTGAAGTAGTGATTAAACTAATGTGGGTACATGCAAGCTTTTAGTATTATTAAAATTAAGTTCACTGATGATTATTGTCGATCCACCCATTTGAACATAATCTTTCTACTACAAATTATATATACATGTACATATATATATATATATATATATATATATATATATATATATGTATATATATATATCAAAGATACATGAAACGTTCTTAATTTATTTGTTGACGATAATATTGAAATATCATACTTCTACAGAAATAGTTAATAAAAATGTTTTACCCGTAAATATACTTTATTGACCTTATTAGATAGCTTTGTTTAATGTTTCGAAATATCAGTGTTATGCATGTTGGTTTAATGATTGTTACAATCTTCAAATAATATAGCACATACAAGGTGCTTATTTTATTATAGTTATTTACATTATTTTAAAATCAAAGTTGAACAGAGTTCTTTTATCGTATAGTTGACTATTTTTCTTAACAATTCCTTGTTCGAATACTATAAGCAATTGATCAGTCTGACGTGATCAGTCATCGCATCATCAGAGGAATTCTTTAAAGGAGTAGCGTCCAATTTTCAAAGCAAACAATTTTATTTCCATTTACAGCTCGGACCACCAAGTGAGTGTAGTTAAACAACTATTAAAAACCAGGTATTCATGGATAACTGTTTCATCTTCTATCTGAAGTTTGTGCTGATGATATTGTTCAGAAGAACAATGAAGACTCCACAACCGAAACATGCAGCTCAGAGAGCGAAACTCCAGCACAATCATCCACTTAAGCTTCAAAGTTTCTCCATCATTTCGTGATTGTTTCGCCCTGGTATGAGACTACTTAGAAGCTCGTAATCATTTACCCAATCTTGAACCAAATTTCAGACCATCGCAAGCGTTCAGTCATGATAACTTTGAATCAGTTTCAAATGATTTAGACTTTTCAATTCAATTAATTTGATTCAACATGGGTAGTGGATACTAGCTGCTGGAGAGTTCTGTTCCAGAACGAGATATATATCCAATGATTCGCAGATTTTAATAACAATCTACGTAAGCTCACTTTGTGATGTAAACCAAAAAATCCATCAGTTCCCACAAATCTGTTACACTAGCGTCTATTTATTCATACAGTTTTTGAAATAGTGGAAAATAGTGGTCAAATAGTTTCACAATCAATGCGACGGATATGCCTAGGTTTTCTAAACAGATAATAAGATTGGTTAATTTAATGCATTAAAAATTTAATAAATTCGAAAAATATTGTTTGTGATTAACTTTTCAGATTAACCTACTTGAGTAGCAATGTAAGCATTCATTCGTCTATAACCATCGATATAATTTGCATTAATGTAATCAGAACCAGGAACACAATCAATCGGTTGTAAAGCAACTCTGGAATGATCATATGCAATCACATTGGCATAACGATTTTTAGGTTTATTCATATCAAGATTGGAATTTTCCCAGGTAAATTGTTGTTCTGTTTCAATAGATTCATATTCTTGTGAGAATAATAAATTATCTGCCGCTGAAAGTCGAGCTACATGGTCTGGTAGAAGGTTAACTGGGATTGGATGATGCATTGAATGACCTAGGATAATTTTTAAATAGTACAAAAACAAAATACCAAGGTCAATATCAATTAATGAAAATATTTTAAATATAATAATTTGGATATTATCAAATTATTATTTGCCACAATCAATCTGTACATTGTTAGATGGCGGTAAAGTATTTTAAATAAGCAAACAACTTTCACAAAATAATTTATTCTGTTAAAGGTGGACATTTTTAGTCGACTTAGTGTTTGCGTATTAGATGCATGATTTTCTTCAATCCCGTCACATAATTTTGTTATATGGAAAAAAAATGGAAAGGATGTAGGCAGCTTGTTTCACTCTGGATCTCTATCATACTATGCATATTATTTTTAAAATTCGACTTCAAAACGGTGCAATTTTGTGATTGTTTAGTCATTATTTTTAGAATTTACATATTTATACTTTAAAATGTTTGTTTGTGCGTGCTCAACAACTTCATGGTTCACCAATGTGTTCCATAGTTTATTACTGTCATCTTAAGTTGTCTTCTTAAGTTGTAGCTTTAGTATAGAAATATGGGGAATTAGCCTTAAGGCAAGTCACCAACAAACACATGCTCATTATTTAGTGAATCGATTCGCATTTAATCTGTTCATCAACGGAGTTTCGTTACACTCTCCTACAAAGTATCCTATCAAGAATAATTGTGGATACACAAGTACCTTTTCCAGTGGAATACTGCTAAGATATGATAAAAAAAATTAAAAATGTATGATTTTCAAAGGCAATTCATTTTAAGGTTTTATTTGATTGCCAGCTCGACATTCAGGAAATAATTTTTACTAAATTAGAAAACGAAAGAACTAATTATGTTATACTTCGATCATAATTATTTTTCTTATTTTTTCGAAATTTCTGCAAAGCCAAACCGTTTACATACACATCCAAGGATATGAGATGTTGTGTTCGAAAAAAAACATTTGTTTCTCTAATAATCAAGTCTAGTTGACTTCACCTGGTGCCCCTCTGAGAGTAATTCCGGCCCCCAGGCACAAGTAAACGAAAAGTGTTGGGTATGAGGTTAGCAACTTATCCCGTAGAAAAGTAACCCGCTAAAAAATCGCTAGCCAGATAAGTATCAATTAGAAGCACTGGAAATCATTATCAGATAAGAAATAGAATTGATTCTTGTGTTTCAGCTTACTGTGTACAATATTTTTCATGAAGTTTCAGCTAGTCAAGATTTTATTATGAGTAGTGAAAATTTGTTCAGAATTCATTTTACCTATTAATTGGCTAATGGAAATCTGTTTCACAAAAACATTTTAGTACTTTATTCGTTTACAATGACATAGAATGATTTTTTTAAATGTAACTGACAAGTTGTTAGCAAGATTTGATTCTTTTTTCAGATGTCTAACAATAAATTATTTGAAATTATTAATAAAAATTGCGCTAGATTATTGAGTATTCACTGACCAAATACACGGAAAGTATGAACGAAACTGTTGGATTTAATATGTTAACGCTCATTGTTAATATGTATTTGTTCATTTTTAGGCCATGTTTATTAGTCTACATTGTCTGAAGCAATAGACTACATTTATATAATGAGTTAGACCAGATCAATTATATGAAGAAGGTAATGTTGCTCTTACATTAGATTTTCAGTTATGAAAACTTATTTTAAACATATTCGCATTTTAATTTAATTTCGTTTATGTTAAATTGTATTCAATTAATTACCTTTCATTTCAAACGGTAAATGCTGAATATCAAATGCAGATTCTGGTCCACTTTCAGAGCCTGGTAAACCATTTCTTGCAATTATTAATCCATCACACAGTGTAGTAGCGTTATTTTCACTGACATAATTATTATTCACTCCCATGACATTGTATGCTGCACCTGTACCACTCCCAGTCAAAGAACTTGGATGACTTCCTGTATGACTGCTTGAAGTTCCACCTCGATGAGAAATGAAAGGATTAATTGGTTGTTGAATTGTTGGTGGAGTATTAACATTGGTCAAACCAAGGGGATAACCATGATGTAATGACATATCGATTAGTGGAGAAGCAGCCCGATTAATGTGATGCCTTGGATCTAATTGTGTAATACTTGTAAGTGGGCTTGATGTTGTTGATGGGATCAGATTTGGTCTACCTGTAGTTGAGATTGACGAGATTAATGAGGATTGTGGCGGGCCTGGCGAAGAAGCAGCTAGCAGAGTGGCACTTTGTAAGCTGTCATTACCAACAACTGAACTGACGCGTTTGTCATAAGAAGACGTCAAATTAGTATTCATTACTTCTATCCCACTTGTGACTAACGGGAAACTATTACCATTAGCTGGACCACAATCATTCATTCGCATCAATGGTTGTTTTATTGTTGAATCATTTTGAGTTAAATGATTTATTAGTTTAGGTCGACGTTTACGACTTTAATGAAAACAGAATAAATTAATTAATTCAATGAAATTTAAGAGAACAAAATGTTTTATTCAGCATGAAATTAGCTTTAATGACTTAATATACTGATGATTTCAGGAGGAATAAAGCAATGTTGACAAGCTTGAACGCATTGACTTGAGATAATTTTTCGAACATGTACATGTTATAGTCGTAGTCAGGAATAGTGATGTTCGGTCGGTAACATTTCACTAAGAGTTGCAACATTGTAATAAATACGATATGCTTTAGCTCATTTACTAAGTATGTATATATTTAAATTAAAATATTTTAGGGAAAAGCTAGTGATATTGTATGTCCAAACAGAAAAAAATGGAATGTGGGCTCAGTTTTGTTTATAAACTTTAATCACTAAACAATAACCTAGTTTATATCACGGATTCATGTGGTTTAAAAACCACTGAGAAACAGTAAGCTGTTTCATGTAAGTGTGGGGTTCTTCAACAAGTCACAGTGAAGATCTCATCAAGGGTTGAACTAAAGACATTCTGGTTTCCATGTGAGAGCTAAAAATACAGACTACTGAGTCATTATCCAATGCTTGAGGCATCTGAAGTCAGTTCAGTACATAACCCAACGCACTGTCGAGCAGTTCTTTACTAGAACGAAATAACTGTCCAGGGCTGTCTGGTCCTTACTGATTGACTGACTAGGATCACTCCATGATATAATCTACGAAATTCAGAGATCTCCACTACATCTTATAACATTGAACAATTCTTTCACAAGAGATCATCGAAATGATAATAATGGTAGTTTTATGCAGAGATGTACTTTCTTACCGCATAATGCATCCGAATGCAGTGAAGATCACAGCAGTCAGTGCCAAACTAACAATTGCACCAACTATTGCAATAATAAATAGACCATTATTTGATCCTGTGAAACCACGCGTTAAGCTAAATCCAAATGAATTACTGTTCCTATTATCGGATGAATCTGAATTAATTTTATTTCTTAATTCTCCATCTCTTAAATGTTTATTCATCATTTCACTCCATGGTGGAAGTTGACGATCTGGTCCAAAGCCATGGGACCATGCAGATGAGGTACATGCATCGGAACCATCCGAAGTAGATTGATCTTCTTGAAATACGCATGCTCTGACGAACGCCTATAAAAAAAGTAAAAAACAAATTCAATCCTTTGAAAAACAGTGGTAGTTTTCATAAAATCTTTGGTATAAATTAAATGCAATGAACTGTTTTTTCAACAACGAACGTTTATGAATCGCATTTATCATTAATAACCATTAACAGATCGAACTAAACAACAAGCTTTAGGTCAGTGTACTTAAAAATATATACCATCTTCATAGGTTGTTTAGTAAATATTACTAGCCTTGGTAATCAAAAGTGAATAGGTTATCAAACGAATCAATAGACTTCCATTTCCCGCCTCGTCATGGATAAAATAGTTCGTTAGTAACGTTCTTGAAATGAACGGTGAGAAAATCTCCATTAAAGTTGTAGATATAACTTAATGGCAAGAGCTGACTAGTAGGAAATTTATTTAAGGAGTACTTTATAAGATAATTTGAATCATATGGCGTTCACACTTTGAAAATCTGTTGTGCATAGGTTGTAAATCTCTAAAACTAAGCACTGTGGAACGCGGTCGGCTCTTTCGGATTTGTCGTCAGGATGAAAACTTTTATAGACGTAAGGTGCTTTAATTCTAATTTTTATTCGACAAATAAATTTACACGATAACGTGTTCGCTAGTTCAACTTGGATCCCTACATATTTATTTAGCGAAAAAGCGATAACATGGTCTCAAAAATATCGATTACCTTTTAATTTAGATCATTGGTATCAATTAAAATCTTGGTTTTTAGCTAAAGGATAACATAGAATACTAGAAAATCCTAGCAATCGATACAAAGTAGCAAACTTTTGGGCTGGATTCATTTTTATATTGTAATGGCTCGGTATACTGGTTGACTTAAATCCAAGTATTAAGACACAAATATTTTCTTACAAACTTATAATGACTACAGAATAAATGAAGACGAACTATCTGAAGAAAAAGTTTTCTAAAATACAAATCATTAAAGGATTAATCCAGTTCTACCGCAATGCAAAGTTTCATTGTTTATTCTATATACATCGATTAGAATAGCTTAAAGCCAAGTGTAAAACTGAAAAATGTAGAAAGTAACAGGAAGGAATTCACGTTAAAACAGGTGTAATTCTTATCATATTCTTATCTTACGAAAGTCTTTTCTACTTCTGAAGTGAGAGATAGAGTTTGTGAATTAACTTATTTAGACAATGATTCACCAGTTCAAGTGACTTTGAATTCCAAACAGTTAGCTTAGACTTCTTTAGACAGCTCTCAGTGCACATCAAAGAATTAGGTTTGAATCGAATGGTTCTGTGTTCAGTTATCAATCTGAATATCAACACTGAAACAAAAGTACATCTAATTGACAAATCCTTAAAAGGTAGAAACCAGTGTTCTTATTTCTGCTACTGGTGAAAATCATGAATATAATAAGTCACTAACTAAAGGTCTTATTGAAGTATCTGCTTAACAATCATATGTATTAATAGAGTTCGATCAGATTCTCAATATCAGTAACGAGGAAATGTGAGAATAGAGAAATGATAGTACCTAATATACAGTTAAGCGAAAACCAAGCAATCACGATTATTATAATGACTATTCCAGAAAACAAATAAAATTTTATAAATTTTTTAATGCATACTTTGTATTCCTGTCCAAGAACTAAGGCTTTATTGTCAAACATGATTTCTGAGTCTGTCTCATATGGAAATTCATCATCCCTTGCCAAAGCCTGACGTCGAATTCGACTCAAATTAGCATGTCTTTGTGGTCGATTTGATTTTACATCATAACTGCCAAGTGTGAAATTTCTGGAATGTCTCGGTGGGGGATCGAAATAATCTTGCAGATAACGAGCTGCAACATAACGCGTTTCTGAGCTTGGAAGACCTCTGGATGCTGTAATAGTCTATACAATCATAAAACAAAATTCGAAGGATTATGTTAATAAAATATATTTAATCGAAATAGTAACATATTCATATATACATAATTAGAGTAGTGAATTAAAATTTAGCAATATTATTGACAGTCCCATTTCAAATTGTAAACTTTACAATTACAGATTTGAGAGAAAATATTGATCAAAATTGTATATCATTGAAAACAATTTTGTCAGAGGCACATAAAACATGAAATGAAACAGAATTGATTTTTAGGCTAAACTGTATAATGATGTCAACTAACTCCATCAACAGCTACTACTTGTGATTTCGACTGAAAATTATTATTGCATTGTGAGTAGTCTAGAATAGCTATGCTTCATCTACTTCAGTTTATTCATAAAGGTAATGAGTACAGCTCAAAGCCGAGCACATAAACGGGTGTACGATAGATAAATGAATGTTACCATCATTGAAATTCAAAAAGACTTTAAAGTCTGATACACTTCAACAAAGAACTGTATTAGTGTAATGATTTATATGTCTAAGCACATGACAACTTAGTTTCATATAAATTATTAAAAAACAATAACTAATCAGTATAACCTAAGAAAAAACATGTTGTCAATGATACGATGTCTCTGGAGAAATGGATTTTAGTAACATTTTCCTAGACAATGAATGGATTATTCTGCTGTTCATTATCGATTTCGCATTTCTGAAAATGTAAACAATCCCATTTTATCATTATGGATGATATTAGTTAATTTTACTTCTGAATAAAAGTTTCTGCAATATTTCTACGGAAGTATATTGACTGATTTGCTCAATATTAGTTGTCTGTGATGAGAAGTTTCGTCATCTGTCTGAAGTTTGTGCTGATGATGTTGTTCAGAAGAACAAAGAAAGATCCACAACCAAAACATTCAGCTGAGAGGACGAAACACCATCACAGAGATGTTGTTTCATCTAGCTAACTTATGACTCGCATAAAAGAGAATTATTTCTTTTATTTAGCTTGGCAATTGTCTCCTCTTCCTCGTAGTAGTTACTTCAATGTAGATAGATTTTCCTGTGATTCAATTTTGTCAAGTCGAATTAAAACTTATATCGATTTTACTGATGTATTTCGGTTAGAATTTTACTATCAATGCTCTTAGGCAGATACAAATCAAAACTGTAAAAGTACATATACCTACGTTTTTTCTAATGTGTTTGTTGGGTTCTTATAGCTGATGATATTGATGATGACCTCCTGAGTATATTCAGGAAATATGGCAAGTTTAACTCACTTTTCATCTGAATTAGATATTCGATACTGGATAGATGGTGTTATTCACAGTATTTTGCACAAATCAAGAAATACTTGAAGGTGCAAAGAGGTCGATTCTCCTTCTTTCTCATAATGGTACCGAAGGTACTTAACAGAGCAACTATGAAACCAATTAATTCCATCATCATTTCTGCCTAGTATTACAACCGATACTGTAGTAGAGACTCCGCTTGAAATGCGAAATCAACTGATTACTTCAAAAGATTATTCCTATTGTATTTTTTTTCAATTTAACATTGATCAGTGTATTGAAATGAACAAATAAAAATATACTCTGTATGAGGAAATGATGAGAAAACGAATAGAAATAAACCGAATTGTTTTGTTATTTTTTAAAAAATAACTTTCATTTTAGACAGAATTTTATTATTTTTCTAAACTCTGACAATCTCCTTTTTTGTATTTTGTAGTTTTTTTTCTAAATAAATTCAAAAAAATTTGGAACAAATAAATATCATATGTACCCGATAACACAAATAATTTCATAATGTCGAATATTATGAAAAAGTTGATAAAACTTGATCAACAGTGAATGCAAAATAAAAAAATACCCATATTTTTTCTATCATCTCTAGCTGAGTATTTTAACATACCTTATATTCACACTAACCGCAACTGACCATTTTAAAAATTTATCAGTATCTGTCAATTTTTTCGTGCTTAATCATAACTATGGTATATAGTTTACTGTACAGTGGGTACAAAACTACTAACATTTACAAAACAGGGAAGAGGCAGTAGACAAAACATACTTAACAATTTCGTTTGCCTAGCATTTGCTTTTTTTTGGAACTGTTTGTGGTGAGTTTTTGTATTTTTAAAATAATATTTTGGCATCAACAGAATTCCACTGCTGTTGTTCACCCTATAGTTGGAAGTTCTGTCGTGCTGTTCACTCTATTCCAATGGTAATTATGAAAAAAAAACAGATTTGTTTTAGTTAACACTGCAACAGTGTTATCATGCTAATTGTGTTACATACTGATCAACTCTGTTGGATTCAACAGTGGAAAGAGATGTTAGCCAACAAGTACATTTATACATTTACATATACGTAAATAATAACCGCAGCAAAACCGGTGAATGCCAATTTAAAATTTCCCTCCCTAATCTCACGTACCTAGTGTAAAGTATTTATAGTAGCACATAATCTATGGTTGTGTTTTCTTCTTTTCTCCACTTACTACTTAATTACTATAATTACTGCTGTTTTTCAGATGGGAGAAAGAGAATGATTATTTTTACCGATCGATATGATTGATTAGTGAATGAATGATAAATTGAATTGAGAGGTAACAGTTTTGAATGAGTTTGTTCACTAGTCAACGCACATACATAAGCGACAACAATAAATTTAACAATTCAGTGAAGTAGTTGTCTGTAAATTGATTAGAATAGTAACAGAATTATGAGAGATGATAAACTTGCATACACATACAACCATGCAAAACATAAATATGTGTATAGATATATATGTATACGAATACAGAAATTTATTGATATACACCAGGGAGAGAGTAATTGACATAAAAAAATTTAGTCAGGGAATAAATGATTGTATATAACAATCTTTTTAACAAACAGCTATACATATACAAATGAACACAATACTAACTTAGAAACAAATGTATTTTGAAGGCATGTATAGGGAAGTGAAATACACCGATGACATGAAACTGATTGTGGCCTGTGAAATTTTGGAGGTACAGCTATAAAGAGATAATAGATGGGTTCAATGTGATTTAAATATATGCTCAATATGTCTGGGACCACAATGTTTTCCCACTAAAACAGTTATTCGATGGGTACTAAATTGTTTTTTCACTAGTTCTGTTTGAATGATTTCCATTGAAAATATTTAGTTTTGGTTGGATATGAGATAACACTAGATTTCCTTAGAGAACATTACATCGATTCATCATGAATCAAAGTCAAAATGTTAGTATCATAACTCTATATTAACCGAGGTTCAATAGTTAGACGATATAACGATGTCATTTGTTTGTAAAGACAATGTTAACCAATAATTTAATAGTATATGGACATGATTTCTTCTCTAAATGTACGTTCTTAGACTAAATACAGCAGAAGAAAATTTGTGGAGATTCCAATGGCGGTGTCGACAATTTAGTTACCCAGAGAATATTGTGTAGTGACTAGTATACATTTTATATGACATTATGCACACACGGCATAATAAGTGATGTAAATCAGAATACACTCAGATGATTGCAGAAGTGATAGCGAGCAATGGGAACTGAGCAAACCATCCGTCACAATCCCTATTGTGATTTTTTGGGCGGTTGTTTGTTTGAAAAAAAAGCAGTACTGACTAATTATTACGGGTTTTTCTCAACTTGGAAGGGTAAAACAAGTCGGTATTTCCATAGTCGCTTTAATGTTAATCGAAATAACACATAACATGAAAATGTATCTATATCTTCTAATAAGACTTATTTGTAGTGATTAAAATCTTTGGATCATGTCCAGAATGCATGATGAGTTACCAGCGATCAAAATATCAAATTTGTTCAACGGCATTTTCAAAGTTGCTCAGTTTATGTTCACGTGTTTTAAAGTCCTAATGTTGAGAATAATTTTTAATAAATGATGTAAAACATGCTCTTGAGTGAACCGAAAATGTATAGCTATAAATGTAACTAAAATACGAGAGACTAACTCAAATGGTGTTTTCTAGGTTACTGGCATGATGTCTCACCTTAAAATACAAGACTTAACTGTTTATCGGATGACAGTTTTAGTTATCGTATATTGAAGCTGTGTTGTAAAAATTAGATACACCTATCTGTTTGTTACTTGTATTGATAACTATTAAAATATTTCGGTTTGTTCACACGGAATTCGGTATGATAACAAATGTTGGCTTTTGTAATTTGTCAGTAAACTACTTAATTCAACATGTAAGTAGTATAATATGCCAGACAATTATTATGAATGGACAGCTGACTTAAACGAGTTTTCACCATGTCAACTACGATTGGCATCTCGAATTGGATCAGCTGAGAAAGAATTTACATATAACTTATGTATACATCGATTTTTGTCCGAATTATCAAAAATCTGTTTTTGTGTTGTAAAGTTGACTAAATGATCCGGATTTTCGATTCGAACAAGGGTTGGTACTCACTAATAACATATTGAATCTTTGCACGAGATTTAAGCAAACAGTTTAATGATGCAAGATTCACTACATCAAGAAAACGTTTGATAGATTTGATTGTAATGTGAATAAGTTTTTTAAAATTACCAATTAATGGTAGTGTTAAATTATAAAAATTTACATTTTAGTTGTAAATAAAATAAATGTGGCGCTTATATATATACATATTCAATGTTCAATACTCTTCTTGTATTAGTCAGTTTTGTCGTTTGTTTATCACAAAAACATCAGTCTGATTCATGGTTAGCTTGTTTTTTTCCTAAGGTGAGATAGTTTGTGAAAATGCTGAATCATAGAAATTTAATTTAAGTTAGAAATAAATCTTTTCAATTTTCATAATCTTCCCTAAAATACACACATATATTTCGTCCTCTTTTTTTTCAAATTTATTTCTTCCTCATTCACATTTATATGGACAGTGCTACTAGTTTCATTCATGCCATTCAATGAGACTGAACAACAGGAGTTAAAAATTATCTGAAAAGTATTATACTAGTTTAAATGGCATAATAAACCAACCAATTTATATTTTTCTACTTGTTCAATATTTTGAAAAATAGTTTCATTTTTTAAATAAGTCAAACTAGTACTAAATTATTTTACTGAGAGAAAAGCTAAATAATAGAAAACTATCACTAGTAAATCCATTAAAAAGGAGCTATAATATCTAATAGGAAAATGTCAGACAAAAATCATATCATATATATATATATTGATCTTAACGATAGCATAAGGTTAGGCATAGTGTAGAATTTGAAAATGTTTTCTCCAAGTCATCATGTTGATGTGATGATAGTACGTATGATTAAATTTAATGTCCCTAATCAAAGGACCACAGTTACATAAGCTGTAATTATTGAATTGTGACAGTTGGATTTGTAAACATAAATCATAATGTCGGGTTTTGAAAACTGTTCTGTTCAACACAACTAACAGATACACGTTGGTTTCTAGCGCAAATGCCAAGTTTAGAGTACTTAAAGTTGAAACTTTCATCTAGTTTAGTATTACTTATAAACGATAGCTTTGTTCAAAACTATGAGTTTCGGTACTGTAAGGAATTTTCAGCTTCATTTGCGCAGTACTATGATAAATCTTTCGGATCTGAATTCAAATCAAGGGTACTTAAAACACGTTTTTTCCAATGTTTTTAAATGGTGTTATCCTATTGGTTGAGCATTGTTATCGAAATATTAAGAACAGTACATTGCCATGACTAAGATTCGAGCCGATGCAATTTCATTCAATAAACGATCATAATATGTATCTATTTTGCATTCACTAATTTGTTACACATTCTCTAGGTTACATTAAAATCAGTAATAATATATTGTAGTCTGAAAACACTGACTAAACCCAAAATTATTTTAACTATAAATTAAGTTATAATCTATTTTATAAAATATTAGAAATATTTACAAAATACCAAAAATGTTTGCATTAGTAAAACGCAAACATTAATTTCATTATTTGTATCAACCTTTTTTTTTCTTAGAGAATATAAATTTAGTTAAATTCATTCAACAAAGAATAATATAAATAAACGTTTAGTCATTGTAAAAGGGTGTGACATTGTGGCACACCTAAGAAACCAGATAATATACATATAATCTATATAGCTTAATCATTAAAGACATTTTATTATGTGTACAAATCACATATATATTCATTATTTTTTTCATTATGGAGATTATTGGAGGTGGTTGTTATCTATCGAGTTTTATTGAAATTATGCGCCGATCGATCATTGTGGATGCTCACTGCTGGCGAAACGGCCATTCAGTGCTTTCAGGTTTCTAATAGCAGTCTAACAATGATCGATTCAAAATCTCAATATTCTGCATTTCTTCTTAATCTGTATGGAACCTAGATACTTGAAGATATTCTGTTATAGCCTACTATATCTTGTCAAGTTTACAATAAATAAAATTCGCCATAAGAAATAACCCAAAATGCTATTGTTACTCACTGTGTCTATACTGATTTTTTCCGTTGAACTGTCAGCTAAATGAACAGGAGCAACTACTAGAAAATATTGTCGTATTTTTCCGTATTGTTCACTAACTCGGCTTAATTGTAATAAAACTTGTAATTGACTTGGTGATACAGCAACCGGTATTGGGGTTGGTACGAATGGTGGACCTGTAAACCAAAAAAAAATAGCCCAGATAATTCATTGTGAGGAATATGACAAAAAAAAAGTATTGTGCAGACTCAGCTGCATGCACTGAATTAAAAAAATAAAACGTAAGCAATACATTGTTAAACAAGAAATATATTGTAATCTCTAGCAGCTCCCTTCAAGACAGTTTCCAATATTTTTATGAGATTATATATATATATATATATATATATATATATATATATATATATATAGGCAAACTTGCCTCGTGCATGTAATGCGATAGTTGCGCGCCTAGAAAATTGACTGACTGCCATTGTAAGTCAACAGAAGCAAGAAATGTGATTCTGTGGATTACAATCTAATGAGGACAATGTTAACCTTTAAGGGTATTAGTTCAGTCTATAACTGGGTTATAAAAATGGGCTACTAGAACCTCCATACGTAAAAATAAAGATTGTCCAGTGATTCTTATGCTCTGGAGTTACGTCTGTTGGTGATAATCTTCCAAGAAAACTACCTTTGAAAATGTTTGTGCTAATATCCGAGAGAAAAATTCAATAATTTTACGAAATTCACTTTTGGATACTGAAAACAAATCCAGTTATTTTGAAATCTATAAGACTAAAATATGTCCTCTGAATATATAATACTTGTGCATGCCTGCAGTGTCAGATAACTATATTACATCAAGTGGCTTGAAGTGAATGATTGCGATTGATTGGTTTGTGATTGACAATCCAGTAAAGGAATTATCAACTAACAGTCTATTATCAAATAACAAATCTACCTTAAGTGCATTGAGCAGCAAAATAAATATACGAAAGCTCTTTCATCTTGGTTTAAGCTTCAAATAATCCCGTTTTCAATTTTAATAATATGAAGAGCAAATAATTAGTTAGCTATTATAGCTTAAATGTTTAGCCAAAGTGAAGTAACCTGATCTGTAATATAACGTTATTTCCTAGTATGAAGTAATAATTCTACATAAATATCCGTATAAATTCGTTCTTAATGACTACTTTGACTTCATAAGCTAAAATTTTATAATAGATTTTTAAAAAGTTCGTTTCAGTTGTACAGACTACGTCTATAAAATTGATATAATTTGTATTATGAAGTCTGCGAAATTCATATAAGGCTCTAATTTTCTTGATAAGTAAAAAAATGTTGTTGGGTAAGAAAAACTTCAAAAAACGTTTCCTCTATTTTTGGCTTAATTTATTATATACCACCGTGACATAACCAGCTGTGTTATAGTTCAAACTCTCATAGCTGATTATAACCTGAGTTAAAATTTCGCATCACATTAATGTCATTTATATTGTCTGCGCACAAATAATGCTTAATTTGTTTTGTTCACGAAATTCAATGTTGATTTATGGAAATATATTTGGCTCAGATATACCATATAGCTTAAACAGTTGTTTCGTGATGCCTTTTTTTGTATATTCGATAATTCTGAATGAATTTCATTGCACTAAATAAGGTTGACAAAACTGGAAGTTTGTATTTTTAATCACTGAGGTTATCACAAGTATACTTCCCTTATGAATGTCTTCCATAAACTCAGCACTTATTTGTTCAAATTTAATCGTAAAACTTTTATCAAACTAAGTTGGATTTTTTTATCGAAGTATTAGCTTCAAGCAGAATTTATGTTTTAAACTAGATAATGGTTGTGACTCTGTGTTTAAAAATTGTAACAATATGATTAAAACTAAAATGTTTGAATTTCATCCATCTGTTAAAATTGAACACACAGAGACAAACAGATTTAAACAAATAACAATGAATAATTAGGAAAATATCCTTTCATGGGTGCTTATTACTTTTAACTAACAGAGATAGAACTTGATGATTTATATCACTTTGTTTCACTCTGATGATAAGGACAACTTCAGTAGTCTTGACTACATAGTGGAACCTTGCTAGTTTGTCTTAATCAATCAGTGGTTATCATTCGGTCGAGTAGACAGTTTGCACAGTAGTCCAGTTTTGAGATGGCTGTTTTGCGGACAGATAGACATCAAATGTAAAATTATCAACACGGTGAACGGTTGTTACAGCCGTGAAAATACTTGTTTAGAAGCATTTATCAGAACTTATTTTAGCAAGTGATGAATATACCTTCTTATTAATATACAGTCCGTCTCTTGATTTACTGGTCATTAACATTATTCTAAACTTAAATTCCCATTGAATTTGTTCTACCCTATGGATTGGTTACTTTTTTCTTACAAGTAAACTGGATGGTTGCGAGATTTATTATATATATATCACATTTGTAACACTTAGGATGCATTTTATGACACTCGAAATACATTCAAAACATTCGGAAGAATCTTATTCTTGATCTGTATTGAATAAATATTAGTTTATAATATCGACGTTCTAACCGTCCACTCACCACTTTATGTTGATCGTCATATCACCGCAAGTATTTAACACTGGAAAAGTAGGGTTTCAACTCTTAATAATAAGAAAATTATCCATACACGTAAAAGTTAAAAAAAACTTCAACTAGAGGCTTGATTTTTTTTCATTTTTTTTATCTTCAAAATTTGAACTTACGTTGCATTTGAGTAAAACAACTTGTTGTTTCCCAATTACTTTGCATATTCAATGTTAAATCATAATATGCACTTAATTGTACATCATAAACACTATTCGGTTCTAAATCACTAACTGTATACGTATAACCAGAATGCAATGCAGCATATGTTACACTGACACTACGTGCTGGGAATTCCAAACGTTTAATCACACCAGCATCATCAGCGAATTTCTTGGAACCACCAATACGTAACTGTAAACAGTTGTAATGAAAACATTTACAGATAGTAGTATTTATTCAGATGCAATTATTATATAAAACGTTTTCTTCAAGTTTAAAATTTATGACAAAATATTTCAAATGACAATGTTTGCAAGAATAAATATTTATTCATCTGATTTGATTCCTGTAAGATCGTTAATTTAGTTAAAGATACATTAACTATATTCTAAGTGTATGTCAGTAAGCCTCATGAGGAGTTTTATTTGATCCAATGAACTTCATAGTATTCCAAGCTATATTATCTAGCTTTCAGATAACGAGACGAACTTAGGTTCAAATGATACACAAAATGTCTAGGTAAACATGGCGTTGCTTATTACTTAGCAATTATTCACTGTCAACCTATGTATTACAGTTAGTCATATACAGTCTTATTGTTTTAGTTTTTTTATGTTCTATCTGAATAAACACTGAATAAGGTGTTAACCTTTTGTTTCAAACTAACTAATTTACTATTCATTGATAATATTATTATGAGAGAGAAGTTTTTGCAATATTTCAAATAAACAAGAACAAATTATGCCTTATTCTCAATAGTAAAGGTGATTCATTTCGATTTATACGTAATGAGTATTCTGAATGATTGTTATAACTAACTATATTGATAAAAAATTGTCATCATCATTACAGAATGAAATTAGTTTTTTTATGTTGTCAACTCACTCAAATATTAAAGATGGGCATTGACTAATAATGATGTTTTAGAATAGTCTGGGATTTCGAAAGTTCTTTTTATCAAGTGTAATAGGCGTAAAAATATCAAATCAGTATTTCAACACATTTGGTGTGTCCATTTAAAGGTACTACACTTAAATTAATAGTTAATGATCCCGTGTTCTATCACATATTGTTTAGTGGGCACACATTATTCAATAGTATCAACCTAATATAAAACACCTGTCTAATATTAACATACAATAAGTCTGTAAACACAACTATCTCGACACTGACTCTGAACAAAACAGTTGCACATAAAATATATATAATGTCGCTAGCAGTGGGATACAGAACGCGAGTTTAATCCTACTTGAGACTCGTCAGCTGGACTCATCTCCAGACTTGGTAGCTGAGCGGATAACGCATTAAAGCCTCAAGCAAACATTGTTAGGCTGAAGTTCTGGGTCGGAGATCAACTCTGGGATTCAGAATACCGAACAGGATGAAATGCGCTTCTTGGAATCCGATGTTTGTGACACTCCATCCACTTTATATATCAGCTTGAGTCGTAATGGCTAAATCGAGGCAACTCGCATAGAATGTCTACATACCAGCCAAGACTAATCAAATTTCAGTCAAAAATATCTAATCTTAACCATTTCAAATTGAATACAGACAATTTTAGTCGTTACCAAAAATATAACTTTCAGTAGAGTTTTACCTGAACTATGTGAAGTACATTTTGATGAGTGAATAGAACAGTCAAACAAACACCATGAACGCTACATTTCAAATTTGAATTATCCCATAGAACGAATATTTTTGAAATTAACAATTTCTTTAGTCTGTATTCTTAAAAAAAACAAATACTTCATTCTAATAATCAAAAAGCAATTTAAATAAACTAACACAAGAAAACATTCAGTTAATTTTTCTGTTTGAAAAAATTGCCAATAAATGATGGGTCCAATCAAATTAACAGCCAGAAAAAAGTTTTTCTTTAGTCAAAAAATAATTTCTTATAACAAAACTTAATTTGTTCTTTTCATTTAAACGAACAGACAGTATCATTTTTCAGGATACAATGAATTAATTGTCTAGAATTCAATCAATAGCAAAATGTGTTTGTTGGCTTAGTTTTCTCTCCCTCATTTAATTAAACAAAGTCCTTAAGACTATCAATTTGAAAATAAAACTGTCTATTGTAAGTTTGAAAAAGTTGAATTGGGTTGTGAACTCTACAAAACAGTTTAGCATGTACATGTTTATATGTAAATATTTCATTTAACGTTCAGTAGGATGTCTTTATATTCAAAGTGCTATCGATTATTTAGAAGTCAGTCTGATTGATTATCGTGTGAGCATAAACCAGTGAATTCTGTTATCTAATACAGATAAAGATCCATTACTTCATTATCGATATTATTCAGTTGACACACATTTGACCAGTCCATAATATCATCACAACACAGGACTAAAATAATCGGATACAGGCTATAAATTACTATAGTTAAACTACAGACAATTACGGATACATTAGTCAGGATCTGTCACATCAACTTTGAAACATTCATCATGAAGTTAGCCAACAAACAGTTAGTTGTAAAATTATCTATCGAATTACGTATTTTAGCGATGTTCTTCAGATTTCAAAATATCTTCTTGAAACAACCTTAAGTGGTGTTGTTACAAAAAGAAACGCAACCGCAGTTGATTTTTTGGCTATTTAAGCGCCCAGTCAAAACTTCCTGAGCTTTTATTAGTTTTATAAAGCTTCAGTGAGAATATTAGATTCGCAATTCAACATCTTATGTTGTAATTAAGTGAATTAATCGATTTTTATGCGATGATAATGAATTCTTTATTATTAAGAGATAGTGTAAAGTGATTAAGTAAGATAGAGACATAGATCGAAGTCATCAACAAGATATTTATCTTTTAGAGGACAAATGTCTCATATTTCTATTACAGAGTATTCAGAATGTGTCTTACTTACTTACTGCCCACCAGGATCCGCCAACCTATCTCCGCCTGGAGCCCATCTAGGATTACTGTGAGTGGCAAGCTTGGATAAAGGAGGAGGGTTGGGCGTGGAGCTAGCGACCCCATCCCATGGAAAACCAGCTTGCTAAAATAACGCTATCCAGGAAAATGAAAGCTGACATAAAAACGACATAAATAAGAAAAGTTTCTACCATTCTGTTAACTGGGTATAAATGTTGATCATTGTCTGTTTAGTATTGTTCAGTTATTTACCACTTAACAGACTGCCACAAAGTACGACCATATTTTTTGACTTTCAGCTTTGTTCCGGTTAGGCATTAATCATAGTTTCCCAAAAGTCGAAGTGTGTTTCAGCGGTTTAATCAGCAGCTGAGAGGTTGAATGTTGTCCCATCTGCTGTATATCAGAAAACTAAGTGATAACTTTTTGCTTTTAAGTAGACATTGTTGTTGAAAGTTGACCTCATAAACTTGGAGTTATTAAATAAGTCAGATTGCATTTATGTTCAAGTGATAAATCACTGAAACCATAGAAATTTCTTCTCCTGACAATCGAAAATTTTATACTATGCCGCATCATTAAGTAATGTGTACTAGAAACTCACTCAGGACTTCATCTGTACCAAATTACAACTTTCAGGTCCATTTTTGTTACATCTAGTGCGACTGACAACTTTTTCGGTCTTCTCACTAAACAAGCGATTATTATTGTTAGTTAATATTATGAGAATCAGTGTTTAGATTTCAAATTTTCTTTTCTTCATGAGCAAACTGAGCATCTGGAATATTTTTAACACTAATTCACATGTTCATTTACTTTCCATATGAATTTCATAAACAAATATTGTTAGTTTGTTAAGCCTTTTATTTAAAACTGTATCAGTATGAAAATTCGAGTAGTTAAAACCATTTACTGCTAGAATGATACGACTGACTTCAATGAAGATGGAAATATTTAGTTAATCATAATGGAAACCAATAAGTAAGATATAGCTAGAAGATAGAACCCTTGGTTAGTACACATATTATGTGCTCGGTGGTCTGGAACCCGACCGTATCATTAGTCCGCTTTAGGGTTTCTTATCGGTCATCTTCAACCACGTTAAATCAACAAATACGAAAGTGATCCTTTGCCACTTAGAGTATTTATTGCCCATAGTAAAACTCAATCTGAAGAGTTCAATATCGACGTAAAGAATTATGGGAGCAAGCTGTTGGGGATTACTAGATGATCAATCAATATGAATTAGTTTAAATCCTCAGGCGATATAATATAACTTATCGGATAAAAAATAATTAAAGACTAAAGTTGATATCACCTGAAAACCAGTGATCCATCAATTCTGCGGTTAGGCATTTTACGTGAATAATTTCACCATACCAAATCGTACTCTGTGAATCTCTATTATTCTATTTCTCCCTACTGTGCATACAGCTTTCTCTGTTATCAAACATTAAATTATTTGAAATTTCTTTGATATATATATATATATATATATATATATATATATATATACACCAGAAAATAGAGCTTCTGAAATTCAAACTTATATAGTTTGCTTTTACTTTCCAAAACTAACCTAAAATAATTGTTTATTTTTATTTAAACAATTACATTTGTGCGTGTTATACAAAAATGATAAATGATTTTTACATAAAGTCTAAAATTTTCACTTATTATAACAAACTTTGTTAAAATAAGAATAGTTAAATAAAAAGAAAGAAGAAACACTATACACACTAACCAAAGAATTGACGTTGAATAGTTAACAACAATTCGATGGTTGTATACAAATAAAAAATGCCGTGTACATAAACAGAAATTATTACGATAAACTGGAAGTGCATAAATACGAATTGGGATGAGGTGCAATAGAATGCAACGTAATTTGTTCGCCTTCTTTAAATTTTTTTGGTGGGGGGAGAGGTACTACTCAAATGAAAGCATCAAACATTGCTTGAAAATGTGTAAAAAAAATGTATTATGAATCCAACTGTATAAATAAATCATTGACAAGTTCCTTTTTTGCTTGGTTTAGAGAAATTTTAACAAGGGTACACACACCAATAGTTGCTTTCCATCCGAAATTCAGAATGATGCGTTTATATATATATGTATATATATGGATATACACATATATAATTCTAATTTATGGCTTATCTTCGTGATAAACGTCTAACTACTTCCACATACACTGTCTATGTCATTCAGTGTATATTTTCTAGATTTTTTTGAAAATTTTGATAAATGGTGCAAAGCTCATCTTTGAATAAATTTTGAATTAGGATTTAAAAGAATACTACTATTTTTTAGAGTAGTTTTATTTTTTTAAAAAATGGCAATAAATTTATAAACTGAGAAGTTGAAAATCAAAATGTTTTCGGAAAGCCTAAAATGAACAGTATGTTTGATCTGAATAGACAGAGGCTAACAAAGTTGAGTGTTTTGTGCAAATGTACTATCGTCAGCCTATTTGAATTCCAACTAACCTAGTCTCTATGGCCGGAAAGAATTTTCTCGCAAACGAACCAGTAATTTGAAAATCAATAGAAAGTTTGAATTTCAAAGGTCATAGTAAATAATAATGATAATACTAAAATATAAGTATTAGGTTTAAAGAGTTTGTTTTTAGAAATAAGTGTAATTTTGTAAAAATGCTACTCAATTACTGTCCATTATTTGGTTCGTGAAAACTAGAGTTAAACCGAGGGCAGTTTGATTCGTAATGACATATTTGAAAAAATTTCATAGTGTTAGATGAATAATGACAGTAGAAGTAACTTTACCCTTTAATAAAAGATCGGTACCTATGAGAACAAACATTATACAGTATTTTTTTAAATAGAATTATGGAGATTAGTGTTTATTGCACATTGAAATCATTAATCAGCCATTGTTAGACCATCATTAGAACCCTGAAAGAACTGGATGGCCGTTTTGTACTGGTATTTAACTCATCAGTAGTGAGCATCCATGACTTCTGCACCTCGTAGGTCGCGCAAAATCTGCAGATTGATCAGAGTTAGACATTAACACCGTTGGATGTCGGCCGGGTGGTTCAGAGGTTAGGCGTTCGCTCGCAAGACCGGAGGCCCTAGGTTCGAATCCTGCTAGGTGCACGAGTCGTGGATGAACACTGCTGATGAGTCCCATCCCAGGACGAAACGGCCATCCAGTGCTTCCAGGGTCCTAAGGGTGGTCTTGTAGCAAGCAACCTAACATTCATTCAGGGTACTTCATTGTCGTTTAAATTATTCGATAACAATATCGACCATAAGTTTGTATTTGTAATAATTCGATTAAGGTATCGATTATTGTATATTAGATTGTGTGCGGATGCTTACCCGCCTATTATATGTCTAGCTTATTATCGCCTAACTATAAATACTTAGTCATTGATTCAACTCATGAGAGTTGGATCACTTGCCTTCTCCAATTCGCTTCGTTTTGCTTGTGCGCCTTCCTTCTCATCTTTGTCTGCATAGATGATTGCATGAAATAAATTCATCCGCAACACCGTACTTGGCCTTTTTATTGCCACCATCGCACAAACGGGGTGAGCCTAAGTATAATATACGGAAGTGGGAAGGAAGATTTATTTCATCACTTACTCGATCATTCGTCCACACTGGAGTCCAGTCGTGAGCCACTAAATCTAACAATGATTGATTGATGATTTCAATGTGCATTATACAGTACATTTGGAATTTGATGAACATTGTCAATATTTTCGATTGTCTAGTTTAAGAAAGCTCTTTCGATTAAACGACGTCTGAACGATTCAAATTGTTATTGTGTTGCGAAAAACTGCCGACAGATGGTCGAAATAACGTTGTTATCTTTGAGAAATCGACTGAGAGGAACAAACAACACGTCTTCAATTTGTATACAACATTTGAAAATAGGTGAACACAAAAGATGACTTTCTTAAGATACTCAAACACAGGGATTAGGTATAAAACTGCTTAGTCAAGTTTAAAAATTAAAATTAGTTTAGCCAGAGAACATTCTTTCTAGATATTCGGTTAACGGGATTAAATGAAACACGAAAACGATTTTCGTATCAGAAATCGACTACAGTACGTCAATATCATCACTTCTCGTTTTCTTTTGCTGCGATACAGATAAAACCTATCCTTTTAAAAGGCTTAAGAAAATAGTATTTCTGATACATTTTTTTGAGAGTGACACAGATACACTAAAGTCCAACATAACTTACAACATTGAGCTCTTTCCACATAGTTATCGATGTTGACTTTGGAATAAGAATATCTAGTTTACAAATAGTAATTGTTTCCTGACATATGACTGAAGGAATCATTTTTGAATAAACAGTACATTCATAAAATTCACAATTATTCTATTACAATTAAAACTGATTTTTTATCATCACTGCTAAGGCTAATTATTTCAGTTACTTTTCTGAAATAACTTACAAATAAAATAGTGATGAACAACTATCTGACAAGTAAATTATACTGTTGATTAGAAAAAATTCACATAATGAAAATGATCAATTATGATTGAATTAAAACAGTTTGTCAGTGTGTGTCAGAATAATTTATAGAGAAAAATATCCATATCCATATATCCATAGATTTGCTACAGTTGTTTCATGTTTTAACAGCAGATTATCGGACTCGTCATAACTTTACAGCACTGAGCTAACCAAATAGAACCATAAACAAATTATACATTTTATTCATACTTCATTTACGCAACTGATAGACAAAACTTGATTTTTTTAAAATGTTATTTAGATATGATGGCATTGACAGTTTTGTTTTCCTAGTCTATGACGTCAACCAAAATCATATCAAGAAATCTGTAATTAATTCACTGATCTCATGGTTTTCTTTTTGGTGAAGGAAGTGTGACCGAATTAGAAGAAGAATCTTCATTTGTGTATTATACTTGTTCAACAAGCCCAAACTATTTTTTTAGGTTTATTCTACCGTTAAAATAAACTAAAGACAATTGATATATCGGATCAGTTTACAAGCTATATTGTCAGACGCCTTCCGAGCTCACTACTGCGTCTTTTTAATCTGAAACCTGTCACAGCGACCATATATAATCAAATATTCCGACAATTCATTGTATCAACTGTTATGCTCTGTTTAACTGTGAATAAGACTTGCAATTTTCATTTTTATCTAAATTACATTAATGAATAAGGCAAGTTAATTGCTTATCGATTTATCAGTAGGTTATTTTGAAGATATATATTTTCAATATAATAAATAATATGTCGTCATTTATCTGCCATAAAAAAAAAGTTGTCATTACTAATTTGAAAATGTGAAATAAACTTGATGTGCTGTTGATTTTTTGCGATAAAAAAAGTATGTCCAATTCATTTAAAGCATGACTTTATTATTTTGAGATATAGTAAGTGGCAGGAATCAAAATGTTTTTCTCTATCTTATGTGTGATTCCTATAGTTTGGATGTTTTCGTATCTTCGTATTAATAGACTAAGGTTTAAACCGATTAGCTATCGTTTTTGAACATCCTTTATAAAATCTACTTAGCTACAAGTTCTGGATAACCATTCATCTGATTTGGATCAAGGTATCCGTTCAAAAACTATTCCCTTACCAAAAATAGACAATAATGAAAATTTTTTTCACTTTTTAAATGTCAATAGCCAAAAAAAACACAGAACACAAACACATATTTATCATAACTATAGTATGTTGGAAACAAATAAAATTCTATCAGACATGTGAATCCAATTTCATAAAAGCGCCATTTTTTTTTAAAGCATCCTTACTTACTAACATGTTCAAGTGTACATGTCTTGACAACAACAAAATGACTGACGTATGATTATAATAGGCGTAAAAAATCTTAGTAACTAGAAAAAATAAAATTAAAATTGCCTTTTTTTTAAATTTAAACAGTAACCACACAAAGAAAAACACTTTATTGAATTCAATTTTAGTGCATTAACAAATTCAGATTAGACTAAATATTATTATTACTGTTGTTATTGTTATTATTATTATTAAGAATAAATTATAAAATTAACTTATATCTTACAACCGACAGATACTAATTTTCTGTTTAACCTGTTTTATTCGAAGTTATATTTAGTATCTGTGCGACTAATTAGAAGGGTATAATAATGTTTATTACTATTTCTCAAAAATATAAACATTTCATTGTGAACCTGCTCTGAAATCTGAGACATTTGTTTACATGATCAATTAGTAGAGTAAATTATGAAGAATTAACAATCAAGTCGATTGGAATATGGAAACAAACAAAGGATTGTCCCAGTTTAATGTGTCCTTTACAGGAAAATTTATTTTTTGTGCGTTCATCAATTATGAGTTGAAAAGTTCAATGAAACTTGATCATTTTTTTTTTGGAAACATGAAATTTCAATTTGCATAAAGTTTAGAAATGTCACAAAATTGGTAACTAGTAGAATATAGACCTATCTATCTACCTACCCAGCTATATATATATATATATATATATATATATATATATATATATATATATATATATATATATATATAGGCAATGCTGAGAAAACAGATGGAATCTAGACGTGTTGTAGTAGTAGTGGATACGGTTTTTTGCATCAAAATATAAACTTGTATTGTAAACAGTGAATAGCTTTATTTCATACATAGAGCTGTATGGTTTACTCGGAGTATTTTAATTATAAATTAATGCCAACTAGAGAACTATTATTAGTCTAATAATTAAAAATAACCACCCAAGACCAGCCAAATATTCCTTCAGTTGTTGTTATTCATGTCTGGCAACCAGTAAGTTTGTAACTTCATGTTTGTTTATGTTTTTTGAACTCAACCAATCAGATTTCATTTTGACTGCTGGTTTTGTGTGACTTGGCTTTGCATTCTTTTTGACTACCTTCATATATATCGTTCATCAAAATTAGGTCTCTATCTTATGATTCTGTAAAGATGACTTGTTAAATTGATAATTTACGATTAACTTAATAAGCGTAAGCATAACTCATATCTTCATACTCTGATTACGATGTTACTGCAATTAACGAGAATACAAAGGATTTTTGATCGAAACCACTTAGAGCTTGATGAGTTATAATGAGATTGAAAATTGAATGTAAACAAACTGTAAATGTTGAATCCGTTCGAACAGATTTTAGTTATACCATTAAACAACTGTAAATACTCTTAGTAATTTTGCGTAATTTAGTAATAGAAAAAATTGGACGATTATACGAAATAATTTTTTTCTTACATTTCTACAAATCTCCCTAGTTCATTTACAATTAAAAGAATATGTAAACTGTAACTGGTTTTAAGATCCAAAACTGTGCGTTTCGTCCTGTTTGAAATCGTTAGCTGAATGAACCTGAATTTCTGTATTGATGTTTACATAACAACTTAAACCGAATACCCAGTGCTTTAAACATGAACTACTGAGTCTAGACAGCCAATAATTTAAATTACAGTTTGTTCGTAATGTAAAGGAGAATATAAATAAAACCTTAGTATTCATCACTCACTTTAAAGCCTTCCAGTTTTTCTGTTCTTTCAGGTTGTTGCCAAGTCACTTTCACACTAGTATCATCTCCAGAACAAAATAAACCACGCACTGAGAAATCACTTTCCCCATTACCAGTAGCTAATCGACTGATAACCGGCTGACTGCAATCACCATATCGACCATCGGGTCCACGTGATTTGATACAAATAACATAACTAGTTTTACTTTCTAAATGACTTATTATAGCCATATTGACTGGACCCACATCGAATGATGTCCATTGGCCGGATTCATATGGATTATTGTTAGCGGAATAGAGTAAACGAAAACCTTGTATTGACAATTGTTTACTGCCTACAGTGTTTTGATCTTCACGTGTCGGTATACGCCAGGTTACTTTGATTTGATGTTGATTTATTCGTGAGGCTTGAATATCCAATGGTGGAGGTGGTACTGAATATATTTGTTTTATTCAGAAAAAAAGAGAGAAATAATAAGAAGGAATGCATTTTATGAGCATTTCATCGATGACAAATTTGAATATGATTATCTCTGACTAGAATACTGAATACATGTCAATCATTCAGTCATAAGATACTTTATAACATAGAATGAAATTGGCCCACCGATCACTAAAAACCAGAGAACAATAAGTAACATATTTCATCTAAGTGTATAACCTTATTACTTATTCGTAGCTACAAATTGACCGTTTATTGAATAAAAGATCTTTAAGTCCTGCGTTATTTTTATTGACATCAGGTCACTAGGTTGGAATGTAGTAGAGCACAGATCCAATCGGCTTACAATTTATCAAAAAGCATCTGAATCCCTTTTAATTATTCACATAAAACAAAGGGACAATACATTTATGTCATGGTTTATTTGTACATTTGTTTTCGTAGTTATTCAAAAAATATTTATTTTTCCTTTTACATGATACATTTTCTCTTAATACTTACTGAACATGTTGACGACACTTACGTTGTGTTACTTGAGGCATTAATGTTTAACTAATCAGTTCTTGAGTGAAATTAATTTTAATTTTTTTCTCAAAAATAGAATTTATATTGATTTATACGTAAACAGTGAGATATACTAATGCTTACACTCAACACTTGTACGTATATTACTTGCACCAGACCAAGGTCCAGGTCCAGCTGAAGTAAACGCTCGTACCATAAATGTATAAAAAGTTTTTTCTTTTAATCCTCTTGCTGTATATTGTCTCTGGCCTGGTATTATCACTTTCGTTATTGTCTCTGTTTGTGTTTCAGCGCCAACTTCAAAAAATCTCACTTCATAACCGGTAATTTTCCCATTACGATATTGTACTGGAGGTGATGCCCAGCTGACTTCAACAGAGCTTGATGATAAACCACTTAAACGAACGTGTAGTGGACTGCTAGAAGGTGCTGGAAGAGAACAACAGATAAAGAAGAATATTGTCAACTATTTATTGATTAATTTCCAGAACAATAAGTGAAATATGAATATGCACAGTCAACTACCGGGATAGTTTGTTTTATCGGCGTTTATCGCCTTATTTTATTATCTTGTTCGCTTAATTTGGTGATAATAGTCTGATGATTTATTTGCTGTCACATGGATGTACAAGAATGGTATAACCTACTTTAGATGTAATTAATGAGTGGCGGCAAAACAAGAATAGGAAATTGGTAAGGTAATTTAGTAATCAGACATTTGATAAATAGTATTGAATAAATACTTTTTCTGTTTGTTTGTTATTTAAATTTATGTACACATCTATGTCAATCGAAATGTGTGTGTAACAACAACTTTCACGCAACTTCATCATACTTTTTACTACGAATGACTAACAACACTGACATTTATGAATGAATTTACTGAGTTAAGATAATGAATAAAATACATTTTAAAATAGTCATAACCAGTTGATGTTAGCCGATTGTTTGATTGTAAAATATCTCGAATACGCTAGTGTGTATTATATATAAACTATGAAATAGACTATCAAGTGACGATGACATTTTATTTAAATAATAAATGAATGCTTTTCTGTTGACGTCACTGCTTTTCTGTTATCTCTAGTTTATGCTAAATCGAAACGATCTTACTCTATGGTATAATGTTAAATGCAGTCATGATAGACTGTAGTCTTTTTTTGAATGCTTTTATAACACTAGTCCAATGTAGTGCAACTCACGTATTCAGACAATTGAGATTTGATAAAATAAGCTGTATGTGAGTTATTGAACTTCAACAATGGATCAAAACTACACATAACAGATACCATATGAAGTGACCAAATTGTTTCGAACTAAAATTTAAATAGTTATCGATATAATATGAAGTCGTGGCTGATGATGTTATCCAGAATAACGACGAAACGTCTTGAATCAGGTCATCTAATTTAGAAAACATAAGACCTTAATCATTTACCTGTACTGCATACCTCCATATTTTAGATTATGATGTGAAACAGACTTAATCTATAAGTCTTGTTAATTCATCTGTGTATCACATAATAATATTAATAAGATTTGTCACAAAGATTCTAGGAAACTAGACAAATCCCTGCACATTATTTAGAACTTTTTACACGCTTAACGCTTGTACTATCGAGTAATTACGGGACTTTCCTCTGAGTCACATCTGTGACAGAAACTTATGGTATACTGCACGGCAAGCATTTAAGTCCAACATCCTACTGTCTATTGAATTTTACTCTCAACTAGTTAATTTCTAAGTGTGTGTATTAATCATCCGCAAGTTTATGATTACAGTGTATGGATATCATGTCAGCACTAACAACTGAATCACTTTTAATTGACTGCTATAACTTACATGGTAGTATGGGGTTGATGATAACAACTAATGTTGTTTAAATAACGATGTCTTTATAAGAATCTCACTACATCGAACAATTTATGTGAACGTGTATTAACTTGATAATATTAAATATTTTATCTTTTCTAGAAAATGCTTATTTTAGAATAATATTAATTTACGAGTAGATGATGTGATCAAATGTTTTCATGTAGATTATTCAATGGTTTATGTAGTAGATTAATTTTATCGTCATAACAATATAACACATCACTCGAGTGATATGCATAGTTTTCTTTCAACCTCAAATAATTTAAGTATAGGGGATTTGTGGAGATTGTAGAATTCCCATAGCTGAAATCGCAAATTGATCTTAGCTGAATCAGCAATGAACGACTGTTTCATTCTCGTATGGGACTTCTTAGCAGTCTGTCTCTGCGACTTTTCATACAGTATTCAAACCCAAGACTTTTGGTCTCTCGCGTAAAAGCCTAAACTCTAGACTAATGAGCCAGCATCCGATGGTGTCATTGTCACCGACTTCAACCAATCCATGATTTTGGATAAATCTTCACCCGTTGCCTATGATGGATAACTGATTCATAACCGAAAATAATTGAACTCTAATAGTCACTGATTTTCACTAGGACTACTGAAGTTACATTGTAAACGTAATCATCTGTGAGCACATGATTGTTATTAGCTTAAGGGTGAGGTTATTTCTGATGCGAAATAACTTTTCTAAAACATAATCGCTGAATTACTAAATTTTACCGAGAGCATGAATCCATTATTGTTATGTGGAAGCACTGAATACCCATTCAGGGACTGTTCAACAGTAGCCATCAATGACCCCGATACTGTTATCTTTATTCTTTCACATTTTTTATTATTTTAAATATGATATTCACATTACAAACGATCCGATTAAAGTGTTGTTTCATCGACGTTCCTAGTGAAATATTTTACGTGAAATTAATGGTGTGTTTGTTCATTATTTAACTAACTAACTAGTCTTTACTGTTTATGACTCTTGAGATAAAACCAGTACAAAAACTAAAGTTCTATGTGCAACAGGAAAAATACACTTAGGCTAGAAAAAAAATAATCAGCCATACATTGAAATCATTTTTTGTTAAATTATTATACCCTTGATTAATATTTCACTAGGAAACATAGTGATTTGTGTACTTTCACTATTCAGTAGTGTGGGAATTTTATTGTTTACAAGATATTAATCTTTCAAAGGATAATCATTAAATGAGTTATATATATATATATACATATATATATATATATATATATATATATATATATATATATATATATGCTTTTTGTTAATGTCTAATTGGGATTGACTTTTCATGTCGTTTCAAACTACATTTGGTCGCTTTTTGCTTGAATGTGGGCTACTGAAATGAGCTTCGGTCGCATTCTGACACCAGCGGGAAAAAGTCTTTGGAAATCACACAATACTAATCAACTTTCCAGTCATAATCCAGAATTCGTTAAGTGTCTATATGGACGACATTACAGAATGGATTGGAATCAAAGCTATTAAGCCATCATTTTATTTCGATGATATATTGAAAATTTGGTGATATCATTGCTAAAATGTATGATACATATTTTCAGTTGGTTGCTGGTTGTCAGTAGTTTGCTAGTCGATTTAACTTCATAATCTTAACAAACATTCATTGTAAAAGTTACTTCTTTTAATATTTAACTAAAAATGTTAGAAACTTATTGTTATGTTAACTTACGTGCATCTGGTGTGGTCACTTCTAATTGAGCTGTGAGACCGGTTGAGCTTGTATTCATCAGTGCAACCTCAAATAAGTAGGTCAATCCATAACCTTTAAATTTCAAAAATAGTAAATAGGTTCATTTTTTTATACTTTTATGTATCATGCGGTTTGTATAACTAAATATGTCTGAAACTGACTTAAACCCTGTAAATATCCACTTAAATTAATTCAGTTATAAGCAATGATGAATAAAGGGTAGTAGTTCTGAAAGTGCATGTACCTTATTTACACTATCGAGTCAATCCACATAGAGTACACAAATACCAAAAGAAACTGATTCAATTCGGTTGTAAATATCAATGAGAAGATTCAAACAACCAATAGACATAGTAATTAATTTAACATTAACATTTCCAAATAGACATTCTTCATTATATTTTTTTCACAATATTCCTTTCATACTATTGGGGTCGTTAAATCCCCAGAACTCGGTTGATAAGTGTCTTTATTTTGGATTTTATTCATGGGCTGATCAGTTGACCTTGAGATCACATTCCCCACCAGGAAAATACTTGTCTGAGATTGGTTGACGTGTTATTTTTGTGACTCTTCCAGGGACGTTTCTACCATGTATAGATAAACGCGATTTGTCTACTTGAATTCACTGTGTTTGTTGGGTGTTTGTAGAATACACTTTCCACGCTATATCAAGACTTCTTCGTTAGTTCCTTTGGGGCGACCGATCAGAGTAACATAACGTGTCACTGGTTCATTTCCTCGTTCCTGTAGTAGTTTCAAGCATATCAAGTGGCGAGCATAACACATACTTTGAAGGTTCCTTTTTCAAGATTCACATTTTCCGGGTACTATTCATAATTTATTCATAGTGTAACTTTTGACTTAAATATAAATGAATATGAGAGACTGAATAGGTAATAAATTATTGAATTAAATCTGTACTACCTTAAAGACATATTCGTAGTTTGGTACTATTTTTAACCATTTGATTCATCTAAAGGAATCAATTTAGACTGCATTATGTTACTAAAGTAATAGTTACAATATTTGTTGAGTTATCACTGTATATTAATGAGACAAGTGATCAAAAAATAAATATGCATGCTGATAGACAAAATTACAAAATTTAACATTGAATGATAGATAACCTTTAATTGAAATCTGATATTCACAATATAATTTATTTTCACAGAATATCTCATATAAAAGTATGTCATTCTTATGGTGAATGAATTCAACAGATGTTACGATTTGTAACGTTTTTTGAAACTTCGCACCTTAGATTTATCGAAATGACATAGTTACCGTTTATGATACTAACTGATCTGTATTTTACATTACTAATTTTCTGAACAAGTAAATATGAATCAAAGGAATTTGAAACTATTGATCTTATTGAAGGGTACCCGAAAAATATTTTTTCCGAAAATATTTTTTGACACAGAGATTTGTTGTTTACAAAAGAATTTAATCACATCGAGCATTGAATAGCTGTTTCATAGTTGACTTGGACTCCACAGCAATGCACATCCATAATTTTATACAGAATCGCACCTATGATTCTCACATCCGCTGACGATCATAATATCATTAATGCAAACAACAATGGAAGCTAGTCCCCTATTTCCGAACAATCCAATTCCAGGGGATGGATGTACTCCTAACAAGGAAAAGAAAACTCTTCCTAGAATTCTCTCGAAAGTCTCTGAGGTCGGTTGAGTTACCACAAACAACTAGGCACTTCACTAACAGTTTAAGTTAGAGTTAAGGTGAATCTTTAAACCATGCACTGATTACCATACACGAAACCCGTTTAAAAACTCAGTAGAATTACTAAACTACCAGTTAACAATATTCTAAGAAACATCTATTGTAGGTTATTGTATCTCTTTGACATAAATAAGAATAATTTATGTTTATTTTGAATGTTTATTCAATCAACAATTTAACACTATGTGAAATAAACCATTAAAAATATTTGTAAACATTTAAATTTCAAAACAATAATGAAAGTATTCATCCTTTTGTTGATATGAACAGATGGTACTTTGGAAATAATAAACTTGATGCTTTGTAAAATGTGGCAAATAACTGAATTTACATACATTCATATCAATAAATAAATTCTTGACAAAAGAAAAATCTGCCACACACATCAGTGAGAATATATATATATATATATATCGACATGATGTATCAGTTTCTCAGTTATAACGGAATCGATACAACCATATGTCATCGGAAAATTGATAAAAATATTTACTCAGATAATTTGTGTTTCAACTGTATGTGTAAGATGCTAATGAAAGATCAACTAGGCCATATGTTAGAGAATGTTATCAGGTAAAATCGGCAACACTTACTCGTGTGTATTTAGTCGCCAGTGGTGTTCAATCACGAAAAAGGCCATTTAAATGTGATAAGTAATATTATCATCAGATGGCATTAAACCTATCGTGTTGATCTTGAAGCAAATTAAGTTAGGGAAACTGATTGTTGGAATTACATTGAAATAACTAGTTATTGGTTACTATACTAATTTATTTATATATTACAGAGGTGTAGAGATAATTACGTTTTGTATCCTACATCACAGACTGATTTGATTAGGACAATCAATGAAAAAAAGAAGCAACAGTCGGGTGTTTTGGTTTAATATGGAACTCATCAGCAGTCTTCCTCACGACAGAAGTAGAGGAATAAACGGGGTACCTTCAGGTTTCTAGATGATTGATGAATCACTGGATCAGTGAATAGGCACTCACTGATTAACATTCCTGACTTTATTGATTTCCTGATAGTACGAAACCATTGATGCAGAAAGATTGTTACATATATAGAAAAGTAATTGTTCTGTACTTTGTGCTTAGCCGATAATGTAGTCTACAAAATGTAATTTAATTAGCTGCTGATTACTTCCAATCACTTGCCATCAAGAATGAAATAGTTGACTCAACAATTATTGATTTTCGTTAGGTATTCAATGTTTACTACTGAATATCACTCAAAAAGTTATCAGGAGTGTAGAACTAGGTATGTATGCAGATCGGTTATACCAGTTTTAATACAAAAGACATGAAATGAGGGATAAAAAGCATACAATATTGTTGAAACCAAGTATTTAAAGAAGAATAAAAAACGAATTCATTTAAGATATTTGGACTGATTCTGCGCCCTTTCATTCAGCATTTTCAATCGTTTTTTTATAGAACTTCGACAGTGAATGACCCGGTTGACTACTTATACATTTTAGTATGGCCGCATATAAATACTGAACTACAACAAAGTATCTATCTAGACTTTTCTTAGTTTATGTGGTTTGCTTAATAAAAACTATTTTGTGAATTAAAACTATTCTTAACATATTTGTTAATGCGACTTCAATGTTTGTCTGTAGTTGTTGTTAGTGTACCTGCTGTGACCGGAGGCTATTCACAAAAATTCACAATGTTGGAGGGATTTTTATAAAAATTTGAAAAAAATCGTCAAATTTGATTTTTTTTTCTTTTCTGGCATATTTTTCCTGATTGCCAGATGTTTAATTTATGTGTTAGGTATATTTCTAAACGATTTTACTTGTGCTAGGTGTAATGTTTCTACAATTTTCACTAGATTTTTAAACGATCAACTTTTTCCTACTCTTTGTAAAATTGATCAGACAGAAAATTTCTATGGTGTGGACAAAAGAAAAATGGTATATTCTTACAGATATTAAAAAAATGTTTTTCCAATGAGTCTGTTTGTTAAATACAAATTATTATTATTATTATTATTAAGAAGCTTCTTTCTAATCAAGGAGTTTGAAAATTAAATAATAATTATGATAATAATGATAATCAAGTGGATTTCAAGTTGTTTTAACACGTAAAAGTAGAAATTTAGTTTATTTTTCAAATCTCTACGATTATTACTGACTAGTTTATGAATAAACAAATCTATATTTTTATATACTCAGACTTTAGGAACATTTGTTGCATTATAGCTCCTGTCTGTATCTAAATGAAAAAAGGTAGAGTATGGATTGAACCTGTGAAGTAATAGTTTATATTTAGGTACTGTTAAATATTTTCCTAGCGCTGTATTGTTTGAAAATTATATGACATTAAAATGTGATTAATTATTCTGATCTCCTAAGCAACTCAATAACTGTGAATAAATAAGTAAAATTAGCTCATTTTATTATGTTACAAAATGTTTCAAGGCTACAACCTATTACAACCTATTTGAATGTAACAAACTAGATCTAACAAATTATGTTCGATCGTAGAATTTGTTTTGACTGGTTATAGTACTGAAATTCTCTGAAATAAGGAGTATTATATTCATATGAAATACATTTATTCATAAATTTTGAAATTAATCCTATTTAAATGATATTTTTTCAGAACTTTTTCCTTTATTATTGTATGAAGATACTAGTTCAAGTTTTATCTTTCTAACTTGTAACCGAAACAAAACAAACGGCGTTATTGTAAGATCCATTTTTGAAGGCTTTGTTTGTGAAAATCCCTCCATGTACACATTTGTAATTTGTCCTTATTGATTCCTTCAGTTGTACATTTTTTTTGTCTGTTCGATTCCATTTTGAGATGATAATATTTGCATTTTATTATAGTTTCTATTTATTTTGCCTTCATTAAGTTTCCATGTTTCTTTCTGAACTGCATTTATGTTATTCAAGCTGATACTTAGTCATGGCGACAGCCATATTGATTTATTCCGCCTTTGATTGTGTCGCTTGCATTGACTGGAATTGTGCATTTTGATTGTGAATTGAATCAACCTTCCAGAATAAGAAACACTCTGTGTTATAAAGCAACTAAATATTATCTTTCAAACGAATCTGATCTATCCAGGAGGGATAGAATAAGATTAATTTGCTGTTGTTGATTTGAATAATTGAACAATTGTGGATGGAATAACTGAGTGGTAATATTTATTTAGGTAATGATGTATATTTATATTTACGATGAATATCAGAACCGTCATTTACCGAAATCACATGTTTTGGTTTTAAACTGGGCAAGGTGCATATATAACCTACCTAGACAGTTATTCCTCACTCCAAACTTCAGTTTTGATCTTACAGTTATATAGGTGTTACTGAAATCACAAATCAAAGCTAACACAAAATATCAATATTTCTGACAATACTATGCAAAATACACAATAAAATCTAACGAATACCAATCTCACTTACCAATATTATCACTTTCTGACGATCGAAATGTATTTCCAGTAACATTAGCTAACAATCTTCTTTGTAATAGTGGATGGGCTCCTTCACGTTTTAAACTGGATCCATAAGATTCACTGGAACTGTAAGTAGTATCTGATAGTTCTTTTACTAATTCTTCTGGACCTGTCAGTCTGGCGAATACTTGATAATTGATTTGTTTTGTCGTATGTAGACCTTCAGGTGGATCCCATGCTAATTCAATACTTAAATATGGTAGGTCTACTATTTCACGTAAGATTGCTTGATCTGTCCGTGACAATGATGATGCTAAACGGGTACGTTTATGTATATCCACAAGATGTAATCTTCTCGGTTTCATTGGGACTACAATATCAAAGGACAAAGCAGTGTAATTACGTCAGTTATTTGTTTAATTGGTTAAAAATGCATGCTTGTTTTCATTTTAAAACTGGTTAATTCGTTCAGGAATTAATGTTACTCATGCTATGAATAATTCACATAATCATATTAACTTGTTTGTTTTAAGTAAGAGATAAGTCTATGATACAATATGTCCCATTCATAGACTTGAATAATGAACGAAAAAATATTTATTCTTTCTTCATTCAAGCGCATACTTTTTATTACTCACTAAATCAGTAGCCTGATTAACACAGGTAGTGTAATAGACTATACTGTCATTGTTAAAATTATAAAATGAATAGTCGTTTCATTTTACAACTGTAATGACGAAACCAAAAAAATGAAAATGTTTCATTAATCGCTTGATTGTCGCATAAATTTATTACTGTTTTGTCCAATGGTGAAATTAGAATGAGTCAGAGGATTTTTTTTTCTTGAAAAACAACAAAACACAAATACCGAATAAACAAACATTTTCACTCTTGTTGTTTGTCCTATGTGAACTAATGTTGACATTTATCGGGAAATCTATGTGCAACCCATTTTTTGTTACAGAATTTTAAGTGCGGTTTGTGAAAATATAAAATTACCATGCAAAAAATCGTCAGAAATGCGAAAAATGCAAAAAAAAATTTGTTGTCAGTAGACTGTTGATGCGAAATCGTAAAGTAAATGAGTTATAATAATAATGTATAATTTCTAGTCGCAAAAAGTTTTTTAACAGCATTTTCAAAGTATAAACCATACATTGATCCAAACTAGCCCATTATCATAAAGCTTGTTCTGTCCTTTCGCGCTGGTATGGTGAATACTACTTAAACGATGGTATATAAGTAGTAAGCAGCGAATCATAGCTCAGGAATCGCCATCAAAGAGGAGTGTCTAGAGATGAAACTTTATCGAAGATCATAAGGGATTTGAGAGAACACAGTCAAAATCCTGAACTTATCGCCTATGAATGTTTGAACTTTATGTGTAATATTCTGTAAATAAACTGCATTTACTAAACCTTTATATTCTATCTGGTCCTGACTTTTTCGTACGTTTCTCTTGGATGAAACTCTTCAGCATGATATGGAAACGGATTTGTTCCTGAATTCAAAAACTCTAGATAACTGAATCGACACGTTACAGCATGAATATCTAACTAAAACTAGTTTCACAATTCTGGACGAAGGTCATGAGAGCTGATGAACGCCAAGATAAATTAACTGTCAAGTGCATAATAGTCTTTTTTTTCTGTCTAACCAAAATCAATATGCAACCTTAGGTTAAGACCGATAGATTTGATGGCGAATTTCCGCAACTTTTTCAAGTAATATTACTTGCTTTGTAACTCAGTAACCATGAACTAAACAGTAAGTCATGTGTGTTATTAGGGATAATTCAACTAAAATCTCGTCAGTGATTTATGTCAGAATTAGTAACTAAGCCATCGAATGTTCACAATGTCTAGACTTTTACATTATGTAATACGCGAATTAATGCAATGAAAGTACAGCTTCAGAAATGTTTGGCTGAATAAACTTTACCTGAATAAACACAATTTAATCAAGTGAATAATTTCACTATATTTTTTTGCTCCTGTTAACTGATTATTAGACATTGAAATTTACTATTGTTCATTTTGTTAAACTAAAAAACAAAAATCTATGAGATGTACTACAAGATAATTTTTTCAAGAATAACACATATAGGCAACTAATCTAAGTTGGTAACAACAATTCTACAACAAATGGTATCTAATGCACCAAAAGGGGGTGTTTTCATTTCCCCCGTATATCTTAATATCTTAATAACGTTTTTCTGCAAACATTCATAAAGAACACAACCTGTTTCATTTTAACTGTTTACAAGAGATAACAATCATATTGTTTAGTCAGTGGAAAGCTGAATGGAAAATTGGACGGACACTCAATACAGACAGTTTATCTTTTATAAAGAATAAGATAAAATCTATCTGCTTGTCTACTTAAATTTTTACATACAGTATTTGAGACTGTTGTATAATCTGTATTAACTATTACAGCAACTAGTTGACTATCAATCATGATTTTGTAACTCGAAATGAAAGATTCAATTGGTCATAGTTAAGGTCAAAGGTTATAAGATCAAAATATACTGATAAGTAAGAATGATTTAAGTGAATTCGCATAAAATTCTATCGGTTTTTAAATCCAAAGACTGGGATCAAACAATCTGATACACTTATTGTACTATCGTCTCATTTCTTCTAATATAAAAATACTAGTGGAGTTTAGTTTGCGTTTCAAGCAAGGGAAATTTGTCATACATTCCAGAGATACTGTATATAATATCAGTTTTTTTAGATGATAACTTTGTAATGAAGAATTGCTGTTATGATAAGTGCAATCTTATCAAGCATTCCGTGCAATGAGACGTTTGATGCATCTGCTTATATTTTATGCCAGTTCAACTAGGGAAAATCTATGTCCTTCACAAAGACAAATAAAGTTGTATTAGTCAAAAGAAATGAAATGCGTCCCATAAAAATAAAATTTTAGGAAGGTACTTAGTATTGAATACAGTATGGTAATTCTAAGATTACTTTGACACGGAAAAACAATGTTCAGGGATTAAGCTGCATCAATTAAAAAAAACCATTGATCACTAAACATGGATACCTGATATCCATAACTAACTTTTTTTGGTTTAAATTTTGTTTTGTTATTATTAACATTATTTTCACATTCTCTATTTGTTGGTAATTCTCTGCTTCTTTCCGTTTATACTCTTCACTATCTAATTGTGTATACACTTCTTATTACGTAATGGTTTTGATATTTTGTAATGATTATTTTAAGTCTATTTATCCACGTTTGCCCTACTATTGATAAAACTATTGTTATCGTATTTTATAATTTTCTTACTACTATCAGTGCAACTGTCTTCCAACCATCAACTTGTACTTTTCCACCTATTATGTGTAGTGAGGTAATCTATTTTATTTCATTGTGATTATTGACTCAAAAATTGCCTTGATTGATTAAACATTTTCGTGTAAATATTCATGTATATTAGAGTATAGCTTGATGACGATCTAATCGAAAACAATATTGTTCGCTTATATGTATGTTGTACTTATTCCTTAGTAAATTAATTACTAAAACAACATATATGTTACAATAGTGTTATTATGTGAAATATGAGAGCTTGTTGTCAGGTCAAAGAAAATTCATTGTAGAGTAAAAGACAATACCTTTGAATTTTGTACCAAACTGAAGTCATTACTGGTTACCACATGTTACAGTTTCCCCTGATAAATTTTTGAAATGTTAAAACAGTATTAGTAGTAGTAGTAGTTACAGCTAGTGAGATATCCATTATCATGTTTAAACTTTCCTAATGAAATCTGTTGGAACTTGGACTAGATCGATGTACATTTGCTTTTCAAAAACTTTTTGTCAACCAGTCAGTAAAGTTCTTAACAATTCAGTGTTCAAACTGTATCACACTCTATAGGGCCAGTTTCATCAAAAATATAGTATGAATTAAAATAAGAGGGAAAATTGTACCCAACATAATTTGAGCTGTCTATACTTTTTACAAACATCATCTTAGTTGAATGATTTTGAATGTTGGTTTTTTCAGTAAAGAATCTGTATTTATTTTCGAATTTCATCATAATCTGATTAAATATGGTAGAAAAGTGGTTCAAACGGTGTTTCTTGCTGATTTCATCTTTCGTCAGGTCAATATAGTGTTATTTTTTTGGAAATTTCTATCCTCTATAGACAAAAATCAAAAAGTAGACTATTTCGTATGTTTCAACCATACGGGTTAACATAAGTTAGATGGCCAATAAAGAATAAGAAGCACTATATACCTAGTTCATCTCGGAACAGAATTCCTTAACTATGTGCATTCACTGTCCGACCCGGTACCGGACTCAGTACCACCAAGTTTCTCACTGGATGCCTAACATTCAGAATGAAACAGCTGTTTATTGCTTCACTGTTTCTAAAGGTTGATCTGATAGCAAAATATGAAACTCAGATATTCCTAAAAACCTTAATAGTTATTATGACCATTATGGGACAAAAAGCATATATTCAAGTCTCTATCTAACCTGAGTAACTGCCACACGATTTACAATCAGATGGACGGTAATCTTTAGCATAAATGAAGCATAGGCATACAATATTAACTATGAATAGTAAAATAATGCTGAAATGGTAGAGATGTCAGTCAATATCTTAAAAATTTAGGAGTTAAAGACAAACATAGTTCTTATCTCTTTGTTTCCTTTTGAGATTAGTTCAAATTGATGAATAATAAATATTTTATTAAAATAAAGTTAATATTGATAATTTAACCATTATCAAATGTTCAATTAATGTTTCATCGCTAACTAACATATCAATAATGTATGTTAATGTTCATGAATGTTTTATTTTCTATCATCATATACACGTATACATGTACATAACTATTGTAAATGTCAATAAACTGATAAAGAATGACAACACAAATAGACACATAAATTGAAAGATGATGAAGAAAGACATAATTATTATTGTCATTATTGAGAGCAATGAATTTCATCACAATTTATTTAATATATGCCACTGTTTACCGTATCATTTGTTTCTATTGTTTAACATCGTGACGGAGCGAAGGCTTAATCAATTTTTTTTCTAATATATTGAAGCTAGTTATATTAATTTTTTAAAACTTCACAAGGTGGTCGGTGGTAGGTATTAGTTTTTAATTAAATAAAAGTTTGAAACGTAATTCATTGCTATTGAACACTATAATGCGAATTCACTTAAAGTATAACGAACAAGCTCTCACGCCAATTGGTGTTTATCACTAAATCTTTTCAACAGTGAGATTCAATATTTAGCATTTTATTTGATTTTATATGAATCTGAAAGTTGTTTACGTTGCAACTGGAGAGTGAATTATATTGACCGATACTATTGACTCTTGCTACTATTCTTAATGAATTTTTTTCTATCAATTTACACCATTGGGTATCGGTTAGAGTACTTGGAAATTCCGTACAAAATGTTTTAGTTTTAAATGACCGTAGGTGATTCCATTCTCTTGCTAGTTGGCAATTGGCAGAAAAGTATTTCTAAAATCTTGTGAGAAGTAATGTTAAGAGTGAAATTTGTAGACAAGTCAATCAGTGTAGAGTTGAACTCATTGAGTTAATTTGGAAAAAGAATAAGTGAACTGGATTATCGAGTATACAATTCGTCTTGTTTTTCTTCTTTTACTGTAGAAGAAATATTCTCCAACAATTGGCACTTTCAAACATTATGTTCAGTATATTATACTGATAAGCACTTTATTTTATATAAACCGTTTTAAATTGAAATTTAAGTTTATTCTGTCCATTTATATAGGCGAGTAATTTAATTCAGATTCATTTTTTAATGACCAAGCAAGTTCAGTAATTGAAACTTGTTATGGCGACACTAGAATGAGAAATGTTATCCTTTTTGAGGGTCAAGTATAATTTGGAGAAAATGTAAAGAAACTATTTTGAATGAAGGATAAAATTTGATATAAAAAATGTGAGGGAAGTAAAACAATTTACGTCAAAGGTAGTACTTTATAAGGCAACCACTGGATACAAGGACACAACTTCTTATTAGAAGTCAGAGAACTACGTCTTCAATGTGGTCAATAATGAGCGCACGCTTCTTTTTAACATGGTTGGTTGTGGCGAATGATAAATGTCAATTTGTAATGGTGAAACATTTCATGAATCTGTTAGCTTTGCATCATCAACAACTTTTCAGTTCAGTACTTGTTTTGTCGCATTACTAGTCTAGATGAAAAAATTCAAGATGCATTCTTTGAATATATATATACATATATATATATATATATATATATATATATATATATATATATATATATATATTTCATTTTAAATAAGAAGTAATAATTTGGATTATTTGCGAAATTTTTAACTATCATATTGGTATGAGTAGTTATTTATTTGCTTAAAAGATTTAGTACAAACCAAGCCTTAAAGAAATCATGACTTCTCATGTTTGGCATGGTGTCGTCAAACACACATGTATTATTATTACACTATTAAGTTAATATCAATATTTGTTTTATCTCTATTTTTTCGTGAATTTCTAGTCAATATGAAAATTTCTCTGTGACCGAATTTATTTATTATCAATGGGAAAGTAAGAAAGATTTTTCTTAACACAAGTTGTATTTCTTTTCTCTCTCTCTGTCTCTGTGTCTTTATTTCTTGCTAAATCCCTTATTTTCGAATTATAGACCTGTCAACTTTAATGGTGATTTCTAGCATTGATATACGCACAAGATAGACAGACAAATGCAATGTTTGAATGCTACATGTAAATTTACATAATTTCAAAACAGGCAACTTTTTATTAACTGTCCTAGTTAAAATGTAAATATGTAAGAAATGAATGAGGATTTGCGTTTAACATTAGCTTCATATTCCATCAAAGATCATTCTAATGCATGTTAGTGCTTAACTTACATTTGTGATATTTAAAGTTTAAGCATAAGTTTCCAAAAACAACTATCTCATTGGATAAAATCTCTGTGAGAAGTAAAAACCTTTGTATGTTATAAGAATACCAAGTATTGATATAGAAAATCAGTGGTCGCCAGATGAGGAAAATTTTAAAGAAAGAGATTTTCAATGATCTCTTTAGATAAAAAAACTGGTCAGTTTCAAATCTTATCAACAACAATGGTAGAGTACAAAACCTTTTAAAATAAATTCATACTCATTAAACATGTTACTGGCTATCCAATGATGTTTGAAGTGGAAAGCATTGAATCGAAGCGTCATTATGAAAATTAATACTGGGATGTAAATACATTCAGCTGACGAGTTTTAAGTAATAAATGGTTCATAATTCCTGAAGTTGATTACAAACCACAATCCAAATTTATAATTACTTTCAATAACTATTTAGGTCAAAAAAATTCATTTCTCTACTTTATGAATAACTAGTTAATTTAAGGTCATAGTTGATCATCAGAAACTTCAAAGAGCAGTAATTTAATTTCAGTTCTATTTGAACTATTTAGTTTTTCTTACTCAAAAATATCGTAAAACTAACAAAGTTTCACAATCGATACATTAAATTTAACCTTCAGCATTGAATGATTTAAACAAGTATTTACATCAACTCCACTTACATCAATATCTTTTAAAATAATTTTTAACTAAACTACTAATAGCGATAAACTTGTCATTTATTTCTTTATTATTATTATTATTATTATGAGTATAACCGTGTCACATGGTTTGATTTCCTAGAATTGTTTCTTCTAAACGACAGTTAGTCCGAATAAATTTATTCACATTCTATAACTATATGCAATTAGCGGATTACCTTGTCTGTGATATTTTTATCAAGACTATTTAAACCTAAAGTAATATTTGTACAGCAGTAAATAAACAGCATAAAAACTAAACAATATACAAACATGAAGAACACTCGTTACTTCATGATCACTATTTTATGTTCAACTAATTCGATTCATATTTATGTGTTCCTTAGTTATTTTTCCCAATGGACTGATGACATTTGGAGGTATTTGCAATGGTTTCAAACAACAATGATTCCTTTATACATTCGAAATACAATACTTTCGTTTGTGCTCAAATAGTTCTTCTTGAGTTTCGTAGTAGTTCATATGTGACTACGTGAGAACAAGTTGGACATTTCTAGGTATTACTACTTCATATATGGAATACACTTACTCCTGATTATCAAAATGTTATTTCAAAACTTGTAAACAAGGGTTAGCTGTTTTCTCAACACTACAAGTTACTACAGAAATATGTATAGAATATGAAGAAATCAATTTAACAATCTATCAAGCTAAAAACATTCAGTCTAAATTATTTATATATGAATCGCTAAAATATCTGTTCATTTATAATAGTTCAAATGAACTAAGACTTCAGTTATGATTAGGATGTAGAAAAAATAATGATAGAATCTTTCACAGTCATTTTCTCTCTATTTATAAACACATACAAATATAGTTTGACAAAAATGGGACTCAGTTTTGGAGGTTTGCGTTTTTACACATTTGAAATCATTAATCAATCATCATTGTTAGACCACCATTAGAAACCTGGAAGCACTGGACGGCCGTTTCGTCCTAGTATGGGACTCCTCAGCAGTGCGCATCCACGACTCCTGCTCCTCGCAGGATTCGAACCCGGGACCTTTGGCATTGTAGGCGAACGCCTTACCATCGGACCACTGGGCCGGCATCCAACGGTGTTAATGTCTAACTCTGATTGATCTAGGGATTTTGCGCGACCTCACCCATTTGTCTTTGGTAGTTACTGCCTACACCCGACAGGGTGGATGCGCACTGCTGAGGAGTCCCATACTAGGACGAAACGGCCGTCCAGTGCTTCCAGGTTTCTAATGGTGGTCTAACAATGATGATTGATTAATGATTTCAAATGTGTAAAATGGGACTGTTTTGTTATTGATTTTCACTAAACTGAAAGCCATAAACATAAAAATAACATGTCTCATTAGTATACTTGTTTAGAAATTTTGTGAGCATTTTTGTTGTTATTTGATATGATTCAGTTCACTTGAATTATCACTCTTTTTTATATGATAAGATTATCTTACTTAAGAAGGATAATCCTTGACATAATGGACGACAAGCTAAATAGAAAAATAAATCCAGTGCATGTTCCAATGCATTAACATCAGACAAAAAAATGTTTGTTCAATAGTCGAATTGAGTTAGACTCTCAGTTTTGAATAGAATATTCCCGAAATTAAATGATCAAATTTCTATTTATTCACATCCTACTACAGACAATGCAGTGAAACAATGATAGATATTTTAAAGATCAATGCACAAACTGTAATATGAACAGTGTTTAATGTTTTTGAAGATTGCTCATTTGATAGGTTGTATGAAATCATTGAAGAGAGAAAATTAGTTATTTAATGTTCTACAGTTTTTTTAATAATTATCTAGCTAAATTTAAATTTTTTTAATTTGTAAACAAGTCTTCATTTAAGTTTTTAACATTGAATTTCGAATTTGCAAATCTCAATTAATTTTCAAAAAAAAAAAAATAAAAGCCGAATACTTCCTCTTTTTTGTACATTTCCTACTACTGTAAGTTAACTGAAGTCATTAAATTTCTTTAATGTACACAAGCATTACGAAGGGTGGGCATTAATCATCATGAAAACAGAAGGAAAAAAACTGAGGCAAGATAATTAATTATACACTAAGATTAACTACCCTAATAGAAACAATCTTAGGATAAATTACATTATCTTGATGAATGATTCTAATTCATCGTTAATATTATATATATATATATATATATATATATATATATATATATATATATATATATATATATATATATATATATATATATGTACATATATTTATAGTGTTCATCTAAGAAATGAATTAAGTATAATTGAATTTTTTAAAAATAAACAAAAATGACGATGACTCATAAGAAAATAAAATGAATATTGAACAACTTTGAATTTAAACTAAAACTAAACGTTATTGTTGTTGTTTCGATGTGAAAGTCAAACCGTGGAAACAAGATTTTAATATACATTTTCTTTAAAAAAAGAGTACTAGTTTACATGATGGTTTCCGCGTTATTATTATTGTAATTATTATGACTGCTAATGTGACTGGTACTGTGGTGTATACACTACTGACTATCGTAGTTTATAAGTAGCATGCAGCGGTTATGCACCAGATTGTCAGCTTGAAGTTATGGCTAAATAGAGAAGTGTTGTTTGCGAATTTATGACACGATCTAAATGGTTTGAGGAATAGAATGGATATTTTATGATAAGGTCTGCATGCATATTTTGGATAGTAGATTGCATCTTCTATTTCATATGTGATTTAATTTTCATTTACTACAATACTTATATTATTATTGATTTATTTTACTAGTTCTTGGATGTTTAAAGCAGATCTATTTTTTTCAATTCAGTTTACTTTTATTTACATGATAATTTTTGAACTTTTATGTTTGAAAACTAGAAGAGGGGATACATATTCATTTATGAAGTTATGTGATCAACAGTCTTCGTATTTGTTATTCATTCAATTATTTTTTTTCGAAGTCTGGATTTTTTTTATTCAATAACACACAAAATTAAATTTACTCACAATGGTGAACTTTGAAAAAAAACAGAATACATGACCTTTTAGGGCATCCTAATAACACGGTTGACTGAATAGTAGTCATGTTCAAAATCGTCGTTTAATAACTGTGATTTAAACTGAAGTGTGCAGAGTTTTTTTTAAAATTGGAGGACTTATTCATTGTATCAACATCTAATAGTACATTTCAGGGTAATATAAAGTCTGATTTCAACAGATCATCTAATAGCTGCATTCATCATATTGATTTGTTATTAAGTTATTTATAAAACTCACTCCTTAAAACGATTCATGATATGAAAATTGATGGTGTGTTCATTTGTTGTTTGTTTATCAGTTTTTTGAAAAAGTATGACCCTAGATATACATTCAAAGACGAGTCAGTGATGCTTTCGTCGTACTAGATCACTTAGAGTTCGAATAGATCACTGTTAACTTTTCAAATTCTGAACCTCAATGAACCAGGTTCACAACCAACAGGAAGTAACAGCTCCTTCAAGATTACACTTGCACCTTGTTAACAATTTGGATGTAGCATTAAACGATTAGAAAAACATGAATTTGGCCATTATTCAATTACTGATTATTTATTCAGTAATATTGACTTGTTTAACTTGATATTTTTATAACAAAATTTTATCTGGTATATAAGCTCATGTATAAACTTGACTGAGTAGAACTATGAAATATTTACCGTACCCTTTTTCATTACTAACATTTGAATTATGAAAGTTATTTTATTCAGTAAATAAAAACATTTTTCATTTAATTTTACTGAATTTGAAAACTTTATAAATGAAAATAAACATTCAGTTAACTAGTGTCTCTTTATTCCTTATGCAAAGTAGATAGAATAAATCGATTTTAACATTTATCTTGAAACATGAAAATTCTGTATTGAAATAGAATTTTTAATTAGAAACAAATTTTTATACTAACTAGGTCATACTAGTTCAACAAATGATCACATCTAACTAAAGATATAATACACAATAATAATGAAAAGAAGACAAACCTTTAACATTGTCGTTAAAATAATCCAGTTTAAAGTATTGACTGATACTGATGCGATTCGGATAGAAAAAAATTATGATAGAACATGTGTTTTAGTTTATCAAATGAAATATTTTCTAAAGTTTGTATGTTGATTCTCTTCATATTCTGTTCAAATTTCAATATTATGCATTTTTGTTAAAGGTCATTGAAATCAAACTTCTTAAGGTGAACTTAAATTGTAGTAAATGACAGCTTATTATATACATTTATATAATATTTTATTTCATAGAATTTTATAAAATTGTAAGATAATTTAAACAGCTGATTTTGAAAGTGCAGCCTTTCGAAGAAGAGCATGGATTACACGTCATAACAACTATGGTTTAGTAGAACCAGTTGTACAGATAGGCTAGGTTATCCTGAAACAACTGCGATCATAGATAAATCGAAGTTTTAACAATAGATTTCCTTTAACTTCGTGCACTTACTACAATATAGTTGATTAGAAGTAATCCAGAAGCTATTCGAACTGTTTTACACGTTTCAACATCTCAGAATTTGTCGAACTCCATGAGATTTGATACTGTATCACTCAGCGTAATCACAAACCTACACGACCTGTTGGCTAGAACTTTTAAGACCTGTGATAACGGGCAGAATAAATTCAATTCGGAGTATACCAAAGATTAGTAACTTTACTCACTAGCATTTATAGATTTTATGATTGTCCAACTATGCTATGGTGTAAAGTATCACACACATGATGTGTGAGTACAGACTTCAACATAACAGTATTGAAAATATCAACTAATTTATTTAAAATGCATGGGAACTGTTAGTTCTTTTTAAATATTGTAAACACAAAATAGCTGGCGGTGTTGAAAAGTCTCATAACTGAATCAAACAATCCACACCAGTCTTCATTGTTTTATCTAAGCATAAATTATACTAAAATAAAATTCCTCTCTAAATTAATCAGTAGTTTATTATTATACGCTATAATTTTGAGGAACTTATAATAAACAAAATAAAGTTGAGAAGAATTCATCTGTATTTTTGGTTTCAAAGCATGCTATTTACAATTGAAATAGAAGTAAACATATGTTGTTTTTTTTTAAATTTAAAATTCTCTTATACATACATCCAATAATTCAGTTGGTTAGGTTGAATTGTCAATAACTAGTAATTCAGTTGGTTGATGAATCAACAACACCAAAATAGGAAGGTACAACTAAATTAAATGGACACTAGTTGATTGACAATTAAGATAATATTTAAAAAGAATACAAAATTTATGTAAAATTACATACTGACTTAAATAATCATCCTTTTTTTTTAAGAAAATAAACATTAGGGTACTTTTCATCGGAATAATTATTCACTGACCAAATTTTTTGTGATTACTGTTGAAGATAATATGAAAATTTTAAATCATAAACACGTAAACATTGGAAAATTCATTGTTTACACATTGAAAATAAATAAACATAAATACATCAACTCTGATAAACAAAGTTGTTTGAATTATTGGTTTTCAATATACTATATATATATAAATATATATATATATATATGTATATATATATATATACATTAGTTCAAACTACTGGTTATTTTACAAATGAAACTTATTTCACTTCATTATTTCAGCTTAATCTCTTTAGAAAAACGAGCAACCTTAGATCATTCTGTTTTTCGGCTGATCGAAATTCGCTTTTTAAGCGTAAGTGAATGTTAAAAGAAATCTGAAGACAATATCTTCCAAATTTCAACATGATTTAATTTATACTTAGTATTATTGTTTTTGCACATTTGAAATCATTAATTAATCATCGTTAGACAACCATTAGAAACCTGGAAGCACTGAAGGGTTGTTTTGACTTGTTATGGGACTCATCAGTGGCATTGCGCATCCCCGACTCCTGCACCTCACAGGATTCGAACCCGGGACCTTGGATCCTGCGCGCGAATGCCTAACTTCATGACCACTGGTCCAGCATCCAACAGAGTTAATGTCTAACTCTGATTGATTTAGGGTTTTTGCGCGACCTCACCCACTTGTGTCAAATCCTGTGAGGTGCAGAAGTCGTGAATGCGCACTGCTGATGAGTCCCATAACGGTTCGAAACAACCATCCAGTGCTTCTAGGTTTCTAATGGTGGTCTAACAATGATTGATTGATGATTTCAAATTTAAATATCAATCAATAATTAGGATTTCTCAGTCCAATACCCCTGTTCCGTTTTTCCCAAAATTTCGTCAATAAAATTATGACATTCTATACTGTTTTTCAGTTTTGATTGTTTTTTGGATGATAACAAAAATTTCGCATTCCCATTAAAAGCTATAGATAATAAATTTTCATTTTATTTTTTCATAAAAAAGAATATTTGACAGATAAATTTCCTATACCAACATTTTCAATAGAAAATTCAATAAGTGAATTATATGTAGAAATTTTATTTTGTATTTCAGTCAACTAAAACTTTTTTAAGTAAACTAATTTTGACCACGAAGAAAGAATTGATGTAATACTCTTTATTTAGCGGATAGCCGTTTGAAATGAATGCTTCAGTTAAGAATTTTGCATCGTCGTCAAATGCATCCACGGTGTAAATCCTTTGAGCCCTACTGAATAGGCATTTTACCAAATCTCGCTTATATTACAGTGGACAAAAACTGCTGAAATTTAGATACTGTCCAGTCCAGCTTAGTTTTCTATAAACAGAACGCTTTATAATTCTATTCCCCCTACGACTCAACAGTATGTCTAAAAAAGGCAATCGGTTATTATTTTCTGGTTCATGGGTTAGTACAGTGTCATTCTGAAGACTATTGAAGTTGTGCAGTAAGTGAGAGATGTTGAGTTCTTTATCACATACAATTAAAATATCATCCATATATCTCCTATACAGATTAAATTTATTGATGTGCTCATTCCACAAATTTTCAGCAAATGCCATATAAATATCAGCTAAGAGAGGTCCCAAAGGACTACCCATAGCAACGCCATCAACTTGCTGGAAATGTTCATCATCAAACGTGAAATGAACCTTCTCAGTACATAATAAAATTAATTCTCTTAGTACTAGAGTTGACTGAATGGGAAAAAGAGGGAAATTACTCAACATATAGTCAAAAAGAAAGTTAACAGTTTTCATCCGAGGAACATTGGTAAAAAGGGAGTTTACATCAATAGAATGCATAGTCTTTTCTTTAATATTAATGTCATCAATAACGTCAGTTAGTTCAAATGTATTTTTCAGGGAAAACTTACACCGCAATATAAGCGAGGTTTGGTAAAAATGCCTCTTCAATATGGCTCAAAAGATTTGCACCACGGATACATTTGACGACGATGCAAAATTGTTAACTTTTTATTTACCCAATTTTTCATGAATGTTGAAGTTATTGAGTAGAATATCTGCAGATAAATGATTATGGATCGCGATGATAAAACTAATCCATATACAAATGCGTGTAGCAAAATATAATCTCAGTGGATTACAATCAATATGGAAATGATCATATCAATGACAAACAATAATACTATAACGATTAATAATAATGTTACATCTAGTAACTTACACTTATACTAATACTACTACCACTTCTACTGCTACTACACTTTATACTACTATGATGTGATTGATTAAGACATTAACCGGAATAAACCAGATAATTATGCTTGAATAAATGCATGTGTTACTTTACGTGCACAGAATAGTCGCTAGTTGTTAGCGAGCATATATGCCTACTTGTGTGCACAAACCCTGAGAATTGTTAAAACACAAAAATATACAACATGATTTTTTTGAACATAAAAAAAGTAACTTTCTCTCTCTCTATTTTTTAAAAATCTTTTTTCTTAACTTTTCAGCTTGAATCAGTAATAAATGTACTGAACTTTAAATAGACAAAAAGTAGAATACATAGTTCACTTCTTAATTTTTTTTTGACAAGAAAGATTTATCTTTTATTTCGTCAAAAAAAACATGTTCATTTAAAAAAAAACTGAACTTAGTTGAAGTGTTGTTCGGATAGACATTTTCCATAGTGTTTGAATTTATATATATATATATAGTGCTTGAGTGCTTGCCAGCAGTTGCGTGATGATTTTTGACAACAAGATTCTATCTTGAATCTTCAATTTTCTATAGTGTTTGTAAGCACTGAGTACAACTAGTGATTTATAATATAAACGAGTGATTGACTAAAACATATGTGAATGAATGGGGTGATCGTCACACGAAAATGAATATGAATATATATATATATATATATATATATATATATATATATATATATATATATATATAACGCCACTCTTTTTTCGATATTTTTACTACGTTAGAACAAGATTAGTGCAGAATACGAGGAAAGATCGATAAATGTGCCTGAGGAAAAACCCAGGTGGCTTTTTTGGTATTGAAGTCAAGTATACTATATTTTTATAAGAAAGAAATAAAGATGTGTTTAACATTTCGTCGAGTCGCTTCGCTCGGTGACACTTTATCTTCATGTTTTCTTTACACATTTATTCGGAACCATTTGATTTATTATTTGTTAAAAAAAATGATCCATGCATGTATAATCATGATGTAAAATCTTAAACAAAGCGCTATTGTTATATGAATTACTTTTAAAAATATTGTAGTTTACTTGTTAAATCGGAACGACTGTATCCTATATTCTTTTCATAATTATAATCTTGATTGAATTTATTCATACTTTATGGTAAACACTTACTACTTTATTTTAGAGTAATTCATCTTGTTTCAAAATTATGTTTTTCTAACATGTTCACAGTTTATTTATTAAAAAAATTAAACTGAAATGTTATAACTGTGGCGAAAATGAACTTTAATCAGGCGGAGGCTGTTCATTTACACGGTATGTGAAAGGGAACATAAATGGAATTCAGATAAAGATTTTATTCACTGTCGAAAATGCACGATGATAACTGATATGCATATCAAACTGCGAGTTGATGCTTAGTCAACGTAGATAACAGAATATAGTGGGGATAAAAATGTGAATTTTATGCTGACATTAAATAACCGAGAAAAGCCGATTCACCGAAATTTTTCATTTAAAGATCAGTAATATACAAAATAGTTGTATCCATTTCATAGATTTAATGGGATGGGATCAACAGTGGAATGCAGTGTGCCTATTTCGCTTGTTTGCTCGGCACTCGTCAGTTGAATATATTTGTATTTTAGTGTTGATATTTATAATTAAACTCTTACTCAGTATCTTTCACTTCAGACGATAAACTTGTTATTCCCTGACGAAATAACTTCTGATACTGACGATCTTGTCCAACAGGTTAGATGTTTATGTTAGAAGAGGAAAGTCTGAATTATGCGGTTATCGATAATTTAATGGAGAGGTGGATCAGTGTTTAAAAAGTTTGTTTTCAGACAACCAACTTCTGTGTCCGAACTCAAATAGTGTTCATCAGTAATATTAATTTAGGGTCTTTACTTTAGTGACAAATTGTTTTTCTAGTGAAAAACATATGTATATACATTAAAAAAAGTATTTTCAACATGAAACAGATATCAACGTCAAAAGTATTAAATACAAGAAAATACTAGACAATTGCTCCGTTTAGTTGTATACTGTTCAAAACCGAAGTTGAACATTCTGAGTTCAACTGTGGCATAAGACTGAGATTGTGTATTGATAATATGCCATTGGCTAGGTCAACTCAATTGTTTGATAATTCCCACATCTGTATCTAAATCACGATGAAAATTATACTCAACTACTAAAAATTCTTCTTAAAAACGCGCTAATTTTTTTTTTGCATTTTAACTTTCATAATCAAAGTGAATTCATGAACAGCTGCCTTCCTTGTATTGGTTAGGGACTTTCCGTAATCGAAATGGACCTAATTCATGATATGTTTTGATTATTGTAATTGGAAGGATAATTTGAAATTCAGTTGGTCATAATTCGTGTCGGTGAATAGCTCTCTCACTCACTCTTACTGTATCAATCAAAATTTACATACAATCGAACGATGAATATACTTCTCCAATGTAATTACTGAAGGGTGATTCATGAGCAATAATCAGAAGAAAACTTTGCATAACAATTTTTTTTCTAATAAATATGTAAATACATAATTTAGTACGGTATTTACTTAAAGAATATTAAAAGAAAATACTGTCTTTTTTTGTTTCCTAGAAAAATGACATGAAAATTAATTAAAATTTTTTATAAAAGAAAGAAATAGTCATTAGCTGGGGGGGGGAAGGGGGAAACGCTATTATCGATTTTTCTTATTAACTTTTTAACCGAAAAAAAACCTCGAAATACATTTTATGTAAATTATTTTAACTGGTCTATTAACTATTTTGTACTGTTACTGTGATCAATATAGGAAACTATATGAAATGGTGGATATGTTTTACGTTGTATCTACACAACACTTACTTATGATTTGAATTAGATATAAATGTACCAAATTTTTAATGACGAAATCTATCAGGATTTATTGAAATCATAGACTGATCATTGTTAGACCATGATAGCAGTGCTTTCAGGTTTCCAAGGGTATGAGACAGTTACCCACTGAAGATATAAATAAGGTTAGATTGAATGAAGTGAGGCACTAGCACCGTTAAATGCCAGCTCACTGGTTATGAGATTAAGCATACAGAGGCAAAATCGAGTACTACATCCCGGATGATGGGTGCGCACTACTGATGAGTTCCGTAATAGGATGAGACGGCCGTCCAGTGCTTCCAGGTTACTAACGGCGGTTTAACATCGACTGACTTATGGTTTCAATGCAACTCAACAATGACTGCAATCTTAAAATGGCGTGTATTGTAAATAACTAGAAACTAGTCAAAAATGAATACCGTCAAACGAACTAGTCCGCACTTCTACGTCTCAAAGATACATTGAAACTACAGAAGATCAGTCTAATTTATTGATCACTATTGAGATTTGAAAATAATTAAGGAAAACTACCAACGAATTGATTGCACGCACCTACAGAAAGACAGACTCCATGGATCAGAATAAATATATAATAATTGGGATATTTAACATCGTTCCAATAAAAAAGTCCTAGCTAGATTTTTATATTTTTGAAAAAAACACAAATCTTCAACTGTTTTAAACAAAAAAGGTATTTAAATCAAACTTGTTGTTCAGTATAAATAATAGAGCTATTTTGTGAAATTTCACGTCTATTTTTACATAAAGTAACTGATTTGTGAACGAAATGACATTAAAATATATGCAATACAAAGGTTAGTGGACAATTATTCAATTATAATGTTTAGTAATTAGCATCGGTCGGTTATCATCAACATAAAGTTTGACATAAATAAGAGTTAGCCAAAGATGCAATGCCATATTGGCCAAAAAAATTTATTTTTAAATGCTAATATTACAGAAATCGAAACAATCTAGTTGCAGTATTGACTGCAAATGACTGAACATTTTGTCTATGGCCCAATAAAAACAAATGAAAAGCTATTCATGAAGGAATGCTAGAATTAAAAATTCAGAACTACTGAAAGAATGGATCGTTCTTCTCTGTTATGATCGATTTTCCGCCATGTTACCTAAAGCTCCCAATCATTAATTGCTTTTATCACCAGCTACGTCATTTTTATCTATCAGATCAACAGACAATATCTTCATACATTGATGCCATATTTTGGTTTACTTGCCCCTAAACATTCCCATAACTTATTCCGATATTATCTAACAATGTTTGTCTAAGTACTAAGTAGTTAAGTACCATTAATATATTTCTCATCCACTTCAGTTTTGAACGATTTATAGACTTATATTAATCGATTTTCAATTTTTATTCACTACTCTATCGGCAAAAACTTATTAGTAGACAGTGAAGTAGACAATGAAGTTACCATTTTCACTCTGGTTAAAAGCATGTTGATCACATTGTGTTGTATGAATTCATATGAAACAAGAGAATCATCAAAACGACATGGATTACAGTACAAAACTATTTTCTTTTTTAAAGTTGTCTCAACAATGCTCAAACATAGAATAGCATAACATAACATAACATTGTTCAAAGCGTCAATATATTCTACTTCATTCAAATCATATAACTCTCAAACAACATGGCATCATGATGAATTGTACACAGTAGCAAACTTTCTATCGATTACACACATTAATCAGAAGAGTACAGTTACAATAGTCTACACCAGAAAAAAAAAAGACTTGCCTACCTTTTGACGGTGAAATAGTTTGCCAATAATCTGGCCACTGTTCACCTGATCGATCTGCTTGATGATAACTCCATGTATTTTGATAAGCATTATTGATTGATAATGTGTTATGTGTGGCATATTGTGCAAAGCTTAGTGTAAAACAATGATAATTTATTAACCAAATATATACACTAATGAACATACTGATTATTATTTTTTTCTAAAAATTTGATTTATGTATGTGTGTACTTTTCCTAATTTCTCTCTCGTCTTCTCCTTGTCATAGAGAGATAGGTAATTGTTTTTTTAGAGACAACTGTTTGTAAATATATAGAAGTGGATAGAATTCGAAGAATTATACACATTCAGCATTCATTTAGTTTTAAATTGAGAATATAAGATTATTATAACTGTCGGTTTGTCGATAATTAGCACTAATATTATAATATTATGTCAAATTGTAATTTCGTCCGATTACCGAAATAGTCATACATGCAAATTTCTTACTCACATGAGATGATTGAAATTACACTCCTTATTCATCAAAAAACACAAACAAACCATGGTTGATTTCTCTTCAAGGTAAAACAAATTAGATGACATATGACATTTATGTGAGCAATGTGAACTTAATTAATTTTCACTGTTTCCACTGTTTCTACCTTGTTCAAATTGGGTGACATGTTTTGAAATCTTTCGAGAAAAAAAAACACCCACGCAAACAATGCTATATATATGCACACACACAGACATTTCCTGCATCAAACTGCTAGCAAAAATAAAAACAATCTATCGCTCAGCCTCATTCGTCTAAATCTTGGGGATATACACATTGCCTTTGGATATTATCTACACACACATACAACACACACGTATTAACATTTTAAAATGCTCATATACTACATTGATGTACATACATCTGATCAATAATGAGAATATACATAATCATATATATATATATATGTCTGTTACAAACGGATTGTTGTAGGCAGTATAGTATAGCAACACATAAGTGTAGATATACATTGAAAGTTGACTATCATTTATCCATGTAACTTTTTGATTCGTCAAAACAAAGTAACCAATCACATGAGTGAATAGAAAAATCATAGGGATAGAATTATTGCCTAATGTCTAAACTTGGTTGACCTATTCTAACAAGAGGAAAAAAAATGAGATTTAAACTCAGTTTCAAGTCTTACATCCCAATTTATTAGGTGGTAGTACCAAGGTTAAACTTGAATTGCATGAAAACTGAAGGTTTATTTATCTGTCCCATTGAAAAAAAATAATACACATATAGTCGACCTAATTCAGTTCATTAGTAAGAAGTAAAAATCAACGAAAAATGATTCACTTTTTATCGTAAGAGTTTTACCATAGACTAAACTAGCCAGCAGACAGATTTCAATTCAAACGACTGTGTATTAAGTAGTGGTTAGCTATCTTACTTGATTCAGATATTTCTCAGTAATAAAGATAATTAGTTTTGTAATAAAGGTAATGTTAACTACAAATGACATTTAATTTCACTGACCGTACGTATTATGATTTATTCAGTGATTGATGGTAATCTGCAAAGAACTCAAAGTGGGATTATGTTGCAGTAACACTCATCGAAATAGTATAGTATATCCTCAGTTTTAGAAAAACTAGTCTTCTTTATTTGATGAAAACCTGTCATTCAAAGGTGACACATTTGAAGTTATGAAATAGTTATTTGGTTTCTGTTCTGTAGAGGAATTAGGACGACTCAAATCACTCAGTGAAAATGCCTTTGATTGTGATACCAGCTGACAGTTATCACTGGTAAAAAAGTTTATTTCCTGAAAGACTTCAACTATTCTCTATCGATAAATGTCAACCGAAATGAATCGCATTTCCTATGATTCTTACTGAATACCTGCAACTAATGACCATTAGTTCATAGAGCTGTCAGTTTCAATTGAATTGACGGGACAAATTTTAATTTGATTGTACGAAACTGATCGGTACTACAGATAAGACAAACTTTACTTATTCATTCAAAAGTAAAATTGATGTAGATGACGAAAATAGCCAACAATCGGCGTAAATTTACCACCACACATCAAACAACACCTGAATATATAATTCATAAATACGTTGCAAACTATGAACAGCATTTTTCTTTGAGACAATAGTGTATCAACAATTCAAACCGATAATTAATTAAATTATTGAAGTGAACTTACTACAACTTATATTTGTGTTTTGTGTATATGAAAATTGAATGAGCATTTAAAATTAATTTTAAATAAGTTAAATTAAATTTTTTTTCAAATTTACAGAAATTTCATTTCACCTCAATAAATGATACAATTTTTCTTTTTCTAACCGATTGTTCCTACCTACTTTGTGAATAATATTGAATAACAGTGGGAAATTCAAAATGAAAGAAGTAAAAAACATAAGTAGCTTAGTGAAATATTGTTATACTCGTCACTAGGTATGCTTCAGACTATTACAAGTCCAAATTAGTCGATAAACGAGAACGAGACAATGAACCAGCCTTCAAGTAGGCTACTTTGATCCGTTGACCAAAAAAACTAACAAAAAGTCTTGATATAGCACAGAAAGTCTATCCTACAAACACTCAGCAAGCACAATGAATTCAAGCACACCATAGAGACGTCCTTGTGAGAGTCACTAAAGTAGCACACTAAAATACACAGCAACCAATCACAGCCAAGGAATTTCCTGTTGGGAAATGTGATCCCAAGGTCTACTGATTAGCCCATGCTCGCAAACTTGAAATCCAATATGAAGACATTTATCAAGCGAGTTTTGGGGATCAAACATCCCCAACAGTTATTTTAGGGCATACTCTACTTCTTGAACAGAACAAAATGGAATTTTAGTAACTAAAGAATATAGTCTCCATATCTATATGGATATGAATATTTAAAGATCAAATATCTTTAATAAATACATTTTATTTTTCTCCAAGTGAAGGGTGTACTGTCAGCATGAAAAATGAGCATAGAACATAATAAAAATGACTTAAAAATGGATTCATGATATATGATTTAAATCCTACACGTTTTAAATTAGTATTTAAATTTTAACTATACATCATTTTCGTTTTCATAGATCTACTGTTTGTCACGTAGATCGAATTAACAGGAAAATGACTTTATCTGCGTAAACATTGAGTTATTTATGCTATTTTTAAAATCTTCTGTCCATCTCATTAATAGAACAAAGTATTGAATAATTGAACTTGATTGTTCATTATACAACGCATTTCAGGGATTTGAAGTGCAAGTTACAGAATTTCAGTTCGATTGTGAATATTAGGGGGAAGGTACATGAAGTGGGCTTGTAACAAACAAGATGACACCATTGTTGTGCACTCTACTCTTAGATACAATTCACTTCTCCAATGACCTGTTTTGAATAGTTCATTCACTAACGCATACCAGTATAATCGAATACATTGATTCTTTCTAGATTTTAAACTAATAAACTCTTTCATACACTGTAATCCCATTTTAAATAAATTTTACTTTAGAACTATTTAATTTCAATTTTACAATAAAATTTGCATCACTTTTATAAGACATATCTGTATTGTTTTGAGAATAATTTTCGAATAAGGTCAATAATTAACTTTAGTATAAACATTCAAAATTTTGTCGATATGAATTTTATTTAGTTATTTAATTATATTCTAGAGACCATAATAAATTCTAAGAATGATAAAGGAATAATCGAAAGAATGAGTCACATCAACTTGATAATAATTTGAAAACCTAAAAAAATAAAACAATTTCGAAAAGAGGAAATTTTTTTCATAAATTTCGAAAGTGACTTCAAGTAGTTCTTATGTAAATATTGATTATTTGTTTACTTAATACGAACAAAACAATAGATCTATAGGGAAATAACAATGGTTTCGGTCTTATTCTAATATCAAATGAAACACATTTCTATAATGGAGAGAGCGAGGGAGAGCTGTTTCGATTTCGCTTGATCCCATATAAGAAGAGTAAATCAAGGAAAATCAAATTTGTCAGCAGAACCATCAGATTCGACGTATCAACTGCTGACAAATTTGACGAAAGATCAATCGTTATTTACAATCCCAGTATTTCAAAAATCAGTTTTCTTTTAATGATTATGCTATAAATTACTGAGAAGCCCCAAAATATACTCCAAAAAGTCTTCAGAGGGACACAAATGTCAGAAAATGTTTCATTTAAGCTGTTTAAAAAAGAAAGTTCGAGCAAACATCTGTAAAGTGAAGGATCACCTGTGAGGATTCTGATTGAATATTTAGCCACACTACTACTACGGTTCTCAAAACTTGCAAAAGACCAAGATAATGAGTACCTCTTTAAATACCTTCATGTCTCTGTACAGATACTAATCTTGGAGTAAAGCATTCTTGTTTTACTTCGAGCCTTTTCTCTTATGTGTAGATTTAGTCTGGCGTTATCAGAAGCGGATAGGAATTTAGATCTTGCTTTCATTTAGTGAACTTATGATAAATGAGGAAATTTTAAAACATCAAACAATTTCATTATGACGGTATTGTATAATGTTAAAATTTAGGTGTCCCTGCGATGTGGATTATTTACTGGAAACTGAAATTCTATAATTCTGAAAGTTATAAACTACTCCTACTACTTCGTTTCTGATAAGTAATCGTATGATATTAAAGTTATGGCAATTAGTCAATCGAAAATCAATTTTATAGGTTCATGTACAAGAAATGCATGTTTTTGAATTATCTCAAATGCTTCCAACTTGTGAGATTTCACCATTTAGCTCAAGTTAACACTTACTCTTGTCATTATTTCTTCGTTGAGAATTTAACTACTTATAAGTAAACAAAACAGTTAAGCAAAAAATGTAAGCATTGTGTAACATTGAACATTATAAGGAAATAAATGATTAACATGGTAAAACTTTTTTGAACAGCTGTTAAACTAATTAATGTAAAGTAAGATTGAACTCCGGAATACACTAAAAATAAAACTTTCATTCTAAATTAGAGAAAAAGGATCATTTTATCACAAAAACTTACTTTCCACAAGTTTTCTTATGAAAAATAGTTTTACTTAGTAATACTTTGAAACAAAATTTGTAATCAATAACTAATTAAATCTCATATGTATACAACACATAATGATAAAAGCATGCAATTATCAATGTAGTCGCAAAATTATCATTATGAATCATTTCAATGAGCAATTCTCATTCTGGTGGAAATCATATAGCATTTGAAAAAATATATGTTAACATGCATATTCGTTTTTCTTGACATCACCATTCTAATATTCGTAATGAAGCTGCCTTTGCTAATTCAACATGCTTATCATCTAATCAATAAAGGGATTTTTAATTAAATTTTCATAGAAAGTGACTGAAATGACAAAGAGTTCATCACAAATATATATTTCAATCTGAATGTTTGTGGGTCACAAGTAATTCTGCTCAAAGAAATCGTGTTTTACTAGATTTATAGATCAATAGCTTACTGTTTTTTCATTGTGGCTTATGATTTATTATTGTTAGATCAAGAGCAGGATTCTAAACCATATATGACCGTAACGAGAACGTTCAGAACAACCGGGTACAGATATCCTGAAACTGTTGTATACTATTATTTTAATAATATAGTATTTGAGGTAGTGATTCATTGATTAATGTATAGGAAATAATGACTAACAGTTCTCATGAGTGCCTAGACACTATTATCGATCGTGAAGCATTTGAACTTTTGCTGTATATGAAAAAAATGTTGAGATAATAACAGAAGTGGATAGTGACTAGTAACGGAATACAGGAGTAGATGTTCACTCAATAACTCTGAGGTACAGGTACATCCAGTTGACAAGTTCAAAATAAGATGAAACGCTCGTCCTGAATTCCACTGCTAGCCAATATCCACCTCTACTAATAATGCTAGTAAGCTAAAATAGCTTTAAATACCCAAAAGGTATTGATCAAGATGCATAGTCTGGAAAGTTATTAACTTGATCAACGGGTGAACAAAGGTAATACTCTGGCAATTCATATATACTATACAAATCTCAATAGAGAATGATCACATCTCAAACGAGCACATAGACAGAGGGAATCAGTAAGATGAAAGACAAAGGTAAGGGGAATCTGAACAGTTCAAATGAGAAAAATTTAGACCAAATAATGAAAAATTCCCACAATAAAAATTTATTCGAACTTCAGAGACAAATAATAGAATGATGAAAAATGATTCTCATCATTTCACTTGTCTAATCACTAATCGAGATGATTGATTGGGACCTTGTAAGACCTAATAACCCACCGACTGGTTCAGACCAACACCCAAATACCGCTTGTTTAATTCAGTTATTTTGTTAGTTTGGACAGACCATGTAACAGTTGTTATACAGTTTTAATTTCGCGAATTATATTCCACCATGTAACCTACTTCATTTCATCGGTTAAGTTCATTGTGCGCATAACGATTATAACTTTCTTACAAAAGGATAACAAAATATTCACCTAAATTGGCTCATATAACCTTATATTTCATTTTGATTGACTTTATTTAGATTTTGATAGGAATTATTAGTTTGTTTCATTCTTGTGAGGACTAACATAATACAATATTAGCTGGTTTATAAGTATACAATTTTAAATGTACACTACTTGAAATAATCATTAATTTAAACAGTCTATCAGAAAATAGAATAATTTAAAACTGTATGTTTCTGGGCATGTAAAGTGAAAAAAGAAGGAAAATTTCTTCCTACTGTTTACTAATTAACATTTATGTAGTTTAGTTTGTGGATATGACTGGTGTAACTTATTGATTCTTTAAATTTTAAGATACCCATCCATTTTTGATTGTAAATTGTTGGTTTGTACTTAAGCCTATTTTTATATGTTATATGTTTCAACTCCCCTGCCAATTGTGTTTTTTCCGCGTAGATGACCTAACTGAACCATGAAAAAAAGGCGACTATAGATAATAATTTTTCAATCAGAGTTATGGAGATAATTGTCTTTACATATTTAAAATCATCAGTCAGTCATTGTTAGACCACCATTAGAAACCTAGAATCACTGGACGGCGGCTTCGTCCTGGTATGGGACACATTATCAGTGCGCATCCACGACTCATTTTTAAATTAATTCACATATCGTTTCAGATTTAAAACTGTTATTCATTTTATAAATAATAAATTCAGCTGATGAGGTTTGGTGTCATACAAAGCCATACTGATCATTAGCAAGTTCTCGAATTAATTAGCTCCATACGAAGTGCCCATATATCGTGTACTCATTACTTGATGAGTTCGGTGTGTATATATATAGATCAGTGATGAGCTTTGAGCAGAGATTACCAACGAAAAACTACGTTATTTTTAAGTCGAACAATTTTGAGAGGGTGAAGAAAATTTGTAGCTCAGGTGGATGATTGTTGTGGTACTTCTTTCTCCGAAACATTCAGTTCGGAGAACGAAACACCACAGCAAGTCGAACAATCTAATGAAATCAAGAATTATTAAGAAAACTGTAAGGCGGTGAGAGTCTATTTCATTTCAATCTGAACCAAAACTTATACAGACTGATGAGATGTCTGATGTCTGATGAAAACTTTTGATGATTATTTCATTCTAACGATAAAATTTTAACATTAGAAAGTATACTTTATATTTTTATTGTTATAATCCATGTATTGTACCCTAATATATATAAATTACACAGAAATTTTAAAAAAGCAGTAGCATGAGTATTTGCGTAACGCAACTTAGCGGCATATGATGAACTAATTAATGACAATAAACTTTTTCTACTTATAAGTAGTATGTTTCATATACATGAAATTATTTTTTTTAAAACGGAAAGACTAATTAATTAGCTTGTTCCATCTTCATAAAGCAAAAAAAAGCAACTATCCATAGATTGCTTTTGCTTTATCCCCTTATACTGTTGCTAACTCAGTTGATAAACCTCCAAGTAAAAATGAACAGAAACTAAATGATAAGAAATTACATTTATTTAGCTGAGAATAATTTTTTTCAAAAAAAGCTTTCGATATTTTCATTTGATTACTATCAACTGTGTAAATTTGCTAGGCTACGTTTTGAGAACCTGTGAATGATTTAAAAATGTACATTTAAGCTTTCATTCTCAACAGGTACTAAGTGTATTTTAGATTCAGGATTCTCAAATCGGTATTTGGAATATATGGGTTAAAATACTCCGATCATACTAGTTATTCAAATAAACAATGATCATTATACTGAGTCATTTATGTATTGAAATTATATCTTGTGTTTTAAATCTGCTCAGTATAAAATGTGGATAACTTGACAGCGTTGGAGTGAACATGATTATAATAATCTTTAGATTAAACGATGTTGTTTGTATCTGATACTCATTTCTAAATTATTTCTCATCTCATTTCAGATATAAAACTGAAATTCAATTTATTTAAGTTAATAAACCACTTTGACTAAATAATTTGAAGTCCTTTTTCTTAATCTGACTGTCCGAAAAAATGATCTTTAGAAGTAAATTCCAGTAATTATTAGACTTTGACTAGTGAACTCTCGAAAGTAAAGCAGTCGTTTTTAGCTATTCTTCCTAATTAGGAATTTATCAACAATGGAGTCGCTTAAACTACTGTCCATATTTCAACTCCTTTGTAATAATTTGAGCAGCACCAAGTTGTTCGACAAATATGACACAACGCAGTGATCAGTCAGTAAGTCGGTTCTGCAAGGGGTCACTAACTTCGTAAATAGTTTAACGGTAACATATCAAAGTATGCGCTTGTGTGACTTCAACTCGAGTATCGAATGCAAGATCAGCTACTCCAGAATTCCAGATTCACTTTACTGACGATCCTAACTAACACGAAATCCAATCCAAGAGTTTTCCTATCAAACAACTCAAGCCATTTAACACTTTAAATGTACACGTCTACAGCTCAAATTTGAAGTGTATCTAAAATTTTCACAAAGAGTAGTGAGTAGATTGAAAATATTTTATCCCAATATGTAGTAGATTCGCATACGGTTCTGATTCTAGAAATCACTTGATTAATGAAGTAAGTTTTATGTAATCTAACCATAGAATATTAATATTCTATCATATCAGGATGATAGGGATTGATAAACCTAATTAACAACTTGAATAAAAAACAGTTTGGTAACAAGTTTAATACCATGAATTAATGGAGACTAACGAATTCTACTATTAAAGAACCATTGGAGATTAGAAAGCACTAAACAGCAGTTTCATTTTATTATAGAACTCTCCTACACACAATCGACTGATTTGAAGAGGTAATTGCGGTAGTTCTAGTGGGAAGTCATAATCAGTGAAGTTTAACTATCACAAGCTGACTCAGTCACCCACCAGCAGGATTGGAATATAGTTGAACAATACCGTCACTTGAATGGATTTAGAAATTTACACCAATGGATACCAGCTTAGCGGTCTAAGTACTAGGCGGTCACCTTGAAACCTGATATAATTACTTCTGATTCCTTGTGGAGTAGTGGTTGCTAGATGATAACGGGTAACACACTGGGACGAAATGACTATCTAGTGCTTTCTAATTTTCAAAGGTTGTCTCAATAAAATCTGTCCATGTTGTAAGCTGTGAGAACATTTGATATCTCACCATTTAACAAAACTAACTTTTGTTTGGCTTTTAAAGTGTCGCACTATTTTTATTCACAGATTTCGTTTATGTTTGAATTAAAAACAAACATGTTACTTTAAAAAGTGAAACGTGTCAACTGTTATATAAGCCAGCTAACGAGTTTCAAATAGTACCCACTAGCAAGTAGTATTCAAAATTTGATCATATTATCACTGAAATTAATTAAAAGGCATCCACTGACGGACCTCGAAAGGTTCCAGCTACTGAATAAGAAGACTGTCCTAAACGTTAATGAAAAAAGATGAAAAACCTTATAGTAATTTATAAATATTATATCAGTTGAATAAGATAGCAACAGTTTCAATCTTAATAACTTTCAATTTCCTATTCTAGGCTTCAAAGTGATAAACACCATGTTTATGTTTCAATAAGATTACCGACAGTAAAATCCAAGTATATCTAGCTAATAAGTTTTCAGTAATGCGAAAAGCAAATCATAGATTTTTCTGATGATCATTATTCGAAGTATTCTAAATGCATGCTGGGAAAAAATAATGCCAAAGAAATTAATTAGGCAAAAACAAGAATCAGTAAACAACTTTTCTCATTCAAGACTAAATTTAGTAAAAGCAAATAAAGCAATTTTTAAAAGGATGCTTCAAAATCTGCTACACAATGCATTATTAAATATGGCAGAAATGACTTTATCCATACCCTGTTTTGTTTGTATGCAATACGCTTCATTTAATATCAGAAAATAAGGCTTATCAAAACTTATTCACATTCAACACACACTAATATATAAAGCAAAAATCAAATAAAAGACCACTCATGGCTGATTTCATTCATGTTCATGTTTAATCATGCGCAAATTGTTAGTTATTAAGTTACGAGCAATCAAGGAAAAATAAACACAGCCAATGTGAATCATATTTACACACCACTTATCAATGTACGAAATACATGTGGTTCAGATACTGGACCAGTGATTTTATACTTGGAATCGATCGGTGGCCATGGTCCTACATTTTTATGCACGAAATCATTATTTTTATTATTATTACTATTAGCAGAAATTGTTGTTGGCAAAGTTTTATGACTGACTAAACGTAACCATATACGATAATCAGTACCGGGGCGTAAATGCAGCATAGTGAAACAACAGCATATTGATTGAGGCAATGGTATTATCCCAGTTGCATTTAATGGACTAATCGACTCGTCGGATAAACCAAATAAAATCTCATACGAAATTGTAGAAAAAATTAACTCTGGCAAATTTGGTTGATCCCAGCAAATTTTTGCGCTAACATTTGTCAACATACGTAAATGTACATTTTTTGGTGAAGGTAGATCAAATGCTGAATGATTTGATGATGTAAGGGGAAAAAATCAATAAGGTAAAATAAACAACCTGTAAACTAGTCAACAGCAATTGATAAAAAGGTAATAACTAGAAGGGTTTTTGAAAAAAAACTAAACAAACAAAACTATTAGTTGAATCAGTAACTCACACAGAGCTGTTGTTGATGATCATGGTAGGATGTTCTGTTTGACTCTAATTTCATGCTGATCGAATCTGATACTCAGAGCATAAGGAAACAGGTGTATCATTTATAAATTCGATTCCACATCAGTATGATTTCCAGTGAAAAACATGTTACTACTAATCTATTCATATCTTTCATACTTTCTTGCAGGACTAAGATATTTACATTGATTTTTATGATGTCTTATCATCAGTGTACTGAGTATATTGTACTTTTTCCCCAGAAAAGTAGGATTTCAAACGATGTAAGCATAATTAGTAGCCAATAGAAAAGAAATCGGTATCATAGAAAACTATGAAAAACTGATGATACCAGAAAGAAGATGCAGGAAAGAAAATTTTTTATTGTATATAACTTGCGTGACCAAGTAAATTAAGTTCGCGGTTACAATCAAGTCGTACATTTGTTTAGTGTATACTTGTAATGTAACTTATTTGTCAAAAATAAATTTTAAAGTACAGCTTTAATTATCTTAGTCTGATTTTAGATTTATTTTCTGAAGCCGAAAATGGTGAGGTTGTGTCAGTTTAAGCCTATCGATTTCGTACAACACCTCTTGGGAATGCTAAGTGTATAATAAAATACTCACTGAAGTAACTGAACCATCTATAAAATCAAAAAAGCCTTAACCATAAACAAAAATTATTCGCATAAATTTAATAAATCTTAAACAATGTAAATAATTTTCAATTGAAACATACGATAATCATTTGTTTGAACTTCAATTTGAGCCGCCACTCCATAACCGTGCATTGATTTACCAGCTAAACTTAAATAATATCGTGTACTTGGTTCTAGATTTGTTAACAAATACTGTGTGTCTGCCGCGTCAATATCACGTGTCTCGGTGATGATTGAGTTTTGTTTTTGTTTAGCGATTTCAGCTTCGTTTGGTGCCGATGATGAAGATTTGATTTGATTTATTTGGTCTACATTGGAGCTGATCATGGTAGCAGGTCGAAATTTCAATTTGTAACCAAGTAGTTTCCTATCATTTGGCATATCAGGTGGTGTCCATGTTAAGTGAATAGTTGTGGGTTTCAATGAGACACCTCGAAAATTTGTTGGTGCTGTTGGAACTATAATGACATTGAATGAATGAACGCGTTAGTTTCGAGTGTGATTGTGGCAGTATTAATTATGATTAGTTAGAAAAAGAAAATAAGAAATGTGTGTTAGTTAAATAATTTAAAAATATTATCAATCAATATGACAAAAGGATAGAATAAATAGGGCATATAATTGTAAAATATGGATAAGCAGATACACATTACTTATAAGTAGTATGTTCATATATACAAAAAATATGGATATGTATCGTCAGCATGCTGATATATAAATATTAAAGATTATCATTGTGAATATAAATATATATGTATATATATATACAAACATATATATTCATAAATGTTGTGCAATATATTATAGACTATGTGAGTGAAATGCTCAGCAATCTAAGATAGCAAAAGTGAATGAATGAATAATTATACGAGTTTATTGTGTGAAGATTTTTAATATAAGTGAAAAACGCGTACGTAGTTTCAATTAATTTTTAGGTATTTTACGCGTACAATGATTTTGTGAAGTGAATTTTTTGGTGTGTGGCAAATTTATTAAAATATTACAGAATAGAATCAGGTTATTGTTGAACAGATCGATCTACGCCTAGTCACTAGGTGACGGTTTGTTTTTTTAAAAATAGATTGTTCTAATAAAAAGTGCAAAAAATATATGACCACAATAAATGTTAGATATTTGAAATGGAAATTCTTTTCAACCAATAATAACTACTATCAAATTTGATAGCAGTATAGTCAAGTTTGATGAAGTATATTTCGGATAATAAGGTTGTGGAGACTGTTGAATTGCTTTTGAAATCAATACGAAAACGCCTTCAGCAGCTTCCAGGTTTTCAATGGTGATCTAACACTGATCAATTCAAGATTTCAAACAGAATATATTTTGATAAGGGATACTACCTTATGAGATTCATACATTCGAGAAAATCTTTTCAAATGAACACACTCAAATAATAAAAAGATATAATAAATGTTTGAGAAGACTGTTCCAATTTGGAAATAATATTTAGTGCATTGCTCTATCAACTATATGTGTGTGTTTCATATGTACACATAGATAGATAGATAGATAGATAGTTAGATAGATAGATAGTTAGGTATAGACATGAATATGATTTTTATACTGACATTGTTATAATAAACACATAACTAGTGAACAATTATTTACATCTGTCACAATTAAATGTTTATAATGTGTTTCGAAATGTGTGAATGAGACAAGTAATGTATGATTTTTTTAAAAAAGGTTTTTAATTGCTGCTCTCTAATAACCATATATATAAATTTATATATGTATAAATACATGAATAGTTTAGGATATTTATTTTTTGAAATTCGGAAAAAATCAAAACCATTATTCTATAATGAAAATCAGTCGAATTATGTGAATAGAAACATTTGAAATGTGTTCATAGGTGGTGAGACAGGCAGACAGAGAAACAGAGAGAGAAAGTTGACTAAAAGAATGAACAATAATTTTGAATAGGATAAATTAATTGAGCGATTGAATAAAAAACAACAACAGACTAACAGTTATATGCGTAGATTTGAATGGAATCGAAAAAGTTTAGAATTAATCAAAGACAAGAATAAGAAAGATAGAAGTGAAAAGAAACAGGAATTTGGAAAGAGAACTTAATGTTAAAACACGTCAAAACAACAACTTACGACTATCCATCTGAATATCTATGGAATCTGAAACAATGTTCGTAATGACAATGGTAATCATAACATAATTATGTATTTTATTCTCATCATCTGTGACGTGTTAGGAAATCTAACCAACTTACTTTGAAGGGAGTATGTGTACAGACTTACACGTCAGTTATATGTGGTGATCAGGAGCACCGATGTTGAGTGAGTGCAGGCTATTGTTTAATCTATGAAATGCTGCCCAAACGCTCTGATGCGCTCTTATTTATCTAATGATCAACTTACAGGCTGTTTGGCTAAATTCACTCATTCAGGTACCTAAGGTATTTTGAAAATGTTGTTGCGTTTTACATCAAACTGAAATCTTGATTCAACTCTATATTATATGCAGATAGATTTTCATGAGTTACAAGCACGCACGCACACACACACACAGTGCAATCTAATCATGATGTTTACTACTCCACACTGGTAATCATTGTAGTATGTAGGTAGTGTGATAAAAAATTGCCTTGGCACACACAAAACAAAATCAATGAATGTTTAAAATTCACAAACATCGATTGTAGAATGAATAAAAATGCAACGCAAAAGTTGAAATCAAAGTGAATAATCAATCATATATTGATAAAAGCATACGTTGGGAATAATGGATTTATGAAATATTAAAGCATTTAATGTGAATATCCATGGGATTTTCATTTTTTTGTTTATCGCCAGTAAACGGTTTCAATGAATACTCACTCTTAGGCTTGATAAAAATATGTTTACATTCAGTGTTTTTGGGCTTCAAAGTAAATGTCATTCATGCGACTATGGTAAATGTCAATTCATTGATAGTTCAAAGTAGTGCGTAAGGAATCCTAAATGCTGAAAATATGAGACTCTAAGATTTTTATGTGTTCCGGTAATAAGAATTTAAAGTGAATTATCTGGAATAACTTTACTTTTGAGCATGAACTTAAACGCAGCTACATCACATTTTTAAGTAGACGTTATTGTTGACTAGTACTGGAATCCACGAGTCGTGTTTCTTCCTATTTTAGTACAGGTATACTCAGCTAACGTCGGCTTGATATAATGAACTGTACCTCTTGCATTCCGGTTCTAGCCATCAACCATCTCTGCTTAAAAATGCTTGTAACTTGATGGTAATATCAAGACAATCTCATAAGGCATGCATATTTGCCAAAATCAACTGATCAATTGCAATGTGAAGATTCAAATAACTAATACATATAAATGTAAACATATCATTCTGCAAAAAAAAACCGATTTCATTTCCTAATATTCATTGGTCGTATTATGAATGATCGAATTATGAATAGTTTTTTTTACCCGAGTTAAGTTTCAAAATAAATTAAATTTCTTTATATATTCCCATAGGAGGAAACGACAATTTCGATATTAATGTCTTTACTTTGAAAGTACACACTATAATGTTAAGCTGAAAATTCAGGATGAAATAAGCACAAACGTAAACATCATAGATAATTAGTGAAGAAATCACTCATGAAGAATAATTTAACATCTCATTCATTTTATAAAAATTGTCAGAGTGGATTTACAATTTAGATGAGAAGATTCCACTTCCTGACATAATTAGAAGTGAATGTATTTTGAAGTATAAAAAGTGCATTTTTTTCAGCACACTTTTGTTCACAGATTCCTCAACAATCTACTATGAATTTGATAAAATCAACCAAAAACTAACGGACGTTGAAATTGTTATGCTCGTCACTAGGTATGCTTGAAACTATTACGGGTTCACCTTAATCGATAAACACGAGCGAGACAATGAACCAGCATCCAGTTAGGCGGCCCTGATCCGTTGACTAACGACAAGTATATTCTACAAACACCCAGCAAGCACAATACAAACACACAAATCTCGTTTATTTATACATCATACAAACGTCCTTAGGAAAGTCACAAAAATAGCACACTAAAATACAGAGCATCCAATCACAGCCAAGGATTTTCCTGGTGTGAAATGAAATCTCAGGGTCAACTGATCAGCTCAGGCTCGGAAACATGAAATCCAAAATAAGGCATTTATCAAGCGAGTTCTGGAAACAGAACTATTGTTAACAAAATCGAGAGCAATCGATGTGGTTATTGAATTTACACTGAACAAGGCAATATCCGACTAACTCTTATTTTTATTTTTATAAATTTATTGGGTTTCATTCTTATACACATGAACAAGTTGTTTAATATTTACTCCATTGTTACACCTTGACACCATTATTACTATTATAATATTTCATATGTTATGTAATCCCTTATGTTACATTTCATATGATCATCAGTAATATTTCTAATTCTTTCACTCAATATATATATATATATATATATATATATATATATATATATATATATATATATACATTTCAATGTTCATTTCCGAATTAAGACTTATAATATGATGTAATCTGTTGAATACAGTTGTAATAATCATGTTAGACTTGTTCATTCTACCTTAACAAACTGTATTAAACATATTTCATTTTATTAAATTGATGTTTTATGATTTGAAAACATTTTTTTTTTCTAAAATTAAAAAAATTCTGTCGTTTTTCGCTTACCTAATTGGGAATATAGTAAAATAAAGATATATTTCATTCAACTAATTATGAGTTTTTCAAATAAAATAAAGTTCTCATTACACAGTATTTCATGAAATAAATTTTAATTTAATTAGATTAACAAATGAACCATTGAATAATTTATTTAAATATTTGTTCTTTGCGTAACATTCATCAATTGACTTTAGCTTCATTTGGAACTTCAAGTCGAATATTCATCAGAAATCTTGGATGATAAGCATGTCATATTGTAGACTGATAAAGTTTGAATGATTTACATACCTCAGTAATTTAGCTTAATAGCAATGATTCTGAATTAAATAGAACCTAGAGAACTCGAACTTTGTTTCCTTTGAACATTCAATATTCAATCTTAGGGTAGTTTAAAATAAGTATCAACTATGGTCGGTTCATTTTGGTTGTTGATGTCAGTCGTCTTATCAGTAGTTGATATAAAGTTTGACAATATTATTATCATATCATTTTGTTTTTAATTTACATGACTGGCGATAAATTCTATTTTATTCATACGCAATCACGACTTTGAACCTGACAACGGATTAGAATGGGAGAAGAATTATTTATTACTTTTGCTATTGCAATCAATAACGCATTAACAAGATTTTTAAGATTTCAGGGGCAAAAGCTACATTAATTCAGTCAGTCAGTTGCAACGTAGAACTTCGAACGTGTGTACATAAGTTCATGTTGCCTTACCACATTAGCACAGAGACGCAAATGTCAAATCAAATCCCATAGTGATAAAGATAGTAGGGGTATAAATGGTTACGAAGAATACTAGGGTTCGAAGATATTATTCAAGAAGTATAATTCAGTGAGATAAGGTTACAAAGACAAAGGTAGAGGTGCTGACGAATCCAGAAGATTAGGATTTGAGAGAGCTCAAAGAATGGATGCACTTGCGCCATTGCAAACAATTTTGAGCCATGTCATTCAAGGTCTTTCGTTTCGCGGACCCCAACCAGGTAGTCTACATCTACCAACATGACTCAGTTCACCAGTCAGTGACTTCATGGATTTCTGCCATGTTTTGGTTTGGCCGCCAATAGTTTTCTTCCAACCTACTCCTACACCACAAAACATAGCTCGTCGGGGCAGTCGGTGGTTAGGCATTCGTAACACATGTCCCAACCTCCTCAACTGATGAAGTTTCAGTACTTCATCTATCGATCTGCCATCCTTACCTAGCACCCATTTCCTAACGACAGCATTGCTTACTCTGAGCAATGCTTTTTAAACATCTATGATCGAATACTAGTAACCTACGAACATCTTCATTAATTAGGTTTATTCATATGTTTTAAACTGTGCAAATGTGAAGCGATAGATTGAAAACATGTATTCAGTTATTTGTGATTCTCCATGATCATTTCCAGTTCAAAACTATAAAATGACGTTTGAAAAATTGTCGAACAATTAAACATGTCAAGCCATTTTAAAATTGTCCTAGTTTTCATCTTGTAATTGCGAGTGAGTCAGTGCTTCTAATAAATTTCAAACTACCAAACCACCCGATGATAATAAACCACTTTTGAGTCAAGTTTCAGGACGTTGATAGTTCTTTTTTTTTATAAATTTTAACTTTCATTAATTTATTCGGTAGGTGATCTTAACACCTAGGAACTCCAAAAAGTGCTTTTTATCGAAAAAAAGTGAAATTTTAGATTCTATTGGTGCCAGGTTCAAATAGGAAAAAGTAATTTTACACGAACCCTCTGATGCTTACAGTTGTTTAAATCAGTATCACTATTTATTGTGTTGGTAAGTTGTCTTTCAATTTTAAACTTTTCATTCATATGTACACAGAAATCGTATTGGTAATGAATGAATCACAACACTAAGAAGGAGAAGTAATAAGATATTTCTTCCCTATATATATAGATGAATATTGATAAGTGAGATGCCCAGACGTCGTAGTAGTTCTTAATCAATTTTTTTTCCGTGAAACACTTTTTTTACTAATTTTTTTTTTCAAATGTCCATTCTATCGTGTTGACTTCATCTAGTGTTGTATCGATTGAAAATTTATCCATTTGAATAATTTATCGTATGGTAGACGTTTCAATTAAACCAGAATAAAAATTAATTTTTATTTTTTTTCTATGTTACATTTGTCTTGCAATGAATGATTTTATTTACACAGTTTCATAGTATATTGGATTAGATTATTTTGAACTGAACATCATGAACTATTTGATAACAGAGTGTTACAATCAAATTACACGGCAAGTAGTAATCCAGGAAAATGAAATAAAAACCATTATTGTTCATGCAAATAAAATAAGTTCTGCAAAATCATGAATAAATCTGTTAAAAATGAAAACATTTTGAAAATAGGAAGGAAGGTTATGGTTTCTGTATACATACATGCATTATATAAAAGGTTTTTATTTAAGGTAAACATTTATAAGGAAAAAATGGGATTTCGATAAAAAAAATAATTATTTCTCTTTTAAAGGCTAAACTAACGATGATGACGTGAAGATTAATTGATTGGCTGTACTGCAATAAGTTGATAACAAAAAATATTAGCCCAACTAACTCCTATCGTTATTAGTAATACTATCAGAATTATGAGAGATAATGATGGAAGTTGGGAATAGACTGGTTACAGCCAGGATAGCGATATAGGCGTTAAAATGATTGATGAATAGAATAGGTTAGGAAAATGATAAATACTGGTTGACTGTGTTATAAAAAAACATGTTCAATCATAATTATATAGTTACAGGTTTATAAGTAATGAAACCTTCAAAAGAGGGTTGTATTCGATTGTCATGCAGTGACAAATACATTTTCACCTATTAAATTTACGACAACATACTGCAATTTCGATTTATATATATATATATATTTCACCGAGTAAGGAGCGTACAATTTATGAGAAACATATTTCTAATACTGATTTCAGTTTGTACTATGAAACAAAGGATATAATTTCAGTAGAACAATCATTTTGATGTTTGAAACAACTAATAAGCATGTTTAACATTTACTGATCACATAAATTTCAGGTATATTCCTCAGTGATAATTAGATTTATTCAATTTTCAATAGTAACTGAATTACTTTGGTTGTTTGGTATTGCCAGAACAAGTTTACCTTCGTTCACTCTTCATTAACGACGAAAACATCATGCATCCTGTGAAACGGATTTTGAATTAGGATGATCTTATGATAATCCGATTCTTGATTAGGTGTTTCTGCTGATAACTAACCATACCAGATGAACCAATCTAAACCAAAGCGCACTTGTAAATGGTATTTTCACCAAACCTCATACAAGAGTAAGCGATTGTCTTTTTATTTACTGTGGCGGATCCAATTAGGCCATCGAGTGGTAACTCATCGATCTATAATCTCAACCTTAGATTAACTCACTCATTTTTAATGTTCGGCTCAAACAAGTGGTTTGAATAAAACAAAGTTTCCGCTGATCAGGTTTATCATGAACAAACCGAATCAATCCCACTTAGTGGGTACATGATTCTAACTTTCAAATGTATGCTCCAACACAAACATCGATTTCCATATTTTTATGTCATTTACTTACACAGTGCAGTAGAACCATCCAGAAAAATGCTAGTACGTTTTAGATTTGACTGTTGTGTCAAAGTAGTAAAATGATTAATGCATACTAAGGAATTGAGTACTTGGAGCTACTATAAAAAGTCATATATCTCTAACTTATAATGATGGGAAAAATTTATAGTAAATGGAGCATATATTTTAGGGCTACTCGTTCTCTCCTGTAAACGCCGGTGATGATGCTGTTTGAAGAGAAGAACAAATGACTTTCGGATGAAACATCCAACTTTGTGAAAACGATACCACTTCGTTCAACCTGTTTTATTGTTTGATATACTTCTAAAGCAGGTTATCAAATGTATGAACTAATTGGGAATAGCAAAATTCATGCAAATAAATTGAATCTTTTTCAACTAATTGGTTAGTTCATTTGGTATACACAGTAAGCAGGTATACACACATTCATATAAACACATACATACATTCACACATACATACATACATACATACATAAATAGGTACAAACATGCAGGAAATTTCCATTCCAATAAATGTGCACTCACTCTCTGCAAAAAAATGAACACAATTAACATTTAGAAAGAAGAATAAAAATGATAAAAGATTAATACTTTGACAGAGTTACATCAAATATTACAATAACACACAATTTCTAGCACTTTCATAAATGCTTGTCATTTACATAAGCTGTTTGTAAGGTAAGCCTTAGCATAAAATTTTTTTCAAAGTACTTCATTAAGATTGCAAGTTAATTAGTTGACTTCATCTATTGATGACTATAGATAATTATAATAGAAATTATTATTATTACTAATATTGTTAAAAACTTACCTCCAGGTGTAATAACAATTGGTAATTGTTCACTAACTGGACCATCTCCTGCCGCATTGAATGCATTTACTTTGAGATAATAAGTTGCATTTGGAATTAAATTGGTCAATTGATATTTCTCTTGTATTGTTCTAGCAACTAACCATGAATTCAACGAATCTTCTGGTCGAGTTGTATAAAACAATTTATAACCCTATAGATTATTTTTAAAATTAAAGTATTATATTTCTTACAAAGTAAAAGTGAAGGGACAGTATCTATTTAAATATTTATATCTTTGTCATTAGATAAGGGCGCCTTAGTGAGATGACTTGAAAACCACTAATCGATAGTAAGCTAACGAGGCAAATTTAAAATTAGTTCGTGAAATCGTACGAGGTCATGTATGAGACATTCATCTGCCGATGGTATTAAAAGATCAATGTGCAGTATGGAGAATTTGTCATGGTTACAAATTTAATTCCCTAAATTCTGACTCAGTGGACAAAGTAACAAACGCTCACTATCAGACCTGAGTATTTCGATAAGAATGGTTACTGTCTGTTGAGGGGTTCCATACTTAAAACAAAACGTTAGTTTAATGCTTCCTATTTCTCAACAACTGTCTGTCAGTTCGTGATATGAACGATAAAGCAGTTTACCACTCTACACAAACTTCAAACATTAATAGTAGTTACCAGTTTGTAATTTTATATCACGCTGATAGTAATTGATTGATAAAAACGTTTATTTCCATTGGGCGCTATATTTTATTAGTTTGTAGAATGATGAATTTCAAGTGAATTAATCTTCTAATGTTGACAATCTACGTTGATTAACTTACTGATCGAAACCGGTAGTATAAATTAGAGTAGATTTCGAAAAAAGTTTCTTGTTTATGATTTGTACTGTTTGGTGTACATGTATGAAGTAAGCTTCATGCGACACTAAATGCTCGCTAATTTGGCATAGAAAATTCGGCAAACTACTGTTGGGATAAACTAATCAATCCATCCAATTCAAGAAACCTATAGGACTATGACCATTAATGAGTAAATTTGATCAGAATACTGAACAAACTATTCATATGGATTTCGTTAAGTTACTAGTTAAATAAATTTCTTATTCAAATTTAACGACTTACAGTGATACGACCATTGGATTCAATTGGTGGTTTCCAGCTTACCACTACAGAATTCGGCGAATCAACAGTCGCATGTAATACTTGAGGAGGAGTTCCGGGTGCTAAAAAAATTTAACCATGAACATAATAATTGCGATCAATATAAATCAGGATGTTTTTTTTTGCACGTAAACGAAAAATGCCAGTGTTAGAGATGAATGAATAATAACGCTTCAATTCATAGGAAGAATCAGGTTCAGTTTGACAGCATAATTCACTTTGAATATCAAGCTCTATTTAACGTAATAACGATTCAAAGGCATTCTAACAGTACGGTGAACTTTGATGATTAAACGTCAAAGAGATAGCAGTTTTTCTCTTTACACAAGTGATTTTTAATACATCGACGCCAATCTAACATGCAATCAACTTGATTTCTGATAGATTTTTTAAATGACAAACAGCGGTATAATTCATTCATTAAATAAATATATACAGTTCGAATCATTTGAAAAATATTTTTCCTCCTCAGTAAATTATATTTATGAAGTATTGCTTACAAAGCAAAATCAACTAGGCACAGTCATTGAATTACATTGCCTGTGTATAAAAAAACACACTACTAACTGATGTACATATTGCTTTTCAACATGAAATTTAATATATTTCTGTTCTAAAAAAATAGAAAGTTTTAAAAAAATGAAAATTCTGTTTAGAGCAGGTATAAAGTTTCGAATGACCGGATTATTTAAATGGACAGTTTTATGCAATGTCTATATGATGAATTGTATTTGTTACCATTCCTAAACTCGGTACATTACTTGTCTTGATAAAAGCTATTAGATAAGTTCCAACGGTGTCTAAAACCACAATCACACGAAATGAATGCTGACAGATATGTGAATCACTGGACGGCCGTTTCGTCCTGGTATGGGACTCATTAACAGTGCGCATCCACGACTACTGCACCTCGCAGGGTTCGAATCGGTGACCTTCGGTATTGTGCTCGAACGCCTAACCATCGTATGCCGGCCTAGTGGTTCCATGGTTGATTGATTGATGATTTCAAATGTTTAAAAACAAAAAAACCTCCAAAACTCTGCCCGAAGATATGCGAATGCTGGAGAATAAATTAATTGAGTCTAAGATGCATATATATATATAGGAAAACAAATGATTCATCGGGTTATTTAAGCAATAGACATTAAAGCTAATGACAGGCATTTGTATGTGATCCAAGAAGTAGTCAAGCATACATGCTTATACACTCTGATGATAATAATTAGTACAATAATATTGACATTTTGTTACTTTACTGTCTGTCAGCTAATTTAATTCAAGGACCTAATCATATTAAACGTAAATAAATTCAAGTGTAGGTAAGGTGCTACAGCTGTTATGGCAAATAATTTCAAAATGAATGTAAACGAATGGATTGATAATGAGAACACTGATTGTTTTTTTGCACTAACACAAAGTTCTGAATACTTATTTCTTACTAATTGATGTTTATCCGTAAATCGTGACTAAAATCTTTAGGAGACTTATGATTAATAAAAGATTCGAAATCATGTGAACCCAGTACCATAGTTCAAAGAAGTTATTAGGGATTCCCACTCGGAATCTAAGATTAAACAGAAAAGACATCAGTATTTTTAAAATTAGAGTCTTGGAGATCATTATTTTCACACATTAAAACCATCAATTTATCATTATGTCCAGTAGTGATTAGCTTCGTAAGGAAAATTCTCGGAGCGAGAAGTCGTGACCAGTGGAGTTCAACCCTGCCGGGTGTAGGCAGTAACTACTGAAGTGAAATATATGAGGTCACAAAAATTCCCTAAACTGGTCAGAGTTATACATTAACACCGTTGGATGCTAGCCCAGTGGTCCAGAGGTTAGGCGTTCGTGTGCAGGATCGGTCCTGGGTTCCAATCCTATAAACAGTAGCAGTCGTGGATGCTTACCAGGACGAAACGGCTGTCCAGTGCTTCCCGGTCTAACAATGATCAATCGATGGTTTCAATGTATAAAGATATTAGTACCTAATAAACTATTAGTTAGTGTTAAAACTTCGTATTGTGGATTTTGTTCATTTAAACCATTTTTGACCTGAACAGCTTTATCTCCATCTAATCAGATATTAGTTAGGTTTAAAATGAATGAATTTAGTGATATCGTGTGCTCTCAGCTTTGTGGTCTAGCTATGGATCCTTTACTGTTGCATAATAATGATAGCCTAATTCAAATGGTCTTCTTTGTGATTGGCTTTGTCGTAGGCTTTAATGACTTCATTTTTCTTTATTTATGTATTAACTGTCTTTTCTATTGACCTTCAGTTTTGCAGTGGAAAGACCCCTTCTCTATGGCATAATAGATTGGATACATTTCTGTGTATCTACTGACTTCTAGTTTGTTTGAATGCCACTTTTCAAGAAATTTTCAATCATTCTCAAATTTTCATTTATCCAGATTTTCAACATTTCTCCAAAAGGAATAATGTTCTCGTTATTTGAAGTAGATAGTAGCTTGACGCATCAACTCGCCATTAACGTTTTTTTAGGTGTGAGTTTTTGGGTTCGTTTTCTTGTGGGTTCGATAGTGAATGTCCCGTATTAAGATAAAAGAACTATATTCTATTTTTTCATTTTTAATGATCATTGAACTAAGTTCGTTGCATGACACAGACTTGAAATAAATTGTTAGCTGTTAATATTTTATTCTCTCTAACATGGAGTGGGTTGTGGGTTGTGCAACTATTCAAGTCAAGATCCATCACATACAGTCTTTGGTAATTTTTAAGTGTCAATCAAATAAAGTAGCTGGGTTTTTCTCTCAATAATTAACGAGCTATCGAATAATTTCCTCGTTTACGCAAGAGTTAATATACTTGATAAAGTATAACAATCAGGTTTTAAGGTAATTAAGTGATTAGAAAATCGATCCACTTATATTACGAACATCATGTCTGTGTGCTAATGTCTACTTTATCATTTGTGTGATTCAAGAAATTTCGAGGAAAGTAAATTCAGTCAAAACATGCATATCTAATGAATCAATATTTATGAGGTATATCATTGAGAGGTAACATATTGCAGTCACCTCTAACGATGAATGTAGTAGTTAGAGCATGGAAGACACGAAAGAAAAGTGTTGGGGACGTTAGATCCCCAAAACTCGCTTGATAAATGCCTTAATTCGGATTTCACTTTTGTGATCATGGGTTGGTCAGTTGACCTTGAGATTTCATTTCCCACCAGGAAAATCCTCAGCTGTGATTGGTTGCTGTTTATTTTAGTGTACTATTTTTGTGACTATGATGTATAAATAAACTCGATTTGTGTGTTTCATTGTATTGTGCTTACTGGGTGTTTGTAGAATATACTTTCTACGCTTATCAAGACTTCTGTTTTGCCGTTTTTCGGATCAAGTTAGCCTACCCGGATGCTGGTTCATTGTTTCGTTCTCGTTTATCTACCAAGGTGAACCCATAATATCTTCAAGCGTACCTAATGACGAACCTAACAAAAAGCTAAATAAGGATAGAAACATTGTTATTGTATGTCATTTGTTGATCGGTAATAAATTTATTACATAATTTTGACTGTGTGTTTGTTTTTGACCTAAACTTCATATTGCTGCTGTTTTCATTGCTTTTCATAGATTATTATTACATATTGAAATTTATGCTACAATGATCACTACTATCACTTCATTCATGTCGATAAAAGAAAAAAAACAGTGAACATATGGCTGAATGAATGAATTTACCACATATTAACCTACATAAGCATTGTTCTTTATTCAATTCAATGATCGACAAATGTAGACTGTGGGATAATGAAAGTATAGATTGATATATATATATATATATATATATATATATATATATATATGAGTGAGAGGTGGGAAATACATCTTTTCAATTGTATTTTTCTCATTATTATCAAAATTTTTCATGTGTAAGTAGTTTTCATTGGATGAATTCATGTACTAGGGAAAAAAAATCTGAAAATTTCGCCTGTCCTTAGAATTTGACACAGATGGATGAATATATTTACATAAATAAAGATGACTTTCATTGAAAATCGAATATATTGAAAGAGTGCTAACCGATACTGAAAAAATTTCAACTGTTGAATTCAAAATTAAAGATAGTTTAGGCAACCGAACGAACTTAATCCATTGACTATTGAATACTGGTTAATAGTGGGCAGTTGTATAAAATGTAAAAGATCCTCAAATAATTGAGCACATGAACTCGGAGTCTCATTGAGTGTATTACCCATGATTTATTTTCTGAATCCTTCATTATTTTCAGATGTGTACAACTATAAGTGATTACCTTCATTGACAGTTGCCCCTTACTCGTCACTTCACTAATCGTAACTCCCTAGCAGAATTTTTTTTTAAATTAATCACTAGTTAGGATACGATTATTTTAAGCCAAATTTGATGTTCTACAATGATAACTGTTAATAAAGTGATTTCCTTCGTCATTTCACTTCTTACTTTTATATCTATTAGTTCATTGAATGACTTAACTCAACCAAATGCAAATAGATATTGGATATTACATCAAGTTAATTAGGTAAGGAATTTTCTAATTTATTCTGTTTGAAATTGAAACTGTACTTGTGTAATCACGATATATTTTTATAAATCTCAATTTTTTTTACAGAGAAAAACAAACGTGCCAATATGTAGAATGTTTGTAGCACACGAAATGAAATACACACAAAAACGTTCAGTTTTGTGACTGAATTTACAAAACTACCTGGATATAACTAATTACTGGTACGGTGGGATCTGTGTTAAAAATGATTCCCCTATAAATTTAATTACTAACCAATTTGAGTTTCTTCCTTCTCACGCGAAAATTGTAGCTAGAAAACATTGGATGTTTGCGAGGAAATAAATGACGGTCACTTGCAGTACTGAATCTCAACAGTGTCAAATCATTCGGCGTTACAAAATGTGGTGCTTGTTTGAAATCAATAGCTCACTGGATAATGCTATGTCCTTAAAAGGCATAACTAATGGATTCGTATTACAGTCAAAATTGGGGTATAGTTTCATCCAGTACAAAGATCACAAACAGGACAAAATATGAGTCTTTGATTCAGTTGCTAGTGGCATACCGAACAAAATCTGTTCAGGATGCACGTATACAGCAATAGCTGATCAACTACAGTTCGGAATATTAACAACGGGCAAATCACAATAGATTTTTTAGTGTGTATGGATAAGTTATTTTTATGAAAAAACACAATATCTTGGTTAAACTAATCAAATAATATTTGAATATAGCCAAACAACTTCAAAGATCCTAACTGTGGCTACATTTGAAAAGATCGAGATGAAAACGAAACAACTAATCCACAACTCATTGATGCCAGCTAGAAGTGTTTATTACATACGCGAAATTCCTCATAACATGGTTTAGTTAAAATGAACAGTTCATATCGTATGTTAATTTGAAATCGTTTAATATATGCAATGAATAAAAATGCATTTTTCTGTTGTTTTTATTTTCTTCACTGACATGATTCACTAGCCTTAGGTTTTTTAAACATCATTGTATACAATGACATTGGAGAATGGGATAAACACAGAAATATAATCATATAATCAATCAATATTTCATCGCATCACGAGTAATTTGATTAGTTTCATATTTCTGTAATTTCAGTGAGTGTTTCAGGGACAGAACTGTTTAAATATACATACATATTATGTTCTAACGAGTGAAACTACAGATATTATACAATTTCGCTGACAAGGATGTGTTTCCAGAGTGATTCGTCTTATCTTGTATTTATATTATAGATTTATGTGTAGTAGATTAAAAAACACTTTTTAAGAAATTTTGAAAAAAAATTCGATATAAAAATGTATTACATTTTTCTATTGGACTAAGCAAACGTGATAGAACTATTTGTTTTTTTGTGTGACATTTTGATAGATAGAAAAAAGAAGTGAAATTTTCAAATGATCAAATGAATTTATTGCTCACTTAAACTGAATCTGAATGTGATTTCTATTCATACTGATTTCTTTCTTGTTGGTGAAATGGTGATTTTCATAACAGTGAATTAATAGTTTAATCATGAGATTTTTTTTCATTCAAATTTTGACTACCATGTGTTGGTCGAGCATTTCAGACTGAATGTAAAGAATTGTTTGTGATATTTTTCAATATTCCTCAATGTTCAATGAAAGGTTTATGTAGGTGATCATTTATTCCAATAAAGCGTCGTGGTAATATTAGCTCTGATCATATTATAAATGAAAAAACAATGTTTCGAATCTTATCCTCCATGAATTCCCGACAGTCGTCATTCAGTTAATTTCTCAATATTAAAAGTTGGGTGTAAAATGCGCTGAAATTACTGTTAGCCATGCCCTTGAATTGTAATAAGCGTACAAGTACAAATACCTATTCAAGTTCGAATTAAGTTATCACAACTTAAATCTCATTCTAGAATGTAACATTATGAAAAGTGAGTGGTGATACAGTCAAACTATTAATCTATTTATATTTGGTATATGAATCATTGTACCTAATCTGGTGAGTTTTAATAAACTTATAATAAGCTATAACGATGTAGAAAACAAAGAAAGGTACCAACCAAAACTAGTTTATCTAAAGCGGTTTTTACCTTTTAACGGTTAACTTTCAAAGTTAATTCACTATAATGCTTATCATAGTGTTTACTCATTTGATTATTAATGGTAGTTATTGATTTGATGGACAGTTTGTGAATCTGGTAACCAGGAATTAATTTCATAAGTTGATGAAAAACTTCCATAAACCAAATTCCAACAGGAACTAATGTTTTGAATGGATGCTAATCTTGATAATTTTGTTCAAAATTATGCAATTTTGTTGCATAAATTAACTTACATTTGGCTGCTGTATCATTTCTTCTTTACATATCCCCGTTCACTTGGAAGTTGCATACACAATCTTGAATTGTTAACAATCATCATCAGCAGGGTTAAATTATTTAAATCGGTTTGATATAATTTGGTGTTAACGCTTTCCTTTTTTTTATTTTGTGTAAAAATGTATAGTTTATTAATAACAGATTAATTAGAGCTAAAATGCACTGAATATCAGTTTCATTTTTAACACGAAACTATTCAACAATCACTACTGAATGAGGACAATATTAAATTGAAAATTGGTGTTAAAAGAATAAACTCTGGAAAAAAGAAATCTTGATCACTGGTAAAATCGACGCTTCTAATCTCTGCATTACAGCTTCCGTGATGAGAAAGAGTTTCTTTACCTAAGCTTGGCTCTATTGAGGTGAGTAAGGCTGTTACGTCAAAGGATAACATCGTTTCGTCGTTGTCGATTTGAATCCCTTTGAGTTTATCCAAGAATTGTGTGGCAGACTTAATGGAGTACTTGGATTCATCCACCAGATGTTTTAATATCGTTGAAATACCTCTTGATAAGTTGTAGGTCGGGGTTGCGGGGAGGGATACAATAGGGCGTAGTGGAATGTTGGGTTTGTGGAGTTTCGGCATACCGTAGAATCGTGGAATTACTGGTCCATAGGATTTCATTCTTCATTGATCTTGTTTTGATTTTTTCCTGCTTTGACAAGCTTGCTTAGAGTCTTTGAAATTTGGTTGTCCATCTTTTTTATTGGGTTTGTATCGACTGGTTTATATACGCTTACTATCCTCAAGTAGTTCCTCAGCTTTCTTGATATATTCTTCCTGTGGTGCGTCCACCATCATTTAAAAATCTTGTTTGCATCATATTTTTGTTCAGTTTTTTGATTGATTAATTTCGAACTTGATGATAAAATTTACTGATGTTTGAATTCCTTGTAATATATAAATCTGATGACCAAGTGTACACATGTACAATGTACTTTGTACTTTGTTGTTACCTCATGAATATGTGTATAAATTTGAATCTTTACATTGATTTTACATTAATTTTTTTTTACGTTCATTCTCTTCATCTTTTTTTTTAGCATAATAAATATAATCACGAATAGTTAAGTAAAACATGAATATAAATTTATTCTAATCAAAGCTAACATTTACATTATTCCATCCTAAGTAATTAAATTAACTTTTTATGCTTTCTTCCATTTTCATTTTAGTGTGTATAATTTTTTTTGTTTTTTTTTCTTAAACAAAAAAAAAAAGAACTGAAGAAAGATGAACAGTAAGAGAGAAATGGTACATAAATTCACTGACACGAACATGCTATTTATTCCTTTTGTGAGATAATGAATTTCACTGGTTATTAATTTATTCAGGCAAATAAGAAACTCTACTCTGGAATAGACTATATATTATATTGTATTGAAAACAAGGAAACGAATCAGCAGACATTATAGATTTTGTTTGAATAATTCTGTCATACAATACAAATTATTCATCAGTTTAAAACCTATGGTTGTTTGTTTTTTACAATGCCAGTTAGTTCATAAATAATGGAATATTTGGAATAGTGTTTTACACTGATAATTTCGAACTAATTTATTTTACTTGATCTCATTGGAATCTAGAATGAGAAGTGCATCCGATTCAAATTGTTCAACTGTATGTATTGCATTCTCTGTGTTGATGCTTACATTAAGATTCAAACCCAAGTATTTCTAGTTTCACACACATCAATACGTAGTTCATTAAGCTAATGAATATAGATAGTCATCAATTAGTTCAATAAGATATGATTTGTAGTACTTGGAGTATTATTAATCATTTGAAAAGTATTATTGCCTTCATTTCGCGCCACTATGATGTGAATCTTGATATTTCGGTCAACTCAGTGTACATTTATTTCCAGCAGACGATAAAGACCTTCAGTTTTTACTGGTAAATTTTAGTGGAATACGTATTTGTTACTAATGTCTTACTATACATAGACTCCTCACCTTTATACATATATCAAGTCTCACTGAGAGAAATGATGAATTAGGTCAACTGATAATCTTTATCGTGTATATACAAAATGAGGCTATAATTATGTTAAGGCTTTACTCAAATCAAAAAACATGAAAGGCAAGGTAATTATATTTATTCAGTGACTAGTATTCTAACATTGTTATCGAACACGCAGTCTTTACTAATTACCTAATCAAGAGGTTCCTGGACCATTTTATTGTTAATGCTGTCATCTTTCTTATTTGCTTATTTTCTTTGTACATAGTCTTTCAAATCAATAATCAAAGACATAACGAAATCTTTATTTCACAAGATTTACGGTATATCAATTTCGTCATTATCAAGCTATTCCTTATTTGTGTATTTAAACTTGAAACGATACCATTTTCAGTGTTCGAAACATCTTTAGAAGTCTTCTAAGCTTAGACTCTTTTACCTGACACAGTTTTTTCCAACTCCGAGTTTTTTATACACAACGTGTGTTCAGACAGTATTTCTAAAGGTAAATTCATCACCAATCATTTAAACAGAGAAGTGGCTATGGACAATGTGTTTTCGACATCTCACTCAATATTCCTGCCTCTTGTCAACGTTGTAGCTTTCTCGGTAAAGCATCAAAATATTTGATCCATTAGTAGAGACTAATTTTCTGCCCTATGTATGATTTATAAACAGCTTTCAACTTTTCATGCATTTTCTAACAGTATTTTACACGTTCCATCCAAAAACGTCAATAGTTCAGTTTGTTTATTTATTAGATAAACTTTGTGTGTGCATGAATTATCAATTTTAATTAGAAAATTTAATCAACAAGCAATTTTAAAGTGTATGGACTTGTACAGTTTAATTTACACCAGACCAATAAAAAAAATGATTCAACTCATTTTATTATTCTCTAAAGTATAATTACATATATTTGGCGCCATATCTGTAGGTATTGAAAGTTTCGGTAGTCCGTGACAGTTTGTCAATATGCTGTATATATATATATTCTGATAGGAATAGAAATTTATTTGAGTGAATTGGAATAAATGTCGTCTTAACTATGTCGTACATATTCATAAATAATTACAAGCATACAAATCGATAAGAACATTTTTCTGAGAATACAAATTGGTGTACATGAAGATTTATGTATATACATATGTATATATGTATATGTTTATATACAAATTGACGTCTTCTTATGATTAAACATGAACATAGAGATGTGGCGTAGAATACACAACTTAATGAATGGAAATAATTATCAGAATATTATAGACTAATTAATATCAATATTATTCTACCTACTGTACCAAGTGCTCACCTCTATGAATGTACGTTCATACATCTATTCATAGATAGACATTACATGATCTGTAGGTAGTCTAAGCAAAAATGTCATTAAGGATTGATGAAAATCTATAACTGAGTGAAGTGTATCCATAATAATAATAATAATATAATAATAATAATATTCAACTGTCTAATAATCTGAAAAATGACGAAATGACAACAATAAAAAAAATGTATGCTGGCCACTGAAAATAGTTTTATAGCTAATAATAATAATATAATTGATTGGTAAACTGATTTATCAGGTAGAGAGTCAATGTGTTTATGTAAGGTGGACAAAGTAGGACAGATTACTGTCTGATTTATTGCTTAATTAGATGGACATTGATTTTTTTGGTTAACAATTTACTCTGTTCATTTAGTGAAGACTTGTTCGTTTATATCATAATAATAATAATAATCGTAATCATAGAACATCATGAAGTGTTTACATTATGATTGTATTATTTCAGACAGACGTTATTAGTGTTTGACGAATATTGTCTCTTGGAAAAAAATTGACTTGCTAAATTAATAAAATAGATTTCTTGGCTAAAACCAATAATCTCCAAAACAATTTATCTGTATTTACCAAACTAATCTAGCACAACTTTCAAAATAATTCTAATTACAAAACGGACATCAACTAAATGACAATAGGAAGTTGAAAAGAAGACCATTCGTCCTAGTTTATAAATCTTCAAATAGGTGAATGTCACACGAATCACACTTTAAGCTAATAATTCAATAGTCTGAATGTTGTATGTTGTTCACTAGGAGGTCCGATGGTTTAGTGGTAAGAATCACAAGTTTTTTTTATTGTAAAAAATATTACTGAGAATCTTTCTTTAAAAATAACTAATCCAATCTTGTGATATACTAGAAATTCGCAAAATAATATGAGATCAAGTCATGAAGCAACTGCAAAAGGTAACACTACCGCTAATAAATTTGATTTACACTATTTTAGTCACTTTTTAAAAAAATTTCTAATACGTAAAGATCAAATAATAAGCTATTGTCAATTAGCGCTTTGGAGATTTGTGTTTCTACACGTTTGAAATCATCAATCGATTATTGTTAGACCACCATTAGAAACCTGGAAGAACTGGACGGCCGTTTCGTCCTGCCGTGGGACTCATCAACAGTGCGCATCCACGACTCTTGCTATTGAATATTGTTATTTTCAACCATGTCATCTAATAAAGCTATACAATTTTATCTATAGTTATTTCCAGATGCTCGTCCAAAACTCTGTTCAAAAATGAATTCAAATCGATTCATAATTCTATCGTTGATCATCAAATCAGTACTGGTCATCTAGCTTCACTAGAAATTTTTACTTGGAATTATTCATTCATATAATCAGTTGAAACAATTAGATGATGAATAATCTTATGTAGTTTCAATATTTCACACCTACTTTATATTATCTGAAAAAACAACCTGTCTAACTTCATATTTCGTGATTGATTCGGAACTCTATTCTTAGATTGTTTTTGACTCATATTCATCTCCTCTTTATTTTTCTGATGTAGACTATTATCTTTCATATCTCTTTTAGATTATTTCCATTCTTATTATCTTTATTCTATCACGTAGCATTATTTAGTCCTTGAAGTTTTTAATTAATTTTCGGTAATTCTATTAATAACGCATTCGGTTTTTGGTTTATTAAAGATTATTAAGTATAAAGTAAATAGCGATAAGGATGTACCAATTGAGTAGTCGACTTCGTTAAGTAGAGGAAGAATGATTTGTTGAACGGTAGTTCCCTCACTGATACAATGAGCTTCTTATCATCACAAATTTTTGTATATTTTTAAGATATAAGAAAAACTATCCTCAAACTAGAGTACAGCGGTGTTTTAACTGTTCGATGAAACCTAACATAATTTACAAAACAAATTGTTCAAGAAAAACACTACGTCGGACATGGGGGATGTCCCCTTCAGCTTCACTAATTTGAAAATCAATGAGTGGTCGAATACCTTGACACAGTTTACCTTACTTTAGTACATCCGAATAATACTGTACATAAATTTGATTGGAAAAATATTGAAATACTGAATGGAAGGAATACGAAAAAGGCTACATAATTTTTAGAAGCTTGACATCAAGGTCAATCAGCAATCAACAATTAGCGAAAGTGACCCAGTTATCAACCAATCGGAAAAATCGTAGATAAGCATGGGATCATAAATAGGATCGAATGGGGGATACAATCGAAATTATGAGGCAAACAACAACAGGTTAAAGATCAGTCACAACCAATCAATGGAACAAACTATGAGTTGTACAGGGAGAAATTCGAATCCTTTATTTCTGTCGAAAGTTTGCACTAATGATGTCCAGTAGAACAATGAAAGTTGCACAACCAAATCATCAAACTCAAAGAACAAAACTTTATCTTAATCATCCATCTGGGCTACAAATTTACTTCACCATAGTAAAAGGATCATTTCACATATAAAAGTTCCCTAAGCATAAGTTCAGTGAATTTGATTTCGGTTTTTTAAGTTAAACTACAGATTAGTATTAACATAACAACAAATATCAGGAAATTTGAAGCTTTCTGTGCTATTTCTATGATAAATATTTATGTATCTATTGTATAACTAGTAAATAACAGTATCGTTGCATTTCTACATTGTCCTTACTGTTAGCTTACAGTGGACTTACTGACTGCCGTAATACATTTCACTATCTCCTTATAATTGATAAATAGTTATGTAGTGTTCAACAAATTTTTTTATGATATGGTTTTTTGTTTAGTGTTATATGTTTAGGCATTTTCTGTATATTATTGTCTTTGTTTTGAATCATGAATCAAAGTAACCACAGTAGGGCTCTAATCTACCTTCTCTCTGTGTCTTGTGATTGGCTACCAGGTTGGAAAGGGCTGGACGATCAAACGCGTTAGAGCCTTGGTTATCGTTTATTGGTGAGTATGCAAATTCATGGAATAGGTCGCCAGTCTGTCCAACAAAATAGCACGTGAAATTTACTACAACTGTAGCCATATCAAAATAATCGTTTCACTAAACACAACAAGTGCATCGTAACAATTTGTTGGACGATGTCATTTTACAGACTCCATGAAGAGGAACTGTATACGTGCAAAGGAGAAGCGTCATAGTTAATGATGATGTAGAAGTTAATGAGAACTTGACGAAATACAAGGACTTGATGAAATATAAGGAGTGAGAGATGTAACCGAATTTTACAGAATATAAGCATAGTAATTTTTATTTTGAATGCTTTTGTCACTGATAATTTCCATTTTCACTTGAGTACTTGACAAAAATTATGAAAATAGCTTCGGAAAACCCATGGATCTATACTCTATTTATGCACAAAAGACACACACTAATCATCCCTGCACATGTAGTTCGAACTTAAATGATTAATTACGGTTGTGAATTAGGTTGACGCATTCATAATATAACCAGCAATTTTTCTAATTAAAAAATGTATCACTTCTTTATGTTCGGTACCAGTTAGGTCGAAAAAAGCCCTATCAGCAATTTCAAGCAATATATGAATGAGATATAACTGGTAAGCTGCCTAAAACCGCTGAAATTCGTCACTCGTTTAATTGATTATTAACAAAATATGTTAGTTTTTTTAAAGGCTTAGATGGTTAAACCCTAGTGTAACAGGACCTTTGAAACCAATATGAAATTCTTAAACACTTGACCACAAAAGTAGATATTTTCTAATACATATGTTTTGATAAACCGTTGTTGACAGAAATAATAGTTGAAACAACTAGACCGTTTCTCTTGGAGGTCTGATGATGAATGGTTATTAAACAGAAAATTATTTAATGACATCTTGCTCGCTCATTCAGTCCTTGATAAGTTTGAGACTATTTATCATTTTCATTTTCTTTTCATCCACCTTTTTCTTTGATTGACTTTTTGATGGATTCAAAGAAACCGGTAATTTTTCATTTCAACTTCCATAGCTGTTAGCTTTCGGATTAAAATATTTGTAATATAAAAATTACTGAGGAAAATTAGTTTTTTATTGATGTTTTAGTTTATATTTAGTGAAAAACAGGTTTTGAATATAAAGCATGGCTATCATCTTGCTTTCATTTATTCATTGTTATTTGAGAGAATAAACAAAGATACGTTTGAGCTACTCATGGCGCTATATCTAAAACTTGACAACAAGCAACCAATATTACATAATGTACACGATGATGATCATTGTGTCGAAATAATCTCATTATTCGCCATTCAGTAATTTCGGTCACCATTAACTATGGAAATTAGGTTTAATGAGCTATATGATATGAATTGTTGAGGTTTTTGCAAAGAAACTAACGTTCCAGTAAGCTCAGCTTGATAAATCCTATCATGTTTATGCATAATTCAAATTGAAAACGTTTGGCTATGTGATATTAGTTGCGTGTTTGAATAAAAACTGTGAGAACTGTTAAAATTTCTAAAACGTAAGCTAAAATCAAATGAATTTCACTTAAGATTTTTCGCTTAAAATCACAAAAAATCAACTTAAACTTACCAAGTTCTGCTGTTCGAAATTTTACTGCATCACTTGGTAATGACATACCAGCCACTTGACTAACTGCATGAACTTGAGCTGAATATAAAGTGAACGGACTAAGATCAGTGAGATTATATGTAATCATAAGATTTTCTTTAGAATATTTTGTTTCTAATGCATGAAATGTATGTTCTGATTTTATTTCAGACGGATCGATATTTGTTATCTGACGTCTGCCAAGTTCACCTAAATCACCATCATCAGTTTGCAAACTGATAGTGTATGAATCAACACCAGATGAAATACTTGGTGACCACCGTAATACAGCATAAGTACTGCCGATAGGTCGTGCATCTAAACTAGACGGTGGAGCAGGAAGTTCTAAACGGACGGAAATACAACAAAATAATGTTTAAAGTCATAAGTATACACAAAAAGGCAGTTGTAGATAAAAAAACATGTGAATTGGAAATCTCACGCAAAACATCAGTTCCCTCAAAATTACAGGTCATAAATAAATAAATATGAACGAAATATCTTATAAACTATATTCAGCTGTCCAACATCTGAATCCATGCTCATCTGTGCAATGTTTGTTGTAGTTTGTGCTTTATTTGTAAAGTTTTAATTTAGATCTGCATTTTTTTAACGATTAACTTCTTGATAGTAATAATGTCATTGAAAATAAGCGGTTGTAACGTATTACTATTTCCTCTGGATAACAGAGTTAAGTTGGTGTATATAGGCATCACTGCGAAATCTGAAACAATAAGAGTTAAGTTTGGCATAGTTGCCAAAGTGACGTTTCAAGTTGTTGTTAAAATACATGTTTAAGTATGATTTCAATAAAGGTTTTTTTAGATAGTATTTAATAATTCAGTGAGTAGTAAACAATTAGGTAGATTAAATTGTCTGAATTATTTCTTATCTAGATGAACTTCAAGCTGAATTTGATGAATTCAGTTTTTTATTGATGGTTGTGGTATTTCTATTTGTCAACAAAAATTTATCATTTAGTGTCAGGTAAGACAGTTCTTTATAATGGTAAATCTCTAAGAATTCGATAATGGTTCTTACTTGTGAAGTGGTGTTTCGAAACACTATGTGTTGTTGGACATCATATATGCACAAATCATATACGTACATATCAATACAAAGTTTTAGACGTCAGAGTTAAGTGATCATTAGTTCTTGATTGAGTTGTGAAAAATGTATATTTGATAATATTAGATGAGTATAAGTAGTGCTCCCCCATTGTTTAAATTTGATATTCACGCTAGTTTTACCATTAGGCAAATACTTTTCACACCTTCAAAACATGAAACGTCTATCTCTGTAGTCTAATTATATAACTTGTTGTTACAACAATCCATGGACTAATAATAATTTTTATTGCACTCTCACTAGCATACGTTTGCATTCTAATTAAGCATGATCACAGACACGGAAAATTTAGGTCTAGTTAGAAGTTCCAGAAAACCAATCAGCAGAATATGAAATGATAACACACTGTCGTCCTTCAGTTAAAGATTACTAGTTTCATCGGAACCGAAGAATATGTGTACAGCTAATATTTTTGAAACCATGAATCGATCAATGTTGGACCACCATTAGAAACATGGAAGCACTGGACGGCCGTTTCGTCCTGGTATGGGACTCTTCAGGTTTCTAATAGTGGTCAAACATTGATCGATTCATGGTTTCAAAAATGTGTAACTTAACAATCTTCACAACCCCGTAATACAGCTAATATGTTGAATAGTGATCGAAAAGTAGCAAAAATCAAGGTATGTCGGATAACTGTTTAAGGTCGGTTCATCCAATGCGAAAGAAAAATAAAACGTCCACATTTTTAAGCTTGTTCCAGTAGTAGATGTTTACTGGACTCTAATTCGTCGGAACTTGAACTATTGAATCCCCGTTCCGTTCATTTAAATTATGCTGATTAAAGTTTCAAAGTTTTAAATAACTTTTAAATGTTTATTTGTTTGATTGTAAAGCTTAATTAAGTTATGTGGTGATTTTTGTAGATGAACTGTTTCTCGACATTAAGAGAACTGATTTTCATGCTTTCATATTCTGTGCAGATGGGTGACTGACTACATAAAATATATGTTATAAGATTGACTTCTTAGTCAATTTACAATGCCAAAAGGATGAGTGGCTTCTAATAAAGTATATATCAACTTACGTCTTACAATCACGCTAACATTTCTTCTTACTAGACCAAGACCATTTTTTGCAATACAGTTGTAACCGGACGATTCAGTGATATCTGTTAAACGTAATGTTGCTTCATGCGGTTGCGGCTCTGTTAAAGCTCGTTCAGCTAGCATAATCGGCCCAGAATGTCTTGGTCCAGCTGGTGTGCCTAATGTTGACCACCAAACCATAGGTATGGGAAATCCTCCAGCTCGACAAGTCAAATTTGTTCCTTTGCCAGAAGATACTTCAATTTTTTCAGGCATTTCATTAATTGTCGGTGGGAATTGAATGCCTACAAATAGTCAATCAATAATTCAAATAACATTTTAATCAAGGTTGCCATTTTTTTGTGTTTTTCAAAAATAACATTTATTAATCCCTAATCTGTTTAACATTGTGCATTATAGAAAAAAAACAAATTTTGAATAATCAAAGCATTCAAGCAAAACAATACATGCTTGTTTCATTGAGAATTCATACTATTTAACTTGACATTATCATTCAACTAAGAAATACAAATAAGTGCAAACAGTGATGTTCATTTTTGTGTTGAATAATTCACATGCAAAATAACATTGTAACTACTAAGGATAGTGCAGAAAAAAATTGTCATGTAAATTTTTTTTGGAACAGCTTATAAACACAATGCATTAATTTAAACTACAAAAATTAAAATGAAGCCTATAGTTTTGAGTAACGATGTCTTTTTTCAATGTTCAATAAACACTGTAAGCGATAATTTACATTCTACTTTTTAAACTAATTATGCCTAACTTGGAAATTTCTAATTGCTTTTTGCAATTCAGCTGAACACATATCATTCGCATAAGGAATGAATATATTGTGAGTGGGATTTCTTTTCAAACCTTTTAAACTAAGCACAAAATCAATTAAACCTGTAGAAAAATTGGCACATTTGAATTTTCGGTTATTATTAAAGATGGTCAAATTGATAACTTAGTTTAAAATGGATTCGAGTTTCGAAGACCAGAGTCAATAGTGATTCAGATTAATTCACTTTCCAAAAAGTCCAGGAATTAAGTAAATGAATTCAGTAATAATAATCTATAACTTCTAATAATGTTGACATAAATTCAAGTTGTTTTTAGATTTTTATAAAAATTTGAAATAAATGACAAAAAGAACGTCTATTCACTAAGAAATCACTTTTGTCATCTAAGTGAAATTGATATACAGGCATCATAAGGTTAGTGTACTTATACTTCACTAGATAAGATGCAATGTGTTTCAATGCGAACAAATATCAAACCCAGCTAATTATGCTAGAAAACTTGCCTCTTTGTTGAAGAAAATGATATGCAATTGTAAGATTATCTGTATAGAAAAGAAAGTGGAAATGGATATTTATCTAAGTTTATCTTTTCGCCCGAAAAATCCAAATGTTGTTAACTAATCCATTACCTGACATTGATATAAATAGGTATGCTGCATATATTCGTAATCAGATATGACAAAAAAAACTTGATAAAAGTAGGCTAGGAGATCATGTGCATTCTTAAACACATACAGAAATTTACATGAAAGGGTTGTGGAGATTGTTGAGTACCTCTTTCGCGACCAAGAATCCATAAATATTACACCATCATTAGAAACCTGGAAGCACTGGAAGGCCGTTTCTTCATGGCATGGGACTGTAAAATCTCCAAAATCATTTCATGTGCTCACTAGTGACCAGATCCGTCAGAAGTTTCTCGTAACCAGTAGAGTTTAAGCCTTTTCCTGTGTGAAGCAGTGCTCTAAAAAGACAGTCGATGAGGTTGCGCAAGACCGTGGGTTGATTGAAGTTAGACATATCACTGCTTGATACCAGTCCACTGGTCCAGATGTTAAGCGTTCGCTAGCAGAACTGAAGGTCCTGGGTTCGAATCCTGTGAGAAGTAGGAGCCGTGAATGCGCTCTGCTGATGAGTCTCATACTAGGAAGAAACGGCTAATCAGTGCTTCCAGGTTTCTAATGATGGTCTCACATTGATCGATTCTTGATTTTAAAAAAGTAACTCAACAAAGGCAACCAGCCTTTCATGCAAACATATAGAAATTGTAATTTTGTTCACTGGATAAAACGTATTTTCAGGAAATTGAAAATAGTTGTAATTTTTAGCAATTACTTCGCACTTGTTAGTTGTAAATTTTTTTGAAAATATCATCTCAGTGCTTTAGAACAGTTCAAAAAGAAAATCATAGTGTCAGACAGAAACTTGATTATAATATGTTGGGGTTTTTCCCTGGATCAGCAAGACTCTCTCCTCTATAAAACTAATGTTATTGTGGTGAGATTGGTATCACCATATTAAGTGTATACAAATATTGGTGTAACGGTTTGGGCAGACAAGCAATATCCAAAACCACACATAAATTCATTGATTAGTAAATATGTTATGTTGTAATGTGACATCACAAAGCAACTAGAAATTTATGATTTGATATATTTAAATGCGATTTCATACTTATATTTAAAAGCCATGATTCAAATTATTTCTTAACATTTGTAAGGGAAAATATGAAATGATAAACCTTGTTTATAAAGTGTACTTACGTCGTACGTGTAAATGGCCTGAATTGCTTAATACTGTACCTATTTCATTCCGTGCCATACATTCATATGCTCCGGAGTCAGTTTCAAGTAAGGTTTCTATTACTAAGGATCCAGATCCTGTAAAAAGAAAACAAATGCATAACAGTAATGAAAATGACACTACATTTCTTGAAATAAACACTTAATTAATGTGCACAATGACTCTTTGTTGCATTTATGGTCTGTTGAACTAAGGTTTTCAAATCAAGCCACACTCGGTCAAGCAGAATCATGGAACAATAGTTTTTATGTGTAAAGTAACTAGGCTAACTTTATAAAATAATTATTCATTTGTTATTCACGTGCTGTTTTGGCTTGAAGTGACCAGATATGTAATATAGTACGTTGAAAACTGCATTTCATCGGAATTCAATCATAAAGCATATGATAGATTTGAGAACAAAACAATTTTACGGTAAATTCGAATAGCGGAATTAGCTATTGTTGTCAAAGTTTAAGATAAAATGAGCTAACAATTACTGACATGTTAAATAATACAATACTTTTCTGTGTAACTAAATATATATCAGCTTATTCCAACTATATTGTGTCTTAACAGTTCTATGTATTCAAAAGTTTTACAACAGAACGCTGTTTATTCTTTATTGATTGTTTTATATTCTAATAAACATTTACAAGGAATTACTTCTTCTATGAACATTGAAAATATACTTATTTATACATTCTATGTTTTCATTGTTTCAATTACAATGTTACTGTCTTCATTTATTGATATGCTTATGTAATCATTTTATTTAGCTGAGTTTGTATGAAACAGAAAATTTGGAGAAATTTAAAACAAAAAATATAATCTAGTCTACTCATTACAGTATTTCACTACTGTCTGTTGGCTGTGGATTATTTCGATTATAAGTTCGCTAGTAAATTCGTTTTAGTCATCCAAAAACAATGATAGATTTCAGAATTATTGTATTTTTAATAGTAAAATTTAATGAAAGTTTTATTTATTTACAAACTAACAAAAATACCTCATAGAATCATTAATTCAAAAACGAAGTCACTCCGTGAGTTCAGCCGTCCCATTGTATTTTCTGTGTTATACATGCAATCAAACAATTCAAGTTACAGCTTAGTAAATTCATTGTTACCAAAATAATTTATAACTAATTGCTTGGCCTCTTACAACTATTGTTAACATGTTTGGCTAGTTGAGTTCGGTGAATTCGAACGTGACATTACATAATGTGATAAGTTAAAGTTATTAGTTATAAAAATGTTTAACTCTAAAATGAATTGTTGAAGTAGAAGAGTAGTGAGGATAATTTATATTCAACTGAAATGATAAAAAAACCACGTAAAGCTATTCAAGTGTAATAATAACTAAGTGAATATGTCACTCAGTCAATGAGTGGAAATGTACCGAACAAAATTATTGAGACGTATAGATGATATTTAACAGTTGAAGAAACATTCAAAATGTCTGTTTGAGAAACGAAGAAAATCAATCTTGCCTTATCATAAATTGTTATCGTGTTATTATAAATTTCGGGTTTTTTCGAAATTTAGTCAGTTTATGATCTCTCGAGACCAGCATATAATGGCATAGTTGGTACGGTTCAGTTTAATTGTGATTTACATTACTAATATCAGGATCTGCTCTTAACATTGGAAATTCTTCTTTTTCAAAAACCGGTCATTAGTGATCTGATGAATATTTAATTAGAAATTCGATCGTAGTTTAGCATGCTCAATTTATCTTTTTACCTAATTATCAAAGTATTGGACTTTTCGGCGGTGGCAAGCTTACAGCCAAGTGATTACCTAGCACAGCTCAATTTCATGTTTGTCTGGGCCTCCAGCTCTGATTGAATTCTGTGTCAAATCGCGCTGTGGCTACTAGTCTAAAAGACTTGACACTATGTGCTAGGTGGGTGAATGTTGTTGATAGGCTGTTAATCTCATAGAGAATGTTGGTTTTCTCTGAAGATTACTAATTGTGTTTATTGACGGATTTCAGCTAGCATGAAATCTTGACAGATCGGATTGACTTGCCAAGTACCTCCAACTAGCTGAATTCAGTAATTTACTAGAGCGAAACAACAAATAAATACTCTGCAGTTTTTAAGTTTTTCATTTGCCATCTATCAGTATTGAAATCTTACTTCGAATCAACAGAACTCAATAACTCCTGGAAATAATCATTTATTTTAATCTTCAGAAACTGATAAGCATTTTCTGAATTATTTTCTATACTCTGATTAATAATATAACGCGTTAAGGCAAAGCAAGTGAAGTTCAATTTTTAATTGTCTCTATGACTTTTCAAAGTTACCCAATCATAGATTATAAATCATACAAAATTGTTAGGTTCGTCACCAAGTATGCTTGAAATTATTACGGGTCCACACTAGTCGATAAACACGAAGGAGACAATGAACCAGACTCCAGGTAGGCTACTTTGATCTACTGACTAATGAAAAGTCTTGATGTAGCGTAGAAAGTATATTCTACAAATACCCAGCAAGCACAATGCGATCAAATACACAAATCTCGTTTATTTATACATCATAGAAACGTCCTTGGGACAGTCACAAAAAGAGCACACTAGAATACACAGCAGTCAATCACAGTCAAGGATTTTGCTGGTAAGGAATGAGACCTCAAGGTCAACTGATCAGCCCATGCTCTGAAACATGAAATCCAAAATAAGGCATTTATCAAGCGAGTTCTGGGGATCTAACGTCCCCGACAAAAATTCATTTCTGATGAAATTTAAATATTTAGAAAAAAAGCAGACCGTTTAAGTATTTCTATTCTGTGAAGTGCTGGTAGTGTTGTTTAGAACAAGGATGGAAAATTCAAACTTGAGCATCCAGCTTGGAGAAAGTAACATGGCCGAACATATCTACTTGAAATCTAAATCCTTATCAATTTTTTAAGCAAGATCTCAGAACAGAAAAAAGGCATCAGGTTATTATAAACAGATTTCAGAAAAAGTTCTAGACTTACCAACAGTTCGAAATCTTGGTAGATTTGTATCAATCAATTCAAATTGATCTTTTATCCAAAAGACTGTTGCTGGAGGTTCAGCTGATACTTCACACTGTAAATGCGTTGAATCGCCAACTTGACTAATAGTCGCTGAAGGATCTTGATGAACTTTCGGAAATCCTCTTGGTGGAGCTAATTCAGCAAATTAGACAAATGAAAATAGTATATTGACATTATCGATTGGTATTAGGCACAGAAGAAAATAAATTACTCATGATAGATTGATAGAATCATGATTAATAGATCTCTTGAATTTACCAGTTTGATGTACAGTTATTAATGATAAATTTGTAGAAGAACCCACGATACTAGATTTAAAACGTTTAGTTTCGCAGTGATATGGTTTTGGACTGATGTAAACGAGAATTACTGAAAAGCAATTATCACCAATTATCAAAATTATATTCACTACTGAAACTAAGATTCACAATAAAAATAATAATAGTGATACTAAAAGCAATGAGCTCAAAATTTCATTTAAAAATCCACATAGAATTTATATAAGTCAATCAGTATAATTCCTGACTTCGTTTTTTGTATCCGACCATATACAAAATCTATTCGTCACTGTCTAGATTTTCAGTAAATCATTTCTATCAGCCTTTATGTATATTCGTTAAAATAAATCACGTATCAAATTTTATGCTTCAATAAATAACAAAAAAATATTTCATGTTGAACTAATGAAATTGTTACATCTCTTTTCTGTTGCATGTTTCGCATGTTCTCATTAGATTAATGAACGATAAATGTAATGTTATTGTCTCTCTCTTGTTATTATACACTCGACTGAACGATGAAACCGAATTCGACTATCGATTGACTGAAGCTTCTTTATTTTAGTGAATCATAGTTGACTAAAAATTCAACGTCACCAAAAATAGTTGAGAAATTATGATATGGTGCTTAAAATAACTCTTGAAACTGCATTGATAACTATAGACAGATCCGATTATCTTGAAAGTGATAAGCCTCGAAACAAAACAAAACTAGCATGAGATCACTTAACTTTTACTAAAAAAGTATAGGGTGTGATTACACAAAACGAAATATTTTTTTCAGCTAATTCAGTTTTGTAGTTTAACAGTGCAACGTTATCAGTCATTCAACGTGAGCGGATAAACTAAAAACTCTATTTAATTGCGTAAATCAAAGCAAAACGTATATATATATATATATATATATATATATATATATATATATAGTGTTATTATTTCTAGTGAACACATTTAAACAACTCATGATGGCGTGAAAAAAGCCTCGAAACGTAAGCATTAGTTGAAATGACTTTCAAATCAATTCTACTGGCTGTGTGATTCGTTATCCCAACGTATACGTAAACAGCTATTGTTATTTTTATAGACATTCTATAAGAAGTAAAATAATCATCACAGTTACGAAGTCCTATTTACGCAGTTTTGTCTGTGAGAATAATTAAAGAGGGAAAAAAAACAAGAGACAAAAGTGTAGATAAGCGAGTAATAGGGGATGGCCAATTTTGTTTAATTCATTAGGCAATCTGTTTGCAAAGCTGGCAAAACAATAGTTATAGGCATATTTTGAAAAGAATTTTCACAATTTGCATTGTGTAATCGGCACTACAAAGTAAACTAATTTACCTACTTTGTGCATTCAAGAAAACGAACAGAGCATCTAAAGACAAGATGTTAAACTACTTGGGCAATCAAATCAAATAATCGTTATCTATCAGTGATTATTAGAAATACTGTTCAAGTTCGTATGTTGGTCTATAGGAAGTATTTCATTGAAGTTTTCTATGCATAAAAAATGTATCTGTTTACTCAATCGTTTAGATAATTAAAACAAGAAAAGTTATGTTTTAAAGTTATCTACAACATTTATTTGTGTTCATGTACATCTAGATACATACATATTTAAAATGTGAATTAGCTGAGATGTTGGTTATTTCTTTTTGAAGAAAATTCTGCTTATTGTCTCTTATTTAAGAGAGAGCTAAAATGAAAATTCAACTTCGCTGTGTTTACAAACAATTAAGAATTGTATGCTTAAATGCATGATTTATATTGCAAGATGTTTTGTCTTTATCGCACTTCAAATTCTTTAAAAAACAATGAAAAGTACAAGTTACCTTGGCTAAAGAGTGCAACATGAAAGATGTAAATTCATTTTTTCCGATTGAGAAAAGCGTAACACATGAGTACGAAATTTCGTCTATAAAGTTAAAAACACTCAAAGAAACACCTGACAGTAATTCATCCGAAATTTCTATTTTTTCATGTATTTTATTTAGTAAATGTTTACTTATGAATATTTTTACTCTTTAATCCGTCTTTGGTATATCAAGCTTTCCAATTCAACGACTAAACTAATGGATTCCATCTTTCAGTCAGCTTACCGGAAATTCCGGTAGAATTCTTTCTGTTTATCGCATCTGATTATCTAACTTCTTTAGAAGTCGGTCTAGTTACCATCATTCATAAAATATTTATTAGTTAAAAGTCACTTGACGATTTAACAGTCAATGTTTACTGAGAAAGGAAACACAATAACAGTGCGACAACTCTTTAGTTATGATACAATATACACTAATCACTTAGGTAGAAAGAAGGAAATTAACATCTAGGTTTATCGTTAACGCCTCAAATCATGTAATAAGGATTTCAATGGCACAGTTTTCCAGAAAGTATTCTTGCGACTTAAATGACTAGTTAAAACTAAGTAAAATATATCAGGAAATTGTTGAGATTATTCAAAGTTCAAATTTTACGTTACAAGTCGACCTTAGACAACTAGTGCATATCAGATAGAACTTGACAGGGATTTTGTCTTAGTGTAAGACTTTTCAGCGATCTGTGTTCATGACTATAAGGCCCCCGGTATCTCTATTCCTTGAGATCAGCGTGTACATCAAGCTTCGACAAATTGGCAGTGTAGATAGTTAACTGTCTTACATCAAACATCATATTGTGATCCACGGGACACGGATTCTTATTAGAACAATAAAGATTATCACTCAAAGTTAGTAAATGGACGAAATGGCTGTCCAGTAGTTTGAAATGTCTACTGGTGATCTAACATTAATCGATTCATGATTTCATTAACTGGTGAAAAACCAATTTTTCTATTAGTTGACTATGTAAGAAAAGTATAAAACTAATCATTACAACTATCATCAAAATAAACAAATACATAAAAAACAGAAAATAAACCCAAATTATTCACTCTCTTCTCGCTTCTCTTTTTATTTTTTTTCCATGGGATGAAAAATGGAGGATTCATTTTCTTAGAAATAAGCATAAATGCTCACACAATCTGTTTTGTAGAGCATAAATTGACCTTTTTCTTTCCAGTTCATTAAAAAAAATAATGTTCATAATAATAATAATACTAGTAATAGTAATCATAATACAGAGAAAAGAATAAAGACGATAATTATCATAACTTATGTTGAGTTTATTTTGCTATATTTCTATGGTTGCACTTATTCTACTATTGCTATTTTCGTATGGATATTAGTAAAGTTTAACTATAATATTTTTTTGGTCTTTATTTATACAGCATTTTAACAATAATACGAACAAAGATATTCACTGGAAAAGAAAACACTACTAGGTTTCTTGTTGATATGTTTACTCAGAAAAACGTTAGTTCTGTTTGTTATAAAGAGAAAAATTGTCCAGTTGCGTCAGTTCACATAATGAACTTGGCTTATGTAGAAAGTTGTTGAAAATCAGAAGTGTGACATTCTTCAACAGTGATAGGTTCATGATTTTTTCCAAGGATCGAATCAAGAATCTTAAAGTTGTTTGGATGTTGTCGGTCCATTTTTGTAAATCATAAGACTGTTTCCACAAATCTCTACTGCAATAACTTTCATTTACTCGCTAATCATTGATGTAATATTTCTCGAAGGTTGGTTCAGCGGTCTCATGAACTGATTAAGCTAAGATATGAATATCAACACTTCGCAGAAGAGACGAGTGTTCTAGATTTAATTATTCGTAAGTAAATTGATATGCAGTACTAAGTTTCCTGCTAAGATGAGAATAAATTAATGTTCTAACTCATAGGCGTGGTTTTTTCCCAATCGTTTTTATCCAACTCTATGTTATATTTCAGCAAAGAAGCAAATCCTCAGAAATTAAAAACAAAAAACGTTTATTCGAAATGGAACTGAATCAAACATATATATGCTATCAATTAAATAATTACAGTGGGCAAAATAAACTAGTTTGCAAAAAAAATCTTTCATTTCCGATAAAGATAAATGTGCTACACAAGTAAAAATTGCTTCGATTCACTATTGTATTTTTGAAATCAAACATGTAATTATCACTGCTAGTAATCACCTAACCGCTGAATAAATTTCTCATAAAATGAATTACGAGTGTGAATACTTTTTACATTGAACAATCTAATGATTTGCAAACTTCATTCAGTGTTTTTTTTCTCATTAAAAGCGGTCAAGAGAATGTGATATTCATTATCGTGATAACCAGATTTTTCACATCGAACAAGCGTGAAAACTTTCTTCACGTGGTGCTCGGAAGGCTTAGAGATATTAGAAAATCATAACACTTCGTGCAATTTTTTTTCATAGATTTTATCTAACTCATTAGTTACTCAGTTTTCATTTTTTATTTAGAACAGATTCGTTGAATAATGAGTGAGGTGATAAAGTAGAACCACTGAAATAAATTGTGAGTTTTACTCATTTAGATACGCCAACAATCATGTTTGGTTCAGAATTTCATCTCTGTTACTCTTCAGTAACTTAGTCAATCAAGATTGTGTGGAAGACGATCTGTTTTGTATGAAGTAATTTAAAACTGAGAGAAAGTTTCTAAGATAAAACACCTAATGTATAAAGGAAATATATGGTAGATATTGTAGACAGAAAGAAAGACCGAACAATTTTGTATGGCTTGAATAAAACTGAGATTCATGTTGACCAATCACTCGGTGAATTATAATTTAAGTTGAATTTATTACTTTCTATTCACAAAAAAACATATTGGTGATGTCGATCGATTACAATGAAATTTATTAAATAACCATAATTTGTTGATTTAAAATTTACCATATAGCTGATCAAATTGATTATAATAAATTTACAATATGAATTACAAAAAAATTAGTTCAGGAAATAGAAATTCATATCCGAACATTTTATTTAACTGCTATGATGAAAAATGATCAAAACATCCATTTCAACTCATATATATATGATTTTGAAACCATAAAATCGATCAATGTTAGACCACCACTAGAAACCTGGAAGCACTGGACGGCCGTCTGGTGCTGGTATGGGACTAATCAGCAGTGCGCATCCACAACCGGTGGTCTAACATTGGTCGATTCATGGTTTCAAAATGTGTAACTTAACTACCTCCAAAACCTCGTAATCTTATCTATCATTGTAAGTCATAAATTTTATTCAATATGAAGTGAATAAAATGTTTAGTTTAAACTTACTGAGAAAAACGCTATTCACGTTTCGGTATTACAAATTTTTTTATCCTTACCCAGCGATTACTTGTCGTGTACTTATGTTTTAAATGACAGTCCCCTTCAATACATATTTGCACATAAAACATTTTACGCTTATCCAGAATCAACATAACACTAAGAGTAATTCAGTAGCATTCCTGTCCTTTCTATAATATGAACAGATTGGCAAAAGATTACTATGAAATCCAATAAGCAACTCATCTACCGATTGTTGTGTTTTATCACAGTCGAGAAATGAGAAACAATTTTTTAATTATTAACTCTCCTCACCTTTTTATTCCCATTCACTAAAGCATACAGATCTATTTTATTGGAAAAAATCATTTTTCTTTTTTAATCATACCATCTTCATCAAATGAGACATGGCAAACAAATTCACAATAAATATTAAAACTTGAAATTAAAACAAAAAGAATGAAGTAAAATTTATTATTATTATTATTATTATTATTATTATTATTTAAGGAAACGTTTCATATTTAATTTGTCTCAATTCAAGACTATTCAAGACTATTAGTCAGCTGAATAATAATAATATTAAAATTTTAATTATATTAAAAATGCCTACTAGATAAGAGACGATGGCTATTTTAAAAAAATAAATGGAAATGATAAAGTGAGTGGGTGTGTGATTAAGTGCGAAATAAGCAATGCGATTGTTTGTAGGATTAATTTTTCGAATAAATGAATCTGATATAGATACATGCATGTATTGACATTGAGTTTCATGCACAAAAGATCTAGACATTGTCTGTAAAACGTTTCAGCATACGTTTAATAATATATAGTGTTCGTTTTACTGTAATGCATTTCTTTTTTACCTTATAATTTACTTACTTACTTGCTTACTTACTTACGCATGTTACCCCAAATGAAGCATAGGCCAGCCACCAGTTTTCTCCAACCAACTCTGTCCTGGGCTTCCCCTTCTAGTTCTTTCCAGTTTTTGTTCATTCTTCGCATGTCTTTTTATATTTCTTGACGTAACGTGTTCCTTGGCCTTCCTCTTTTCCTTTTGCCTTGAGGGTTCCAAGTGAGGGCTTGTTTTGTGACGCAGTTAGGTGCTTTTCGTAGTGTGTGTCCTATCCACTTCCACCTCTGACCATTATTAGAGCATCAAAATGCTCTGTTGGTTATTGCATTCTAGGCTAGAGCTCTTTTCGAGGATGCTCAGTGGAGATCGAATCAGGGTTTTTCAAACCTTGGCAGTTAACTATCGATGTATGAAGCAGACATTTAGTTGCTTACATTTGTAACTGCTTAGACCATTAGGTGATCCTTCCTCGGCATTGGCCAAACCCATTAACCGTGACATCTTGCTCTCATATATTGAAATTAATCATAAGCAAACGCATGACCATTTGACAATCCATTCAAGAATAGGTTTTCTTTTTAAATTTTTATTGTAGATACAGGACAAAAATCAATTGTCCATGAGTAAACATGTATAACTACACATACAAACACAGATATAAAGCTTATGGATGACATAGCTGTCAGTTAATATACAAAAAGGTCAAACTATACACTCTCTGTAATTAAAGTGATGACTAAAAGAAATATATTCCAATAGCTAGTATTACTGTTTCAATCTTTTCATTTTGTTCTAATTCACTACATAAAACCATATACAGAAAGAAAATTATATGAACAGATAAATAAACCACACAGAAAATGAATATCAGAAAGGAGAGACAATGATTGAAAACGAGAAAGAGGAAAAGTATACAACATCTACAAAACAAAGAAATGGACAAAGTAGAAAAAAGACATGAAGAAGATTGAGAATATAAAGCATAAACATATTAACCCTACTACTGTTTTTTAAAATTATATTATTTAATAATGATCAAATATAATAAGGTCATTGTTCATTTTTTTTATTCAAAAGAAAAAAGTATTCAGATTTAATAAGAATCTTTTTTATTTTGAAATAAACTGAGAGGCATGAATATTTTGTTTGATAAAATTTAATGGAGTTTGAGAGAGACGACTGCAGATCTAGTTGCTTTGATTTTAATTCGTATGCTTTTTTAATTCTTTAATGGAAGATTAGAAGTTTAAGTCAATAAAACTGTACTGATGTAATGCACATCAAGATCTATTAATGAAACCTACTATAGGTACGGATTTATTTGGAAAGGTCCTCATTTTGCAGTGGTTGATGTTAAGCGTTAGATTAAGCTTTCCAATGAATAGCATATTGGACATCTGAATTCTGAATTCGGAACACTGAGATTGAGGTAAGTACCGGCAAGTACCGAGCAGAATAAAAAGCGTTTACTGGACACTATTACTGCTCAAACTGCACTATATTTGCAACTGTTAAAAAAGATAAAGTTGATAAATTTCATGCGACGTACAATATTTAGATCGTTGACTAATTTGTCGAAAGCACTGATTTCCGTTCTCGAACTTTCAGCCGGAAACTTTGTTGTAACAAATATGAGGTGATGCGTCAAAGATTTCTATGCGAAAAGGAGCGCAAGGTTTTTGTTAATTTAGTCGTAATTTACATATGAGGTCTCCTTAAACTTTTATGCTGTATAAATGGATTATTTTGATATCAGTCTTCGCTTCCTCGGAATTTTACAGTTCTTCGTGTTTATAAAACTCGTAACTATATTGCGTACAGTAATCTGACTTAGCCTAAAATTCTATAGTTTAATAGAGATTTCTTGTATAATGTTGACCGATTAATCTATCTCCAGTTAGCTGATTAGTCAGATAATGGAAATTACATTATTTTTTAATGTGAGGAGTTTGAACATCCGATTAATTTTTCAGTTAAATCTTCAACAAGTTTTTCATTCTTATAGCTGAAGTAAATAAACCGTCGTAAAACTACAATTATATTATGTTTCTTTAGGTAGGTAACACGTATATTTATCAGCTTATTTTACCATATAATTGGACATGACTATCTTTTACGACATGCAGTTCATTCTGAGCAAAATTTTATTAATGCGGCTTCATTTTTATGCTCAATTAATTTATATTTGATTTGAATGCAACTTTTAGGAGAGAAAATGTTTGTTCAATGTTCAACATGATGATATGATTAGAAAAATAGAACACACTTTCTAAAAAAATTCTATGTAAACAGCCCGAAAAAAATGAATGAAAATAAAATTTATCAAATTAAAACAAGCATAGAAGAGAACTATAGTCGATAAAGAGTATTAAAAAAAATTTGGGGAAAAAAAGATTTAAAAAATGATGATCATTTTGTATATTATGGTCAAAAATATCACGCAATCAGTATCAAGTTTCAAATTATTCATAAAAAAAATTTCAATTAATTTTCAATTCACTCTGTTAAAAAATTCCTTTTATTTTCTGTTTAAATAATGTACAGTTCATTAAATTTTAATTTTAATTGATAACATCAATGATGTTCAACATCACAATCAAAATTCTCTTTTATTCTTTTTAGTAGGTTGAAAATGAAAATAAGAAATTATTAAAGATGATAATGACATTTATAGAAAATATTAACAAGAAATTAATAAAACTAAATTGATTTTTAGATTTTACTGATTGCCCTTCATTTTACTCAGTAAGCGCCTATATACATATTCAACTGTCTTATTCTCGAAATCACTAATAAAATCTATCAAGTTTGTAATCAAACCTCTCTTAGATAACAATGAATCATTAGACTCTTGATAAGTTTGCATTAAATAATTTATTTCATTATATTTTCGGGCCTTTTTTCAATTATTTATGAAATATAAATGTAATGTACTTGTGTTCTAACTAATTATTCTTTTCACTGGTCGATAATTTTTCATTAGTTTCCAGTTCGTTAGATAATCCGATTTGAATGCATTCGAGCTAAGCATACCTATGGTTGTTTCTATTATAATTTAAAACCCTAATTTAAATTTGAAAGGATATGCTTATCTGTAATAAGCATTAAGCATAATCAAGAAAAGTTTATTATAATCAAGGATTTAAGTTTATAAAATGTTGGCAATAAAAACTGATTTTGCAAATCATTTGTTTTTCGACTGAAACTATTCTTCTACATTTATCTATCCATTTCCTTCTGATACTAGTTAATAACATTAACGGATATTGTCTGCTGATGAATTAATCGTCTGAAACATTTATCTGTAAATTTTACTTAAAAAACAGAGTGTAAAAAATTATTCAAATTACTGCTTTTATTTTTGTAGGAATTAATCTACTACTTAGTAATGATTCGTAATTTCCGGTTGTTTATATTCCACACTGAGGTTAGGTTGATCATTATCTGCTGCCAAATTTACATGGTACATTGATCACTTTTCATATTGATTAGATTTTAAATGAAATATATTATCGTTTTGAGTAAGACGAAGAAATTTTATTGTTCTGATTAATTAAAACGACTGGCACGATAAAATGCATTCATTTTGAAAGCATGTAAATAATTCAGTGTAATAAAATAAGGACAATGGACGAATTTAAAAAAAAAACTGAATTGAAACAAAAGTTCAGCAGAGAATAATAAAACTATATCATGTATGGTGGTTCATACTGTTACATAAATCGCTAGAAACTTTATTTCACAAAATATATACCGAACGTTAACGATTACAACCAAGTTAGCTTTGCGCTAAACCATATGGTAGTATTCATAAATTTATTGGAAAGTGAATTTTTATGACTTCTAATCCATTGATCTGATGTCCCATTTTAACTTTCATAACAAATTTATTCAACAAAAGCAGATCTTATTCATCGTCAGACCGATTGTTTGTTAAATTTTGAACTATCTTCAGCTGACGAGATAGTTTTAAACAGAAAAACTTCGTGCTGATTTTGTATTTCTGAGTATTTTCAAAAACAGTTAGTGTACAATATTACTTCGCAGTTTTCTGACCACTCAGCAGTGACTAATGTCATATTTTCGCGGAAAGTTCTTAGGTCTGGTGAATTTATATCAATCACGTTGTAATGCAGTCAATAGTCCAAGTGACTCGATATTCTGTTGGATGATTGCATTTAGTATACGGGAAATTCCGGGCCTAGATTTCTTAGTTAATGGTTTTGCGTCAGCAAGCTGTACCGAAAAAATCGAGTTGCTTTGTTGTTTGTGGCATTTAGACAGGAAATTTCACTTATATCAACACTTAAGTTATACCTTGGTCACTCTTTTTACCCTGGTTTAGGAATTTTCGGAAATAAACAGCGCTGTTACATTTAGAAACCGAAATGAGGCCCTCTGGGACTGGAGACAAATTTGTAGCTATCAGAACAACTGTACTTGTTGAAATAGCTGTCCAGTCTTTATAAGTAAATTCAACTATTCAAATCAGAATAATCTTTCTAAAATGACCGAAATAGTCAACTACACATATAACTGTTCAGTATTTTTCTTCTTATTTCTTTTAGTCAGTTGCAAAGCTGGAACTAAATTATCGATTCATAATCGATATCGAAACTAGCCTGACGTTTATGCATTTACATATCAGACTGGTATCAAGGTACGATTGATACAGTGTGAGATCTGCAGTAGGGTCACAAATATGAACTACTGTGAAGTTTCATACAAGTAAAAACTAAGAAACCATCACTTCCTAGTTTTTAACGGTTGATAAACCAATATTAAACGGTGTCGTAAAACAAGGAAATTAATCAGTCTTCACAGTTTTCTCAGATTGAAAGTGAACGAAATTACTGAATTTATTAGTTTTTATTTTTCCTAAAATAGTGGTTTCTGATAAATATCACCAATTCAATAATTAAAGTTATAAAATATTTTAATAATTCGAATTTTGTTCAACTTTCAAATTTAAAACAACACTACATGAAGAGAATAGCATAAAAAAAATACGAAGTATGTAAAATAACAGTTACTCCAATGAGGTGTGATAAGTGTAATTGAAAATATAAAAAGTTATTCTTTATTTTTTTATTGATAAGCAAAAATCACTGTCTACAATTATCTTTTTTCCATTTCGAATAAGCCAATTTAAATAACCATTTAGAATAGGATTAAACTTGTCAATAGAATAGGTTAAATGTGGATAATAATTGTGATTTGTAATAACACTACTGCAGTAATCATAAAAATATCAGCCAATATTACACGCAAGTTTGATAATTGCTAATATTTCAAGCAGACATCGGAATTCACTACTATTTTTAACTATATTTTCAATATTTCAAAGTAGAAAGTGTTTATTAGTGAAGCTCGTTTCCTAAATTCTAATGAATATTGATTGCACAATATTGTCGCCTGATATTCTTTGAAAAATTTGAGTCACTAAGTGCTAATTCAGTGACTCTAATAATACCACATGTATGAACTAGGTATTAACATACTAAATTGCTACAACGAGACTAGAAGACAAAATAGCATTCAGTATATTAATTAAGAAGAACACTACAGTACCGCTATTATTTAAAGACCATTTCGTATGTAGAAGTCAATCGCTTTTCTCATTAGTTTTAGTCAATAGAAAAATTAGTTTGAAATAAAAAAGTGACAAAAACATCAATCATTTGCATGAGAAACATACATCTATGTTTCTCATAATCTGAGTGCGATTCGAATGAACGATTGCATAGCATTCTTAGGTGAACCGTTGTTTGTGAAACAGGAGAAAATAAACTGAATATGTGATAAGCCGCACGCACAAGTAAAGGCGACCAAGACTATAAATGACTAATTGACAAGGTCAAAGACGTGCCAATAATAACCCAAGAAGAATTGAATAGTCAATCCATGAGGGCTCGACAAATTAGTATACACTATATTGCCTAGCACGTAAATTATCTTTATGAAACGATCTATTCGATGCTTAATTAACTTACAGCCCACACAGTTTATGAAATTGTTTATAGTATACTAAATATGTGAAAATTGTTTCGTCCAAATCCAGTCATTTAACCCCTAATAGAAATCGTTAACTGTCAGTGAGAGTTTTGTTTTGTAGCATATAAAAATTTCAAGTATCCGTAAATTAGCCGTAGTTTTTGCTTACATGTGGAGACTGAACACTGTAGATACCAATAACATGGTGCTAAGAAACTGTCTTGTGCACCTCTTTGCTGAGATTATTTAACCATGCTTCATGGATAGAGAAAAAAGAAAGACGGTTTACTCAAGGATCGAAGACAAAACCATGCATCTGAATACATTTTGTGTGGTGGTATTCGGTTGTCATCTGATGACGAATCAAGTGAAAGCTAGTCTTGAAAATGATGCTTGAAATCACACCTGCACAGTTATTGTTAGAAGTTACGGTACTTGCTTGGTAAGGTTTTCAATACCAATCATATTTCTTATGCAGATTTTCATCAGTAGGAAGCTTTGGAGTAACAGAAGTCAACTGAAGTCTGTTAATATAGTAATTAACTTTTTGGAGTAATGCAGGTCGCTGTAATTGATTAATACTATCTTCTTTTAACTCTCTGTAGCTTTTGCTTTAATTTTGACATGCGAATTGAATAATAAAAGACTAAATGGGATAAGGAAAGTTTGATCCTGAATTTTACCATTCAGATTATACTCATACACAAACATACACTTCGTCTATAGTAGATAATTTAATTTCTAAATATTCGATAATATTTTACAAATATTTTCAGCTTTCTGATCTTATGGATTGATATATATGAAGTGGTTGTATAATGATGTGTAATTGATTAGAGTGATTTATGTAATCAGGTATGCTTAATGCAAAATAGTTTTTAGACTTGATTTCCCGATTATATCTTAATTAATTATGTTTAATTAGTAAATATGAAAATTCTGTTTTCCATTATTTCATTTAAGGATAATTTTAGAATTTTTATGATATCAATTTTTACATTCATCTGGTTTAAGTTCTCATGGCGAATTAAAAGTATTCTACTTCAATAGAAATATTCATGAAAATACGTAAAATGTTGTCTGTGATTTAACAGAAAACACATCACTGGACGATTCGGACTTTGCAAATCACCTAGCTCTTCTATCCTGCACGCTACAACAAATGCAGATGAAGACAACCGACATAACAGCAGCCTCTGTAGCTGTAGAACTGAGCGAACAAAATGGAAAAAGCATGATCCTCCGATAAAACACAACATGCTCCATCCAAATCACAATTGACGGCGAAGTTTCGGAAGATGTGGCAATATCTACATATACAGGCAGCATCGCCGATAGATTAGGTGGATGAGATGCAAATGTGAGGACAGGGATTAGCAAAACAAATGGAGCATTGTTACAAATGAAGAACATCTGGAACTCAAAACAACGGTCAATGAACACCAAAATCAGAATTTTCAGTATAAACGTCACTACAATTCAGCTTTTTGGAACGGAAAGTTAACGAACTACAAAGGCTATCATATCATAAATACAGAAGTTTATTAACAGCTGTTTAGACAAGAGACCGTCGATCCGTTGGCCAGACACCACCAGCAACAACCAGCTGTGACAGAGTACAAACCAGATTCCAAATGAGGAAAAAAGTTAAGAAAAAGCGCCGGGGCGTGGTTAAGTCACACAATGAGGAAAGCCCCATACAGCTCCACAAGGCAAATCTTAACTTATAATCCTCAAGGCCGAAGGGAAGATAATAAAGTAAAGAACACACTATGACAAGAATCGGCAGTAGACATGAGGAATATTAATAGCGATTAAGAACAACAGGAAAAGAGATCCCAGATAAAACTTTGTGTAGAATTCTGATCAAAGCATCATGCTTCAGGAGGTGCAACAAGCGTATATGTAAGTAAGTAAGGTCTCAACAATAAACTGAAAAATAATGTGCTTAGTTTCAATCATTTGGGATACAATTCTGGGTAATATAGTTTCCTATTTCAGTGGAATTCGATTCTCGCATGAATTGAAATGAATTCGTTTCATTCCAGAGAATTTGCTATCCTTGTCTTACAAAGTGTGTATTTATGTAGAGCCCGAATGAATAAACTAATTGAAAAGGAAATTTTCTTCTCCCTTCTCATTTTTTTACTTATTACTAAAATTTATTTTTACTTAGAATTTAAAACAGTTTATTTTTCTATGTAGTTAGGTTTCTAAAATTTCAGTGATTGGATATCTTTTAATTAAACAAATATCATATATTTCCTTTTTGTTTAATATTAATTGGACGCTAAAATCCGAAAGGAAAGCAAAATACCTGAGTTAAAAATGTGAAATATTTTCTTTTCCAGGTTTCTTTTCATTAATTCGCGTACAGATTACATACAATATTGTAAACAAGAATTCATTTCATAAAATACTTGCAAAATCACATGTTTATACGTAGTTTAAAAGTTTGAGTATTGCATATATCATTTGAAATTCGACAAAAACTTAAGAACGGTCATTAGCGTGTACACATGTACAAAATAGATTTTGGAACAAGTGGTACTTAATTTAACTTTAAATTAATATTATTTTATATGTGAGCTCGATGAAAAGGATATCTTTCGGTAGGGTACTTTCTCAATGTTTACTAGGCATTAAGTTTACAAATATTGATTAGATCTTGCCGCATAAATACTACACATGTATTTTTGTTGACACACAAAACATAAAATCATTTCTCATTCAAGAGTTTATTTGAATAAAGTTCATCGGTTACTATACCTCAAATAAATTGAACATTTAACCTTAAAATAAATTGATCATATTAAATTCCATTGTTTCAATTTATTTACCTGGAGAATTCAATGCGACTTTGTGTTAAGGTGTGCCATCGATATGAAATTTCATTGGTTTACTGTCAAGGTGTAATGATTTATTATTTTAGAAAAAATTATTAAAAGTTTGAAACTATCAACATTATCACTTTCAAATTGATGTTTGCACCTTTATAAAATATTCATCAGTTTAGATTAATTTCTTGCAGTACAACTGGATTACTTGATCAGTGTTTTTTAGAAATCGACAAGAAATTTCAGTGTCTAACATACATATAGATGAGTCAATAAATATTATACTTTTGTTACGCTATTTATCCACATGCATAATATGAATGAATATGCGTCCTGAGTTACATCATGTTAATGAAGTTGATGTTGTTTTCATCTTTATCTATGTTATTATCATGAGAGACTTGACTGTCGTTTTCACACTGTCACTTATGTCTGTGAAGAGAAAACAAATATTCTGCAATGATAGATTACGGATTTTCAATCGATGAGCACTTTTTACACGGTATTAGAGAAGAGATCGGTTTCTTAGAAAATAATGCGAAATTATGAAGTCTGAATTCACTGAAAGAAAAAATATTGTTATTATTAATTTAATTACTGACTTTTACAGAATTTGTCTTTAGAACTGAACAGTTACAAGCTAAAACTTTAGCTTGAAGTTGATTTTGAGTTGCAAGTTTTCTAAAGATTTAGTCAGTTTTCATTTAAACTTCATAGTGAAAAATTTTAACATGATGTTAATAACTTTACACAAAGAGAATAGATATACAGCTTAACTGCATAGTATTATAAAGGGGATATGTATCAAGGACATCTCAATTAATTCTCTTCAATCGATAGGTAATGTCAGACAATTCTCTGATAAACTCATATTCAACATTCTAGGTTCTCTTCAAATTCAAGCATATCAGGTGTTCTAGAGAATAAAAAATTGAAAACAGATTCTTGAGTAATGATGAATGGTTGACTTAAAAGAAATTTGATGAAATTCTAAACTGATCAATTTGAGATCACCATTTAAAATCTGGAATCGTTAAACGGTCTTTTCATTTGAGACTTCTCAACAGCACACATCCATGGCCATGAACGTGGGAATCGAATCCAATGAGCCTGCATATAGTGTTGTTTTCTAACTACAGTGGTCGCACTGAAGTAAGATACTAACACTATTGGATGCCTGCTCAGTAGTCTAAAAGTGATGCGTTTGCTCGCGATACCGTAAGTCTTAAGATTTGATTCCTATGTTTATGTTCATAGATGTATACTGTTGGGGAGTATCAACTGAAAACATTCTCTAGTGTTTCCACGTTTTCAATAGTGATTTCAAATTGACCAGTTCATGATTTCAATGAGACTCAATAATCCCCAGAACTATTCACCAAATGTTTTTGATAACAACTAATTCACAAATCATTTTTTTTCATTCAAACACAGCACTTTTAGTCCATTATTGACGACTGAACGGTAATTTGGAAAGGAAACAGCTTACCGTTGAATAAACAGTCTTCGGAAGGATATTGGTTTTGTGTCAACACAGCAATCGCTGTTAGAACAAATAACCTGATACTTCCGTTCATTTGAAACAATTTGCATAGGAGACGCTTTTTTTACATAGGATTTAGAGAAAAATCAATTATTTCTGAGAGAAGGAAGAATGGATGTTGAACGATAAATCTTTCACTGAACATTATTGAGCTTACCTTATCTGTCAATCCCAATGACCTTGTTTGTTTGTTTGTGTGTGTGTGTGTGTATGTACTTGGACACACTCTCATCATCATTGTTATCCATACTTTCATTCTAAGTGATGTGACAAAATCACCTTTCCACACACATACATTTATCCTTTTTCTATGATAGAATGCAATGAATTGTCGAAGAATAACGATAAAAAACGGAAAAAATTCCTATTTTTTTTATCGTTCATCGTTACATTTTAATGAAATGTTAATCACACAAACATTCAGTTCATCTAACAAAAGAAAGAGAAAACAGTTTTCTACGAAAAAAAAAGATTTTCGCCATTGTTGTTTTCTTTGCTACAGAGTACTGTGTGTTTTTTTTCATTGCGATAAATATATTTTAATTTTTGTTCTTAATTCCATGGCACTGAGATAAATTTGAAAAGAATTTGAAAAAAATTGAAAATTAATCAATCACGCTGAGAAAAGTAAAATGTATCTAGATAAAATTGAAACTAAATAGTGTATGTACTGTGAGAACTTCAGTTTACCAGGAAAACGTTTCTTGCATTGTGATGTGATGGCTTAACGTTTAAAGCAATACTCTTTATTTGTTTAATTGTAAAACATTCAGCTAGTTTGACAATCACATCAAACCTTGGCACATTGAAATGTACATGATAAATGCGTTTAAATTTATCTACATTTCTAAACAATAGATTTTTTTGCTTGTGATGTAAATTAAGACAAAACATTTTGCCTGTTTAGGGTCATTTTGAGAACAGATACTAGGATTCATGAGATTTTGGATAGTACATAAAAATGATGCATTTTTATTGTCGTAGATGAATTTAGTTCCATTGTCTGGAAATGCAACAAACGTTGTTGGTAGTTTAAGGCAATAGTTAAATATCATACTTAGTAGGTATTTGTTCGGTTATGTTTTTACGTTTCCCATAAAATATGTAATAAACAAATACCTGTCTTTTAAACTATATCGTGCATTTCAGTTGTTCAATACTTGTGTACGTCATTTAATAATAGAGAGACAACTTTTTAAGCTTTATTTATTCTAATATTTTGTTGCGGTAAAGGCTTGATTATCACGACTAATGATTATTTAGTCATGAATGATTTCAGTGGCACGGATGGATTGGACAAATTTTTAAAAATATTCGAGATGTGGATGATAAAATTATTATGTAATTAAATGGTAGATTTAAACACAATTCGCATTTGATGAAATCTATTTATCTGTGATTGTTGATCAAACAACAATTAGCCCCTTTTTATAAATTTTTATAGAACAATGAGAATACTTAGTTGATCTGAAAAACGTGATATATTTGCGCTATACATTTCGAACAATCTGATCATGCATATGCTTGTCAAAGCATTCGATATGAAAATTCATCAAAGGTCCCTATAGTAAAAGTTCAAATAAACCTGAGGTGATCATTGTAAATTATGTTTATCTGAAATTTCAGTAAAGTGATCTTTTGCCAATTTTCATATAAAATGCCTTGAGAAGTATAAGTGTGATGAGATTGTTCGCAATGTATTGAACAAATATATCACATTTTTCAGATCAGTTACATCCTTTCGTTGCTCTGTCAAAAGTTGTTTAAACAGTTTTTAGAGGCCATTATTAAAGTTACGTTGACCTATGGAAAGCAATTATTCTTAATAGGGAGACAAAATGACACAGGTTAATCTACTTAAACATGTAGTTTTTTGATCGGTTTCGATCGTTTCCGTAAATACGGTAAAAGTCTATTTTGGGGCAATTATTTTAAGACATGAGCTAATTTCAAGTTTCAATTTGAATTCTAGCTCAAACATGAGAAGTTTTTTTTCTGATTACATTTTTGAAATAAGTGTTAAGGTATCAAAGCATACGCCTAGGAAAAATTTTTATAGCTACAATATATACTTCAGCTAATTCCTGGATCTTTTATTGTTACTTAAATAAGTCCTTATCTGCAATTTTGCTTCCTTACATGTTCTATCACTTCCGAATTATTGCTTTTCAATTATTTAAGCTCTGCTCCGTGTTGTTGATGATTCATAACTTTTCTATGAAATACGCATTCTTATTTGTACCGCCGAATAGCCTTATGAATAGTGCATATTATTCTATATGTAATTTGATTTTAATAAAAGGTCTATCAACGTGCTGCATTTTAACTTGGGAATGTGGATACATAGAAGTGAAATGGATCAACAGGAATAAGGATTTGAGAAAGGAAGCGTACAAACAAAATGAAGCGCATTGGAGAAAGCGAGTGAGCCAACTCTTCTTGAACTGAAGAATTACTAAGTATTTATAGTCAAGCAATAATAGGCCAGACATGTGATAAGCGAGTAAGCATCCACACACAATCTAATATACAATAATCGATACTGTCATCGAATCACTGCAAATACAAAATTATGGTCGATATTGTTATCGAATAATTTAAACGACAAACTTATTGAAGTACGATTAATGCGTTGTGCGATGCTGCAGATTGTCCAACCATTACGTCAAAGAGAAAGTCATTTGTCATATAAGTGTGGAGCTAACTCACAATTAATGGACTCAATAATCACTAAAAATCCATCGAGATAATAAATTCATAGCAGCATATATTATGAAAACCACTGAAAAATGATTAATTTTTGGCAGATGGTTTAATCTAATGTGCCTCTTTTTTAGCTTTTTTAACTGAGCCTGAAATTTTTGAGCCATATATATATATATTCAAGTGGCTTTGGTAGTATGTCATCAAAAATTGGAACCACTGAAACCTAACACAAAAGTTTTAATTTATCCTGTTGAATTCACGACCAAATAATTCTTTACTCTATCTGTGGTGAAATCATAAATCTACACTTTCTTAAGAAGCTTTAAGCTAGTGTAAAAGAGTTGCTTGACTGGTTTCAGTTGTCTGTTATTTCGTCGGCTAACATTGTTCCGTTGTATAAACTGACTTCAAAAAACTATTTAAAATACTTAAATGTGAAATTTGTCTGTTGAGGAATAATATCAATTACTGCGTTTTTAAAAAAACAGTATTTTCGATGGACAAAAACTAATGCATTAGAGGTATTGTGAAGATTGATGAATTTCAAATTCTTCGTGAAGGACTGATTTTAGACAATCACTGCATATCAATAACGAAAAAGAAAAGTATATGTACAGTTTGATATATCATTCAACCATGTTTTATTCTCATTGGCGAGCAACTCACAATTTACTTGGAGTATGCAGATTGCACCTCTATATTGGCCATTACTAAGCTCACGATTATTACGATTATAAAAGGTTTATGCAAAGTGAAGAGGATTTCCATAATAAATTTTGTCTTTTAAACAAAAATCAATCATTCAGCTTAATCATATGAGGCAAAATATCATCTTGTTTCAATGTTACTGTTTCCATTATTTCAATTGTTTTTTAATTGGCTTAATGAATTGTCACTCATTTCGGTAATAAAGTTATCGAAAATAAAAAATTTCTTCTTGCATCACATACGGCTTGACTTGAAGATGTAAAAAATGTTTATTTCCCCATCATTCATTTGATTCAATAACTACTTGATTATATTCAAGTAATGAGTGAGATGGGAAAGAAGTATCGAAGATGTTAAATATCCCTAAACACGCAAGTGATTGGTGATCATAAAAAACAACAATTATATTGATTTTATCTATAGTATCATGAAAGTTGTAGAGCTGATTGAAACTATTACATTTCAGTCACTAATTAGTTTACCATTACAAAACAGTTTATGAATCATATTTTTGAATGAAAATTGTTGAATTTTCACAGATGACTTCACACACTAATCTTAAATGAACAGTAACTAAAAGTCAGAAAGAACTTAGTAAGGCGTTGTGTTGTAGTATGAACTGCAAATTCATGAACCCTTTAGGCATTAAACATAAAAACTATCGATCTTGTGGACTGACCAATGTTAACTTGTAAAATCAAATTAAACACAAACTTGTTCATATAAAAACTTAAACAAGCAGAAGAAAAAAAATATTGAAATTTGAGACAAATAAATTGGGAAATTATTTGACGATGAAAAAAAGCTGTGTTCTTTATGAATAGAGAAAGATTTTTTTGGTTTTTCGAAAAATTATTTCCATTAGTATCACTTTTCCAACAACAATGAGGAGGTTTGATTGATGAAGTCAATAGCAAAGAAAAAAAAACTAGTAATGAAAAAGATTTTAGACTCTAGTGTGAGTGAATTGTTTTAAAAAAAAATTATGCAGTTAATTTATGCTTTAACAAGGATCATTAAAAGTTGCCTGCTAATGCAATGCTAATGTATTTAAAAATTAATTTGGAAATGCTTATCGCTAATGGAAATATCCCACACATGTTAAACAAAAGACTAAATCAATGCCTGATGTGTTCATTTTTTTCCAACTGACGATCAATGACAAAAATCGACTTTTAAGAGAATGGTCATCGCTCATGAAATTGAAAATTGAACACTGTAAAATGAATTAATTTTTTACAATCCAATGAACACAATTTAGTTGATTTTTCAATTTATTAAAATGTTTCAAAAAATATGTAAAGACTTAAATTAGACAAATGATGAAAATTTAATCATACTTTCACTGTTTATCTAGGAAAATTCATTTTAGCAGGTGTGTGAATTTCCGGATTTTCATGATCATTATGAAGGTCTACATCATAAATAAATATTATCAATAAGAATTTAAAAATATCTGTTCGTAGTATACCATGTGGCTTTTTTCTTCATTTCATTTTTTATTATACATTCACTTTTCTCATTGTGCTAATGATATCTAATCAGTTATATTCACTTGATATAATCTCGAAGTATTTACTATTTTAACATGGTAGCTATATCAATGACTGTGAGTATAACTTTAATATATCATTCATCAATGTATGATAGTACTGTACTACACAAACAAATTTAAGAGGTTGGAGATTCCTCACAATATAAATGTGGAAACAGCAGTGATATCAGCTAGTAATGGAAACCATAAGGCTAGAATGAAGCCGTGGATCTCAGTAGCATCTACCGAACTGGTGGATGCTCGAAAACTCATCCCACCTGCCTCTGAACGTGATGAAGAAGAAGTCAACTTAAGCGCAGGCTGATCAAAAGCCTACGCTATCATCGCGAACAGTGATGGGTGGAGAAAGCAAAAGCGATGGACAATACAGCGGCGATAATCAACAGTAGGCAACTATTTAGACTCATCAAGGAAACTGGTTTTAGGAACCCAAATGTGAGTGAGACTATTTCAGAAAAGGATGGTCTTATTATCCATTCTCAATCCAGGAGACTGGATCGATGGGCAAAACACTTTAGGAATCAGTTCAACTCTCCTCGAGCCACTCTTCGGTCAACCACGATCTCCAGTCATCCTGAATGGCAAACCGACGCAAGTCCACTTGGTCTTTATGAAGTTGAGAAAGCGTTAGGAAATCTGAAGTGATGGCAAGCTGCAGGTCCTGAGAGACTGATCCCTAAGATATTTAAGGATGGTGGTCGAGTTTTAGCAGCTAGATTGACTGAGATCTTAGGTAGAATCTGGGAAATGGACATAATCCCATCCGACTGGTCTCAATCACTGATTGTCCCAATCTTTATGAACAGACAAAAGTCTTCTTGTAACAATCACAGGGGAATAAGTCTAGCTAATATAGTCTCTAAAATATTGGTCTCAATAATACTCTGACGCTTAACGAAAGCTCATGAAGAGCAGACTAGAGAAAACCAGGCTGGTTTTCGACCTGGACGTGGTTGTATAGACCACATCTTCACACTACGACAGGTCCTGGAACACAAACTTACATTTAGGCGTCCTACAATAGCTGTGTTCCTGGACCTAAAGGCGGCATTCGACTCAGTGGATCGTGAGGTTCTGTGGCAGTGTCTGTCATTGAAAGGTGTACCGAAGAAGTACATTAACCTTATACAAGCTCTCTACTCGAACAGTACTGGTCGAGAGAGAGAGCTTATGGCGAACTCATCTGAATTCTCTACATCAAGTGGTGTCCATCAGGGCTGTTCACTCTGTCCATTCTTGTTTAATTTTATCATAGAAATGCTCCTAGAAATAACCTTATCCTCGTCTGAATTTTCAGGAGTAGATTTTTTACCATGAGGCTCGCCTATCGACTTACAATATGCCGATGACATAGTCCTACTTGGTGAGGACGCTGACAAAATGAAGAGTCTTCTGACTACCATAAGCAACAATGCAAACATGTTCGGGATGCGGTTCTCACCTTCGGAATGCAAAATGTTTCTTCAAGATTGGGTTGCATTGAAACCTGAACTAGTGATAGGAAGTGACCGCTTCACTTATCTTGGGAGTCTCGTCAGTGCTGATGGCCTGGTGACTGACGAAATCTCAACTCGGATACAGAAAGCTCGATTGGCTTGGCCAGTGAGAGTAGAAGATATTCGTAGGTTACTGGTTTTCAATCATAGGTGTCTTTGAAGGATCGCTCGTATACCCTAGGACACCCGAGTGAGCAACGCTGTTATTAGGAAACGGGTGCGAGGTAAGTATGGCAGATCAATAGATGAAACAATGAAACTTCATCAGTTGAGGTGGTTGGGACATCTGCTGTGTATGCCTAACCACCGACTGTCTCGACGAGCTTTGTTTTATAGTGTAGGAATAGGTCGGAAGAAAGTTAGGGGCGGTCAGACCAAAACACGGCACAAATCCATGAAGTCATTGACAAGTGTAGTGAGTCATTTTGGTGGATGTCGTCTACCTGGTTGGGGTCCGCGAGATGATAATAATCGATGGTCAGAGACCCTGAATGACATGGCTCAAAACCGTTCGCAATGACGCAGGTGCATTTATTCTTTGTGTTCTCTCAAATCCCAATCTTCTGGATTCTTCAACACCTCTAGCTTTGTCTTTCTAAACTTATCTCACTGAATCATACTTCTTGAGTAATATCTTCTAATCCTAACCTCTCCGATTACTTCTAATACCTTTACTACCTCTATCACTATTGGTTTTGAATTGACAATTACATCTCTGTGCTGATGTGGTATGGCAACAAGAACTAATGTACTCACGTACGAAGTTCTACGTTGCATCTGACTGACTGACTGATATTAGCCGATAAAAAAGAATTAAGAAATAGGACATTTTTTGAACTGATTTGATTTTTCGGTGACATGTACAAGAGATCATCTACAATGACAATCCTTAGTAAAGCCTAATACTATGATAAAAATAAATATTCAACGTTTCCAGACTATCGTCATTTGAGGTGCCTACTTTCTTTCCAGCATTTCGAATGCCAATTTATCACACACATAAAATTGTATGATTCCATAATAGTCGACAGAATATAAGATTATGTAATAGAATATGGAATCTTTCAGGTAGACATTCATTTCATTTGGAAAGGTTGCTTTATTCTGTCAAGTTGGTCAAATACCTTTTTGAGAAATTCGTATATTATTTTAATTATTATATCCTGATATCTTTTCGCATAAAAATTAAAACAGAGTAATTTTTCTGTGTCTTTTCTCTGTCTGTCTCTCTCTCTCAATAAATCTGACATATTCATTAAATTATTTCTATGATATTCATTATTCAACACTTTGAGATTCTCATGTATACAGCTCGTTATGTAAATGATTTGGTTAAAAAAGAGCGATGAATACTACAACAATTCTTCCCAGTAAATAAGATTGTCATGAACATTTTTTTATGCTGACAAAATGAGTTAGAAAATAACCAATACTCTACTGAATGATGAAACATTGATTTCTATTTATTTTTCTGTAATAATTAAGCTTCTCCTTCCCTGTCCAGTCGAATAGTTTTACATACAAAAAGAATATATAATGAATGAATAAAATTTTTTAACTACAATACAGTACACATCTTTTGGCGTAACTCTAATTTTCTATGTAGGAGGTACACATTTATAATTCATTTAGCAAAATAGATTTCGATTCCAAAAACAAAACAATTTCATGAATTATTGAAAGATATTTAATTAATTTATGTGAATTCATAATAATTTCTGAATAGTGGTATGGGTTATTTGTACAATAATACAGTATTATTATCATTATTATTATTACATCCTGTGACGATTCGAACATCACTAAATATCGTTTGATTTTCGGCATACAAATGCTATTTTGATTTTTTTCAAAAAATTTAATAACAATGTACTATCATGAAAAAAAGAACTGTATTCGTAAATAAATAATATCTTATTGAAAAATCAAGCATGATAATTACTGTCGCTATTTGTCGAACTTTAGTCTCAAAATGTGGTTAATTATACTAACAATAATTAGGGGAGATTCACAATCCGCAACATGAATGCAGATGAATTTCGATTATCACTGAAACTTGAGAAGCAATTTTCGTCTTCATCAAGACTTGTCAATCGGATGTACCTATATTCTAATGTTATTACAATCCAAACATAGTGCTTTTCAATCTCATCTGTCTGACGTAGTATCCACTGAGCTATTGAGCCCAGATAACCTCAAAATGGTTTGATGGGTATGATTTTTGCATGACTATTATTATGAGTTTAAGGTAACTGAGCAGAATAACTCGAATACCTGTATCAAAGCATTGATGTAGATAACGTATGAATATCATAACAATTTATCAGTGACACTTTCATTTCAATCTATAGACAAAGTTTAATATTAATAATGACAAAATGAGTATGAAATAAAGCACAGAGAAGAATCAGTTTTTTTTTTAAACTCACTTTCATTGGCATTGTAAACAGAAATTTGTGCTGTAGCTGAATCGGATCCAATATGGTTTTGTGCGAAACACGTTACAGTGTCACCGTGGTGATTCGGTTCTAGTTTTGCACGAAGAGCAACAGCATCTGCTGATAACTCTTTAAATTGCAAACCTGGTCGGTTTTGAGTGATTTCATCATCATTCCAACGAAATACAACTCTAGGAACAGGATTACCTTCAGCTTGACAAAAGAATAAAACTGATTCTCCAGCGATTGCTTTTGTATCAAGTGGCGGATGGATAATTTTTGCTGGACCTAAAAAATTATTAACAAAATTCAATACAACAAATGATTGATTAGAAAGACTTTTTGATGACGAAGATTTATGAAAACCATTCAACTTTTAAAATGCATCACTAACTACATCCAGCCTATAAACTATCAAAAAGAAAGTGCTATTTATGATTTCTCAACAATAGACAACCCTAGCTCTCGTTAAAAACATAACAGAATGTCGTAAGATCTCGTAGTGTGAACCTTATCTCTCTGTCAATTGTGTTTGAATGCGATTATTCACAATTTCAACTTCAAGTATTTTTACAGCATTGAATAAACATCGTCCAATGTAATAGTTGCTACTCATTTTTGTAGCTAATTTGGTTTTAATCCACCGCTTTTCTTCCTATGATACTTGTTTGCTTGGAAAGAAATAAGCATAATTTATCTTACGTGTACAAATGTTCATACGAAGAAAATTTCTAGCCTTTCATAGATTTAAGATGTATATGCTTAACCATTGATTATATAGTATAACTGTATTAACACGTATTTGCATAGGGATAGTGACCAACAGTGAAATACAGGACTCAAGTTTCGTCCTTTTTGGGACTGGTCAACCTGAATCTCAGAGTTAATATTCACTCCGAGACTCGAACCAACCACCCTTCATTTCAACGGTTATCGCGATATCCACTCAGCTACTGAATCCATATAACCAAGAAACGAGCTACTTGGATCCCACTATTAACCACTATCCATCTTTGCTAATAGTATTGAATGTAAACTGAAGCCGATATCGAGGCGATTCACAGAGGATGCACATATGCCAAAGAGACTGGTCAATTGTAGTACGAAAGATAAGTGGTAGCATTCAAACAGCTAATAAAGATGAATTATATCAACACCTGTATCCTAATGCTCGTATTTAGTTTCATTCTTACTTATTTCTCAGTAATAATAACTATTTCATTGTTTCTTCAAGAGAACATGAAATGATGAATTGTTTCAAAATTTTTGTTTAGGATGAATATAAATAAAAAAAATTATATCATTCATATTTATCAATATTTTGTTTCGATAATAGAAATATCCATTTTATAGTATATAAATTCATTTATGCTATAATGCATTTATGAGCGACAAGTGTTCTCATGCGTAAATAAATTCATTACTACAAAGGTTAATTTACTTCGTTTAAATATTCATTGATTAGTTTGTTTTTTTCCTTTTAGAAAAAAAAACTTAAAAATGGCGAAACTTACTCTCTAGAAAAAAATATTAAATGATAAAATTTGAAGTAAAATTTCCTAAATGATAAAGTTTCTCTACTGCCATTTTTTAACTAGGAAATGAATTCGATAAAAATTTATTATGTGGGCAAGGTTAATGTATGAAAGCCATTATTGACGAAAGTGACCACATCATGGGATAATCAATGCTTATAGTTCTAAATAATTACGAATTTTATTCTAAGAAATTCCTATAATGCTCTATTTTTGAATGCTGTTAGTTAGTTAAATTTTTTTTAAAGAGATCATATCACTTCTTAGCGTGTAGCCTTCCGTTTTGATATTTGGCTAAATCTGTGCTTTCAATTTTGAAGGTTTTATTATATGTATATTTCATGATTATTTGGTATGCATATATAAAACATTTAGTGTTTACTCAAACAGCCAACTAAATACCAAATGCTTCCTTAAACAGTAACAATTGCATCTCTATGCTAGTATGATATGACAACTTGAACTGATGTACGTAGGTACGACTGACTGACTGACTTAAAGAGACATGTAAATTACTAAGCCAGTATGTTTCATTCGATAAACGTTTAAACAAGAATTGATTAATGAACAATACGTTTAATTTAAGGACATCATTCACTGATTTTTTGAGGCTATATACGACTACATAGCTTCAATAAATCAGTTAATTAGTTCGTCAACCGGTTAAACGCAATTTGGGTACATATGTTCATGTTGTCATACTGCCTTAGTACAATGAGAATAGATTATCCGATAAAATCATCGATCATCAGATGTAGTATTAATTTTATTGATAATAGAAACGGTTAGGCACCTAAGATACTAAAAAAATTAAGAAAAATTAAAAAAAAATTAGGATCGAAGTGAATTGAAACAGTTAGTGCGTCTGTGCTATGGTGAACGATTATGTGTTATGTGATAACAACCATTGGTTTCAGTGATCACATGAACCCTAGACATCGAGCTTACAGATACTTACGTGGCTCAGTACAAAGGTCAGTGACATTAAACTGTGATACCGTGACTTGGTTCCACCACCTCTAGCTTTCTTTAAACCTATTTGTACACTAGATATTGTCGTGAGTCAAGGTATCTAGTAGCTGTGCTTACGTTATAGATGTCTCAGATATATCTGCCGATAGAGGTTCACAACTTCGTCAAAGTTTGGCCATGTTTAATAATTATTCTGCGTCTAAAACTCAAAAAAGCTAACCCCACAACCTTAAAATATACAAGCAGTGCTTGATGACACCTGCGATAGGATACAATTCACCTGAGAATATGCTCTATTTTTACGATCCACGTTGCATATTTATGAATTTAAATGGAGTGTACTGTCCAGTAGTATACTTTGGTTTGATACGGATATGTTGCCTAGGCTACCAGTGACGTATGTTGGCGGAATTCAACCGGGTTTTCCAAAATTATACCGGGATTTACCTAACACGCCAATCCATCAGGGCTGATAAAACTTTCAAAACAGACAAATCAGTTGACAAAATCAACTATTTCACTGAATATTCTGAGTTCAGGGACTGATACAGTTAATTAGAGATGTCACACACTGCATAATCTATTTATAGAAATGCATCCTAAAAGTTCTAGCATTTTATGGTTACGGACAATGTCTACTGATTCAGCTGAAACATGAGACTGAGAGAATGATGAATGTTGAAATTTTTTTGAAAGTTACAACCCATATATAGCATCAAAATGTATGTATAACATAAATATTTTAGTTCCAGAAACTTAGCTATTTCTTTACACATTTGAAATTATCAATCAATCGTTGTTAGAACACCATTAGAAACCTGAAAGCACTGGACGGCCATTTCGTCCTGGTATGGGATGCGCACTGCTGATGAGTCCCATACCAGGACGAAACGGCCATCTAGTGCCTCCAGGTTTCTAATAGTAGTCTAAAATTGATTGATTGATGATTTCAAATGTTTAAAAACACTAATCTCTATAACTCTAATTGAAAATAACTTAACTATTATTAGATACTTAGTTATGAGTTATCGGTAAGGCGCTTACAGATTAACTGTACTACAGAATCTACATCTTTTCCCCTGACTCTGAAACTGAGTCCTAAGTTATAACCGCAGTTATAAATATAAATAAATATAATCGTAAATTCTAAACTCCACATCATATCTTTAAGCTATAATGTTCACTTTATGTCCTGACTCACAAAATGGCACGTAAAGACTTAAGGAAGTCACTGAATTTAAATGACATTTTAATGCTAACATAATATTTAGAAAGCCTCACTAGAATCACGAATTTACCGAGATAATAATATTATAACTCTGCATTATAATATTTCTACGTTATTAACCACTCAAGAGTATATATTTTCTATAAATCCTCTAACCTCCTCAATCAAAATCATCTATTATCATTCTCAAGAGTTAAATATATAAGTGAATCAATATTCAAAATAATAACGGATGTCTTATTATTTATTGAATAAGCAGAAAAAATGTTCGTGAGAAACAATATTTTGCATGATTGATTCGTTTAGCATGTATTATTATTGTTGAACAATGTTATTTCTTCGTTGTTTCAAAGAAATTTCAACACATACATGAAAGAAATACAAATAAATAGTAGGATTACTTTTATAATTATGCGACTGAGCACTATAATTTTCAAATTACGAACGATTTAGAACTGAATCTATATGAACTGAATAGATGAGATGAATGACAAACTAAAACACTTTAGAGTGTTAATAATCCAAAGGAAAGTAAGGTAGAAGACTTGTATTTGAGAGAAATCACAATAAAATTAATGTATATCCACCATTAATTAATCTGCGAACTTAAAGATCAATTCTCTACCTCACACACACACTGTAGTTAAAAATATTAAATGTTCAATAATTATGTAAATAATACTTTTCGCAGAAATTATGTAAAGAAATATCTATGTGATGAATTTAATATCTGAACCCAAAAACATGTGGTAATTCATAGTTGCAAACTATTTGACTGTAAATATTTCGAGTAAAATGGAAAATGTTTATTCTTGGCAAACTGCAGCGAAGTTCACTAATTCATTCTACATTTAAAGGCGATGGCATATTTTTGATGGCTACTTTGTTATCAAAAGTAAAGAGAGTTGATTTTAATTAGGTTAACAATATACTTCAACTGAATTTTGTCCATTTCACAGTCACACAAAACGTTTACTGAAAAACATGTCTCAGTCAAATTCATAGTTTGCAAAACTATTGTTTTGCTTTTAAAAAATGATGTACGTCTTTTTGGGTGGACACACCTTTTTATGTGTTTAAGACAAATATTTCAAAATGGGTTTATCCTGTAATTTAATTAAGGTTAAAAATGTCCTGAAAATACATTGAAACAGTAAGGAATTGTAACATTTATCTTTTGACAGGGTTATCTGATGAATAGAATAATACAGTGTAACTAATTCATATTAAAAATGGTCTTCTGATACATGTCACAGCAAGATACCCACCTATCTAGGCTATCATTTATGGATATCAATGTTTAAAAAAATTAACAACTGACAGCTCTCACAAAACTCCGGCCAAATTCAGTAGCTGGCGCACAAGAATGCAATAACTTTCAATTGCCAATCAATTTTTTTAAAAGACACAGATAGCCGAACTTCAAATGCAACTGCTGTTATCATTTCCAAGTTTATCAACGCATGCCATGTGTAAAAAAGTCTCAAAGGATTATTTTCTAGTCAGTAACAACACTTTTAGTTTTAGGGGTTTATGCTATGTTTTACAAACAAACTTAACTTACGAACAAACTTAATCATACGACCACTCAAAGTCAGAAAGCAGGAAAAAACAGCTTAGACCATTTAGTCAGTATCCAGTGGTCAACATTCTTAACTTCAATCAGTCCTCAATATTAAGTTACTATCTTCCAATGCTATTAATAGACAATGCTTCCTACTTGTCATGGCTAACTGACTAACGATAAACAGTGATGTAAATTATACAACAAACTTTTAACTTAAATTTTATTTGATTAATTAAAATTTCATCATATTTATGATTAAATTCAACAACAAAATATTGTCAAAAAGTCATTTTGGAACTAAAGCATCGTTAGAGTTATATATTCTTTGGAACTTTTCAATCCCAGGTGACATTAAGCTTTGATTTTCAGTCAATTTTAGCATTATCCATTATTGCACATGTGTGTTTTCATAAATAATCAAGGCTTGAATCGACCTCTCTGATAGCAGTAGTAGTAGGTGAGTTGCGTTTACACAAGTGATTCAGTTACACTGATCCACACTTTAAACTACCAGCTTATATTATGGTCTACTAAAATAACCATTTAATAAGTAGAACTTCCCAAGTCATTTTTATTATTGCTTGACATATACCTATCCAGTTTGATGTCAATGTAAAAAAATTACTTGATCTTCTTAACAATTACACATTTATAGTAAAATAGCTATGTTCACTGAAGTCAGTTTTGTTGGGAATGACTTGATTTCTTTACTATATTACGGACAGTTTCGAATCTACTTTAACAACAACTTTAACCATTGTCACCTGTATATCTGAAAGCCTTTGTAGAGCAAACAAAACCAATAGAAAAAAAACATTAAAAGCATATTTTATTTATGAATGAATATTCACTTAAAATGTGAGCTGTAGGAGTTGTGGATGCGCACTACCACTGATGAATCCGATACGAGGACAAAATGGTCTTTCAGTGCTTCCAGGCTTTCATTGATTGATAAATATTTCAAAATAAAAAATAATTTTTAGTAATTGTATCTATTTTGAAGTCTTCAAATGTTTATTACCCTTTTTGAAAAGATTAGGCTGAGTAATACATGACAAAACACATAAAGACATATAAGTATCTTTCAAGTTTCGTATAGTTCTCATTACTCTAACCCTTTCAATACATACAAAACATATGCATTATCCACAGAGCATGACTATAACTGTGGTGCTGTGGTGCGAACTACTTATAAGTAGTATATAACGTGAGTGTCAACGTAAAGTCTGGTAGCATAATATGGGGGGAAGATCAAGAAAAGAAGAGTTAGAAACAATGGAATTTGTATGAAACGTATGAATAGTGACAATGGATTGATGTTTGGCAACAGGAACAGTCCAGTTCCATTGGATGAACTGATCTTTTGCAAATGAACGATTTACGATATGGTGTTCCGATTTTACTGAGTAACTCTGTAATTTTGATTAAATACAATTCGGTTGCCTCACCTGTGTTGCTTTCAAACATCTGTACACATGCAATTACATTCATAAAATTATTAAGTAAGAGCTTGCATTATTTTTTTTATTAATCAATGTCATCAAGCAAACAACAAAATCACTAAATGAATGTATACAATATGAGCATTAAAATGGACGAATGATAATTTGTTTACTCTGATTTCATGCATTGTTTACTCTTTTGTTCATATATATATATACACACAAGTGTTGTTTTCATATTTGGTTGATTTTTAGCAATAAACTGAATCATCAGCTATTTTTTGCAGATCACAAATATATAATGATTGGATAACTGTTACAAGTGTTTTTTTTTCCTTCTGTTTACGGGTTTTTTTTTTATTTGTATATACAATAAATAACATAGTCGTTTGTCTCGATAATAGATAGATTGATGAATTAAGAAGTTTAACGTGAATTCAGTTCTAAGTGTGGACAAGAGTTTTGACAAGTTATTGGAGACGTTAGATCCGTAGAACTCGCTTGATAAATGCCTTATTTCAGATTTCATGTTTCCGAGCATGGGCTGATCAATGGACCTTGAGATTTCATTTCCCATCAGGAAAGTTCTTAGCTGTGATTGGCTGCTGTGTGTTTTAGTGTGCTATTTTTGTGACTGTCCCAAGGACGTTTCTATGATGTATCAATAAACGAGATTTGTGTCCTTGATTGCACTGTGCTTCCTGAGTGTCTGTAGAATATACCTTCTACGCTACATAATGGCTTTTTATTAGTCAGTAGATCAAGGTAGCCTACCTGGACGCTGGTTCATTGTCTCGTTCGCGTTTATCGACTAAGGTGAACCCGAAATAGTGACGAACATAACACAAGTGTATGTGCAATTCTCAATCTAAGATCCTTTTGAAATGATTCTGATAAATCTATACTTAGATAAAGATTAACGAAATAAATAAATATTTTTTGGTCAGAGTATTCGTATTTAAAAATATATGTGAAAAAGTGTCCATTAACTTCAAGTTCTTAGCTTGCATGTTTTCATTTCCTGTGTTATATATAGAATGAATTCTATGGATTTCGGAAAGCCGAAAACATATATTATAATGTTGTTCTAAAACAAATTACATAATTAAACAAAAATGTTTTGAAATGAAACATTTGTATAGCAAATAATTTATTCTTGTAACATTTGGCCAAGTTATTCAGTAACTAATCATTTTTTATGCGTTTAATAAGCTGGTTCACACCAGTAATCGATACCTTGACGGACTGTTACCATGTCTTCGTTTAAAGCCCCCTAATTATATTAGTTACAAAAATACGATAAAGTATTGCAGAAATTTGATGAAATGCTAACTTATTTTCATGATTTAAAATTCATCTCAAGCAAAAAAGATAGTTGCAGTAAATTATATACTATATGGTGAATATATTCTGAAACTGAAAGATAAAATACTACCTTTTCATTACTTTGCATTTTGTTTCCAAGTGATCCTGTTCAATTTCGAAAAATTTAAACCGATCAAATGACAAGTGAATGCTGTTTCTGAATTTCTATTAAATAAAATGATCGGAATGTTACAAAGTAAAATGAAGTTTTCATGAGGTAGTAATATTCTGAAGTACTGTCGGCACTCAGAAACAAAACAATCTACTGACAGTTTCAGGTTACTTTTTACTGAGAAATGTCATTATTACATATCTGATTAGTAAACTCTTAAAATTGCCATTTAATGTTACAGTGCAAGAAATCGATGGTGTGAAGAAGGCTTAATGTATTCCGTCATAAACTAGTTTAAATGTTAAGGTGCGAAATCACCGATTTTAAAAAATGGAACCATGCACATTTAGATTATTATCATGTAGTCGATATATAAATTTCAGTTTAGGTAATAAATCCACCTTCATCAATCTGAAAATATATGTATGGGATTTTGATTGTTCTACCTCAAGCCTGAAGGTTCTGTGTCACTGATTTGCAAGAAGGGAACAGACTTGCCGAATCTTCTGATGGCGTCACAAAAGTTTCATCTGAACCCGACTTTTCAAGTTTCTAGACATGCGCACGTCATTCAAACATTTCGCGGTAATTGATTTCTTAAACAGTATTTTGAACTTGATTTGCATAAAAATAAAACCTTTAATGGCTTAACAAAGGGATACAAATCACTATTTCGTAATTAGCGCGTGGATATGTATATACTGTAAACAATGAAAATTATTCTGTGAATTTCGTAGTATCTTAGACCTATGTTCTCAAATATTTTGATTCATGATTATTTTTTGTAATCCAGCCGTAAACCTCCTCCTTTTGTGTGTAATGACTTATGAATAGTTCTATCAGCGGGAACCCCATTATATACATGAATACAAATTACAGGAAAAGTGTTCTGGCTTTCATGTTAATATTTACATTTTTCATGCAAATATTACAATATATATTTTCAATAGATAAAATTAATCTTTTGAAAGGTTATCTTTGAAGAAACAGAAATTTGATCTTGAACGTTTCAAAACTATCTAAGGTCAAACTCTTCTGTTAGATAGCTGCAGTTAAAATGCGTCAAAGATATATTTACTACTACCTTGTAGCTCTAAGAAGTATTATAACAATACATTTTATTGCATGCTTACAGTTTGGTAAGCAGAATGTAAGTCTCAAATAAATTTTCCAGCAAGTGTATCATTAACAAATAAAAGTGAATAAGAGAATGACGTTTATAGGAAAAAAATTCTCTGGAAAATTCAAAACAGATAAGCGGTTGTGAACATAGATGAATTTATTTGACGATCTTTTTATTTTCCAAGAGTGAATAATTAACATTTGTTTTTAAGATTCATGACTACATCAAGTTGATCAATCGCAGTCAAGAAGATGAATGACTGAAAATTACATGTTATATTCTAAAATTGAGACCCATTAATTATTTCAGTAACTATCCAGACCCATTTCACCTCAGTGAATAACATATTGGTGTCCGATGCATTGAGTATCAAGTTGAGATTTTAGTATGAAAATTCGTACTAGGATGTAGGTGCATTCAACTGACGAGTCATAAATGAAAAAAATTCAATATTAGCTATTTCACTACTTTAAAAATTCTGAATTTATTAAAAACCAAATATCCATATCTAACTGCTTCCGAAAAACTAATCCATAGCAGCTTTTAACTTCCCCAATGGAGGAATATAAATTCTTACAAATAAACCATATGGACATTTTTTATGGTTTACATTTTACTGATGTTTCTTTGGAAGATCGGAAACGTGGATAAAGGTAAGACTTTGAACATTTCAATTAATTGTATCATTTCAATCATTCCGCTAACCTTAAGAAAGTTATGCTATTAATAAATTATAATTGTCTTTTTATCTAATCTTGAGTTCATATTCGAACGAGGAAACAGTAAAGTCATCAATACTGAATTTTAAAAAAATCATCTACTAATTATTCAATGCTTGTTCCATCGATTGAGTCTATAGTACATGTAGAAAAATAGGTTTTGATGCTTTATTTATGACTGAAATGAATGAGCTTTCAAGTTCATTTAAGAAATACATTGGACACTAACGTTGTTTTATCGATCAATATTCATTTGTCTATAAACCAGAAATACTTCGTAGAGAAATAAATCATCAATGTTCTTTAATAGCAAATGTTCTGTATTATATATGTATTTATGTTGAATCATAAAATCCAGAATAATTTATCAAACTATCAATGAGATTAAATAGTCATGAGCTATAGTTAGCTATAGTTCAACCAGCTGATCGATTCTTCGTGGTTTCCAATAATTTTAACATAAACATTATTACTTTAATAAGAAACAGACTTCCATATGATTAGTGATTGTAAATCTTATTGAGATTCTGTTTTCATATTAATTATCAGTATAAACTATCAGAATATAATTTCTAAATATAACAAAATTCATTTATTCCTTAGAACTTAGACATTATAAATTATCAATAATAATAGTGATAATAATCAAGTAATTTAATAATCTAATTTGTAGTTTTATCTAGACAAAATTCTTAACATAGTCATTATGTGAAATTCGAGAACAATTTAATTGATGAGAAAATTAGACAAAATTATCCTACTCAGATTTCGAATTTTAGTTGTTAAATACGATTTTTAAAAGAAAAAATGAAATCAGAATTAAGGTTTTTGTTCTCTAATCCAACAATTTTTATGTTAAGATTGATTTTTTCACTTGAGGAAATTCTCATTGTTCTTAATTATTTATTGATTCATGCGGAATAACATAACATATTACTGATACTTTTGTAAATTTAGACAAACTGTTAAGACTTAGTCAAGAGAGGAATGAATTACGTGAAAAGAATAAATGTTATGTTTATATAACTCCATATGGAGCCTCTCTGCCGGTCCCAGGCTTGGATAAAGGAGAAGGATTGAACATGGGTTTACCGACTACACCCTGTTGAAAAGTAACTTGAGAAAAAACGCTAACCATAAAAAACGGAATTATGTATTTTCAGATACATATATCTATCTATCAATAAATTCTTTCAAACGGTAAAAATAAAGTTTATGATTTTGTTATGCAGCGATTAAGCATTTTCAAGGTAAACGACATCAATATGAAATCGTAGAATACGATTATTATTTAGCTGTTCATATAACAGTTATTATAATGATTTGTTGCTTAAATCTCTCGCTATCATTAAGATCCTTTTACGCTAAAAATCAATCTGTCTATCGATTTATCTATAGTCATGTCTGACTATTTTTGAGTATTATTCAATTATTCAACAAGAAACACACCGTTTGGAATTTTCCTTGGCTTCTAAACCAGAAACTAATCTTTGCTACACTATTAATAAAAACCCAGAAGGATTAGTCAGCTAATTCGTTCTAGTATAAAATTTATTACCTCTATACAGTAACTGAAGTCCATGAGCTTTAGTCTCACACATGAATGCTTAACCATGAGCCTACATCTACCAGGTGTGCAAATATGAAATTATTTAAAACAACCGTTCACCTTAGTTTTGAACGTTCAGATATTGTAACTCGTTTTTTTCTAACCAAATAATTGGGAAACTCATTTTTATAAAATAATAGGAACAATCAATTTTCAACTTGAATGAAAATAAAATGAGTTTAGGTCAAGTAGAAATTTTCTTCCGCTTACTTTCCCAACATAAATACTCGACATCTCAACAAATTAAAATACTAATATTAGGGATTCGTGTAGACTGTTGAATTTTCATTGATTATATTCATGAATGCCCTTAAACACATTCTGAGAAAGACTGTTGGACTGTAGCTTAGTAATGAAAAGGTTATGAGTTCGACACATATCTGAAGTCTGAAGTTTTTGATCTCTGGTGTGGTCACGGAATTTCACTACTTATCTAAATGAATTGATTTATTTAGCTGGCTGTATGCAATGAGCAAGATAAATCGATAGAATTTTGTGACTTTACATTGAGCATTTATATAAATTCGAAAAATACTTCATTATATTCTCTCCGTTTGTATATTTAATTACAGAATTGCCTTTTAGAAAAACCATCACAATACTTGTTTCTTTAAAGAGGTGCATACTGAATTTTATCTGAGAAGCTGTGATGGATAAACGTCGATCTGTTCGGGCAGATTAAACTACCGTGATATCAATCATTACTCAATGGTAAATCAGTTCAAACATTTTGGTCCTACAACAAACTGGCCTCATGTTGAATAGCTAGGTAACTTAAATACCAATCGCGTAGTAAACATCAGTTCCCTGAAGTTTACGAGCAAGTATTTATAACAAGTACCAAAGAGCACAAAACCTAATTTCAACACATCATATCATAATAAGGATACATTTTGATCGAGGGAATCGAAATAACCTTTATTTAAATTACTAAATGCTTTCCAGTACAAACGTCTTATAGATTATATGATTATGTGAATACTTGAATGCGAAAATAGAAGTCTGGTGAACTATCAAGATTGTTTATGGAAAACGTCAGCAATTAGACCGCCTAACTTTATCCAATAGATTTCATTTACGATTTTATGTATTATTGTTTGTACCACTCGCCATATTACATTGTTCAGTTCTAAATAACTTACGAAGAAGATTAAGTTTTAGTTCTTAACACATAGTATATTAACTAGCCGTATTATTCTTCTCAGTTATGCTATAAAATTTAGAATAAAAATACCAATAAAATGTAATTTGATATTCTCTTTTAAAAATGAATTCTTAAATGACCATTTATATCACAGTATTTAGTCTTAACTTTTTGATTTTATTATGAATGTTCATGATATTTTTGACAGAAACATTAAATTTAAAGTAGTCAAGTATTGTCTAATAAATTGTATATTGCAGCGGCCTGTACTAAATTCACACAATAAACTTATACATATCCATTCACTAAACATATGAATGTAACTGAAAGCTAATTGTGTAATTTCTTTTCTTAGGTCAGTATACATTGGTTAGGCTTACAAAATGACCTAAATTTAACTGACTGATGAATGAATGAATGAACAGAACATCCATTTAATAGACGGTTTTATCTGATAAGTTAATTTCTGCTCTATAAGATAACGAATACATTTAAAGATATATAGATATTTAAAATTTATAAAACAAAGGATTTCGTTAACACAATGACAAAAAATCGATAACCGTTGCCGGAACCTAATGAATAAGTATATTAACAAACACTGTGATAATATAATAGTTGTGTTTAGAAATTTTAATGGTTCATACAACTGGACAGTGAAATGACTTAATTTTGTATGTTGCAACTGGAGTAAATTGCTTTGGTAATTTTTAGAGATAACCATTGAGGTTATCATAATTCGTCAGATGTTCAATCCCATGTCATGTGATGTAAACGTCTACAATCTTGTTTAGTAATATCATAATAACAGTTGTTAATAGGCTGTTTAGGCATAATTTATATTGGATTGCAAAGTTATTATAATTGAATAAAGTTAAACTTAAACAATTTTTATGATCTTTAGGAATTAGAATTTCATCATATTTTCTTATCAATCTTACTGGAAAACATTTAAGATAACCATAAAAATATCATCATTATTTTAACGAAATATCTCTTTCTCTTTCATTGTTCCACACAGATATATGACCGAAGATTCATTGGCTGTCCACATTCATTTTCGCCTTAATTCACAAGTATAATGGTACTACAATAGATTTTGTTTAATGAAATAAAAAGTTATTTGTTATTATAGATTCCTAAACGCTCAGTGAGAAAATTGTTTACTTCGGAAAATCAAGAGAGTCAATTTATGCAAGTAAAAGTTTATTATTTGATTTACAGATTGATATTCAAGTGCAACATAATGATTAGGAATCATACTTTTTAAACTGGACTGGATACTTAAGTAATTTTTTGTTTGCCGGCATTCCGCTGGATATATTCCACTCATCTAATTGGATAAATCATAATGGATTTTATTGATTATCTATTGGACATAATTATTATGTGGTTATAATCAATGTAGCGACGACGGTAATTATCAATAAAAACAATTTTATTCATGCTACTATACTATTTTCATCCTAGAAGTTTGTTTAATCTTAAAAAAGAAAAGAGGAAACATGTTAATTTAAATGTAACAGCGACATAGTAACCAAGATAACTCATAATCTGGCATACGAATTCACGAGGTCAATATTAAACATTCTTTTCATGCCTCCATCAATCAGAAAAAGGCGAAGTCTACAAAAAAAGTCATTACTTTTTCCAACAATTCTCAAATTTATTCTTGTTTATAAAAGTAAGATAATTAGTGATCAAAGGAAACAGATTATGAGTGTTCTTTTGAAAAATACTGTAAACCGCTCTGTACTTAGGCGGTTTTACAATTACATTTCAACTATTCAGTTAGCAATATCATTAAACAGGTTTAACGAGATACAAATGCCTGTTGAATAATTTTACGCTTGAATGAACTGAGAAATAATGTGGTCGAGTATTGATAGGCTATCATGAATTCCGATAATATAGTTTAAACAGGCTTAAGGCTGTTAACTAGTACACACATTAGAATATCATTCTTATATATAAATTTATATCGTTACTTATATCTAGAAAAGAGTAATCAGTATTCTTAACAAGTACCTCAAATCAATTTAAGTAGATTCTTTGAACTAGTAATGAAATTTTGTAATGTCTGTATTAACATTCTATGAGTGATTGATAATTATGAATGATTCCCACATCTAGACGTAAGGTTCAGATTTGTTCAGAGATGTCAATGAGATTAATTATAAAAAACCTACGCAATTATCAATATAGTTCTGTAGCCAACCAGAATTTCTGACCAGTAAAAACTTACGGCGAATTTATTTTTCATTCGAGAAGAATAAGGATAAAAAAATATTAGAACTCAAACAAATTTCATATGCTATTTGTACAACAGATCGAGATCCTATTCTTACTTAATAACTAATGCTTTCGATGTAATCGTGCTTAAAATTAAAATTGCTTATTTTTTATATCCAAGTTGACAAACTGATGATTTTATTAATGCTGGTCTAACATTGATCGATTCATGATTTCCAAATAAAGTAATTCAACACTCGCCACAATCCTTTCACGCAGATTTGATCAATGCTGTCTGAATGATCTAACTGGAAAACCATTTGAAGCAAATACCGAGACTCGAAATCGATATCTATCGACTACCAAAATCGTTAACAGTGTCATATCGAATCAAAGTTGTAACTACTCTCTGGTATTTACTAGATCCGTTCGACAGAAATTTATTGAAAGATCTACGAGAGAATCGTCTTTTACAAATATATATATATATATATATATATATATATATATATATATATATATATACGGCCTAATGTATCCGAATTTAAAATTCCTTAATAATACAAAGGACGTATATCGTTACTTAATTTTGCTTTAATATCCTGAATAAGGCTATTCTTCATTGAAGTTAGACAATCAATCTTTTGACTAGGTTATAGCTAAAAAATGCTTACTATAAATAAGAATAGTTATGATGTGAATGTTAGTGCAACAGTCCACTTTGTATTTTATATTCATGGTAAATGAAGTGGTGTCGTCATTTGCGATAGGAATGACACAGATTTCCCAATAATATCATTCATGAAAGCCAAATAAAATTGATCAACATGCAGGTTATCTTTAACAATACATGATAAACTGAAAATTTATGTCGAAGATTAATTATCCTGTATGGGAACAGTGAACAAGAAAATTGAGAGGATTAACGTTAACACTAGAATGTAGTTGTCTTCTCATTTCTTTAATCCATCTTACGTAAAAATAATGTGCACAAGTCTTTCGTGATAACAACAGTTACTACTACTACTACTACTACTACTTATTTATGCTTCTTTTCTTCATAACCTATGAGGCTTAGACTGTGTTGCCTACCGTTCAGACATTTCTGAAATATTGCCCAAGCAATCATAGAAATGTTAGTTTCAAAGGTGAACACTGACAATAAGACTGAAATTTATTCAAAGCTCTAGACTTTTATGACCTTAAAATTAAGATTTTATTCAAAACAGATGACAATAGAAAGCTCTTTAGTACCTGATGAACAAGGAAACTCATTTATGTCCTCAAATATTTTTACTATAAAAAAAACAAAACAAGATTTACTTATTGCTAATACACAACAACCAACTTGTAGAGTAGAACAATCAAAATCTATTTGTTTTTACTTTTTAACATAAACTAACTAACTTATTGATAATTACAAGTTTCTATTTCGTTTTGAAGTGTATCATTCTGACCTCATTATCTGATTTTTTCAGATAATGAATATCCTAATGAGCATTTCAACTTCTAATCGATTGTTTAAAAATTTTTTTTAATTACTGAAAATTATAGTTAATAGGAAGGATGGTCGAAGCGACACGCAAAAATTGTTGACTTTTACTGTGAATTAGAGTCAGTGAAATTGAGTTTAAGATAAAACGATTGTTTTACAACTTCACATTCAATCTGTAATTTTTCATTTTGATTTTTGTACACAAAAAATTATGATTCACGTTTTAATGTTAAATACGTTATATGATTTAACTAATGTGTTATTTCAAAGACAATTGTTATAGAAGAGAGTTGGAAAGCTTGTGAGTGAATAAAACAAGGATAAATCTAATTTTCAACAATATATCATGGCAGATGATATGTGATGTGATCGATTGACTGATGACTTACCTAATGAACATGAAAGAATATACCTAAACGAAGTCTAAATATTAGGTAAAGCAACTGGTCAGAAGAAAAAATTTATTACTAAAAATAAGAAAATACTCATATAAAAAACATTGAACATAGAATATAAACAGGATAAAATGATTCGTGAAACAAAAATGAATGGAGACGGCGTTTTACCTTTTCATTATAATAATCAAATGAAAACTTGACTAATGGACCTAATCAACATGTTGGAACTATTAGTTACACCTTATTCAACACTCAACAAAGTCACTTGTTTATCGCATGAGTTATTTATTATGAAAACTGTCTAAGAACAACCATAAAAACAGTCGAATTTTTCATTGAAAACGTGAAACCTATTCAATAGCAGTAAAAAATTCAGTATGCATACATTAGTGGTGGTCCCTGGAAAAAACTCAGTGTTAGCTGATTGGTTTTATGAGTATTCATTGAGGTAGCTGAGATGATGCATTAAAAAAAATTTATATCTCAACATGATTTGCAATTCAATTTTGTTTTTTACGGGAAAATTTTAAATTCACATTACATATTATAACCAGTGAAATTGTTAAAAGACATTTTCTCCCAACAATTTCCAATTGTTAGCTTTTCAACCAGTCAATATATATATATATATATATATGACGAATTTTCAGTTGTTAGGATAGATTCGTTAAAGCTTTTTAAGTCCTATACTAATTGATGTTGCCGCCTATGTATCATGGTTTGATTGGTTCTTGTTTTGAATAAAGATTAACAATAGCAAATGACCAATAAACTGACAAGTTTTATTTGTAATTTAACTGTGTAGAATTATAATCCTATTTAATTGTTACTTAAATGATACTTTAGCTTTAAACAAAATTACAGGCTAGCAGGGTAGAATGAATTCCGGTATCGATCAGTGAAAGCTTTTCATCTAAATACTTAGTCTATATACGGGAATACATTCACAATATTAAATCGTGGCAGAATAGGAAAGTCTCACTGAAATAAGTAAATCTAATCGTTTATTCTAGAAAAAAATTGTAATCAGATTATATAGTTTTCTTTCCTAGTTAAAATATTAAACGAAAGTATAAAATAGATTTGACTAGTGACTTTTCTTAAAAACTATTTGATTGGTAATAATTTGTATATGTACTTGAGTCTATGATTGAATAAATAGTTGAAAATGAAAATGTGTAGATCAGTTTAATAATTAGCCAATGTATCTGTTATAATCATAAAGTAGAATATGTTTCTGCATGAGACTGATTGACATTTTCATTGTATATTTCTTATAAATACAAACAAATTTAATGAGCCTTTACTGTATAAAACATACAATAAATTCCTTTGTTTCAGATTTGATTTTGACCAATTCGGTCTCACGTGCTGTTACGGGTTGGACAAAAGCTAGGGGCGGCCAGACCAAGACATAGCGGAAATCCACAAAGTCACTGACAAATGGGCTGAGTCCTGTCGGTAGGTGTTGACTACCTGATTGGGGTCCACGAGGTGTTAGTAATCGATAGTTAGAGACTCTGAATAACATGGCTCAAAACCGTTTGCATTGGCGCCGGCGCATTCATTCTTTGTGAACTCTCAAATCCTAAACTTTTTAATTCTTCATCACTTTATCATTATCTTTCTAAGTCTATTTCACTAGATTCTACTCCTTGAATAATATTTTCTAATCCTAACCTCTCTGACTATTGCTAATACCTCTATTACTATAGGATTTGAATTGACAATTGTGTCTCTGTACTAATATGGTATGGCAACTTGAACTGATGTGCTTACGTACAAAGTTCTACGTTGTAACTGACTGACTGACTTCGTCTCAGATTCGTTAGCTACATAACTGGAAAAAACTTTGTATTTATCATGAAGCTAGTTATTGTAAAATGTAATTGAATACACACAATTTGCCTGTTCTTCGGATAAGTAAGCCACTGGTTGGTTTAAATTTAATGACTGGAAATTCTCTGAATCAGGCTTATTTGTAATCTTCAAAGCTGCACCAGTCAGCTTCATTATCAGTAAGCTACTAAGGCTGTTATGGAACTAATCGGTCATTGAGATGTTGTCTAAATCCAGCCTTTCTATACACAGATTACGAAAATGAATCAACTAAACTAAGCAGCACATTACGTAACTGCACATTATACGTAAAAGTACAAGTTCATAATAGTAAGACAGATATACATTTAGTGGTAAGAATAATAAAATACAATTGCAAAAGTGTTTGTCAATAGTTAAACTTTGGATGTAGTAGGTCAATATTGTTAGTTTATACGTATTGTTCTAATATCCACAATAAGAATCTTTAATCTACGAAGAAAGAAACGTACAAAACATGGATCACTAAATAGTGTTTCTTCTTATGTACACTAGAAATTATCACAAGATAATATATTTATCAAACATAATATGCAACGAAGAGAATAATTTAAAAAAGAAGACGAAGCTAATCAAAATCTTCGATTATTAATGATAATAATTGGTGAATAATAACTTTTCATCACCAACAACTGTTTTCAGACACACTTTTTCTTGGAATATGCATCTGGAGCTAGGCACTGTGGCCAATAGTGTTTTTATTGTCATCAGGGATGTGATTACATACGGTCAGACTTTTTATTCTTATTGGTACTATGATCTAAAAAAGAAACAGTTGTGACAGTGATTACGGTTAACATGGTGTTGTACAATTCATACGCTTCTAATCCAATGATATTTTATCATGATTCGTGGCTACTATTTCCATCGCATCCTTGACATTATCAGCTGTAATTGAAGAATTAGCATTTACAAATGATCAGCAACTTCTGATTTCTAAAGTTTTACAAATCAATCAGATTTAATGCCAAAACGCAATTGTAATAAATACAGTTATTATGACTCGGTCTGATCATGTAACAGGCTGCTTGACTAACAGTATCTATCGTATACGCTGATGATAAAAATTAATCAGTTTTCAATGCTACCTCCATTATGTATATGGAGTATGAAGTTTTTTTATTCATACAGAAAAAGCTCACCTAACAATACACAGTCTATTATCGCCAGTAAAATTGAACAATGAATAATAATGGTGAATGTCAATATGTTTAACACATTTTCATGTTGTGAATTGTGGTCACAATGGTGGTATTTATATAAATATATATATATATATATATATATATATACATATATATATATATATATATATCTACGTATCTATAAATAAACAAACACCATGCATAATTACAATGACAACAATAGATACGGAAAAATATATATGTATAATATGCTTTGTGCGTATAAGGGGAATGACCAAACGATTACATTATTATCAATATTGTTTTTTTATAGTTTTGTCATTCTGCGAGGGGGGGGGGCATTTTGTTTTTTGTTTGTTATACATCACTCTAATATTTTATCGTTAACAAACTAATAGTAAACAGTAGAAATGTAAGCAAATGGTTGATAATGGTTACTGTAAATAGTGGATAACACGTGTGTATAAAAGGTTTTATTCATGTTTTGTTCATATCAATACTTATCAATGAAGATGGTAGTTATGCTTAAATGTTTTACTTCTACGTTGTGTATTCTTTTTTTTGCCCACCTTTCTATTATGTTCATGAAGTTAGTCCATTGTCTTTAAAGATACAAATTAAAATAATAAATGACAAAAAAATATATATTGGTGAATATTGTTATTATCATTATTATTATTATTGTTTTTTTGTAGATCAATCGATCAGAGTAATATGAGTGAATATATAAACATAGATTCATTCAACGAACAGATGTAAAAGTAGCAAATGATGGGCAAAGAAAAATATAATGAAAGTAAAAAATGGTATTTCTTTTTTTTCTGTGGTTCATCTACTAAACTGTTTTTTTTTCATTTTCTGCAATTTTTATACCTGGTAAACATAAATCAATCAAGGAGAATTATTCAAGTGTGAAAAAGTATTCAATGATAAAATTCATTGTATATATTGTTTTAATGTTGCCAGATTTTTTAAGGAAATTGTTTACAATGAAGATTACCTATCAACAACAATAACTTAATAAAAATCATAGTATTCTTATGATTACTAACAATTATTATCTAGAAACTCAGTTATGCACATATTTTTTTGCCTTACCAAACTGTAACATTATGAAGAAATGTTCTTAGGTTTTGTTTTTAGAATAAATATTAAGCAGGGAGATTACTTTTTTAATTTATTTACATTAAGGAAAATATTTTATATCCAAATGTTGGTCAGTATTGTAATTATAAAAATACAGTGTACAATGAAAGTCATATATCTTGTATAGTCCAATAGAAAGAGTACTACATAACGATATTATATGGGATTACTAAGACGATATATATATATATATATATATATATATATATATATATATATATATATATATATCAAAAATCATCAGCTTACTTCGAGCTGAAGAAAGACATTGTTTTAGCATAAATCAACAAGTATTCTTGTTAACACCACTGAGCTATCGAAACTAAATTCACAGATGAATAATCGTTGTTTCTTAGGTTCTTATAGTTAATACTTGTTAATAGTTAGAATTGTATCTCATACAGAACATGTATTGTAATTACAGGTATTGAGTTGTATATTCTATGTGATTATAACTTGTTAATACTATGTACTTAGATATTTTATCCACAGGATTGTGGGATGTAGTGCGGGTACTATATAAGTGATGTTTATAAACCATAGTTGGTACCACTTTAACGATTTTATCAGTTGTCCGATGTTAAAGTACCATCGACGTGAAGGATTAAAAACTTTAATTTATTTAGAAGAGGAAATCGTGCCGTATATAAAGTTTAGTGTTGCAATGCATTTTTCAGGGTCATTATTTATTAAAGAGCTGTTCATTACTTTTTACTTTCTCATCTATCTTGGATAATCTACTGTTGTCTAAGAGAATACTTTTTTAAAGCGACTATGTTTTTGTCCTGTCAGAATTACACCAACCACTCCAGTCAGACTTTTCATCTTTCAAGTCACAAAAACTATTAAGGATAATGTATTTTGAAATAACATTGGAAATCTTTACAATCCAAATGCATGCGGTGGCACTTACTATCAAGTAAGAAATTTTTAATACCTTGATTAATCAAAAGCTTTACATTTGATCATGTAAAGTGTTCACTATGTATAAAAATTCTAGCTTTCACATAAACTTGAAATAAAGTTTTGTGTAATTTCATTTATCCTATCGACATTTATTGCAGTGATTAAAGAAACTTAATGAAATTTTCTTTAAGCTAAGGATTCTAAACAATCACTATAATATTGTTGCAAAAAATCAGTGAATAGGCATCTGTTGAAAGTGACGTACAGTGAAACTCAGGAAGCAGATTACACCGTATAAACGATTTTTTAAGTGGAAGTATCTATTGTTGTTGATAATGATAGTATAATTCAAATTCAGCATTCAACAGTCCTAATCTTTAAGACTTCAATAACTTTTCTACTAATCTACATAACTATAAAAACTCACAAATTTATTCAGTGAGCATGATATTGATAAGTATATTTCCAGCATTAGTATCTCGTTTATGGTGCCTGAGTAGAACAAAACGTAGGCTGTAGATTGTAATCAGCATTTTAACTATTGTAACATTGTAATTACAATGTAATTACATTGAAGAAAATGTAATACACAATATTACAAATAATGTACAGAAGGTTAGTAATAAACATTAAAAAATAGTTGGCAGTTGTAGAAAAGCTTCATTGGACTATATATATTTATAAAATATATCTATATATAGTAAACAACTTACTTTTTATGAAAGGTACAAATTCATAAATTGTAGAATTATGTACATTTTGAAAAAATGCCCTTTTTTTCAATCTACTAGACATTTTGTGAGACTGACTTACATTTGTAATATGGTGTTTGTTCGTTAACTGATTGTTTGTCAAAGCATGTTTTGTGTTTACACTGAATTGCAAAGGATTATTACTATAATTAGAAATTTGATTAATCACACTCAATCTCACATCATTATCATCATTTTTATCATTTAATTTGTATTGATTCTTGAACGAGAATAATGATGTTTGTAGATTTCTAACATTGTACTGGTGTGCAGTAGTAAGCTCATGCGGATTTATGCATTTTATACAGTTGAAATTATGAATCCGATTTAGATGAGTTAATGATATGCCTGAACAGTTGAAGATACATTGTTTGATGATTACTATGAAACAATGTGTTATATATGTTTATTGTGAGTGTATATGATAATATCCTTAATCAGGTAGAAAACAATTGTTTAAAATAAAAACGAAAATCTTTCTAATCTAGACTGTATACTATAATCACCTAGCTTGTGTATATTCCCTTAAACTAAACATTTATTTACATAACAAAATGATAACATTGGAAGAAATGTTACATCCAGAAAATATAAGACAATAATTTAACCCTGGTACGACACTCTTCAATAACAATCACATACTATCATACACATGATAAATTAGGCACCGTGAAAGATCAAAACAACTGTCCAATGTTTTCAAGTTTCACATAGGTCTATGAGTACATGAATCATTCACAAAACTGTCCTACAACGAACACTGTCGACCTCAGCTAGCGTTTCACATTATGATAAGTCAAGTTTATCAGCACTCAATTTACGCAAAAGATTGTATATCACTTCTGGGGATTTAGTGCAAGGGAAATACACAGAAATATTAAAATTATACAGATTCGTAAAAATAGGATTAAGACAATATACAAAGGAGAAAATTGTTTTTTTTGAGCTTATTTATTAAATTCATTGAATAATGGCAGGAAAAAATCATCTATAGTATTCTATTGAAAGTAAATTCGTTTTCTTTAATAATATTTCACTGCTAAATTTAGGCATAAAAAGTGTAGCGATTTAGATTCAATCAATCAACACTATGTTTAACAAATGATCAAAACTTTACACTGCATTAAAAAATTTTCTTTCAAACATATTCATTGATAATTGTAATTTTTCGTATTCGCAAAGTTTCATTTTTAAAATATTCTCACAATGATTGAACATACGATTTTCAAGGTTTTGTTAAATGAATCATTTTTGAACTTAATTTAACGGTGTTGAATTTTAAAAAAAAACGTAATTTTAAATATTTATTGTATGGTAAAAATACAATACCATTTCGCCTATATTCGTTCGTTCCGTCTTTAATAACAATAAATATTTTTTTTCAAAGGCGTTCAAAATAAAATAATTTACAGTTGCGTAAATTTAACAGTAATTATAATAATGTATGTTTTATCCAAGGGTGAAAAAACATTCTCATCTGTATCTCCAATAAGTTTAATGTTTCTATTAAAATATTTTCAAAAACAATAGCGTGTTTCTTATTTTCAAATATTAGAGATTAAAGCAAGTCGGATATTGAATAAATTAGTACAACTTCAGATTCATCATAATTTATTTTTCAACCAGAATCAAAGTTTATGAGTAACCAAAATGACGTAGATTTCTAACATTAATTCTATTGAAAATTGAACACTACTAACAAAATATTACACACTGAACCATGTCAAAAATTAAAAAAAATTGACAAAATCACTTTTTTTTACAAATTACATAATAGAGATTACTCAAAATTTTTCATATTTAAGATCTGAATACCTAAGAACAAAAACTGAGTGATAAGAATCATCATAGATGTCTATTTCTAACGTGAGTTTACATTCGAACATGTCAAACTCAACTAAACGGAGATTATTAGAATTTCAGTGAAGTTTGAATTGACAAAAACACCTTAAGTTTTAGTAATCTTTTCCAAAATAATAAAGAAGTTAATATATTTTTCAAAGTTAGTAGTTATTCATAGCCATACTTTGATTTTCATAGTTCATATCTAGTTGTTTATTAAAACGTAAAAAATGAGAAGTACCATATTCATAGAGTTAAATTCTTCAACGTACCAACTTGTTTGATGGAAACAGAGGAAAATATAATTTAATGGTTGTGTTGGAAGCATATACGACTGGAAATTTTGTATTTTAAGTAAAAAAAGCAGGCATATTACTTTTATTTAAGCTAAAATGTGTTATGGAAAATTTATGGCTAACACACCAAGCGACACAAATAATAAATTTTATTTTGACAAAATTAATTTTTGTTTTTGTCATTTTCAGTTTTCTACCTGACAACTGGATTATATATATATGTATATACGTATTTAAATGTGTGCAGTGTTTCAAAGATACAATTCTGTTTATATCCTCTCGATTCACTAGAATGTAAGAAGTAATTTTAGGAGATTTTTTTTCACTGTAGGATATAAATCTTGAAGTTAATGTATTTATAAAAATACGATGTCAAACAATTTTATTTTAAAAATAATTCAGAGCATAATCCACTGACTATTTATGCGTAACATTAAAAAAATATTCACTCATATTCCATTGGACTAGGTTTGTTTTTAAGATGTATTGAATTCAGAAATCAATATAGAAGTTTGTAGTTAAACACCACAGTGTTATTTCATTGACATAGTTCTCATGTACTTGCAAACATTATCAAGGGGTGTATATTTTTTCACAAAGGGATATACAATGTGTATTGTTATTAAATCTGTTTGTATTATTCAATTAAAAATGTTCATGCAGCAGTTATAAATTTGCTTTTTATACACTAATTAAGAGTATCCTAATGTGGTTCACTATTCATTGAAACGATCAATATTTCTTGGTAACCTATTTTTTAAAAAGTTTTTACCATGTTAAGAAAAAGGATTTATATTCAGAATAAAACAAATAGTCAAATGAAGCTGAATCTAGGTGTAATCCTAGTCAATCATTTTATTAGTTCGTAGACTTGCATTTTATGATATTTACAAAATTAGTACTACTGAACGATAATAATTGAAGCTTACATTAACGAAGCTAACAAAAATTTAGGCCATTCAACAAAAAGAAAGTTTACATTGATAAATTAAAAGCAACAGATCCCTGTGAAAAATGAAATAATTCCGCTGCCTTTTCAAAATGTATGAAGTAAACGAGATGAATTATTAGTAAATTTACTTACTTGCAACTTCTAAATACTCTTTCACAGCTTCTAAACTAAACCAAGGTTGAGCTAATCCACACATATTTATATTACAAAATATCATAAAATTTAACATGAAAAATTTTATAATCCAATACTGATTAATATGATAAAAACAATAACAATAATATGAAAGTGATGTGGAATTGTTTAAAATAATTTTCACTAATGAACATTTCTTAAATGACAGAATACATGGTGAGTTCATGATTTGCAAAGATATTGATTAATAATAGGAAAAGTTTTCAAATATCTCATATAATTGTTTATGGTCATTGAATATTAGTAAACTTCCGGCTTCAAATTGTTTAACATCCAAGACTAGTGCGTGTTAGAGGTAATCTCTTCGACTGACATTAGAAAATCATAAAACGAAACCATGATCCTGGAATTTTCGTAGGAAAACTTATTGATACACTGAAGTAACATACGGATTAATTTTGAGGTATTAATGAGAAATAAACAAAATATCGAGATTTCTAAGGAAGTATCATGAGCTATTAGAATAGTGTTAGCAGGTAAAGACAAAACTAAGTAACACAGTCAATTATTTCCTTAGAAAGCTGTTGTATTTCAGAAATAGGAGAAATCTGATGATTTTATGTCAAAATACGATTATACGGTGACAGTTTCCTACTTGAAATCACTACACATATGTGAGAATATATTTCATGTTCAGGCTTAGTGTGATTGGTTGTGGTAAGCAACCAATGAATAATTAACCAATGAATGGAGACAAAACACAAATTTTAACCACATCATACATGTTACTTAAATTATGTACTCAGTAAAATAATAATCATTATTAATGAGAGGAGATGAAGTCTACATATTTTTCAGATGTGAATATGTAGTTTCAAGATAGCAGTCATTACTTGTTTTGTTCTAATTACCGTCGATTGTAACTTGGTAATTAAAGCTAGATATCTTTGAAAAAGACGAAACTCGATAAAAGAAATTGATGTAATCATGCATACACAATATGAACATATACAAACATACATACATACATACAATACAATGTTAAGCTGCGTAACAATTTCCGAGCACTGATTTTTATTAAACAAGAAGTTTTTAGGTACTATGATCTAGTGCGCTGTAAACTTTTACACAGTTTTGTCTGCGAACATGCGATTCCTTTGACCATTCCACTCTTAATTTGTCATTTAGCTCTTTTCAATCACAATATTTTATCTATACAGTCCAAAGTATCCACACATCCTGTTGGTTCTCCCCAAGAACTCAGCTTTTGATGCGAGCGCCACAGCTTACATTCTGTCGAAAGTGTCTTTCAAGTTAAATATTCAAGTATGAAAAATCATCTTTTTGTTTGATTTCATTTTCCATCTCTTTGATTGAAGCTCCTTGATGATGATAATTGATTGCCTACGCAAAATAATGTGGATCCTTTTACCAGATACCATCAGCAACAACTTCCTGTGGGATAGAACAATCCAGATCCAAGCTGAGGACAAAGTTACAGAAAAGTGCGAGAGGTGTATAGGACACAATTTTGGAAATCTCACAACAGCATCATGAAACGAAACCTAAACACTGGATTCTCATGGTCATAGGGAACGAGGTTGAAGAAGGAAAACATTGCTCCAAGATCTGAATGCAGACATGAAAAGATGGATGGAGAGCCTAGAAAAGAGTTAGCTAGAAAATGCTGGTCGGTGGGTAAAGTGCGTTAATACAGTAAGTAAACTGATGTCCTAGTAGAGCAAGTGATTCATTTTTTCGCTTGAATAAAGTTGTAAAATCATGGTCCTATGCCTTGTATGTGAAAATAATTAGATGATAAAAAGTTATTGTATTCAAGGTTAAAAACAATGTATTTCATGATGGTCAGAACTCTCTGCCTACAAATTCCTAGTTATAAGCAGATTTAAGAACAACTCAACACTTTTATGAGAGGCCTTTACGAGCAGAATCTTACTGATTAAATCACTTGGCTTGCAACCAAATTTTCATTGATTTCAGCCATACTTCATCAGATTTCGCTTACACACTCCAGAGGTCAAAAATATTTTAACTAAATCGCCCAACCTTATGAATTTGAGTTTCTATAGTATACGAGTATAATATTAAATATATAAATATAAATTTAAATGTATTTGTTTTTGACAACTTCCACGTTTAAAAAAAATTACAGATTTGACCTTGTCCTCTATTCAATATAATCCATATTCTGTGAGCGATTTACGTATGGTTAATATATTATTTATAAGGAAGCGATAGTGAAAATTGGATATTTTCTTTCCTCTGAGTATGTGTCACAAATCATTTACAAATTAAAAGTAATCTACTTCTTTTCCTCAGCTGAATTTCATTTCACTACAATTATATTGAATGAATATAATTTATTTAAGAAAATTGTCTTTAATTCACTGACTAGGATCATTTATAGCAAATAATTTTCTCAAAGTAATAGAAACTGTAATTTTTCCCTTCAGAGAAACAGTGGATAAAAACATCGTAATGTGACTGTTTAGGAATGATACAATACTATGAATTCCTGTCGAAATTTTTGAGTTCAAACAGGTTACTTGTACCAGGTGAACTTGTATTGCTGTATTAATTCTTACACCAATTGCATTATGCCTAACGTTATTTTCAAAAACAAAATTCTGACACGTTGCATGAAGTATCTATATATATGACAATATACGACAATTAGTCGATAAACGCGAACGAGACAATTACCAGCGTCTAGGTAGGCTACCATGAATCCCAAGCTGTAAAACAAAAGTCTTGGTAAGCGTAGAAAGTATATTCTACAAACACCTAGTAAGCGTAATACAATTAAGCACACAAATATCATTTATTTATACATCAGAGAAACGTTCTTGGGACAGTTACAAAAATAGCACATTGAAATACACAACAGCCAATCACAGCCAAGGATTTTCCCAGTGGGAAATGAAATCCCAAGGTCAACTGATCAGCCTATGCTTACAAACGTGAAATCCAAAATAAGTCATTTATCAAGCGAGTTCTGGGGATCTAACATACCCAACATGAAGGAATTACAGTGACAATATCAATGAAATGCATTACCACCTTTTTAGTACTGACTGAGAAACCACCATAAAGTAAATTGCATTCGATAAGTTTTTTGATTACATTTTCTTGTCTTATTTAAAAGTCTTTACATATAACACCTAATTAGATAATGTTAGTATACAAACTAGTCATTCACGTTGTTTTGAGTTTCTATAGATTCTTGTAGAAAGAGTAAACAATGTATGAGAACAGATCTGTAAATTCGTTAAAAACGTACGAACAATTTTGAGTGATGATCATGTTTCACTGAAATTAAGGAAATAAGTCGTTCGATTTCCACTCAAATGACTCTTGTGTTGCTGTCCGTAATTATTGTACCGAACTGTCAAAGGTTAGAGTATACAACAATAGCACTCATTAGGTTTTGTAAAGATTTTACTGAAACAGATTAAATTTCTACTATCTATTTGTTCCAAATAATTACTATTAATCATTAGTTGCAATGTAAGTCAGTTTTGATTCAGTAGAACACCAAACTGAATAGCTGCCTATTAATTAGACAATATAGGAAATTTACTCACCACACAAACCTATTACCAAACGTTTCAAATACTCAAGATTGCACTGATATTGACACATGATAATCATTTCTTTGATTCAAAAAGAAATATTTGTAGAATTACATGTTTCGATTTTAATTAATGGTAAAGAAAAATGGTGCTTTTTTTTCTCTCTTTAAAACAGGATTATCTCAAATGCTCGTTTAATGGGACAGATCACATGCTTAGAGAAATGTGATGCTTGACGTAGTCTTATAATTCATTTTGTTAAAAATTTAAAAATGTTCGCATGAAAAAAAGAAATTTGATTAGAAATGTAAATTTTTTTATTCTTATAAAATAGAACAATAAATTTGTGACAGACATTTTTCATATTGTTTCAGGTGTAGTAGTATCTATTTCTAAAAAGCAGTTTTTTTAATACTATGGCCTTCTGTGAAACAATCCATTGTCAAACAAAAAACAACCAATTTTGATTCGTTCAAGTTTTGTATCTTCGCTTTGCAGTCGATTACAGTCAGGTTGTGATCATCACTAAAATGATGCAGGTACTTAGTCTCGTAAGGAAGAAAGGTGCTTAACCACTTAACCAACCTAATAGGGAAATGTCTTATTCAAGTAGGACAGTGATGATTAGATTAGAAAATAGATTGTTGCAAGTTTTATTCATTAAGCCACAAAAATTTTCGAATTTGTGTTTAGTACAATTTTTATTGATGAATAAAATTGGAGTAATGTAAATCAAATTGTGTAAACCATGATAAGCTTGTTTTCAGTACAATTAGTAAACCACTTGTCAATGAATAATATGTTTTAAGTAAAAATTTCCAGAATCAATAAAATTATTTCACTATTGGTTGTTTTGTTTTTAAAAAAATGTGTGCTCATTTTTATACTTACTATGTATCAATGTAATATGTGGTTATTGGATAGTTTTTCAGCAGGTAAAGAAATGATTGCTCTATAGATTTTAACTATGAATAGTATTCTGAATAAAGTCCTTACTTTTTAGGAAGCTGATGGAGAATAGACATTTCTAATCTTAACAGGAGAATATATATTGAACACATTGTTGGTTCATGAGCAAAATTAAATTCACTAGGTTGACTGATATTGACGTTAACCTTAACCATGATTTTTAAAAGAAGAATTCACATAAGAAAAGGCAAATGCAACGGAAGAAATATGCGTGAGATTCATTTGGATTGAAATAATCCCATAATAAACTGTATTGGTATTAGTTTCGGCTAAGATTGAGTACACGTTTCAACAGTTCAACTTATATTGATACCTTTGTACAAATGAAGATAGTTTACCGTTTATAACATTTTCCATATAACAGTCCGCTAGTAGAACTGACTTTAACTCTCGTAGGTTGAATAACGGAACTGATAATCTACGCGGTAAAATCAATTGGCTTCTTTACTGTTTCTACACCCGAAATAATAAAAATATAGTATGCATAGTTTATAGCTGTGATCTAAAATATATAATTTCTGACCAAACTGTAGATAAATTATAAAGACTGTAAAATAAACCCCTATTCATGTTTGGTAGGACTTTTTACATCAAAAACTTTGTTCTACAACACATTAAACCTATTTAGATAGATTTTTTGATCATTTAAATCGTTAATCTCAAGATCACTGAGTCGTTATTTGCAGCCAACAGTTTTCTGTCAGGACTTGCTAAAATAGCGTTATACCTCCTCACAGTATCCTTCAAGTATTTATTAGAAAAGCATATAAATGTGTATGTAATATTCTGATGTTTATCATTTAAAATTAAACAAGAATATCATATGATCTGATTAACTTGTTGGATTACTAATTTAACTACTAACAAGTAACATAAATTATTCACGATAATTTTGGTAAGTTTGATTTTTTACTGAACTATGCAACTAACACTTCCCATATGGCAAAAATTACAATCGTCCTTGTGAAGTAATTTGATCTTCAAGCAGTTTTGTGAAAACTAAACTTACGAATTCAGCCTCCCTGTATTTATAGATAAAAGAATTGATTTCCGCCTATTAGTTACAAACTAATTAGTACGTCTGCTACAAGAACGACTTGTATACAAATCAACATTTGGCACTAGGATAAATAGAACGGCCACCATGTTGAGAAACAAAGGTCTGGAGAGACAGAAGAAATCTTTACTCTAGTAAATGCCAAAATGTACAGGAAAACTTTTCTGATTTTTTGTTTTTTGTATGGAGTGAAAAATGAAATCATCCAATCATCAATCAGAAATGTGCTGTCATTATCCAATCACTACAGAGACGTTATAGGAATTCTATTGAGTTATGATGGCATGGAGGCGCTTATGCTCCTTGGAAGCTTCCTTTGGAAGCTTCTCTGAGACATCCGAACACTGGCAAATAAATCAATCAGTTCAATATTTCGGAGGTAAACACTATGAAAATAACTATTGTTTCTGTCAAAATACAAATAGAAAACGACTAAATAATAGTTTCCTAAACATGTTAACCATGTGCAATAGCTTTGTTTATTAATATTTTCCATTTGAATCTTTTGCAAGTAGTGTAACGTTCTGTGTATTTCGTAACTCAGTGGAAGTGAAAAAAATTATTCTGTCGTTGCGCGATTTCTCATACAATTGCAGAGCGATCATAAGATTTTGAACTCTTAAATCATTTAACAATGGTATTTATCCATGTCTGGGAATTCGGTGCAAAATAATATTAGTTTAGTTGTTCGAATATTGTAAACATACCGAGCCATAATTAAACAAAACCTCAACTAGTCTCGATTTCTGCATTTGATATTCTTTTAGAATATATGTATGACAGGTAACGTTTAGTTATGCTTCGAATCTTTGGCACTACTGAATAAAGCAGATATTTCTAAGAGTAGTATATCATTTAGCTTGTCAACTAAGTGATTAACTTTACCACCTTTACATTCGTTCATAGTATGAATGAAATATTAATCAATTTATTCGGTATCTGAACATAATTTTCTCTTAGATCAGTAATTCTGCTGGATCGAGGGCATCGTTCACATAGTGAACGTATGAATAAGAACTGAAACTTTTATTTCTGAAGATTTATTCCGTTTAGTAAGATGTATTTTTGGTTTTTTAATTAGAAATGCAACTAGTACCTTAATTCTTCAGTTTTAAGACAGTTTCAGTTAGGTTTCTGACTTGTTCTCACGAAATAAAGCAAATCATTCACTAAATATTTTCATTTTGTATGGATCTGCATGGACAAATGGAATTTTGACATGGAAATTTATTTAGGTCTACTGAAAATGATGTTGACTTATATAAGATGATGGTATATATAGCAGAAATTCTGTGAAACAAGTGACCAATTCCAAAGTAAACATTTCCTTGAAATATAATTCGTTTCTTGTTATTTGCCGGTGAATTTTATTAACACTTTCAAAAAAACGCTTAATTAATGTGAGATAAGATAAACAGAAAATATGTTCAAATAATTGTTATTTACAATTGAAATGTGCGCAGTTTTATACTAACGAATAGATTTTTATGAATTAAATGTACAAATTTGTAATCAGGACACTAAAGATAAAACTCGCACGAATGAATGAATGAATCTAGCTCCAATCGAAGAGCTAGAGTAATTTCAGTAATATATAGTTATGTTGATTAATTTGAATAGTTTAATGAGAAAATGAATATTATCAGAACTATGTGATTTGTTATCGCAGTACATTTCTAACAACCTGATCACATATACACTATTTGTTATGAATATTTAAGGATGAAAATAAAATATCTACTAGACAAACAGTACGTAAGGGTAAGAAAAAAAATACACTGTGAAACCAATTTGGATAGTAACGTAGGTTTAGAGTGAGAACAAACTGTTTTTGAATAGATATATTGATGAACCTTTAGTTGAATAAAAATATTTGGACTTTGTCAACTGATTTGATAAAGAACAGATGTTTTTTTGACATCTTGAATCCATTCAGTAAATATGATGAGTAAATTGTTAACTACATCTGTACTTTATAAAGTCTTCAATCATAAATAAAACAGGTTATTTGTCAACAGTCACGTGAGTTGGAGTTACATGCTAGGTCTGATTTTTCTGAAATTGATAGAAAGCGATTTGAAACGGACATCTTTAACCGTAGAAAAATGAAAGAACCTGCATTATATTGTCGAAAATTACTTTAAATCAAATTTTAACCATTCGATTGAATGACAGTATCATTCAAAAAAAACCAGTTTTAGATTTTCTAGTCAACCGCTTTCGATTACATTATAGCTGTGTTTTGATGAATTAGGCGCAATATGTCATCAGACAGTCATTCAACATCGGCTGATTTACTTTATTCAATACACGTTTATAATTTTGTTGAACATTTAATTCGGTAGTAGTTTCAAATTGTTATCCATAAAATTATTGTTGTATTTGACTAGCAGCTACTTAATTTAGTCAAACAATACCAAATTTGTCATCAACTCAATCAAACAAAATTTTTTAAATGATATTTCATTAATCTAAGATACTTTTAAATCTACACAACTAAAAGTTTTTTGGTAACAATGTACATTTAAAATAAATAAAACTTGGCATTTAACAAGATATCAGTAAATTGTAAAAACTTGAAAGTTCTTCTGATCACTTTTACTGGACAAATAAGGAAATAATTTAGATCACGTTTTTGTTTAAAACTAACATTTTTCTTTAAATAATTCTAGTGTATGCGTGTTGAAAAATAGCTTGTAGAAAACTTAAATATGGCGACAAGATGATGATGTCAATAAAACGAACAAGCAAATAACGAAAGGATGAATATACTCTCTCTAACTCTCTCTCTCCTCTCTTTTTTTCAATTTATATACAAATGTAGTTTGTAAGTAGTATGTACGTACCAAGGACACACATTGTGAATAGTGACTTTGTTAAAATTTATATATATATATATATATATGCACAAATAACATAAGCGTATTCAATTAAACTGTAACATACTTTTTATGAAACACGAAATCTTATTTCTTAATTGTTCTTAATACAATAAGAATAATCTGCAAATTATGGATAAATTATAATTCGATAATAATTATTTTAGCCTGTGTATATGTATATATGTATTGTTGTTTCTGTAGTATTCTTTGATTACAAATAATTGGATTATCAGAAAAATCTATTTTTAGATAAGGAAATCGAATGTGGCAATTCGAAATTCCACTGACTGTTGACTGAAATGGATGGTGTGAGTCTATATGGGGTTTTGATAATTTGCGACAGTACTATTGTGTTTCGCTGCACAAAATTGTTAAGGCTAATCTGTTATTGATCAAAGAGTTTATTTTATCAGAAGTACCTGATTTTATAAATTTGTTCCAATACATGCAATCACATTAAATGGCATATTTTACACATATCACTTAAAAATAAATTACACTCAATTTTGAGTAGATTTGTTAACATACTGAATGGTTTTTTGATGGCTATATTGTAGTTAATTTTAAAAATGACATTTAAATTTGTAAAATTATCTTTATTTTACTCTTGTAGACGGTATAAATGATTGGAAGTCGAACGGCAATTTTGGGAGAACAGTTTATTATTATTTTGGTCTGCCTGGCGCTACACAAATACCCCCATTTTATCACATGAGATGGGAATGCAACGTGGACACAGTGATTATGTGGTTTTTTTAGTTGTTTAGTGAAAAAATTGTGACTATCTATGTATTTTTACTATGAAGTATGTACTTTCACAAGAAAATAAATAATAAATATTGAAAATTACTATTTCAGGACTTAACATAAAAGAACCAATAGAGCGAAGAAATTTCTTTACAACACGTTTTTCATTATAGCTTTGCAATAATATATAGGATGGACAACAATGAACTAATACGCATTGCGCAATAATTATATTATGTTACAGTGATTGTGTAATTAGACAAAAAAGGAATCGTAATAACCAGAATTAACTATTTGAAGAATTTTTTTAGATTCTTCGTCAGGCAAATAAGCTCATTATTAAAGCTGTTATGTAAGAATCAAGAGACGTGTGTTAAGAATTATTGAAATTACAATAGGTAAAAATCAATTAGGAAATTATTTGAACATTTTTTGAAAGAATGAGTTTAACCAAAGTTCAACTAAACCCGTCTTTTATACCAGTGGTCAAGTTAGTAATAGTAGGAGTATAAATATTTTTTGAATACAAAGGTTGGATTTGTGAACAGGGATTCCGATAAATTTAGCAATATACAGGAGAAGAACCCGTAAACCATGTGGTACGTTTGATGAAATATGATGGAAAACTTTTAAAGCTTTATTTATGTCAACTTGATGTCCTGTCTCCGCTAAGCTGGCGAGAATACATATATATATATATATATATATATATATATATATATATATATATATATATATATATATATATATATATATATATATTAGTGTAAAGCCAAAATGAATAGCTGACTGAAAAACGATTTCCCCACTCATTTGGCTTTTCTACCAGAACGTAATCAATATTCTCCAAATGCGCTGTATACCACAGCGTTTCCTTTTAATAAAGGAATACCGTTTTGACAAATTTTTCGAAGTAAACTTATATTAATCATAAGAAGCTTACGATATCACTTTGAAATTCGTTTCACATTGATCTGAATAAACTTGAACATTTCTGAAAATTTCATTGAATATGTTAGACAGTTGGACTGTTGAAATTCGAACATATTTTAAAATTATCCTCTTAATACATGTTGAAGTCTTTTATTCTCTTTGTACAGTTAAGAATGATTAAACGGGATTATTCAACAACAATACTAAGTGTATTTTAGAAAGGCATGCATGCAAGTAAAATCGAACAAAACAAAAGTGTAGGTATGATCCGTTATGAAAACGCATAAAACCTTTTACTGATACAAAAATAGAATCATTGGTTTTTATTCTAGAAATTCAATCAATACAATAAAACATTATTTGCGTGAATAATTAATTTAGAATGTAATATACAGATTTATTAGAAAAAACAATCTAGTCATAATAGCATTATTTCTTATTTGTAAACATGTTGTTTATTTTCATTTAACCGCTTAAATTCAGGTCACTTTGGTTTCAACTAAATAAAACTAAATTTCAATCTTCTAATTTACAGCATTCACATCCAGTTGATTGGATATTTTAGATGAGTAAATATTTTAATCATCCGCCTAAACAACTGGTTTTGGTCAAAATACATCAGAAAAAGTAAAACAAGGCAAGATAACTAATCTCAAAGAAATATACTTGCGTTAATTACTATTGCCATTGAGTTGGTCATACTGCACTGGAACTAAACAAAATTTCGTAGAAACAAATTCTAACAATTAAAATATTTGTACAAATTATTTTTGAGTCATTGCAATGATGAAACTAAAGTTATAAATAATTCATTTAACTTCAGTATTCAATATGCAAAAATGTATAAGTTTGGTGATTTAATTTCTGAATATATTTTCTTATTCATATTATGGTTGATTTAATTAAAATTTGGTTGAGTAAGATTTCGCTGCCAACACCGAACAATTGATAATAGCCTTTTTTATGTCAGTGAGATTATTGTTACTTCATATCAGTCCAACAAATATAACTATAATAATAGAAAAGTAGTTTAAACTCGATGATACTAAGTTATTTATGGCCTTAAGTTAGTTTATAGTTTGTTTTACAATAGTGAATCAGAAATCTTCTCAAAATGACAAAATGACACAATAAAACTGGTCATCATTATTTATGTGCTGGATACCAAATAAAAAACGCCATGCATAATAGAAGTTATCATTTTCAAGATAAAATCTGAGTTTAGAATTTTATTACTGAGAACAAAGTGGATTGACTTTTTTCAGCGAATTTTTACACTCAATTATGTCGTGGATTATATTTTACCTCAATAAGACTGTTTTGCATCAATGTCGTGAGAATAATACCAATTATACGATTACAGTTAGATAAAAACGTTTTAAAAGTTTTTAACGGCTTCGTGATAAGTATTGGTTTTTTTTATGTACTTGTTGAAATTAATGTAAAGTGGTTGAAAGTTTGCCCAAAACTGACTTTCTATTAGAATATTAAACAGAAAACACTGTATATTTTCAATGTCATTTTAGAATATTTGAGTTTATTGGGAAGTATTTAAGGAATTGTTTTCACAAAAATCCATAATAAAATAACTGCTTGATATAATAAATAATATTCACAAAATGTACCAGACGTTAATAAATTAATCTCTCCAGGAAGTAATGCGAAGGCATCGATAAAAGTCTTGGACTGCGACTAAGTTTAGAAGGATTATGAGTGATTTTCAGTTCTAAATTGGATTCTAATCATTCACGAGTTTTTGTCAACGGGCAGAACACTTTCGAAATCTGAAAATCTACTAACTAATGAAAAAAATGAGATGAATAGCTTTCGTTATCTATTTGATTCTAATTTATAAAATGTAAGCTTACTAGCAAACTAGACTGTGGATAGCAACGAGATATAGTGCTCGTGTGTCGCATTATTCTCCGGCCAGACATTTGGAGGTTCACACAAATCACTGTCTAGTTCTGATATGAATAGATAAAACTGTAGTGCAAATACATCCATGCTGGGAGTGTTGGATGACGAAATTTAACCTAATAAAAATTGTATTTATATCAATTTAATCCAGTCTGTGTTTTAGTAAAATTGTTAACGTTTACTAGTAAATCAATATTCAGTCACATTTTCATGTGTAAATTAACATATTTCAACTATATGAATTTGATTTTATATTTCAGCATACAGGTTAGAGAAAGATTCAGATAATCAGCTACAGATCGCTCATTGGCGGTACCAGATATGAGTCTAGTATAAATTTATTTCAATCAGTATAAAAATGTCGATGAATCAGTTAAATAATACAAGGTACACTTTAAAAAGTATTAACTATCGCCTTTTGTTTTGATAAATTATTTTATGAGTAGAATTTTTTTCTTACATTGTTGATAATGATGGAGAAGTGTCACAGTTAAACTACAGATATATATATATATATATATGTACATAATTTGCAAACTGAGTAATGGAAAACCTTTTTCTCTTCGTAAGGGAATTTATATGCTGTATAATTTATCTAGGTTCTGCATACGCATAGATTATCTCTGTCAAATATTATGAATAAATGTTGTCTTCTTTTTTTTTATTTTGTAAAATAATTCGACATCTTTATTTATCAAAATTGTAATAATGTTACATTGAAATTCATTGAATGCTTATCGAAATGTTTTAAAAGTAACAACTGGACATCGATTAAACGTCATGCAATTTGTTTGTTTATTATTTAGTTTGTTTGCTTTTTTTCTATACAAAACGACTCATTAATTTATGCCTAAAATGATAATCTGACATTAAGTAATGCTGTTACAGAGAAATTATTCTTTCAAGTAAATGATAAGTTTGATGAATGATTTTCTTTTTTTTTTCTAAAAAATTTAAATATCGTTTTATTTTCAAATTTTTGACAAGTGATTCGATCGCAGTTTTAATTTTTTTTTGTTATTGAAATTTTTATGTAAGGATATTTATCAGTTTAGTCACGGATGAAAATGTAACTGTTTCGATTATCAAACTAATCGCTTCTTGTTTAAGACTTGAGAGCATATGATTCTGTTACACTTGGTATAGTGCACACTTTAGAAGTAAGATGATAAGTTTACTTAGTAGTCTAAAAGACAAACAGAGCATAGGTGTAGGAGTCTTAATTTGAAGATGATTTTGTAATAACTAGTTTTTAACAATGTACATCTCATCATCATAAACACTTAATTGTTCCTAATTTTCTTTTGACTACATCTTTTCATTAGAAGCAGACAATTAGCTGAGTTTACAACGTGATTCAGTTTTATCAGAATTTAAGGCTCGAATTTTGAAAAAAAGTCATGGTGTTTTATTAATCTGCTTTCAATTATTTGTTCTCTGTTAACTCATTCCTCTCAGTATCATAGATAAATTCAATGGATAACTGTTTGTTTGTTAGAATTCAATTAACAGTCCTTCCCCTAAAGTTGATCACTTAATTAAACTCAAATTTAATGTAATAGAAGCTAAAGAATTTGTAATTCCAACTTCTACACATTTTTTACACATTACGTTCGGCTTTTCTTCGTCCCAGTTTAATAAAATTGAAAACAATTTCAATTCTTAAATATAATTAAACACAAATCCATGAGAAATGTTTATTCACGATTCATTCAAATGTAAATATTTTGCTTTGGCGAAAAATGTATAATCGTAAATCAATGTCTGAATATATTTAAGTTCACGATTTTTAAACAGAGCTGAAAACAAATGAAAAATTTAAAATCCGATTTGAAAAAAACATATCGTGTTATGAAACTAGAACTATCTTTAGCATCGGTTCGTACAAATCGAATGTTCTTGGAAACAAATATTAGTCGCCATGGTCATTGTTCTTTTCGTAACTTGGTAACAATAAAGGATCAGTGTGGTCGATAAAATTTAAAAAGTTATTTCTTGTGAACAAGCTCCACCAGTCTGGGTTCTGTTAGATACACCTTCGATGATAGTAAGATCAGAATGCCTTTTTTTTATTGAATACAGAAAGTGTTTTGTTTTAAGATTGTCTATCGGTTGCACTATTATCTGAAGACGGTATTCCAAATAGAAATAATTATTCAGCAGTATAGTTGATATTTATCAGAAACCTATTGTTGATTATGCTTGTAAATTCAATTTTTTTTCAGTCTAAATTAACTGCTTCATTTAAATTAATTTCATATCACTATAAGAATGAAACACATTTTATATGAAATCGCTTTGCAACAATGTTAACTCAGTGATTTCATTCTATGATATTATCACCTGAAGCTTTAAACAAATAATTATTTTCGACTGTCAATATTTATTAAATATATGTAATGTATTGTCTAATATTTGTCAGTTCATATTGCTTCTTTAAATTTAAAGCAAGAATATTCAATATACTTCAGTCCAATGAAACCGTTTTTATTATTGGTAGCGCAAAAAAAAGATTTCAAAATAATACTCACTTTTATTTCGTTTCAATGCATGTCATAGAATGTTTTTCATGGGTATTTATTATTAATAGGAATGTATACCGGACTTTTACGGTACAAAGCGTAAATATTTCATAGTTGAATAAATTGTATACAATTTTAAAATATCTGAAACTCAATAAATAATGCTTAAAATTCATGCGAAACAAATTTCTTCAAAGTTACAAAAGGCATGGTAATTAAAAGTGTTTCTTTTTCTTACTTTTCAACAATAAATACGTAAGTTGGTATGAAATAAAACAATCGTTTCTTTTTTGTTCTGACTAACTACATAAATAAATATGAATATTTATTGTTGATAGGTAAACGAATGGATTCCGTTTGAAACTTTTATCGAGTAGTGGAAATCGGATTTTTATAGAAGAAACATTTATAGGAAAATATACGGCTGACTACTTTTTATCGTTATCAGGATTTATGAGAATAGATTTGATTTACATTGAGAAAAAAAAACTAACAGCTATTTTTCTTCTGATGACCTGTATACAAATATATATATATATATATATATATATATATATATATAAATGTAAAATTTCTCAGGCATATCGAAATTTTATAGCATAAACAAAATTCGGAAATATACAAGTGAATTGATGATTTGTTAACAATAGTAGAGTAAGTTATTGAATAAATCTATTTTCGACATTCATTTCACTTTCCTTCATTGTTTTTTCTTTTTCTGATTTACAACTTGCAACCAAAGAAAATTTGAACATTTTTTTATAACTAGTGAGAATAAATGGTATGAATAAGGGTTCGTCAGTTACTTTTGTCTTAGGTGAAAAATCATTCGAAATCAACAGGTTTAACGGACGACCACATTCATAAATGTTTTTTGATAATAAGTAAAAAAAAGTTTAATTCCGGAGAAGGTCACACTTTGGTGATGAAGTGTAATGACATGATAAATTTCGCTGTTTTTAACAAAATATCTTGTGAATTTTATACTAACTAGAAATATAACCCTAACAAAAATTATGAGCAATATCCGTTTTATTGTGTATATTACAAAGCTATATGAAACGAAACTTCGTAAAGCCACGAAAAAACTTTTTTATTACTAGGAATGATTAGCAAGTTGAACAGTTCCGAAAGACGATAAGGATAATCTCTTTTACCATTCAACTACATCACTGTGTTAAAATCTCTACAGATCAGTGAAATAGTATTTCTAATTATTTGATTTACGCAAACACCTTCCATCTTTCTTCCTGTGTTGTTAAAATTAACATTTATTATCTTATGCTCTGAAAAAATCATTCAAGCTTTAGCTCGTAGAACGCACTGATTATCTAGCCATGAATGAACTGTTATACTATTCAAATCGGCTGATCAAAGAATGGAGAAAACCATATCTTCATTTAGTGTAGGTGTGCTGAACAGTTTTTATTACATTCAAAAACAAAAATTTGAAAGGTCACCGTATTAATTATTCTAATAAACTTGGAAGATTGTTAAGTTTGTGAAGATTGTTAAGTTACACATTTTTGAAACCATGAATCGATCGATTTTAGACCACCATTAAAAACCTGGAAACACTGGACGGCCGTCTAGTCCTGGTATGGGATTCAACAGCAGTGCACATCTATCCCGCAGTATTCAAACCCAGGACCTTCATTATTGTGCGCGAACACCCAACGGTCAATTGATCAATTTATACAATAACACCGCCAGATGCCGGTTCAGTGGTCCAGAGGTTAGGCGTTCGCGCACAATGCCGAGGGTCCCGGGCTGGATTATGCGGGGTGGAAGAGTCGTGGATGAGCACTGTTGACGAGTTCCATACCAGGACGAAGCGGCCGTCCAGTGCTTCCAGGTTTCTAATGGTAGTCTAAAATTGATCGATTCATGGTTTCAAAAGTGAGTAATTTATTAATGTGAATGAGGATAAACTGGACTTATAATAGTATTTTTGAATTGAGCAACAGTAATAATGATAAAAAACATTATTCCATTAGAAAAAGTGGAATTTTCAACGTAAAGTGTTAAATGTTTCCAAGTGTCAGATTTAAAAGCGAAAAAATCAGATTTCCTATATACAAATTTTTGATACATAATGAAATTTCAAAGGTTTCCAGTGAAATAAAAATTACTATCGAAACAATGATCTTAATTCTGGATTTTTCATTGATATGTACTGAAATGAGGATAGTGATAATAATCAAATTGCGAGACTGTTAACGAAGTTTTTGCGCCTAAAGCATTGATGTGAATGCATCCCTACACAGTAATAGTAAATTTCAAGTCTACAGTTTATTTATACACACATATATATACATATAAACGAATTTGTATTTGATGTCATACGTCAAAAGGTCTTCGTAAGATCAGTGAGGACAATTAATGAACAATTATTATTCAATGTCTGAAAATGTCTGGAATAAATGGTGATAAGTTTTGAAAAATTTCACAAATTTTATAACACAAAATAATATTTAATAAATCATGTACCTAAATTCAAACAAATAAACGTCTATGGAATTTTTAAATGTGTATAGAAATACTATTCACTCAATTAGCTGTTGGCATATATATATATATATATATATATATATATATATATATATATATATATATATTGGACATACACATTATGCAATATATATAAACGGGTATCATGTTGTTGTTGCAAACTAGTTCATTAAGAAAAAAAATCTTTCATGACATTTTCTATTTTACCGATGTGTAAAACTCACTGTTCATATAAGGTTTTTCTTTAATTTGATGGTAATTTTTAATCACGTTACGTCTATAACTAAACTGTCATTTTAATTCACTAAGATGTGGATAAACATTACGTTTTGGTAGTGGAAATCTGTGTTAGGCTTGCGTGTATATTATTGATAGTAACCGCTGATGTCAGCGAAGTGTTGCGAAATGACTGATACAAACTGTATCCTATGAGTTCAATGCTGGGTAAAATAGTGGTAGGTGCATATGCTGCATAAGTTGGTATCTATAACCAAATGAACATTCATTGTTCTTTGGTTCTCAACGATTTTCATCTACTGTCAGTTCATTAAATTAACTTATTTTTATATAAATACCTAATACATTATCTAGTCAAACAATATAATCACTTCATTGACACCTGTTTCAAAGAAAAACAAAGTAAATTATCAAGTTTATACGGACGCTATCATTTGATTATTGAATGATAAGTGATGAAAAGTTACAAAGTTATTTTACTTATAACATTAATTTGAGTAGTATAATGAGGAGATGAAGATTATCAGAAATATATATATTATTTCCTTATGTTGGGTAATGTCAGAAAACACTATCAACTCAGGATTATGTTGGTCAAAAACGACACTTAAAGGACTTCTCTATGAGTAAATTATCTGAATTATCTCCGATCTTTTATAAAAAAAAAAGTGAATACCTATTAAAACTTAACTGTATAAAATACCAAATCTGGTTTTATGTTGATTCGATAATTTCGTTTTCTTTTTTTCATGATATACACTCACCAGTTAAAGTAAAACAGATTAATGACGTTCAAGGTTATTAAGCCCATAACCAAAATGATGAGCTTAAATTTTTCTTATGTCTTGTTAAAAATGCTTGTTGCTCATTCAAAAAAGTATTACTTTAGTACTAAGAATATAGTTAGTGGTGTTATAGTCATTAATTATACATGATAGGTTGGTCACAATTTCATAAAGCTCATTGGTTTCAGACATTTCACCTCTGTGATTTTCAAATTGACTATTATATTTATTAGGACTCGCTTTACTTTCCAATACCTCATTGATTTGGTTACGAATCGGTATCGATTCCTTAGATTTTTTGGTCAACAGGGTTAAAATACCCATTTGGTATAATGATCGTAACTAGAACGTCTTACGATACAGTTTAAATGATTATACTAACTTTACTCGTCCGAATGATAAGCCACTTTTTAATTTAGCTCACTAAAATCATAATGAACCAATAAATATACCTCCCTAAAATTAACATCTAAAGTACTGTTCATATATTCACGGACTTGATTTATAATGAAAAACTGAATGAATAAAACTTTCTAATAATTGAATTCCATATCTAACAAATATTTATGTTGTATGTTACTGATGGTTTAAAAAAGAAAATAACACTGCCGAACAAGACAGCATTAATGACAACACTTATAGCTATTGAAAATGAACTTGAAAAATTGAATCTTCTGTGATGAAACAACTGATTAAAATCTAATCTAGTTAATCTTAATTTATTGATAATGTAGGTTTTTACCTTTAGTCTTTAAAAGAGAACTAGCTTGACTTACTTTGTGGGCTTGTACACTGAATATTGATCATTGATAAATTGAATAACACGATAGATTGGAAAAATTGAAATAATATTTGAATGCTGTAACTTGATGATTGTTTCATTGTTTTTTTTAGTAGGTTTTACCTTGCAGTTTCTCCTTGATTAACCAATTGTTTGTCTGTGGTAGGTAAACCTCATATGATTGAATTGTCTTGTATTATTCAGGACTGAATGATGCATTTCCATTAAGAATGAAGTGAAGATCGACGATGGTTAGTGTGAATCTGTAATCCATAAAATGCATAAATCACATTGTGATACCGACATGAGCTTTACATAAATCATGAAATTATAAACTCTTTCTTCAATCATTCATTATTTGACAATAAATAAATGAAATTATTTATTTGTAAACACTTTCAAGGAATATTGTCTATTTAATCGATCGATGATGTTCAATTTTTCGTTTTCATTGAATTTTAACAAATTCAGTTTTATAATTGCTTTTGATCAAACTTCAATATAAGCAAATTTAGCGCTATTTTTTTAAAAAAAAGACATTTTATTGGCCAGTTTACATGATAAGATTTGAAATAGATATGCATCGTTTGATTGGACAATTCACAGCTACTTAAAATAGATTAGGTATTAATTGATTAATAATGGTGACCAATAGTCTAGTGGAAGAATAATTTTGTTTATATTTAATGATTGACTACTACATGTCTAGATATCATGAAAACTTGTTGACTGCATTTCTATCCTTTAAGAAGTCAGCTAAATACATGCAAACTCTTGTCTTGAAAATACAAAATTTATAATAATAATCTATCAAAAATTTATTATTATCATTAACATTATTATTACTTTATTCATAAGAATGCATTATTCAGTGAGTCATCAACTGTACATCAATTTTTTTTTTTTATTCATATCAAATATTCTACATATTTCATGAATTTTGTTAGAAAGGATTTTTTTATTTACAGTAAATCGATGCTCTGATATTTTTCATATCATAAAGCTTGTTGAAATGAATAATGTAGAACATTTTTTTTGTAATTTTTTTTCTGTTCAGGCTAAGAAATACTAACATTTCTGATGACGATTACTTTACCAATGTAAGTTAAAACTAATCAACCAATTTCTATACACTACAAATGAATCTATAAATAATTTAATGGCATACATTTATTTGAAAGGATGCTTTTTATTTGAGGAGTGTAGTTCATTTTATATCAACACTAAACATATAATTGTATTATGGTGATACTTTGTTCAGATGTTCATTGGATAACTCATTTGTTTTTCAATAAGTGAACATTTTCTTCATGTGAAACAATCGTCATTACTTGAATACCATCATGATGATTATAATTTTATTTTGAATTTTTGTTTAACACTATTATACGACCATACAACCCATGTTTAATCTTACTAATAATCACGATCTAACCTCCATTACACATCATAAACGATTTAAGTAAGGCTTCAGGGACCGATATTGCATTTTTTTAAATACGTTTGTAATATACTATCAAGTGAATAGAACAAACGTTACCGTTATAAAACAGTGTTCATGTAAAATATAAACATGAGCAGTCATGAAAATCAATAGAGAAGCATTTTCAAGAAGTAACTGAAAATTGATGTAAAAACCATTTTTGATTTATTTGGAAATTCTAATAAACAGTTTATAGTCTCATTCTATATTATTTGTTGATCTATTCTCTTGAATATGAGATTCATTTACCAAAAGATAGTTTAATTTTGTTTTGAGAATATTTCATACACCTGTACATAAATTTATTATCACATTTAAATGCTTGAAATAATGGAATACTAATTATGTTCTTCGACATTCATACCATTTTAATTTATGGATTTGAATGAAAGAACTCTAAAAGTTCAAATTAGGAAGTTCGTTCATCAAGTAAGGAAGTAGTTCACTGAATACTTTATATTACCTGATTTGACTTTGGAATCGAAATTTTACCTCAGACTAGATTTATTTCATTCGAATATTTGTACAAAATAGCTTTTTATCAAACTTAATAATACATTGATTTGTTTCACCACAAAAAGACAATATCAATGTGAATGTTCATAATGATTTCATTTCAGAAACAGTACATGTCATGATATCTTCAACTGCATACTACACCTAATCTAAGTAGACAGGTTTATCTTTAGAATAAACCATGTAAACAAAATATAAAATAACATAAATGTGGTAAACTAAAGTAAGAGCACATAAAATTGTTCGTTTAGGATTTAACTCCAAACTGCGTTGTTGCACAGATATGTATTACATTATGTTCGAATAATTTCAGTGATAATTTTTAACTACTTAAAAAGGATTTAAGTAACTACAATTACACAGAATTATAATGATTCGTTTCAAGGATTAAATTGAAAACAAAGCAAAGAATCTAACCTGTGTTAAAACTCAACTATAGGTGATTCTGTAATGCAGTGTAGCAATTATACTTCAGTATGAATTGTCGTGTGAGAAAATAACTTAGTAGTAACGTCACTATAAATAAAGATGGATGAATTTAAAGTTACTTTTTCATTTGAAATACCTTGTCATTTTAAACGAATTTAGTTTCGTGTTTTATAATTCTGTTCAGTCAATCAAGCACAAACTAAAACTCTTAAGCTGTACTTTTGAAACATATAAGTTTCCATTAGTTGTATGTAGGATTTCCTATTTATTAATGATAATAATAATAAGTTGATTCAATACGATAAATTTTACTTCAGTACAGAACTCTCAGCACCAGTTGCGTAAAATTATAACAAATATCTGTTATATATGTACAAATTGCAATTACTCAAAACACATTTGTGCACTTTTCCCACTCCCAAAACAAATTTATAGATTTATTTCAGTTCAGTTTGCTACAACTATTTTTACATCGGTTACATTTACAAAATAAGTGTTTCCCATTTTCAAAGTTGATCGTAGTGTTTACCAATATGTTAAGCCTATAAAGCCTGTCCAAGCCTTTGAACTAATTGATTAATCCATTCTTTCAGAACTAACCCCGCCTGGAGCCCCTCTGGAACTACTGTTTTTCCCAAGCCCGGATAAAGGAAGAGGCTTGGACATGGAGTTAGCAACCACATTCCACAGAAAACTAACTCGCTAAAAATCGCTAGCCAGAAAACCAATTTAACTGTAGCCTTGAAGTTAAAAGGTTTTCATTTAGATTAGTTATGACGTTTCATGATGAAAGCTAAGTTTATTAGAAAGTCACGAAGCCGATGCCCCTTGTGAGAACCAGCGAAACCCTTAATTTAAGTACACGGAATGTTCGTACAATGTGGGAGATCGGAAGAGTCATCCAAGTTGCTGCATGAAAAAAAAGATAAAATTTCGTAATACTTGGAATTAGTGAAACACATTAGACGAATGTTTGACAACAATTCTTTATGAAATATTATTCTTACATCTTTCGACCTCGTTAGTTATTCGCTTATATCTTGGTAGGTTTTATTTCAGTGTGTGTGCATGTTTACTTCACTTATTGCTTGTCTTGCATAGCATATTCAAATGGTTTGCACAAATTGAAGTCAGATCCCAGGCCACTAAAGTATAAACAAAATATGCCAACAGATGCAATACTTTCATTTAAGTCTTCCAGTGATTAGTATCGTCATAATTTTAAACCTACTTATCACAGCTCGTCAGTGAACACAGTTAGTATTTATCATTATTCAATCAAAACAAATCTGAAAGATGTACGTGAGTAAGATCATTTGGATTGTGTGAAAAAAGTACTAATGAAATTATGCCAAATGATAAATAATTGATAAAACTATGAGAATGAGTTGAGTGTACACAGTAAATTGTGTGTATTGTAGTAGTTTATGTATTTCACAGTCTTCTTATGTAATCCTAACTCGTGTCATGTAATATGCTTTCCAATAATAAGTTTGTAGAACTCAAAAGTCTGGTACTAGCAGCACATGTTATTTTCAAAAATCAATCAATAAAACTAATTTTAAAATAGGCTAATTTTTTTCCCAAAACGAATTTTCCAAGTGTATAGTGGAACAAGTTATTGAAACGTTTCATGCCATGTTTAACTATACATTGATAAGAATAAAAAAGACAATTATCCATAGAACTTGAATCGATTTTTTTCAAATTCCCACATCTATTCAATATAAGTCTTACATCATTGCTAAAATGAACACATTAGCTGAAGACCATTTTTTTTTTTAAATATTAAAAACTTAACATTTTCCATACTTGTTCAGATTTTCGCGAATATATACAAGTTTTTACTTTGAACAGTATGGCATCAGAATTGATCAGATGTGTTTATATTATATTGAAATTTATCTTCGAAATTTCTATGCTTTACCTAAACTGAACTGATTTCAGTTTATTTCATTGACGTGCTTCTTTTGAAGAAACAATAGAAATTAAGTTTTTAAATCAGAAATTTAATTTCTTTCTACTATTTAAGATATTACGTGAATAATAACTAATTATTAATAAACATATAACCATAAAGTTTCAAATTATTTATTTTTGTCTAAATTACGGCATCCATTTTTAAAAAAAAATAAAAGATTTCAATAGATTGAATTATGGAAAAAAAACGAACAGAATGAATAACAAATTATTTAAAAGATTCCAATTAATGATACAACATTGGTAAGACAGAGATAAAAACTACACTACACGAATAATATCATGCATGCTATTCTCCATTTAAAATTGATATGAATCAGTTTCTCGTTTTATTTTTCAAGTGTGTTTAGATATCTTTAGTATGTTTGAACAATTTATGAATCTCTTAATTCAATTTGGAATGATGTTTACCTATTGATATGTTGCGTTAAATGCATTCTCTTTTTTTTTAAATTTATTTTTGTATTTTCATTTTCATCTAGTATCTCACTAGTGGATAAAGATGACAACATAATTATCTTCTATTATTATCATAAAATATGTGGATATAATTTCAGTTGTTCTCTTTTTTATGTAATCTATTTTACGTGGTTAAAGCCATCATCCATAAGATACAAGTGTTTATCAACAGTTGTCTACACAAAATACTTCGGATTCCTTGGCCAGATACCATCAGCACCAATCTGCTGTGGTTAACCGGATTCCAGAAGAGTTGGAAATCAGGAAGAAGCGGTGGAAGTGGATAGGACACACACTGAGAAAAGCACCTAACTGCGTCACAAGACAAGCCCTCACTTGGAAACCTCAAGGCAAAAGGAAAACAGGAAGGCCAAGGAACACATTACGTCGAGAAATAGAGAAAGATATGGGATTAATGAACAACATTGGACAGAACTGGAAAGGGAAACCCAGGACAGAGTTGGTTGGAGAAAACTGGTGGGCGGCCTATGCTCCGTTGGGGATAACAGGCATAAGTAAGTAAGTAAAGTGTATGAATGATTCAATTATTGAAATCATGAATCGATCAATTTTAACCACCTGGAAGCACTTGACAGCTGTCTAGTCCTGGTATAAGACTCATCATCAGTGCGCATCCATGACTCCTGCAGCTCACTGGATTCTAACCCAGGACCTTCGTTCTTGCACGGAAACGAAAATTTCATTTAGTTCACCGTATGTAATGATACAAAAAAGCGGAATTTTTATTTTTATAAAATAGCTTCTCATGTAAACTTTATTGATCTCATTTTCATGAGAAATCCAACCATAGTTTCAAGGAAAAATGAAAGTTGGAAAACAGAGGATTTGTATTGTGAAAGAAAACTTTTAAAACATCTATTGGTTTTACGAAGTACTATTGAAAATGAATACTTTTTGCCATATTTAGAAAGTTTCTAAGTGTCAATGTTAAATGAAGTTTATCAGTGGCTTGAAATTATTTTATTCTCAGTTAGCATTTGAGTCGCATTGTTAAAACCAACACTGAGATTCAGGCTTGTTCAGCTGACAACTTCTAAAGAGTGTAATATGAGCATCTTAGTTTCCACCACCAGCTGCATATTATAGATGGGTAGACTTTGATTTTGCAAAGATGACCAATTACCAACCTTTTTTTATCATCAAATATGTAACTGCTTTAGTAAATTAAAATTTAAAAGATTCATCACATTAAACAGTATACATGGAAATAAAAATTCTTACCCAATTAATATACTGTATTCTTAATTGAGGAATAATTCTCACTGAATCCAATGGATATCTGTAAAAAAATGCAAGGGAGGAACAACTTGTAGAACAAATAAAGGTTTATATATATACTTCTAGTTTTTGTTAAACAAACATTTTCTTGACTCAACCGTATTTGTTGTCCTTAACGACTCGAAAGATCTGTTTCATTGTCATAGTTATGGGTTTATTATGCGTACAAAGTGAAATGCCTACGTGCAGCAGTTTGCTTCAGATTTACTATTTAAATATCTGGATCAAAGTAAACATTTAAATTAACTTTTAATGGATTGATATACTTATTCAGTATATTGATTTCTTTACGATTTCCAGTGTTGGAGGTTGTGAAGATTACCGAGTACAATGAAGATCAGTAAGCAATCCAAGTTGTCAGCCGTTAAAAACCAATCAGCATGAAACACTTGTTTTGTCTTTATATGCGAATTTTTAGTATTATACATGCATATACCAACTAGAGTTTGAACACCTAATCATCTTTTGCAGCAAACTCTGTCCAGTGCTTCCTGATTTTCTTGATGTCTGACTGAAAAATTTTTGGTTCACGAGCCCAATAAAATCCAACGGATTCACAGATCACTACGCTTTAAATATTCATGTGGCCGTTTATGGCTAACATCGAATGAGACATACTAGATTTCATATGAAGAAACTGTGACCAGAAAAAGTAAACTGTGTCTGGCATCTACCGAAGATATCCGAATATAGTTATAAGATACCACTAGTTGAATGTAATCAGATATATAAACCACTAAATTTCACATCTAATGGTCTAAAGCTCCAGGGTTACTGAGGGAAATAGAGTTGCTCGGTTTAATATATGCAGTAAAATCATAGGTGTACATTGGTGAAGTGTTCCATTTTATGACTGTAAGGTCAACAAGTATTTCCTGGTTTTTGTGATTACCTAACTTAGATTTTCCCAATTTTCCTAAGATCGTTAGAGTGCACCTTCAAAGTCTCTAAAAAATTACAAGGATGTAAAGGTTTCAACTTTATGCTTTTATAACAATTTCATTATATGATACAAATATTATTATTACTATTATTGAAATAAAGTTTTGATATTTTACTAAATTAAATACAACAGCCATTTTTCATCAGATGTTACTGTAATATCAATAACTTTCTTTGGTTGTAATGTGTTTAATTAAATTAAAGTTTGTTCATATTCGAAAATTTCTAACATTTAAAATAATACACAGTATATTCACGAGCAACGTTTATTATTTAAAAAACATTGTTCAACACCGACATTGGTGACTAAGCAACAAGGCTTAATGGGCATTCAACTTATAATAATCTATTAAGAATGGTGTTTTTAATAGAAAATTTCCGACATTTTAAGTCTTATCATTTATAACCGTGATATATACTCTTAAAGCAGTTAAATTAAAAAATACTGAGTCATCTGATGGTAATCGACTTAAGGTCTCGACAAATTCTTTTTTTTTCTGGCAATTCTCAACACGACATGTTTATAGAATTGAATGAACTAGAAGCCCTCAGTATCAACAGGGAACTTTCACACCAGCTGAAAACGGAAAGTTGTTCGAAAATCGAAATCAGTACTTTTATCGTTTATTTTACTGATGATTTCTGATATTATTTTAAGTCTCTTACTTGATATAGCTAATACGGAATACAACTTCGGTATTATAACCAGTAAATCCATTTGCAAAGGGCAAATCATGAGGCAGAAGAAAACAGAATAAATGGCAGTGAATTGCAGTAAGTGTAAAAATGTACTGGAAGATCAAGTATGCTTATACTTCTGGTTTAAACTATAAAAATCGTTCTAAGTATCCAATCTGCAAACAGGAAATGTTACATAGTTGTTCAGTTACTAAACGTCACATCGATATTCTGGGAAGTCTACCAGGCTGTGATAAGATGAAATCATTCTATCTCCTTAATAGCCTGTATAAACTGAACTGAATTTTCTGGCAGCCATCCAATGATCTATACAGGTTTAACAGCTATGCCAGCTAATGTTCATTATAGAAGGACGAAACATCATCGTAAAGCTACTTGATTGTACATGGGTTTCAGCAGAAACAAGATTTTCATGAGCTCAATAGAAGATTTATCATTCAAAGGCATCTTCCTGTTTTAAATTAACCAAAGTTACACAAAAAACACCTCCTAAATAAATTTCAACACTTTAATACTGAAAACAGGTATTTAATATTAATAATAAAACATTTTAACTACCGATATTACAAAAAAATGATACTTAAACTAAACAACGTATTTAAGAGTGGAAAAGACGGTGAAACGTCTCAGTTTGATATTGAAGTTTTACGACAAAGTCATGGTGTGACATTAGAACTAAGAAAATTTTCAAAGCAACTGATAACAAAAGAACATACTTTGAAATAAGTTGTGACTGAAAATAACAAAATAAGTCCACTGAAATTAGTATAGATCAGAGTCTTTAGAATAGGTTTCATCAGTCATGATAATCAATAGTTTACTCTAAAAATTTTAACACTCATGCCAAAAAATATTTAAATTTCAAAAAAGGGGATCGTATGAATATTCCTATACATTAAGATCTAGGAATCGAATCAGCCGAGTGTTTTGTAATTATGAATAGTTTAAATTCGGTTTGATGAAGAAACATGACATCGATAAGGGCGTCTGATTAAAAATAAAGTTGCACATAATTTAGAAGCCGATAAATTAGAAAATCAACTTCGTAATTAGCGAAATTCTCTAGTGCTAAAATGTAAATTAATAGAAGTGTGAGTGATTAGGCCCATCATTGTCAGTTTAGTGCTTTTGAAATACTATTTTTGTCAGATAGTATAAGCTTAGGTTACTAAAGAACAATGACATTTTGAAGTGATAAAATTCTGATATGTTGTGAAAATATGTAATTAAACGTCGAAACGCTTCCTCATAATTCGAGTGTTCGTAAAAACTACGGTTAGGCAGTCATGAATCTATTTCGGTCTGACATCTGTCATCATTTATAAGCATTAACTGTGTAGTAAGCTTATAAGGAAACTTTAGAAATTTTCGAAGTATTTTACTACAACATATGTACTAAAGAAGCCTATCGATTCAATAAAATGAGAGAAGGCATAATAACAAAGAAAGATTTTTGGATGATATCATTTTCCGAAGCCGTACGAACGTGCTTATAAGTAATCTTCCACACAATCATTTAAGGAATTGAGTGAAATGAGGGCACATTATTCGGCGAACTGATCGAAAATAGACAGTTTACAATAGTAGTGCTAGTTTGAGAAGCAATTAGTGATATTCTGTAGATAATAAACAAAAAATAATTATCTACTTTGTAAGGTAACACTTGGCACTAATAATTTGTAAAATTCCGAAGGGTTGTTTCGACTATGAAAGTGTAAAGGACTGAACATGATCGGGTTTGAAAAAAATGAATTTCTACGTCTCCAGCTGTGCACAAACTCCTCATCCAAACTTGTTTAGACCGATTTTTTTTCTCTTTATATAGAGGATCTTGATGGATGATTCACGCAATGGGTTATGACACAGTTCGATCACATGCTGAAGGACTGAGCTACTGATTGATTTGCATTCTCCTCTAGATAGCCATGAAGGATAGTGCTTCAATATTTGTCTACCAAGTGCACGCTTTGTACATCCAACGCAACTTATTCCACAGGAGCAAATGTACTGATAAATAGACGTCCATGTGACCCCAAAGTTGCGGTCTATCCTTTACACTTCCCTGAATTAGTTAATTACTAGAGAACTATTACTATCTGAAATATTACCTGCAAATACGCTCCGGAAATCGATATCGTCGAAAACATAATTTTTTCACTATTACCAAATATATGTTAATGGATCAACATTTATCCATAGACTTATTGCAGAATAAAATAAAAATGTTAATCAGTAACATTAGTTAGTGAATGATACTTCAAAGTAAACATTGAAAAAAAACACAACCTTATTTAAGATATCTGATATGGTTTTATGAATGATTTCATGTAATATCTCTCACTTAGCATAAATCAATTCAATCGGTAAACAATCATGACTTTGAATTAGGATAACAAATGACTTGACTGTACAATAATAAAAACTTTTATTTTTGTCTTTATTCCTTTTAAAAAAGCTATTCATATTTTTTTTAAAAAGAACCCACGCACACTCACACACAGAGAAAAGCAACAAAACAGAAATATCAGATAAATTGAACAAATTTTCCCAAGCATCTTGAACATTAAATCTATACGGATTAAAATTTGAAAAATTAATCCATAGTTCGAATTAAAAATGACATTTATGTTTTTTTGTTTTTTTGGTTTTTATTTTATTTTTTTTTCTGATAATTTTTTCTACTTTCATTTAGTTTGATCTTTGATAATTATTCATTGGACTGGTGCTGTCAGTTCTACTATCGTTTGGGTTGTTTCTCTACGTTTTTTTTTTGTTTGTTTTATTCTACATAAGAACAAATCAGTTTTTATCTTTTATTGGTAACTCTTCGAATGGCTCATTAAACAAAAATTTTTAAACTTAGAGACATATCATTGTCCTTTTGTCAATTGAAGAATATCTATGTACATAGTTTGATTGTTAAATGGGATTTATATTAGCTTTGCCTGTGTAATAGTCTAGACAAACATTTGGAAATTCGGTTGCTTTTTTTCCCGTACTATTAAATCAAATCAAAGCTTTGCTCAAAGTTAATGGCATGACAGATAGACATCAACTTCTTTTTAATAGAAAATTGTATCCAGTTTCAGAGAAAATGTGTAACATAATTAAAATCACTATGTATAATGTTGCTAACTGGTTCCATTTTCTTTCTATTGCAGAGTGATCAAACATAAACGCTTTGGAAACCGAAGAGCAAACCTTGCGGACATTCAACTTACAGGATGACTCATTAAACGTTAGTAAACAAGCGATTCCTTTCTGTACTTAGCCTGAGAAATTTAATTTTCGAGAAAAAATGTCCCGTGGTTTCCAGTCCATGTTCTCTCTTGGTGTGAAGTGCTTAATTAATCTTGTGTGTTGTGGTTTTAGATCTTCTTTTCCCTTCGGTGACAGCCGATTACACGTGTAACGTGGTTGCTAGAATCTCAAATGGATCAGTCTCTTTTGCGACAGGTGCATCCTGTATGGACTACCTTCATACTGTCATTAAATCAGAAACATTTTCAGCAAAGTTGCTTCGTAGCTGGCAATAGAATACAGGACATGAGTTAAATCCTGCTACAGCTCAGAATTAATGTTCTCTCCAAGATATAAAGTCAGTATTATTAGCTACAAATGTTAACTAACATCTACTTAATTACAGTTATCGGATAAACACTGGTTCCAATTAATAAAATTCTTCATTGGAAAAATTTCAAACTCAGTTGTTTTAGAATTAAATGCAATATAGTCTGAGTAGTTTTTCAGTGCAAGAGCGGTTATTGTGAATATTCCCGAAAATCTTTAGTTTGGAGAAATGATAGTCAATATACTTGACAGATGCCATAACTATATCCAAAATATTATCATCATAAGAAGTAACGTCAGTCAATACGATTCAATAGTGAAAGATAAATATCAAGAGTCAAATAGCTTTATTGCTCTTAGAATTTGATGAAAAACTGTATGATTGTTAATTTAAAGATGATCTAAGATATGTACACAGAACAATTTTTTTGAAAATCTAACAAATAATTAGCATTTTGAAGTTAATGTATTCAAATGAGAGATGGGAATATACTTCAGTGTCGTTCGCCATTTTCCTGCCGTACCTAGGAATCAAGTTTCTTCTAACCACAGTATTTATTAAAGGTTCTCATAAATCTATGAACATTGGGACATTCTCTATGACAGAATCAACACGTATAAAGTGTTGTGCAGTCAGTCATGAAGAGAGAAAAATGACTACATAGCTAAGGTCATACCTTCACTGGATTCGTCAATAAAAATTATTACGAACTATGTATAATTTAGTGACCAAATGAATGAAAACGCGGTCGTTATTATTAATTGTTATTACTGACCCTGATACTTTCAGGTGATGTGACAACGTCAAGTTTCTCTCCACTCTCAAGTGATGATATGAAATCAGTCAAAAGCAGGTTATTTTACATCTTTGTATGAAAAATTAAAATTTCAATGACAAAGAATGTTGATCTTTATTTATGAGCAATACATAGTGTAAGCTTATTATGAATATTTAAGTTACTAGTTGTTTGGTCTAAGTTATCCGTACATATCATATGACAGAAATAAAAGCAGTCTGAAATTCTTGCTTTGATTTAAGGTGATTTTTCTGTCAATGAACGTTCACTGAATTTTTATTCAATTAATAAATTCAAAGTCAATACTTTTTGCCGATGTTCTGCATTTATTTAATTGGATTATTTCATTCAATTTGCAGTTATTTGATTTACAAAACATTTTCCTTTTCACCGGTCTATTTATGATGATTGTGTGTTTAGTGGTCATTACTCGGTTGGTAAAGTGTATATTAAATAGATGCGGTATATTCGATGTATAGGTGAACAAACTAGAATTCTGAGGTCTCTATCAAGAAAGCGTATACACAAATAAATCCTCTCATTCTAGTGAGCGGTTTAGTCGAAAGAAGATGGAACCAATATTGTTTATTCAACGAACGAGCAAAAGATAATTGTTACCATAGGGTTGTGGAGATTGTTGAGTTTCAATGAAATCACATTTGTCTGATGTGAAACACTGAACTACCGAAGGCAATTGACGAGATCATAGAGTATCGTGGATTGATGAAAATTAGACATGAACATCGCTAGATTTCAACTCATTGGGACTGGAGGGGGTTGGTTCGATTTCAGCTGATAAGATCGCGGATGAGCAATGCCCATGAGTCCCATATTTAGGCGAATTGGCGTCCAGTGCTTTTGGATTTCTTCCTAATGGCTGTCTAAAATTGATTGATCCACGGCTGCAATGAAACTAAACAATCTCCATAACCCTATAATGACAGTTGCTTTTATATAGTTTAAGTAATGTCATTTGAAAACAGCTCACTTAACTAACAACATCTTTTTTGAAAGTTCGAGTTTCATTGTTCAAGCGATACAAAATAGTGTGTAACAAAAATAAAGAGAACACTTAATACAAATCAGCTACACGAAGTTTATGAGTGTTATAAATTAGACACTTGCTTATTCTTCCATCATACCTGGTTAGTTTTTCTATGAGTCTGACGAAACACAATATTAAAAGCCTGAAGATACAATTATGATTTCATGGATCTTTTACGATAGATAGCCTGCATAGGAAATCTATATATGTCCGTTATAGTCACTATTTTGAAGTAATGAAGCTTATAAACATCAATAAATAATTTTGACCTCATGAAACGAATTACTTGTGCACCTGGCAATCGGATTCCTTTTTAAACTAATTTCAATATGTAAACATTTAAAAAGTTTGTCAATGCTCTTCTATTACAAACTGACTTTAAAAATATTGACTAGATTTAACAAATTACAAAGCTTAGTTAGCGTCACAATATATAATTTCAAACTGCAGACTATTTTAAGTACAGGGTTAAAATCTAAAAACTAATTTATGCAACAAAAACTAAGATATAAACGTCAAAGAATATCATAAGTTGTCATTGTGTTAACATTTTTCAGCCATAATGATTTATTTTTCGATTTTCTATAAAAACCCAGTGTTTCTGTCAATATTTGCGTGATAGTTACCATTCGTTTTACTGACCAGACGAATTTCATATACTGGCTTTATCAAATAAAACTTAAAGTGATTAGACAACTTTTGTAAATTTATATACTTTTATACTTTATACCACTACAGATGGACAAAAGTGTTTCTCTCAAAATTCATATAAGCTCATTTCATTTGTGACTAATTTATTTAAAGTGTTTTAAAAATATTTTCTAAATAAATATTTGTACTTCATACAGAATTTACAAATTTGCGTGAACTGAGTTGAGAGTAATTGTTAGTGCCATATTTTTTATGTCCTCTAGGTACTAACATCACACTAATTGGAGTTTTGTTCTGAATTCATACTGTGTTTTCGTGTGCTTTCTAATAATTTAATAAAATTGAGCGTGTTTTTGTCATGTAATGACATTATTTCAACGAATAACCAAGAAGTAATACCTAAAACTTTTGGTTAAATTAAGTACCTGTTTCACTAAAAGCTTTTTTTAGACTCTGAATTGTCTGCGGGATGTGGTTCAACCCTCCTTTATCCGGGCTTGGCAGTGGCAGACACTATAGAAGGGCTCTAGACAAAGGGACATTGAACCGAAAATTGGCGGCAGAAATGAAAAGAATGAATACCAGTTGAGTAGAACTGGGAATGAATGCCCAGGACAGAGTAGGTTGCAGAATACTGATCGACACTAGATTCTCATATAGGGGTAACTGGCGTAAGCAGGTAAGTAACAAGCAAGCTTTTCAATGTAAAGAAAAATTACTCCATCTGGAGCCCTTCAGGGACTGGTGCCTGTAGAAAAACTGTAAAGCGATCAAGTAGGTAATAACTTCAACATTTCAGGAGGTTCTGGGACACTAGGAGCACCATAAAAAGAAATTGACCACTGTTGTTACACTGGATAAGATTCAAGGAAGGAGAATGAATAAGGCATCAAGCAATATCATCTACACGAGAGAGAGAAAGCCAAGGCACAGGCTGAACGCACAGAAGCAAACAGGTAAGAGGAGGGGAGAATCAGAGCTGACAAACTCAATATGTGGAAGATCTAGCAATAACGGTCGAAAAAGCTTCAAGTGAAGGGAACACGAAACAATTTTTTGATACAGCAAAGAAGCTTGATTGAAATTATCGTGAACCAGAACGACCATTGAAATTCAAGAAGGCAAAGAATAAATCGATACTGAAAAACTTCGAAACGGGTGGGTAGAGCACTTTGAAGAATTCTCGACTAGACCAAACCCACTGAACCTATCCAACATTGTAGCCTTATACTCTGACCTCCTGATCAATGTTGGCTCATCAACAATTGAAGAGATCAATATAGCCAACAGACTGATCAAGAGCGGCAAAGTAACACCAACAAACAACGTTCCAGCTGAGGCACCGACAGCAGACGTAGCATTTACAATGAAGATACTCTACATCTTCATCAGCAAGATTCGGGAATAAGAAAAAGTACCAACAGACTGGAAATAAGGACATCTCATGAAGATACGAAAGAAAGGCAAACTTAACAAGGCTTCACTCTTCTCTCAATAGCAAGTTACATTTTCAATAGGGTTTTGTTAAACAGACAAGCCCACACGTAGGATCCTCGAGGCCAAATCAGAAGAGGAGACAGATATGGGAAGAATGAACAAGAATTAGACGGAACTAGAAAGGAAGACCAAGGACGGAGTAGGCTGGGGAATGCTCTAGTCAGAGGCCCTGTGCTCCATTGGGGGTAACAGGCGTGAGTAAGTAAGTAACGTGTATCAATATAACTACGTTAACACTTTATTTCGGAATGTTGGTAATCACATAAACAAATAGTTAACTTATTGCCCTTAGAAAGTTACATTTTTCAACTGTCTCCACAAAGTCTCTGAAGTAATTATATTATAATTATAATTATTGTAGAAATATTCCTTTGTACCACTGATAAAATAAATTGTACTTCATACACTATTTTCGAACAATATCAAGTAAAAACAATTTATCAGATTGATAATTAAAAACTTCTTATCTTAATATCATATCCTCTATAAAAGTAACATTAAAATTTTCTCTACAAACAAATCGTAAATCATAAATTATTTACATTCATAGAATCGATCCTCGGTTAATCGTTGTTTACATCAGAAACTTATAAATGGCTAAACAATATCACAGCATAAATTTACTTTCATTATTGTGGTGGTGTTTCGTTCTCTGAGCTGGATATTTTGGTTGTGAAGCTTTCATTGTTTTTTTTTCTGAACAACATCGTCAGCACAATCAATGACCAATGAAAGCTTCACAACCAAAATATCCAGCTCAGAGAACAAACATCACTATCATTGTCTTAGTTTAAAGCCTAGTATAGTATTAGTCTCACTGTCAATGTATTCAAATTATAACTACTATTTACAAGAGCTAGCGCAAAAAACAAAATACCAATTTAATAGATTTTGATTTCATAATTATCTAATTCATAGACTAGTGATATTTTTTTTGTCTGACAGAAAATTTTGAATAATTTATACGAATTTAGTTTGATTTCTGATTTTTTTTTCTCTGTACAGAACCAACTACATAATTGTAATATTATTAAAACAAATTTTAAAAAAAATGTTTTTGATGTAGAGTTGATTTTTGTTTGGACTAAATATATATTTTGTGATATACAATGGTGGCAGTTGTTGTTGCAGTCATTAGTTATTTATAATATTCTTGAAATTCGTCAAAAGTACATCATGCTATTCGAAAACTAGTTGATTAGTTTTATTCTAAGGTTGATTTGAGTGAAGAAATGAAATGAAACGTTGTAATGTTAATGAAGTAAGATAGAAATTATAAAATCAAGATTTGAAGATGTCCGATTACAAAATACTTTAACTGTGATGAAGAATTTACCTGATATAAACGTTTAATGTTTTTTGAAACTATTCAATTCAATTACCAAACTGATTAAAATATGAAGCTCAATGCATTTTAAGATGAATACTTTTAAAGTAATTGTGAATATGATATCACTGATTAATGTTTTTTCAGTCTCGTTCTCGAAGAATAGGATCAAAAGTTGTTTACATCGGTTGCCTATTTATTAAAATTGTTGTACACCAAAATTACCATAAGAAAACCATTCTTCTTTGCAGTTACTAGTTAGATCATTATCAAAATCTGGACTAAACTTACTGTACGTCGTTCTGTTTTGATTTGTCAAACTACTGAATGGTTTACAGATTATGCGTAGTTGCTTAAATCTGTAATTTTGTCTCTAGCGAATTGAATAATTCTCATTGAAAACATGAACTGTGATCTAAGTCAGTACGGGACTTATCAGTACTGTGTATTCACGACTCTGCATGAGGAGATCGGACTCAAGACCTACGGCTTCGTGCACGAACGCTTCACCTTTGGACCTGGAAGTGGATGGTGTTAACTTCTAATCTCAATCACTCCGTCATATTGCACGACCATCTATTGTCTCTGTTAAGTAATGGCCTGACATCCGAAACGGCTCAGCCTCACCGGTTACATCGTCTCACAAGTACTCCGAGAACTTCCTCATGAAGCTATTTACTTGTGAATACATGAAAATTACAAATATAGCGTTGTGAAGATTTTTAAATTTCACTGAAATCATGAAGTGATCAAAGTTGGAATGAAACAACAACGATGTCCTGTGTTTCTAGGTTTTTGATGTTGGTGTTATAAAAACGAGAATATTTGTAACAATGTTATACCAACTGTAGTAAATGATTTACTAAATTTGGCGTATCTTTTAATCAGTCTAACAGTTGATCATCGAATGTTATTGATTTTAATGATTTTTCGGTAAAAAAAATGCAATTGATAAATAATTTTTCGGAATCCTCAGGCACTCAAATCATCTCTAAACAGATGATAAAAATTTGCGTGAAGAAATTATAATGTTAGCTTACAGTTGAAGATACATTTTATTTTTTTAAATTACTAACCAAATCGTAACTGTCTATTTGTTTTCACCAGTAAATAAAAATGACCACGGCAATAAAGTTATCTAATATTTAATTTTTATATTGCTCTATGTTGGGAAAAAAAGTGATCTTGAGAAATAATTGTTTATTTAAAAAAAAAATTCAATGTTTAATCTAGTGAATTTGAGAAATCCCCAGTAAATATGCTTAAAGGGAATAAAAAAGACATGAGAAAAATCGAAGTTATCGAATCAGTGTTTGAAGCAGTATCAGTGAAAACTTCTAACTGAAAAATGTGATAAATGAGCCTGGTAAAATCGCAAAAATGTAAACAATAAAGCGAACCTATTCATTGAAACTGATAAGTGATCATTGTTTGTTTTGGCTCTATATATAAAGAAAAGATTCTGTCGATGACAAGCTTTAACATATCGGTAATGTAAACATTTTTAAAAATTTGAAATCATCAATCAATCATTGTTAGACCACCATTAGAAACCTGGAAGCACTAGACGGCCGTTTCATCCTGCTATGGGACTCATCAGCAGTGCGTAACAACGACTCCTTCATCTCTCAGGATTCGAACCCGGGGCCTTCTGTATTGTGTGTGATCGCCGAACCTCTGATTGATCTAAGGATTTTTCGCCTCTTCACCCATTTGTCTTTGTTAGTTACTGTCTACATCTGACAGTGCTGCCAGGTCTTTAATGGTGGTCTAATGATTGATTGATTGATGATTTCAAATGTGTAAAAACACTAATCTCCATAACTCTAATTGAAAATAATGTAAACATTATTTAATGTGATAAACACACTATTCATAACAATTTAGTGAGCATTCGTTATCTTATAAATAATCCTTCAAAAATGGTTGTTTCGTATTTCATTATTTTATTTCATAAGAGTAACGTTGTCGACTGAGAAATTTTCATTGACTCCACTGAAATCAAGTCATCAGATCTGTGACTGTGCTTTCCTCTTCTGCATAGTAGACAAGAAGTAACAGAGGATTTATAGTAAATCCAGTGCATATAAACCATTTCAATACATATTATTCTTTCAAAAGACTCGTTACCTAAAAGTCTTCTACACGATTAGGAAAAACTACTCAACTGTAGCGCCTAACTAACATTCGTCATAATCTAAGAAATGTCACCAACATGTAAAATATAAAAAAACACTTGTTCATTCTTCCAAAACGTTTCTCGTTGATATGGTGGGAAATTTGTTTTATCAAATTAAAGAACCAGTGTTTTCACAATAACTGACTTTTTTTAAATTTTTTTCTTGCATTCATGACGGATAATCAACTCATTAAAAAGTACATTTTGTCGATTTCTAAGAAGGATAAACTTTAAGGAATTTTCTCATTATCATGTTTTAAATATTTTGATGGTTGTGCATCAGTGAAATTGAATAGTTCGACAGTTTATCAATTTAACAAACGACCAATTCTTGATCTAGGCATCTGAAAAGCAGTATTGAATAGTTTATTCATTGTGAAGTATTGTAGCATCGCACATATATCCTGTACTTTTATCATTGTCGAGCTTGTATGCGCATGTACGCTTGGGCATTACTTGCCACCGACACATATAGTTATTTGACTAGCTGTATCGATTAACAGTTTGAATAATTCGATGTCAATATCGACTATACATATTTGAATTCAATCCGACATTTGTATAAATCATCAAATAATTTGAATAAGAAAGAAATTGTGGCAACGACTCGTGTTCTCTCGTAGCGATTACCAAGACGGAGATATACGGCAAATCGAAGATAACGAAAGTCTAACGCTACAGTATAACGTCTGTTACAATAATATATAATACAGTTTAAAAAAGATTGGTTGTTATTGACGTTGAGCTAAGAAATGGAATTTAGAAAAAATGTTGTCAAACTAGTTCATTTGGAAAGTAATTAAATCATGTCCAAAGCTGCTTTACATTTTAAACTAATTTAAACAAGCCTTTCCGATGAGATGATAAATGTTATCGTAAACTAAAATATACAATTTATGCCATGGTCAACATACGCTCGTGATTCAAATTTAATTACAACAATCGAATCAAACATATTTATTGAGTTTTAAATAATATTGAATATTTATTCAAGACATTTTTAGTGCGATACTTGAGATATACTCAGTGCATGGTCAGTTTTCTTGTAAACAACCGAAAAATCGAAGTGACTTTGAATAAGAGATTTCGGCTAGATTTCATATTCGTGCAGAAACAGTGGCAACCAACACAATAAAAAAACAAACGATTTAAGTGATCGAGAAGTGATATTATAGTTCGATATAACAGCAGCACAGAATTATTGTAACAGAACGGATCATTATGCACGTGTAGACAGTCTTTCATTGAGCACTTAATTTTGAGAAGGATTCAAGGTTCAGGGGAATATCTTTAAAGGAACTGAATAAAATAGTAAACAGTTCACCGGGTTAAACAATCTAGTTAATGACATCGATTTACTTACCAGTTCTTTTTCTGCTCTGCACTGATCAATATATTTTTTATGAAATCAACAAACTGATGGACAAACATTCTCGAATGCATCGGAATAAAATATTTTACCACATCTATAGATCAGAAGATGCGTCAAAAGTTGGACGACATAAGTATACAGACGTTCATTTACTCAAATAATTGAAAAAAAGAAGTTATGGTAAAGTACATTTAATAGTCAAGAACAAGTTCAGGTGGATGGATTTCAATTCAGTCTGATTATTCAATGTAAGTAAAGATCTTTAGCAAAACTAAACTACATATATTATAAGTACACACAAAACTTCATCTTTTTAAAAAATCATATGGAAGATGGTCTTTTATATTATAACTTTTCATTTCTCACTCAATCGTAAAATTTAAGCATCCACTACTTCCTCAATTAATTAGTTGGATGCTTATAGTATATATTTTTAGCTTATTCACTTACATTTTCTTGAATGTTTCTCATTTATTATTAAACGTTGATACAATGAACAATTAGTCAAATACTTCATCTTAATTTTAGAAAATTCTAAACTTCTACAATGAAAACATATAGAATTGAAAAAGTTATTTTTCACGTCTAACATTATTTGTTATTTTTCACCAATTTAATCATAAGTTCTATTTTGTTTTTCTCTATTGTGTAATCAATCAGTGAAGATCATATCTGAATTATATTCTATGTCGACATTTTCCTGTCAGAATATGCATGTTTCTCCTCAAAAAGCACGTCTCACGTCTTATCTGTTAGGGTTTTTTTGTAACAAATTAATTTAGTTACGTTTATATTATGACTTCTATTAGCATATGAATGATAAATCTTATGGTTAATTAGATTTTCGCAGATAAGTGAGTTAAAAATACTTCTACAAAGATACTGATGCGCTGAATTTACATCTGTTGTCTTTTTCCGAGACCGATAACGAAATAAGTTATTGAATATCAATGTTTACTGTGTAATTTCTACATGGATTCGTGCGAGAAGTCTAGTGTGCCGATTTACTGCGTCTTCTTAAGCTCGGTAATTAGCTCGTCCAGACAAATAGCGTCTGACGGTTTATAAATCGGAAGGTAAACTCGTAATGTTGAATACGTTTATTTTTGGACAAAACACAAAGCGAAGTTGAAAAGCAGCGAATAAAGTGAACGAAACGACGTGAGTTGGAGAAGGGTAACGAGCCAACTCAAAGAAATAGAGCATGACTAAGAATATATAGTCATACAAAAATAAGATAGACATGTGATCAACAAAATAGGTATGCACACACATGACTAAAAAAGACGAATAGTTGACGGAGTCAAATGACAAGTGGGACACGTCATGTGAGATCATAGGGATATTAAGAGACTAACAATAAAGAGAAAAAGATGAGCAAGCGCGTAGGCGTAAGCAATGCTCAGTCGTACAAGCTCATACAAACCAGACAATAAAAAAATACCAACAGTACAAATAGGTTGTTGCTATACAAATAGCTTGGTGCCATAAGTTAATCGAAAGGCTTAATCAAATTAAATATGAGCGAACTGAAGTTTATGTGGAGGCACTACAAGAGTAGTTTTTTGATGAAGAGCAACAGAAACAAGTTAGGAGACGGCGTTCTTATTGATTTCACAATGATCTACGCATAAATACAAAGAATTGCACACCAAAATTAAACATGATTCTATATTATCTAAAAGTTGGATGATTATAAATTCTGATACACACTAACCGGATAAGCAATATAACTAAAAATCCCTAAGTAAACAATTAACGCTGCCCGCAATTAATATTTCCTTATTAAATAAATTTCATTATTTTTAGATTATTAAGAACGAAGCAGACACAACTTATGAGTTTATGCAACAATACATGAAATAACATCTATTTTGCTACTTAGAGTCTAAAAGAATAAAATTATTTTGACCTAATTATTTCAACAAGGATGAAATTCCTTTTCCTGTTGATAAATTTCACAAACGTGAAACCATATAACAATACAACTTAGAGATTTTTAGTTTTCTTGTGCATATAAGAATTGAATCTTAAATGAAATCTATACATTCTTTTTTTTCAAAACTGGCTTCTGATTTCTCTTTCAACTTTACCGAAGAAATTAAACACGTGACACTTTTTGTGTCTGACTGAAAAGATCTTTATGAATTTAGGATACTTTTAGGTATTGATAAAACTTGAGAAAGATTTTGAAAAATTGGCTTCATTTGCAAATGTGTTTGTATTATTTCTTTGCACAATATTGTATTTTTCAAACAATTAACAACCATGGAAAGTTTCCATTGAACTATACTTAAGTTGTTCTTTGGGAACATTGTTCAGTAATTGTTGTGTAAGATATTATGAAATCAATTGGTTTCATGCATTTTCCAATCCAGAAAAAGTAAAAGCCCTGTGCTGACGGCCTGGTAACTGACGGAACCTCAGCGCGGATACAAATGGCTCGATTGGCTTTTGCCAACAATCGTCACTATTGGCGTAGGCAAGATATCTGTTCGCAAACCAAAGGATGCGTGTACTGCGCAGCAGTTCGCTCTGTCCTACTATATGGATGCGAAACATAGCCAATAAGAGTAGAGGATATTCTTAGGCTATTAGTATTCGATCTCAGGTTTCTCTGAAGCATCGCTCGTATATCTTGGGACAATCGTGTAGGCAATACAGTTGTCAGGAATCTAGCACTTTATCCTTTACTTTATAAGTTTATTTCACTAGATCCTACTTCTCGAATCATGTCTTCGAACCTTAATCTTCTTCATTACTGCTAATACTTTTACTATCTCTACCAATACGGAATTTGAACAGACAGTTGCGTTTCTATGCGGTATGGTAACTTGAACTTATGTACTAATGTACGAAGTTCTACGTTGTAACTGACTGACTGACTGAAAAGTCTTTCAAACCTGATAATATATTGGTCATTATTGAGTAATTCATTGAAAAAAAAGTTATTTTATAGTGTAAAAACTACTCGTACTATTATAATTTGTTGTTTTAGAGATTCAATTTGAAAATTTCTCAAATGTATATGATACGTGCCGATAAGTGTATCATAAAATATTCAGGATAACAATATGAGTACAGCATTTTTAACTAACAGATACTGATGAAGAAAGCTTTTATTTAAAATTGCCTTATAATAAAAAAATTTAAATTATTTATTATTCGAAGAATTCGGTTATCCTGTTCTTCTATTCGCTCTTAGAACTTAAAGTATGTACAACAAACTGGATAAGATAAGAAAAGATATTCGGTGAAAATAGTACAAAAAACGTCAAACAGATATTAGTTATGCTCATATCTCAAATCGATTTTTCAAATTATTCGTTTCTTTTTTTTTAAGAAAAATAAATAATCTCCTCTTAAATGTATATTTTATAAGCTTTTATACTATGATGTCAATCAATAGAGCATACCACATAGGCTGATGATTGTTTGTTTGGATTGTTAAGTTCTATTGACAATATAACAGATTGAGATTAGTTAAACAAATTTGAAAACAAGGAAAAAACGAATAACTGTTTCATCCTAGAACAGGAACCCTCATTTTCAGGCATCCACGTCTACCCTTAGGTTGCTGCTAATTGTATTCAAGTTATCTATATATGTCCACCACTTAATATCGACACAATGTTCTGAGCAATTGCAACGAGGTGTTCTTGATTCTTTTTCACGGTTACGTTGTGGAGATACACAACAGAGTAAACAGTAATTATTGGGTTTTAAATGTTGAATAACAATATGAAGTAATAAATATGAGTTATTTTTTTATTGTATTAATATTTGAACTGAATTCACATTTTCAGAGAGTTCAATTCATATTGCTCATATCTATAATCAGTATTACGAGTACAAAGATATTTAAGATAATTATAGTTCAAGCTGATAAAACTTTAACGAGAATCACAAGATTTTGGCGAATTGGTCCAAAAAATGTTTTGGATATTGTATACTGCTGATGAAATAGATAAATTGAACATTTTATTGCGCTTGCGACGTTATTACTTGTTGATTAATTTATGTAAACCGAAAATTTTTAAGTCTCTTATTTCGAGTTGTTATGATTTTTTCTAGGTAATAAACCTTGCTTATGAATGTTTACTGAAGCTGTTTCCAGCACTCATATATATTTCAGTATATAGAGTTATGGGATTCTGATCTAACATTGGAATCGTGAATCCATTATTGTTAGACCACCATTAGAAACCTGCAGGCACTAGACGGGTTTTCATCATAGTAGTGCGCATTCACGACCCCTTCTCGCGAGAGTCTAACTAAGGACTTCCAGTCCTGTGTGCAAACGCTTAACCTCGAGACCACTGAGCCGGCATCCAACATAGTTAATATCTAAACTTTATTCAATATAAGGATATTGCTCAACCTCACCCAATGTCTCCGATAGTTACAGACTTTACCCAGCAGGGTTAAACCTCACTGGTCACGTCTTCTCACTAGATCTTTCAGAATTTCCTCACAAAGCTAGTCACTAATGAGCTAATTTTACGAGTTTTGGTTATGGAGATAGATGTTGTAATTTGAAATCGTGGACAAAACGACCATCCAGTGCTTCACAATTCCAATTCACATAATAATTTTATTGCACCGATGATCCCCAATTATCCATTCATTTCAAACAAAAAGTTTTATTCAAGTAAGTAGATCTATCAATTCATTAATTGACAGTTACATAACAAACAAATTCACAAAATTCTATCCATATAAAGATAAACTTATCTGTTAAATCTAAATAAACATTTAAAATAATGTTTATTAAGGTGGATGTGGAAACGTTTGTGTCCTCCATCAATACGAATTGATTAAAGGATGAATTGATCATGATGAGTGTAATCGCGGCTTACGCTAAAATACGTCAAAAAAGTTTATAGAATCACCAAGCAACTCAATTGATTTATGTGGATTGTGAATCGATGCTTGTAGTGTGTGTTCATATGAACGAACGTATAGCTGAAGACAAACTCTCTTTTTATTGCATAGAGCCATTTTGATTTTAAGCAAACATTATGGAATCGATGTTTTGTCTAACAATTTAGAAAGAGACTTTATTATTTCATAAATAAATAGTTAGACATTTTCAAATCACAAAATTTATTTCCCTCCAATAAAATATTATCTCACTAAATAAATCTGTAGATGAAGATGTTCAGAGTTAGTTGAACAGAGCTGAATCACATGCATAAATAAAGATAAACAAAACACAAGTAGCGATTAGTTGTCTGTAACATAAAACTTTGTCATTTTTGTTTATAATTTGTGTTTATGTTAAATGTCAAAAAATCTAGTCGAATAGAAAAATAATTCTCTATGCTATTTTCAGTATAAGCATACATTTTAATTTATATTACACTCATAAAACTATCTGCTTTATTGTTTAAGCTCAGCATTACTAGTTAAGATGATTCAGTTTGTTCCGTAAACATGATTTTTCGTCTTTCCATTGAATATATCATCTCATTTGCTTTGCTAAAAATATAAATTTTTATGTACATCTATTCGTTACTGTATTTGAGCTTGATAGTCTAGGGTTTCTAGTTAACTGTCAACATTAAGAAATCAAATACTTTTACAAATACGTAATAATCGGATAAAATGAATTGACTATTATATTGATGAAAATCAGTAAAATAATCTGTCACTACCTGTCAAGTCATTGTCATATTTGAAAGTGAGATTGTTTTATCTTAGATATGCACTGAAGCATTGAAAACGAATCTTTATAAAAATTATTTGTGATTCGAAATTTGGAAAACTATCTCACAGTAAATCAGCACGACGTTTGCATTGATTTAAACAACAAACTTATTCATATACGATATTGAAGATTTTAACAAGCATCAATACAAAAGACAACTATAATGCTTTTTGATTAAAATCACTTCATTTAAAAGACGTGTCCATTTAATAAATTACTTAAAACTTTCATTAGTAACCCTACATCTACATTAGATTGATCATGGTCCAAATAGATGAGAAGAAATATTTCGACCTGTGTGGATATGTGATAAGAATTCAAATCTATCAGAGAACATTTGTTTCATGTACTCGTACTGGTCACAGACGAGTGCCACCTTTCTCGAAACATCTATTCAAAGTTCCTATGTAAAATCAATCCAACCACGGAACACCGAATTTCACTTCATATGTGAACAAGTTAAAGACAATTCATCGAAATAAAAATCGAAATGAATATTATCAGTGAGATGAATTTTAGGTGTAGAAAAACACAAAATATTTTTTAAAATATTCATATCGTCGCCTGCTATATGATAAACTTTTGAAAAAATGGGGCATAAAATGTTACTTTATTTGTTAAAGGGAAAATAATCAAGTTTAACTGCTGAATATATGAAACTGTTGAACAGATTTCGTTACGAATACAACGTGATCACTTCTATTCACTGAGTTAAGATTGTATATACATATATTTGCCTTTTCGGTTAAATAGAGATTGTGTTGATGTCAGATTATTAAAATTGTTACATTTTCGCAATGAATATAAAACATCATACTAAAGATATTTTCGCTCACATTGAAAACAAAACAATCTTGGATACATTTTTATATTATCATTTTTTTAGAGAAATTTAACTAGCGCCATATTTATATGGGTAAATTGATCAAAGGATGATACTCCTCAATTGTTAAACAACTACAAAATATATTTTGAAAAGCGTATTCCAATCTTATTACAAAATCTCGACCGCGTAGGATATATTTTCATATATTATAGGTAAAAGCATTATAGATTAGATTAGAATGAAGTTTTGACTGTAACTTTAAAGCCTGATATACCTCAAGGAGCAAAGGGAGTCGACCAGAAATTTCCATGCTAATCTGTCCTTGGATTGCCTGCCCAGTATTTGCTAAGCGCTACCAATGATATTAGTTCCTCCTTTCAACATGTGGCTTGATGTCTTACTCATTCTACCTCTTTTCAGTTATGACCTGAAGATCCCTAATAAGGTTTTGACTTTTGGCATAGTTTACTAGTTTTTGAAAACTGTATCTTTCACATTTATAGCCTATTTCATTAATTTACTTATCAACTAGCAGTCGCCTTGCTTTCTTTTCAAGTATATTATTATTTATGGTCTCTAGCTAAAAAATCTGAAGTATCAAGCGTCAACAGCTATATATGTGCTTCTTTGATGGCGGTTGTAGTAGTTCTCCAAGTTTCAGCTCAGAATAATAGAACTGTAAATTATGACTTTAATGTTGGCTAACAATTATTTCGAGTCTAAGATATGCTTCAGTTGTATAAAATATTTGCTGTCTTCATAAATCGTGAATTGCGCTTGTATCTGATTTCACAAATCGCTTACATCTTGTGCTCTATTCAAACAATACATTTCAATTTGATCATAAATTATATATTTAGAAAAATAACTATAAGCGTAACTATCAGAAAATAATTCAACAAAGTTTCATTCTGCCTACAGTTAAGAATTAACTGTTTGCTATACTGGGTGGGACAAGGCAGGAGATAAAACGATACCATCTTTACATAAAATGAATAACGGATATATGTAGTTCATTTTTTATAAATTCAAACTAGTTCAATTCTCATTTTGGTTCATTTCTTTTTAAAATAAATGTGGCACACTGTTTCCATCCCAAATTTTACACAAAAAAACAACATTTTTTTATGGTTATATATGCAAAGAAAAACTCTACTGTTAAGTGAGTGATGTCGAAAATAGAAAATACAGAACACCTATCAGTGACAGTAAACAATTGTTAGACGCTTTCAAAAAGACCTCATTAAAACCTAATCTTCACTGGCAACCTGTATACCAAATTATATTACTAATTGATAAGTTCGTTCAATGCAATCAATTCTTTTTATACATATTATACTTGAATAGGTATTTCAGTTTCATCAGCCTCCTGATTATTTCTTATTATTACTCTACTATTGGATTCAGAGAGGCATTTGATTTAAAAGGCCCTTTGATATATATATAAGTATATACGAGTTTTCTCAATAGTTTTTCATGTTGTTCCAAAGATCAATAAAATCACCATGTTTATTCCATGCGTAAGTATACAGACTCCATGGTGGTCAACTCATTCACATACTTTGTTAAAACTTATTCATTATTTTGTGTAATGATTCCTGATGTATTAATCAATATCAACGGATTTATTAGACAGAGGATTAAGTTTGCTCGTCGACTAAATATTCCAAGCCAGTACCATTTTTAACTGTTCTCTAAGGTTATATTTTCTCTCTAGAAGAACAAGGCGATTGTGCAGCACCCTGCTTCGTCATTGACAGTTTATAATGTTAAATCACAGTTTTTTTTATTGAAAAAAAATACCAGAAGTAATATATGGGACCATTTTATGTTATAATCTTTAGAAAATTATAATATACTATTCACATCTTCATGAATTGTTTAACGGAAGCTCATCTCTCCTAGAATCATTTTACTTGTAATCAAAGTACAAAGGAAACATATCAATGAAAAAGTGTGACATTTTGTTTTAACATCAAATCGGGTTTATTTTCAATGAAAAAGTATGCAACAACACTACATTCTTACACACTTATATTTCTGGTAAGAATTAATTTTTTCCAAGTCCAACAGTTTGCTAAAGAATGTCTTTTACATATTTCTCATTAACTTTCAAAGTATTTTGTTAAACATTTAACAATTTTAATAATAATAAAAACTGTTAGGATATTCATCCAAGAGAATTATTGGTTCGATTCCTGTTGGCTAATTCCTACAGGTTAGTTATATGATCGTACTAGACATCAATGTCACGTACTCCAATGTTGTTTCGTATTAGTCGTCTTAAATATCAATGTCACAGACTTCGATGCCGTTTCGTTCTCGACCTAAATGTTTAAGTACGCATTATCTGTAACGTTTTATGGACCGGACCCGGATCCCTAGTCCAGGATGCTGATTCGCTTCTGGACTCGAACCTTGTACTTTCTGCATGCTTGTACGATACCGGTTCTACTTCATGTCAAGTCTTCTTCTATCACTCAACAGGGGTTGGGACAATCTGATTAGAGTAGCATGTCGTATCGCCGGATCCTCAATCCTCACTCTCCTTTTTCCGATTAAGGTAAACTCGTAATAATAATTCAAGCATATCACAATGACATGTTCATACGTTCATACGTAACAAAAAACCTGAAAATTAAGACTAATCTAAATGTATATCTTTAAAATTACAATTTTATTTTACCTAATTTTATTTCCTATTTGTGATAAAAAAAATTCTAGTCTATAAATTATTATTGAATTATCAGGTGTATTTTTTTCTTTTCGAGAAAATTAACAGCTCACTCATTGATTTCAAATACTAATTTATTTGAAGGGAGGAGAAAATGAAAATGTCTAGGAATACATAACTTGAATGCGTTTTTTTTGTTTATATTTAGGAAAAGGCTACCTCTATGAAAATGTCTATTCAAATGTGTTCATTTGTCTAACGATAAACAAAACCACACACCACTTGTATTTTAGACGTGGAAGCAATTAGATTCGTTATTTTTTGGCCTCTCTTTCTTTTGCTTATCTAATGTTTTTTGGATGACTCAGTTTTTTAATTGGAAAATTTTATATCAATAAAAATTTAAAAAAATTGACATACAGACTAAAAAAAATTCATTTTTGTGGCAAAATGTCCATGGTACTCGTTATCTAAATACATAAATTGCATAGATATAGTTCACATTAAGTTTTATAGGTATTGTTTGCTTAGTAGAAAATGAAAATACTTTTTGACATAGACAATAATACAGGTTCTCATTTAGTTTAATTTAAAACTCATTTTGAATAGAAAGCATTCCCGATATCATCTGGGAATTCACGTAAACCAAACATATAGTACATTTTATAAATATTGACTATTGATCATTATACAAAAGACTCTATTTTGAATTTATCTAAAATAGAATGCTGTCCTCTGATGTAACGTTTACTAATGTCTTATCTAGAGAGGCTGTCGAATATATATATGAATTACTGAGGACCTGTTAGCGAAATTTACTATGAACGTGAATTTCGGATTCACTAGTGACATGTGTAGGAAAATAAATGGTATTCTGATATGTTCATTCTTCTTAAAGATCGTAACGACACCTTAGATACACTTAAAAGATTTAACAAATTTAATCTGCCCATTTAGTTCATACACAAAGTAGAAAATGAATGTATTATAGCCTTTCTAGATGTTCTACTTACATGGCGAGTAGATGAGTCACTAAGACAAAACTTACATAGAAAAACTACTTGAACTGTTTAATATACAAACTTTCTTAAATTTGTTCTGGTACATAAAAAAATAAACCTGATTAAGATAATTCAATTTGTAATCAAGACTAAAAGTTTCCAAGATGTTTTCGCGATACTCTGAACGAAAATGGATATCCTGAGAACACTTGGGCTATGAGATGAGACCATAAGACGAAACGTCTCTGAATATGCGCCTGCAATTTAGAGCTAATGTACCTAGTGAAATACTGATACTTAAGTTGCACAGCGTAATCTGAAGAACAAGTAAATCACAGTTATTGTACTAAAGGTAAATTACTGTTAACGTTTTCTACACATCCGATGATCAGTCCAAGACTGAAAAACAAATTACGCAAACTAGAAATTTTTTTTCTGTATCTATCAATCGGCAAATATATAGGAATTTTTATTTTTTGTATTCTTGAGCACTAGTAGGTCTGGTTGAGCAACGGTATGGCTCAAGCTGTTAACAACTCGTTTTTAGCGCATTTAACACAAGCGAGTTATGCAGTCATCATGAAACAATCATTTAGAGAAATATTTCGTGAGAACAGCAACCTGAATAAGTCTGTCAGACTAAGAATCCTTCAGACGGTCAAAGTCATATCTACTTGGATCAAAAAGTCAGAGCTTCGCGTCCCGAAATAATTTGTTCAATCACTTCTTTTATCTTGGCCAACTTCTGGCCTAATTGATAGAAATAATTTAATTAGTATTCACGCAACGATTTTTTCCATTTTTTTGTAGATTAGACTTATTCACAAATATTATTGTCATAACGTTTGCAAAAGGTTTTGGAAGTTTAATTAGCATTCACCCTTATTCAATGAGTCGTACCTTGTTCATGTTATTCTACATATTACGTCATTCCTGAGTTGTAATTACATCATATTGAAATAATGAATCAGTCATTGTTAGACCACTATTAGAAACCTGGAATCATTGGACTGTAGTCTCGTCCCAGTATGAGACTCATCAGCATTGCACAACCACAAAACCAGCTCACGTAGATCAAACCTAGGACCTTCAGTCTCATATGTGCACGCTTTGACTCTAGACCACTGAGCCAGAATGCAGTGAAAAACAACAATCTCCATAACTTGATAATGAAAAATTACATTATACTCTATTACTTCATGTTAAAACTATATTTACCCTGATCATCAATTTCATATGTATTAGTGTCAAATGTGGACGGCGTTTACCGGTGGAATGCAAGCTACGACTGCCCAACGCTAGTAAGCATGAAGAGATTTATTCTACCATTAATGGCCAGTTGTCAGAAGAAAATGCACAGGTGATACGAAGAGTAGTGAATATCATGAAATCGAAAGAACACTTACGGAGAACGCTTTTCCTTTCAGAATTATTGATAAGAACCTAAAAACTAAGCGTCAAGTTGAAAGTATGTTTATAATTCAGAAGAATGTTTTGTTATTGAACGTTGAATCTGAATAGATGCTAAGGAAATAACTTTCTAGATCTCTGAAAATGACCTTGTATTCAGGTAAGTTCTCAAATGCTCTCTTCAGTAGGGACCTCTCTTCAACGAGGTCCCAAGGATAGACCCATCAATGGGTATTCAACTGTTTACTTGCTCTCGTGGAATAGATTACACTGGCCATACATTACGTACATTTGTTGAACAAATACACAGAGACTATTACGTATGTCTATTTAAAGCATAATTCAAACCAACCGTTAACCCAACTCCTGACGTATGACCAACTGTGGCCACAAGCCACCATAAAAATCATAATTTAAGATTATCTAAGGGCTAACACAATGTTGTTTAAGGCTCAAGCTATTCAAGTCGTCACTTCAAACTTGACATTTATTCACGAGCGAATTATGTTCTGTCCTCTACTCTTAAAGTCTTAGAATTCCGAACTATGCACAAATTCTTTACCTTTTTTGTCCATTTCATTTTTCCTACAAATTACAATTTTTAATTACGTCATAAATTAATCATTTCGATGTCTCTCTCATTGAATTTTTATTACTTTGTCAGTTGATGAAACATCACTCCGTTTTTACCGGTTTTCATACTCAGTATTTGAAAACTATCCTTGATCATTTTGTTGAATAATGCAACACTTTTAAAGTTTATCATAGAATTACATTATAGATATGAAGATAACATTCTCATACAGGAAATCTTCATTCAACTTCCGTTTTTGAGGTGCTATCTAATCTCTTTTGACGTAAGTATGTATATAATATCATTCTGACTGAAAATTTAATATGTAACATCGTACCTATTGAATGACACTTACAAACGATTACTACTTACTGAAAAAAATTTGAAAAAAAAAATGATTATTGAACATTGATCAATATTAATCAGGAAATGTTTGAAATGGGAAATATTTTTAACAACTAGTACAGACGAAAATATCTGCCCTTAGTTTTAAACAACAGAACTGCTTTTTTTTATCATAAAATTAAACTTTTTTCTAATGTTGCTGATAGATACTTTTTTTAGTTTAGCAAAACGAATAAAATTCATGAAATCACTCATTTCTCAATCGTTGAAATTATTATAATTGTCAAACTAATCGATAATAAAATGAAAATCTAACTTTTAAATAATTATACATTAAGTGAGAATGATTTGAATTGATATCAAACAATATTTCTTCATGTTGCATTGATGTAACTCTCTTGGTTTAAAAATCAGACAAAAAATATATCAAGTTTAAATAAAGATGGTGATATATATGTATACATGTAATCAATGCACTGGATGAAGCGTTTGAATTCGTTTGCACCATGAACTAGTTTATGTCTGATAGATTTTAATAGAATTCGTATTTGAATGAACCTTTCTTGATTGCATCAAATTTTTTTTCCGGACATATTTCATGTAGGCAAATTTTAAAGTGACAATTTAAATTTCAAATTTAGTTTATCTAACTTAATTTAATTTATCTATAAATACAATTTTCGTTATGATGATAGCCATTTAGTAAATGTTAGGTAAATATCAGTTTGTCTCCATTATAAAAACAAAATTAGTCTTAATCAATGTTTTATAAAACCTACCAATCATATATATATATATATATATATGTAGACGAATATAATTTCATTACTGATATAATGGCTTTCAATTTAATGAACAAAATAGTATAAATATTTATATTATACCTAAAGTGCACATTTATTTATAGACGCAAGCACAAACTCTAAATTTATCTTCCATTAGTCTTTCATATCTCAATTTATAGTTTTTGTAATCTATCTAATATTATATGATACCAGTGCTTTCCTTTCTGGTACATTGCAATAATTGAAATTGAACAGATATAAGTGAATCGCACAGATTTATTAGCTTTTTGAAAAAAAAACGCAAAAAGATTTAAAAAATATTGATTCCAATGATTAAAACGATTTGTTTGCTTATTAAATAATACCATTTTAGAAAGTTTCTTTCTATCGGAAATGATGAAGTTAGAAAAACTCAATCAATATGCTGTCTATTGAAAGCATTTAAAATATTAAAAGGGTTTTTGTGAATTATTTATACAAGTAATTCTAGTTAACAAAATAAATATACGTTTTCTACATTGTCATCGGATTAAACACATATAAACGGAGTTTTATAATGTTTAATAAGTGACAAAGCATAAGGTGTTATTTGATATCTAATTTCTATGTAATCTCAGCACGAACACAGAAAGCTCGATTGGCTTTTGCCTACTTGCGTCACTTATGGCTTAGGCGAGATATGCGTTCTCTAACTAAAGGAAGAGTCTATTGAGCAGCAGTTCACTCCGTCCTAATTTGTGGCTTTGAAACATGGCCATTCAGAGTCGAAGATATTCGTAGGTTACTGGTTTTCGATCATAGGTGTCTTCGAAACATTGCTCGAATATCGTGAGACAGCCGATTAAACAATGCTGTTGTTAGGAAACGGGTGCCAGGTAGGGATGGCGGGTCAATAGATGAAGTTTAGGTGGTTGGGACATGTGTTGCGTATGCCTACCCACCGATTGTCTCATCGGCCTATGTTTCGCGATATAAGAATAGGTTGGACGAAAGCTTGGGGTGGCCATACCAAAACATGGCAGATATCCATGAAGTCACCGACAAGTGAACTGAGTCATGTCGGTAGGTGCCGACTACCTGGTTGGGGTCCGCGAGATGCTGGTAATCGATGGTTAGAGACCCTGAGTGACATGACTCAAAACCGTTTGCAATAGCGCAGGTGCATTTACTCTTTGTGTTCTATGAAATTTTAACCTTCTGAATCCCTCATCACCTCTATCTTTCTCTTTCCAAATTTACATCACTGAATTATACTTCTTGAATAACATCTTCGAACCCTAACCTCTCCGATTACTTCTAATACTTTTACTACCTCTACTACTATGTGATTTGAATTGAACTGCTGTGCTTACGTACAAAGTTCTACGTTGCTGTTGATGATGATGAATGATGCTTGTGTATCTCCACAAAGGGATGTTAGCTCTAGCAAACTTGCTATTAGAAATATTGAATAATAACCTATTGAAAACTGGAACTCACCAAAGGAAAAGTGCACTACAATTGAGAAAAAACCAATCCATATTTTTTTTGTATGAAATAAGCTTGTACCTGTACAAAAATTGTTTTTTTTGTCTCATTTGTTTGTAATTGACCCATCACTGAAACAATTCGTACATACGCTTATTCTACTGGTGATTGTTGAATCATTGAATTTAAATATTTTAGGAGGTTATAACTGTTTAACAAGATTTTTCGTTTTATTTACATTATAAAATTACATCTGATCAAACGCTGTCATTATTACCATAAGGATTTATTAAAATTTAACTAAACAAGAGTCTTCAATTCCACTGAACACTACAATTTAACGTTTCTATTCCTTTTATTCACTTACAGATACTCCATACCTAAAACTTATAATAAAACTAAAATGATATCACTCTGCCTTGTATTAGTAAATAATTAAGTAATGTGCAATAAAAGTCACTTTGTAGATTCAACTTAAGAGAGATTCATATGTTCATGTTTTAAATATTTACAACTAATCCCCAATTGTCAACTTTCTATGTTCATCAATCAACACCGGTATATTTTAGAATTCAATTGGAGATTTTTTTCAGCAAAAATATATCAAATGAATGAGTGAATACAAAGAATGTAGAAAATATATTCTTAATAGTATTTGAAAAGTGATGAGAAAAAAGTCAGATTTGTAAAATATTCAGTATTATCTGACACTAACGTTATTGATGAACACAAAAATAAGTGGACAATGCTGTTTTCATTTATTTATTTAAATATTCGAAGGCATAATTATATTTGTACGCATACACGAAAAACAATAAATCAGGTAACTGTAGGTTATGAACAGCAGCAATACAGTATAACTAGTCTCATAACAAACACTATAAATTTATTGTAATATGTCAAGTATAATAGCATAGTGGAACAAATGAATAATTATATGGCAGGAAGACGAAACGAAGAGGAAAAAGACAAGAAAAAAGGCTACTTCTGATATAGATTTAACTATAGTCTTAAGACTAACTACATTCTTCATTGATATCATGAATGAATCATTGTTAGATCACCATTAGAAATCTGGAAGCATAGGATAGCTATTTCATCTTGGTAAGGGATTAATTAGAATTGAGACGGTGGAGAAAATTTGTGGCTTAGGTGGATGATTGTGCTGGTGTTTCGTTCTCTAAGCTGGATATTTTAGTTGTGAAATTTTCATTGTTCTTCTGAACAACATCATCAGTACAAACTTTGGATAGAAGTGAAGCATTCGAATTTCTCCACGTTTGATCTGTAGCTTGCTCTGCTAACCTCGATCTTGATTAGATGTTGTTACACTTAAACCTGTCGTTGTTTGCACCTTTGTTTTGATTGTATCCCCCTTTTGACCTGTTTCTTGATCCTATGTCACCCATGATTTTTCTGATTGGTTGATAAATTGGTTCACTTTTGATGTTTTTGTTGTGTTTGACAACGAAACACTACCACAATTAGCAGTGAGTATCGACAACTCCTGCTACTCACTGGATTCGAACCCAAGACCTTCAGTATTGCTCTCGACTACTGACCCAGTATGCCATGGTGTCATCGTTTCATGGTAATGATTCATTCATGACTTCAGTGAAAACAACAATCTCCCAAGTACCTTAACGCATAATCGTATTCTTCTGTATATTTATTGATGTTTATTTTTGTGTCAAGTATACTTCGGTTATGTGTCTTCTTTTTTTCGTCAGCTGAAATAATCAATCAGACACCGAACGCATACATTCATAACTTTTATCCGATTTTAATCTATTATGAAGCGTCAGTTAGAAGGAGCTGGAGTCTCTCAAAACTTCCACTTGGGTATGTACACATAGATTCAGATCACTGAGTAAACTGTCAAATCAAAACCTTATTACCAAGTTTTTCAATGGCCTCGCAGTGTACGAAAATCAATACAAGAGAGGATCTGTCAGTATGAGGAGATGTGGAAGTTTGACAGTTACTCGTATTTAAGCTTCTCACTCGAGAAAAATTATAGATACAAATTGTAAACGCACCGACTACCTCGAATAGGTTATTAGAAATAAAATAAATTCTGTAATTAATTTATAAATTAATAAAATCCAAAGCTGACAAAAGCAAACAGTTCACCCTAAACAGTTTTTTTCAAACTGTTATTGAAATACACATTCAGTGGAAAACTAACTGAATAATATATTGAAACAATAAAAAAACTAGATGGTTGTCTATATCTGATAATATTAATTATAGATAAGTAATTGTATAGAACAAAGTAAAAAAGGGACAAAACGTCTTTCCCTTCTTATTTACATCGATAAATAATAATCTCTTCAAAAGTATTAGTGGTTATAATATCTGTTTCTTTATTTATGAGAAAAATGAATTTTACAGTTATTTGATTGCTTGTTTTTGAACAAACAAATCCAAAGGGCAAACTAATGATGAATATTAGGAAACATTTTTCGTAAAATTCACTAAACGACATTAAATGTATGTTTGGTAATAATTTTGCTATCGTGTCAATGTAGTTATATATGCATACAGAATACATATACACAGATGTATATAAATTTATAGGAGGATTTAATTTGTATCAAATGTCATAATAAAATGTTTATATTATTGATGAAGATATTTTAGAGTGTGTTTACTTCTACAGTATATATTTATACTGTATATTGGAAAAATTCCCGTGCCCTTTTAAATAAGCGAACGTTTGAACAGTTTTAATTTCCCCACATTATAGCCTTTTAATTCTATCTCTACAATTTAACTCGGTTTATTCTAGATAGTGGCGATGTCATATTCTTACTTTTGTTCATTATTGAAATCGTGAATCAATGATTGTTAGACCATTATTTGAAACCTGAAAGCACTGGATGGGATTCGTCAGCAGTGCTTGCAAGAATCGAACCCGAGACCTTCGGTCCCGTGCGTGAACGCTTAACCTCGACACCAGTGAACTGGCATCCAACGGTGTTAATGTCTATTTTTGATCACTCTAAGGTTTCTCTGAACCTCACCGATTGTCTTCGGTAGTTACTGTCTACACTCAAGAGAGTTGTGTTCCACTGGTCACCGCTTCTAATTAGAAATCCGAGGATTTCCTCACGAAGCTAATCACTAATGAGGATATCTTACGACTTTTCTTTAGAGAATTAAGTAGATAGTTTTGTATTATTGAAATCGCGTCGCGTTTTAATGATTAGTACAGTGAGTTTAGGTTGTAAGCAGCTAAGGTGAATTCATGTAATATATTAACTAACATCATTTAGCTATGCTATTTTGTTCTTTCTTTATTGAAGTTTACAATAATAGAAAAATCTATGAAATTTTTTTTAATAGATGTTCGAATTCAGGTGTACGTACAACCTAAGCAAATATGTTAGAAGAATCAAAAAAATAAACAGCCAGATTTAAGCCAAAATAAATCGCTTATTATTATTATTATTATTATTAATATTATCATTATAATTATAATTAATTTCAATGATTTAACTTCGTTATTAATCTCTCGAACACATGATCGATCCTATTTTTCTGCAATAATTCCTCTTTGATATTTTTTTTTATTGAATTCACATAATATATAGTCTTTCCCCCACCTTAACCATTCAATTGAATTTGATAGTTGCATTTCTATTTCTCTTACCCAATCTAACCTAGTCACAATCGCATCGAATGTATAGCGCTTTTCGTCAATTCACATGCTTATATAATTTGAAACCTGTGTAGTCTGTCTTAAACCTAACCATCTATGATGGCAGAATACCGGAAGAGATTTTATTTTTTTTTAAAAAAAAGACTAATCTTTGTTCAGGTTAGCGTTTCAGTAGTATGGAAATATTTAAACAATTAAAATAATAATTAATTTTTATTTTTCTTAAGACGTAATTTTGACATTTTCTTTTTGTATTGCTCCTTTAAAGACAAATCTGTATTTTTTAAATCCATAACTATTGAGCTTAACATTAAAATAATTTACGCTAATATAATGTCATTTATAATTTCGTGTTTGACTACAATTTTTTATGCTTCATGTTATAAACATCCTTTTTGTAAATGTTCAGTCAAGATAATGAATGATGCCTTTATTTTTTGTAACAGTCTGTTCGTGCTTGTTAATTTGTAGAATGTAGACGTTAAAAAAAGGAGAACGAACTGAAGCGGAAATACATGCTGGATTTACCTAAAATCTCAGAACACATTAAATGAAAGAACAACAATAATAATACGTTCAGTGAAAAAAAAATTCCGGAGTTCTAATGGGAAACTGTGTGCAGTGAATTTCAACTGAGTCAAGTATGAAGAATGTATGAACGGAAGATGATAAAAGATGAGGTTGCACGATTTTGCAAACTGATTAAAATTATACCTGCACACCATTGGATTTTGGCTAAGTGAGTTAGATGTTGAGTGTACCTGTATGAGACTGAATGCTCTGGATTCCATCTCCAATAATGAAGTAGTGAGTAATCAACGTTAAAGAATCCCATGTTAGGACAAAATAGACTACGAATGTACGAAAGTTCCCAGGGATTTTATAAAGGATTTCATGCTTAATTACACATAATGTAAAAGTGAACACGACCGACAAAAATTAATTTCATTAATTTCACAGACAGGTGAAGTAAGCAATTTACTCAAACTTTCACATATTATTGGACTTAAACGATGAAAGATTGGACATTTTGTAAGTTTTTTAGTAAATCGTAATTTCCTCGTAGAAAAAACAAACAAAATTTCGGCGGTTTTCTCATTCATCTATGTTCAGTCACGAAAATCATGTTTTTAATGTAATAGCATTGTTAACAATATATTTTAAATGTTTCATCCACGTTAATCAACTGACTTCTATTACAACGCACTGAATTATTTACATATCTATAAAAACAAACACCAAACCATTTTATTGTTACACAAATTGACAAAAACATAAATCAAAATCTAATATACATCATTTAGGTAATGCTTTTTACGTAATTTTTTTTATCAATAAAATTTGATTAATCTAATAATTGGATGCAGTGTTATCGGATAAACGAAAAAAAAAACAAAACTGCATCCATTGGTCACAGTTAAATGTATTTATCCCTGTAATTAGAAATACATTTCAAATGTCTCAAATAAGTGAGCAATATTTGAAATAATCATTACAAAGCCTCTGAATAATAATACTGTAACATTTGTTTGATTCCTCTTTCTATACTCTACAACAATAATAATAATCAAACACTTTTGGTAGGTCTGATACATGTTATTCAAGCTTTTCGCTCAATATTTAGAGTTGACCATCGGAAGGTATCTTCAGCTCATCCATGAAAAGTAGTTAAACTAATTCATAATATATGATACAAGTATCGAATCGGTCTTATGATGATGTACAATGGGTCTTTGAAGTTTCTCCAGATTGTAACTATTTTTTGGTAAAACAGTGGAATCACAGTAGTTATTCACTAATAAACTTTCAAAAAAACTACCAATGATTAATACTGTTCACTAATAGAAGCTTATTATACATAAAGATACATAAAGCGTATGAACAGTTAAAGTTAAATGAGCAAATATTTCTTCATCTATCAATCTACTTTATCGAAAGATAATAATTTTTCAAACGCAACTTATGTAAATTTGAGTAATTTTTCGAGTAAAACATTTAATTATAAGTAAAACACTCATAAACGAATTACTAAAATGTCATCTAATATTTTAAAAGTTTTGCTTTCTGTCGTACATTCAGGTTGGTAGGTAACGTCCACAAATGTTTCTTTTTTATACTTGCTGTAAGCCAAAACTTTATTATTGCAATAGCTTTAAGGCAATCTATGTTTGCAAGACTACTTAATATCTTCAGATTCAAGCTCTATTCAACAAAGGTTGACTACAAAGTACATTTGTTTGCCATGATGAAGCAAATTTTCTGAAATTATTTTAAGGATTAATTTTGTTAGCTTTAATAGTATTGTTACTAGATAAAGAGATTGTTCATAGTTATATTTTCCTTGTATCTCCAGCTTAACTCCGCCTGCAGCCGTATTGGGGTTATTGCTGGTCTCAGTACCAAATAAAGGATGGCGTAGGACATGGAATTAGAGACCCCATTCTTTATAATTCCAACTCACTAACAAAACTCCAAACTGAGAAATAACTCGCTAGTCGGCAGCCTCTGATACACTAGGGGTAACAGGTGTAATTAAGTAAGTACTTGTATTGCTAGCTTTTGCTCAGCTTACAAAATAGTTCTATTTCATTTATAATCACTTAATTTTCGCTTATAAATTATGTACTGTTAAATCTCTGTTTCTGCTACTTATCACACAACTGTATGTCACAAATAATTTGTACATATAAAATGCTTTCCAATTGTATAATTCATACATATCAACAAATAAGTGCTTGAGATAACTACTACTAATAATAGCTAACCTGATAAGTACTTCTACTTGAACTCAGAACCGGAAGACGGAAAAATAAGAGTTTACATTATCTCATCTCAACTCAAGATTAATAATTCATCAAGCCATGCAGTTATTTTATGCAGAGAAATATTATGGATTTCTGATTGGTGAATATGCCTTAGAGTTCGATTTGCCTATCATCTACTCAGTAAATAACTACATTTGTAAAGAAAAAAAGGAAATTGTAAAAATTTCAATTTAATAAGAACTTAAACAGTGCATTAGAAATAAAAAATAGTCTATCACCAAAGAGGATATGGAGATACTGTTATAATAACAGTGGCATTTGACTGATTCATCATCCAAACACTTTTTCTCACTCAATTGCTCTTTATGATTCTATCATAACATACTTCATCATTGACAATCCCAATTATAAATATTCCTATTAATATAATTTGAGAATGAATAACACATTCGGATAAGTTGAAGATTCAACTGTGTAGGAATATTTTATTGTACAATTAACAATTCTTGTAATGTAACAGCTGATTATGAACATTAAGTATCTGATGAATAAGATGTTACTTTTTTTAGCCATAACTTTAATTCATGCCAGATTTAATCAAATTATATGCTGTCGTACTACGATTTACAATTTAACTATGCAATATGCCTAGTGCTTTAAGAAAAATAACTGTATGACTGAGTTATGAAGACCGTTTGATAATACTAGTTGGTAAATTGTTTGAAAAACGTTTACTCCTATAATTAATCCACAAATGAACACATAAAGAAATCATATTTTTTCTGTAATGTAACATGTCCCTTTAATCATACAAATATAAGTGTTGATTTCTGCTTGTAATCAAAAACTAGCAACTGTAGATTGGGCGGATATTTTGTTTGTTATCAACTATAAAATGACATTTCTACAATTACTCATTTTTATATCATTAGAAAGCACAATTTAATGATTAGACCTTTGTGATTTCTCTTGGAACTTCTGGTACTATTTTAAATAAACAAATCGAACTCTAAGGCATATTCACCAATCAGAAACCCATGATATTCCTCTGCATAAAATAACTGCATAACTTAATGAACGATTAATCTTGTGTTGAGATGAGATAATCTTAACTATTTTTGGCCCTTCTTCCGGTCCTGAGTTCAAACTGGAGTACATATCAGGTTAGCTACTATTGGTAGTAGTTACCTCATACATACTTATTGAACAAAAACTCTTTAAAAGTCAATGAAATTCTAAGCAGTTTATGTTTATTTTTTAGTGAGCATGAACACTTCAAGGAACCTCTGTTATTTTTATAGTCATATTTGTATATTATTCAAGTGGTTTCTTAAATGAAAACAAGTGAATGAATTTATTACCTTACCGTGGGTATTTGTATTTGAAAAATATGAATTATCTCACAGTTATGGTGAATTTCACAAAACCTGTTTTCCTTTATTATTCTGTATATAATAGTTTCAAAATCATTATGAGAGAAAACATTTTGTTTCTTATGATTTTCAGTGTAGGAATGATATTAATGCCGTGAATTCGTTACTAATAGTATAATTAAAAAAGTAACACAATACGCGATTATTAGATTAAATGAGAATTAGGAACTTAGTGACCAATTTTATTTTTAACTGCTAACTGCAAAAACTATTCGACAAAATTGAAACTTTGACACTGAATTGTGTTCATTAAAATTTAGTTGCTAATAAAACTTAAAAAGAGGATATATTGCAAATTGGAATGTCACCTTGATATAAATTCTGAAGCTCAGTGTTTTCCAAACCATTTTTAGAAGTGCTACTCGGTTTATCTGACAAGTTGTACTGTAGATGTTGTCACGTCCTTTGCCTAGAATAGTTAGGCAATGATTGACACAGTACACTGAATTTTATTAAACTGAATTATGGTCAAATGATTTAATGTTTATCAATTCGCAAATGAATTATTAATGAACAGTGAATATTCTAAAAAAATGGTTCATACAACATCAGTGAACATAAAAGTTTACTTATTACAGTCTTAACGTGATAGCTACTAAATTGTTCGTGTATCATAAACTGTGACAGCTATCGGAAGAAAACTAAATTCGATGGTTAAGCGTCTTCGCATACAAGCGCTCAGTATTTATTTTTAGGTAATTAAAGGTTTTAATGTGAGACTTTTAAAAAAATGAACAAGAAAACGGATTTAAGAAAAAAACTCGAACGTAGGTAATACTTCTCTGCTTATATGTTATTCGCCAATTTTAAAATGAAAGGTTGTTAGTTTGAACAACCACGGTAAATCATAACACACTTATAATATTGAAAAAAAATATTTTTTCCATCTTTCACACTTACCATTTAATTTTGCAATAATCAGTGGTGCTTGTAATATCCTCAAAAATATGTTAACTGGTTTGTATAAATTTTAACAGTGGGAATAAAATCCCTTAATACATATTCTGTAGGGAATTTGAACGATTTTCTGCAGAAAAATAATGTTTTCACTTCTTTGCATCTTTAATTAAGTTAACTGTTGCATTTAAATTGATTTTTGTTGATATGATTCGCCAGTCCCATTTACATTAATCATAGAGTTCAGATGAGATTTCGATTACAGTTGTGAAGATTTTAATTATCATAAAATAAGGAATAAAAAACACAAGGCTAATTTAACGATGTTGTCAAAAAGGAAAATACTTTAAAGCTTATTATTTTCAATTTTTATTATTATTTTGAGTGAATTGTTTACCTGGTGGACTTGATTGGTTAGTAGTGTGATGATAAAATAACCAATAAAAAGCAAGCATAATTTAATTGGACTCTAGCCAATACCAAAAAAAGAACAATTCTCATACGAAAACATTTCTCTTGACAAATTTAAAGACAATGACTATTAATCTGTACAATGTTAAAACTGCAAAACTAATCTTTCTTCAAGGCGTCTGTAAATCATTCATAGAAGTGAAGTAAATTTATAAATAAGTTCAGAATGTCACATTATAATATCATTCATTGCCGTCTACTGTACTTGTTAAAAGCGTGAATTCTCATTTATGTTTTAATGCATCAGATTTACAGTTTAAGACTGCAAGCGTTGAATATTTAATTAAGATCTAGATTATCTTAACCGGTTTGCACAAACAAGTTCAGTTTGGATTATTTTGCTGTTGTTTTCAGACAGTTTAAATGTTGGATAGAATGGAGAGAATGCATCCATCGGTGGAATCCGAGACAAACATTTCACCCTATTTGGGACGCGTCAGTAGGGTGAACCTGTATACAGGAGTCGGCGATCACTCCTGAACTTGAATTCATTACCACGTGCTTCAAGCGCCATGGCATTACCCACTTAGCTACTGTGTTCAGATAGTCATTCACCAGTGCAACGGGTTTAAATACTGCCTATAAAAAATGTTTCATTTGATTTTGAAATTATTAATAATTTGAAGATATATACACTACAACGATAAATTAAGGTTATTCAGACATTATGTCCCTTTCACTCTGGAGCAATACTCGTTTGAATATACATGATTTCAAATGATGGTTTTCTCAAATTATTTATCGTAAAACCCACTCTTTTTGGCAGCACGATTTCGTAGTTACGGACACGAACTGTGACTAGCAGTTAAGTTCAAGTTTGAAGCCTCAGTTTATTAGAGGCAAGTCAGTTGGATAAACTTAAATGTCAGTGTTGACGATTACATCTGTGATCAAACTCATTGTTCTTCACGTCAAATTCCAGTGTGCTTTCCACCAAAAATTTCAGTTCAAATAGACACTCACTTATTCAACGGGCATAATTTTCATGTCATTACCATTAAAAATCCGAATTATTTCAATGCTGGTATTCAGTATTGAAGTCCCAGTAGTATTTTTATAAGCTTACTCATCCAACAAATTAAAAGTAGAACTTGATCAACTGCCTAGTTTTCACTTTTTATGACAATCCAATTGTTCTGCAATATGAAAAAATTGCTATATTTAGGCAGTCTACACGAGATCACCATTATTCAACAAAATCTAACTACAAATTGTGTGGTAAATATCCACACCGGAATAATCCAAAGCCTTAATTATCAAAAATCTATATACCAACTTAACCTAAAGAAAGTCAAATAATGTTTGTCACTTATTTTGTTTCCGAGTCATTTATTAATATTTCATAGGCTGGTAAAAAATCGTAATACTCATATGTTCGTCAACGGATATGCTTGAAACTATCATGAGTTCACCTTACTCGGTAAACGAGAGCAAAGACAAATGATGCAGTGACACGATAAGCTATTCTAATCCGTTTGTCGCCGGTCATGCTAACTATATTCATAAGTCTTGATAAGGCGTAGAAAGTGTATTCTACAAGCAGCCAGAAATACGATGTTGACAAGCACACAAATCATGCTTATTTATAATAGAAACATCCTTGGGAGAGCCCCAAAAATAGCGTACTAAAATAATCCATCAACCGATGACAAGCAAGGATTTTCCGCGTGGAAAATGTAATCTCAAGGTCAACTGAGCAGCACATGCGCGAAAAACACAAAATTCCAAAATGAGAACCTTTTACAAGTGAGTTCTGAGAATCTAACGTCCCCAACAAATAAATTTTAGGAAGATAAAAACAATCAATTAAGTGAGCTGATTCTGCAGACCATTTGTATTTCAGCAATACTGTAAATCAATGAGTGTTTGATAATAAGAGCTATTTGAAACTATCTAACTTTCCTTGAAACCATGAATCGATCAATGTTAGACCACTATTAGAAACCTGGAAGCAATGGACGGCCGTTTCGTCCTGGTATGGGGCTCCTCACCAGTGCGCATTCACGACTCCTGCACCCCGCGAGATTCGAACACAGGACCTTCGGTATTGTAGGCGAACGCCTAACCATTGGACCACTGAGCCGGTACCTAACTCAACTTGATGAAAGTTTATTATTTGTATATACAGCATAATTTCAACTTTTTCTCGAATAAATTCCACTAGTTCATGATTTTATGTTGAAGAGCGTGACAGCATGAACATGATAACATGAACAAGTATACTGACAATAGTACTATATCAACATTCATTAAAATAATCATAGCTGGTGGTTACATAATAACAAACGCACCTGAATACATTAAATAACGAAGGACTAATGAAGGGTTTCATGAGTAAGTAAAACTGTTTATTGCATCCTCTTTCGCAAAAAAAGAAAAGATGGAAGTGCTACAATTATGTTCAAAACAAAAACAGGGACTGGAATGTGTCTGGCAGTCGAATCCATTACATATATTTCTTACTACTTGAGAATCGTCAGCTGGATATTTCTGTGTCACCCCTAATTCATTGTAATTGCTAAAAAAACAATGATCTAAAAAACTCTCAAATACTAACTGATAATGCTTGCTAAGGTTTGCTTAAATTTCATACTTCACTCAACATTATGCTTTGATTAATGTGGAAATATGTGAAGCATTTAATCTTAAATCAATGGTTTTATGCTTTTACGCTACAGCTGAAATTAAAATTCATTTATACATGTTTCTGTGCATATATATTAACAACATGTAACAAACAATATGCGACAAGTAGATCTTTAGTTGTAGCATGTTTTCATACCTACTTCAAGTTTTGCCAAGCTCGTAAACTAGACTTATTGATCATCAAGGTACACTGAAACAGGCTAGCAATCGAAATTCTGTTGATAATTTGATGATAATCAGTAAGCGGAATTTGTAAAGCAGTGAAAACAAGCGACTATTACTGAATGATTTCGATTAAAATGTAAATACATAGTATGCATAAAAGATTGTATGTGTGTGTGTGTGTTCTCCTCTTCACAATATTCTTTTTAAAATCTGTACAACACATCAAAGTTAACTATGAACAAATAGTTCCACTTCATTTTGATAAAACATGGAATTTTTTTATATTGATGATTGGTCATTCACCATTGTATTGTATAATCTTAGTTTATAGCCAGTCAGAGAAAACCCAATCATTAAGATATGATATCCGATTATTAATTAATTACATATTTATTTTTTGAAACCATGAATCGATCAATGTTAGACCACTATTAGAAACCTGGAAGCAATGGACGGCCGTTTCGTCCTGGTATGGGACTCCTCACCAGCGCTCATCCACGACTCCTGCACCCCGTGAAATTCGAACACAGGACCTTCGGTATTGTAGGCGAACACCTAACCATCGGACCACTGAGCCGGTATCTGACGGTGTTAATGTCTAACTTGATCAATTCACGGAGTCGTGGATGCGCACTGCTGAGGAGTCCCTTACCAGGACGAAACGGCCGTCCAGTGCTTCAAGGTTTCTAATGGTGTTCTAACATTCATCGATTCATGATTTCAAAAAATGTGTAACTTAACAACCTTCACAACCCAGCAATGCATAATAATTAATTAGACGACGTAAATATGGCATCATCACCATTGTTTAACTTGGCAGTAATTATATTTCTTAATGTATTGAATAACTAATGTTATTACACAGAAATTTTAAGTTCAATTAGATCACTTTTATAGCAAATTTTTGTGTGAGCATACTGATGACAAAACACAAAAACAGGAACAAACATGCTTTCTTCTGCTTTGATTCCGAAGATTCTTTCAGCACTAACTCCTAACTTCGACCTCAAATCAATGAGTCTTACAGTGACTGCAACATCATTAAATTCCAATTGATTTGCCATCATTTTCAGTTTCAAACTTCTATTAACTCGTTCAAGTCCATTAATGAAAACTTCGTAGCATGACTTTGGAAAATCCGTACTACGAATAAGTAAACGGCTATTTTAAAAGGAGCATATTAAGAAATGCATACTTGTACAACCTTATGATTGGTTGTCATTCATCATATTGAGTTATCTTAGTCTATCAAAGATTTATGAGACTTTGGATAGATACAGTGCGAAATTGTATCATTTACCGGAGATGACACAAACTAAAATGACATGGATATTGATTATTCTATTATTTTCAAGTTTTTTTTCAGCTGAGTTAGATTATTAAAGAAATTACCATCTTCGAAATTGTTTTATTTTATGAAGGAAATATTTTATTCTATTTACATTTTTCAAACATTTGTCAAATGACAACAATTAAAAATTTCTATTAGAAATATTATTTCCTATTAATTTCTGTCAAAGTTGCAGATTTTCAGAAAAGTAGAAATGTCAGGAAGAACAGAAATTTGAATTATAAATGTAATTAGTGTAAATAAATTATAATTGTCTATATAATTGCACATTGAAATTCTTGATGACATTGTTACATGTTCTCAATAAACAATGATTTAGTTGAAATGACTAATATTCTCCTAATAGAACTGTCCCATTGGTCTTGAACCGAATTTACGCTGTAACATATATCATCGCAATGACAAAGTGATGTTAAATAGAAGTTAAAATCTATCTGGTAAGCAGCAGTTTCCTAATGATACAAAATGAAGCGCATAATATACATGTCAACCCTTAGTGAATGAAAATTTTACAGACTAGTTACTAAGGCTGACTAACGTTAAACGTTTAGATGAATTTTTTCAAAACTATAATAATCTGAAATACCACTTTGATGCATTTTAAACAATCTAGTCACACTTTAACTTGTTTAGATATTGATATGAATACAATTATACAATTCAGTTAGTCTAGACAAAATGGAACGTAACAAATACGTAAAAATTAAGAAGGTTTTGAACGTGATTTAAACTTTACAACTACGTTATACTTGCTCATGAAAACTCCCTCAATCTAAATCTATAAAAGTAACAAATAAACAGAGTTAACTTTTTATCAGCTGCTAGTTAAAAATCATTATCTGTAGTCATTGAATATTGTTAGAAATATTAAAATCATCAATGTATTCCTTTGCCATACCAACAGCAAAAACAATTTGAATTGAGGTAAGTTTTGTCAACGTGATAAATCAGTTAATCGATCGGGTCGTCCCAAATAGGAGAAAAAAATCCCTATCTTCATATTTTTTAACTTTGGAAAAGAACCGAGCATGTTCAACCATCTACAAATAAAATCAGCACAAAGATGAGCAATATCTGAGATAGCAGAACTCGCCGGTAAACAGCTATTACTTATAGAGAGTATTTGTAAATATTAATAAATTCGGTAACTTAAAATCAGGAGTTTGTAAAAATCTTCAAGTGAAGAGTCATATTCATTAGAGTTCAACCAGCTAGCAAATCAAAATTTTACCAACTAATGATATTAGAAACACTGCTGATCGATTAGTCCTAAAACGTGTAAACTATTGGATGATAACTCAGTTTTCTATTGCTTAAGCACTCATCTGCGTTCTGTCTTACATGAGGTCGGAGATGTCGATTACTGAGAAGCTTCATTATACAACAAAATATACGCCTATTATTTTCTGATTTTTATCACTTTTTCAAGATCATTTCATGATCTGAATCGTGAAATTCAATTATCTGCCCAAAACCCAAATGCTAATTATTAATTTTTAAGTTTTTCAACAAAACCCAATCATAGCTCTCTGATAAATTTATGTAAACGAAGTTGTCGCATTGTTATATAATTTTTAGTGTTTGTGAGAGTAAAAATTGACATTTTAACATTGTTATATGTATGTACACGCTGTGACAAAGTCTACTAAGCTAAAAAAGACATGTCACTATGGATTTTCATTATCATTCTTTGCTATGCATTAGATGTATTGATAATGCTTAACTTGGTAAAGATCGTTTATCATTTATATTATTTCAAGTGTATAAACTTCTTTATACTGCTTATACAAATTAACAAATTAGATGAATGATTTATCTAACTAATTTGTAAAGTAATTAATTAATTTCAGATAAATTACATAGTATCAATAACGATGACATAATTGATATTCTTTCAGAAAAGTTATTCACTATTAGAACATAGTGAAATTATTTTGGAAAAAAATTCTTTTCTAGTAAGAATTTTCATTCTGTAATCTACAACTAGTGGACAGTATGCATTACATATAAAATAATTATTATGCCATTGTCTTGTGTGGTCGGTTTTCTCCATAAATCAACAATAAACCTAGCATGAATAATTCTACACAGTATAATCAAATCATTCAAAATTAATTATTTCCCGTTTATCTTTGTCGTTAGCGTCAACTTCAAATTTCATGAAGTTTGACAAAACAGAGTGAAATTATTTTGTTATTAGCTATATTACTAAAAAGGAAGGTAAATAGAAGTTAATTATACAATCGAGTATAGTAATGTTATCCAAGTACAGTTATCAATAACTGAATATGTATACATTTCGTCAAAGATACAACTTAATAATTGCACTACATAATTAGAAATGTGTTTGGGACGTTAGATCCGAAGAACTTGCTTGATAAATGCCTTAATTTTGGATTTCACGTTTGCGATCCTGGTCTGATGAGTTGACCTTGAGATTTCATTTCCCACCAGGAGAATCCTTGACCGTGATTGGTCGCTGTGTATTTGAGTGTGCTATTTTTGTGACTGTCCCAAGGACGTTTCTATGATGTATAAATAAACGAGATTTGTGTGCCTGACTGTATTGTGCTTGCTTGATGTATGTACAATATACTTTCTACGCTTATCAGGACTTCTGTTTTGCCATTTTTTTCGGATCAAGGTAGCCTACCTGAACGCTGGTTCATTGTCTCGTTCGCGTTTATCGACTAAGGTGAACTCGTATTAACTTCAAGCGCACCTAGTGACGAACCTAACAAAATGTTAATTTTTCTATAATTTTATTTAGTGCAAATGGTTTTTGCAAATGTTTATCTCTTAGAGTTAATATAAAAACGGTAATCCAAGAACAAAACAATCATCATTACTTCAAAAATCGACTAAAAATTGCCGTCTAGAATATAGCTTCCAGCTAAATCAAAGACACAAATTTCATTTTATTACGTGGCTCGTTAGCCCAATGATTAAAATTCAGTCAAAATATCAACACCAAAGTGATCAAAATCATTTTAAATCAACCAGAAATTTATACTCAGTACACAAGTGGACAATTGTCTAGGCTCAGTGGCTAAGTGATGAATACGTGCAAAGTTTTTAGCAAAAGTATTTGTTCGATTCCAGAGTGAACATTACCTCGGGCATGAAAGCACATTCAGCTGACGAGTGTCAGATAGAACGAAACCTGCTTCCTTAATCTACATACTTGCTAAATTTAGTCTATTCAACACATCAGCCATGTTTTTATTAACATTCCCTCATAAAGCATTCTAAGCAATAAAAAATAACTCTGATATTATGTAAATACATATCACTGATCAAACTTTAACGTGTGCGGATTTTATCGTAAATAATAAAAACTAAATATCAATAACCTGGATTTCTCTCCATACTTTTTTAAATAAACAGGAATATATATATATATATATATATATATATATATATATATATATATATAATATTGATAACCATTATATGGTGATGAGGTATTCTGTTCTTCAGAATATACCATTCTATGCATTTCTCTAAGTATTAGTCAAAATTATCCATCCGTTACGAAGTTAAAAGAAGAGATATTGAGATATTGATTTAAAATGTGCCTGGGAAAAGAATAATATTATACTTGTTGCTTCACATCGCACATGTTTCCATCAAACAGGTTTATCACCAACCTAGACTGAAAGTAACAATGTTGACATTTGCATTCTTAAACATTATTTAAGTATGGCAACTAACTTACTGACGCTTGTCACACCTAATGAAGCAAAGGCCATCACCTACAAGCATTCTTCAACCACTTGTATTCTGAAAAAGCTTTTACCATCCATCATTTCTCTGTCACCATTACACTTTACATTAGCATAATATTATGTATTATCAATCTAAGCGAAACGAAACTTTGACAAAATCCCAACGAATGGTGGATATAGTGATATTCTACATGAATAAGACTACTTTGATACCATAATTTGATCCGCAGTAGGAATTGTGTTTCCTTGATACTTCACTAAAATCTGAACCTAAACGGCTTTAATAACGATGATAAACAAGATGGAACCATAATATGCCAAAACACAAAGTTGACTATCTTTGAATATGAAGCGAACTCTATTTTACACTGTATCCTATAAGACCCTATAGAAACATATATATGTATATATACATACATCATTCGATGTGACATGTTAATTCATTTTATCCCTTCAACGGAAAGTAAACATTGCATTGATCAATGTCACTAAATTAATGCTTTGTTCTATGATACCCTATTTTGCTGCTGTCTTGCAAAATAATTAAGAAGCAAATATATTTCAACTTTATATTTGTATATATATATAGATATATGCATTTAAATATTCTCATTTATCATTAGTGTTAGAAATATGCATCAACAGGATCAAACTGACACAAACAACAACAACAAAGAACACAACATACACTTCTCATTTTCCTAATCTAAAATCTTATTTATTTCCATTAGAGCAGAACAATCCTTGTTATGTAGGTATATATGTTTGATGCGTTTGCTGTCTTTTCTTTTATTTTCTGTGTATTAATCTCGTCTCTTGTCATAATATTTTCTAAGAAAAAAAAAATATTTATACAAAGTGTGGAAGAAGAAGAAAGAAAAAACGAAGAAAAAAAGAAGGAACCAAACAAAATCAGTCAGAGAAAAAACAAAATAATAAAAGGTTACAATAAAATGAAAATTTGTCAAAAGTTGATGTATTGCATTGACTAATGACTGTTGTCCATTCTAGTGCAATTAAAATTGACTAAAGTAAGATAAGTGATAGGTTAAGAGGAGAATGTTAAGTGTTATACGCATTGAAAGAAAGATAGAACGAAATAGAACGAATTCACTGTTGTGCAACACTCTATGCAAGAATTAATGGCAATTCAGTAAAATTAAAATTACTAAATGTAACAGTTTTGTTCAGTGCATTGTACAGTTAAAATATTGCCACTTATATGGAATGAGATGATAAATATCCTAGGAAATTGCATAAATTTGATTTAATAAGCTGAGAATGCTTGTTTAAAACCGAACTATAAACTGCATCGAATAAATGAAAAAAATATACTTTTGCATAAGTTGTCGCTTTTTTTTCTCTACATTCAACGGTTATACGTAACATTTCAATTTTGTTGACTGAGAAATTTTGTTTATTTGAATAAAAAAAAAGAAGTACGAACATCGTGATGAAATTCCCTTCTTTTCGTAGATTCTTCTTAACTGATTCTAGTCGACCAAGTAGTAATCGTCAAAATGCGACAGATGTATGTATATAATTTATACGAGGAACATTTCTGTTTCTGGCGTAGGATATCTGATATACTTATAAACTTCGCATACAGCCATTCTGACAGTCATTACTATAAAACGTGGACTGCTGTCGAAATTCAAATTATTAAGACAACTATAGAAAGGTCAATATTGTTATCAAACTATTTAAACAACTAATCATTAGAGCTAATATATTTAAAGTGCCAAACTATAAATAAGAAGTTATTTGAATAATTTCCTGTGGTCTTTTTATTCTGTATCCACATTTTAATTCTAGTTATTCCAAATATTTCCTATGTAAAATACTTATATTTGTCACGTTTTAATGATTAATACTATGATTTCAGGTTGTGGGCATCTGTAAAGAATCCATGAAATAAATTCAATCGTGTCACTTGTTTACGACATTTGTTCTTTATTTTATCAAGTTTTTAAATGGGACATGGTGTATACAGTTTCAAAGGAAATACTATATGTACGGGATAATGGAGAAAACTTGTAACTCATGTGGATGATTATGGTGGAGCTCGATGGGGTTCGATGATTTGATCGCTACCACACTTTATTTACTTAATGAGATTTAAATTTTTAAGAATCTGAATGTGGTTTTACAGATTTTCATTAGGAATAATTGCTAAATCAAATAAAAGGGATAAAGTTTTCTTTGAAGTATTGAAATACTACAATGTGAGGCCTTCAATGTGTAGATACCTAGCATTAATAGAATTCACTTATGATCTGTAAGTTTTTGGATGTATACCATCGATTCATTCAGATGAAACTTATTCAAAATCCAGGAAAGGTAAGTTTTAATTAAAACGCTACCTTCAGTCTGCAAGTAGCATGAGAAATCACTCAAAGTGTTTAGTTGTAAGAAGTAGCGTGAAGTATTTCAAGGGACTAAACTCTCCTATCTGAAAGTCATTATTGTGCTATTAATCTGTTTAGATTTTTTAAAAGAACACTCGTTATTTAAAGGTATTCTTAACCGCTTTTTCCCATATTTTTTTCGTTTTTGTAACAATTAAATTTACAAAAGTATGAAATAATTAGTTTTTGAAATTCTTAATACTGAGCGAAAAGTTAAATCATCCTGTTATCCATCTAAAGTGATGATACATGTGAAATCCAAAAGCAAGTTAAAAAAAACAAGTTCAAATCAATTAATAATGAGTTAAAAAACAATTTAAATGTGATTTCTATCTTATGATCAAAGTTCATTTGATAGGAAAATTTACATTTTCTTATGGTTTTGGGCTAATTTTAAACTCTATGCTATTATCTTACTTTTATCAATAATACTGTCAGCTACAAAATTCCTAGTTCTCAACAATTTCGTAATAATTTGAATTTTTTATAAAAGAAATTGTTATGATGATATTGATGAGTGAAAAACGATACTTCCTTTTAGTAGAATGATCATTGAACATTTAATTCTGTGAAATATATGAAATTTCGCGGTGATTTTAAATTATACAATGTGCCAATAAAGTATAAATCGTTTTGAATAGTGATAAATCATTTACCATTGTGCTTTGCACACTCAACAAACAATAAAACACAATTATTATGACAAATGAAACTTATACATCACTTATTCTATCTAAAAGTAACTTGGTAAGCTGTTAAAATAAGAAAAGAGGTAAATCGCATACTAATTTGTATGCGCGCTCCAAAATACAATTAAGTGATAACTTTAAATCTATTCATTATGAATTGAAATCAACACTACCATGTCAGTGAATGTGTTGTTTGTTATTAGACTAAGCAAAGTTCAGTTTTGACAAATTGTTAGTCGGTAATATTAATTGATAAATTTTTCACCAAAAATATTTACTGTCACTATATAATAATAATAATAATGTCTTACTAATATTCACATTTGTAGAGCTAGTATGTGGTAGGTTAGATTGTAGTCATGCACTGGATTGTTTTTAGTGTGTTTTTTTTCGCTAAAAACCAAAAGCATAATTATTCTTATGATCTTTGTCAGTAAATTAATGCAGTCATTATGAATTTGATTCCTTTTTTTAATTCGAGAAAAAAAGTACAATTTGAATATGTTGTTTTATCTAATGTCTTATATGTGAAAGCCTCATAACCGGCATACTTACTTATTCTGTCATGTATTTTAAATTTATTCAGTCTTCTGTCAATTAGTATGCGATAACTTTTTTTTACGTCTTAATACTCATAAATTTCTAAGCCTGTCAAATCTGTAAGAATGATATGGAAGTTTCATTGGGCATATTAAGTATCTACTGGACTATATATGACTTGTTTGGTAAATCCATCTATTCTACAATGCAAAAGTCCTAAGGTTCATGATGAAATCTCTTTTTTCTCGAAAACCTCTATTCAAACTGTTAATTTACATTCAGTGTCGGGTTTTTAGTTAACAACATACATGCTTTCTAGTTTGCTTATCAACAGTCTTCGTCAATCTAAGCAACCTAATTACTATCAGTAAATACACCAAAAGTCTGGCTACTGCTATGACACAACATACTCAAAGGTTTTTTCAGTGATAATACTTGTTCATTTTGTAGGTTTTGTGTTTTAAAAGTGTCTTCCTAGATTTTATGTTATGCTAAGATAAATTCAGATGTTCTTACTTTCATTTCATGGTTAGCTGTTCGAAATGAGTTCATAATTGATCTTATGAATAGGATTTCAACAACTTGTACTCAAGTAAATCAGGTGTTTTTAAGTGTGAAGTTGAGCATTTCAAAATGTCGCCTACACACATTAGGTTAATCTTATTATATCGATCAGAGTTCTATAATCAGCCATCTTGCTTGTTAAATATGACTCACCTTGGCTATTCTCATATTTTCTTAGTAAAAAAAATAATTTAGATATTAATTCAGTCTTGACTTAAATACGTGGTCATGTACTCATTATCCATAGTCCAGAAACAATTAGGCATGAAATAGTGATTATGATTGTAATGATGTGCCGTGTCCAAGATCTTAGAATAATTCACGCTAACCCCCCGAACTGTCTACCTTAGTGATAAAGTAAGAGTACATGAGAAAGCACATATGGCTTCCGCATAAAACGCACTAATTCTCGTCTATATATATATATATATATCTTACTTTCCCTTAGAAAATGAATCCAGTTTTTGCCCAATCATACGCATTCGTCTCTTAGGACATTTTCAACCACTTCTGACTAGCGCGCTACATTAATTACCAATAATCTTAAAGCCACTGAGGTCTGAACTAATTTTCCATCATATTTGAGGTTTGGAAAGTATGTTATTCAATGTAAACCTACTTTTTAAAAACGTTTATATATAAAAAACAATGAAGAGCTTTCAGAACATGTTTATCCTCAAGTTATTGTCTTTAGTTTCGGTGATCTAATTAAACTATCCTATTAATATGACATGATTTATAAGAAATGAAAATAATTATTAGTATATAAAAGATTATTTGTAATCTGCCTTAGCAAATAAATCTTAACAATGGAATGTTATGTTTCTCGATAATTAGACAAAATTATTATGAGGTCAAGCTCAATAATTCGTTTTTCTCTATTTCGTGAAAATAGATATACATACAGGTCATTTTTGAGCTTTACTTCATGGAAAAAATGTCTACGAACAGATAGATAAATAGTCAACATAGAAAATTTAGAACAGTAAACTAAACTATGATGAATGTTTGATGACGAATGAGATAATCCACAGTTCCTACACTTTGAAAATAAAAATATCATTGAACCTGTAAATTCATTAACAGCAATCAATGTGTCATGTTACAAAGATATGATAAATCTCTGCTTGAACACTTTTTATTGTGAACGCCAAATTTTAAAAAATCTACTAGTGTACATATGTTTCACCGGTACTGGATAACTCAAGACTTAGAATTTGTTCTGATATCATGTATAATGGAAATATATTGCATCACTAAGCACTGTTTTGTTCACTCATTGGTTAGATAAACGATTTCAAAGAGTTCTTCTGAATGTAGTTTGCAACTTAGCCAATAAAATTACATTATACGCTGGATTTTTATATCGTCTTTTCGGTTGCGTTATCTCAGTTGTCAGAAATTATCTTGTAATGTGTTGGATTAGTGATTGATAGACAAAAAAAGTTCACTGCATTGGCTTTCGGCAAGTTTAATGTCTTTAAATCTGTTTAAAAGTTCTAAAGGAAATATATTGTTTGGCTGATTCTATAGTGTATACATGTTAAATCAACTAATTCATTAATATAGGTAACCTTTAACCAAATAAATTTCTTTCAGTAATAGCCTAGATAAATGAGAGTAAGTGGTAAGACGGAGCACTTCATATTAAAAATATAATGTTATAAAGTTTCTACATGTGTTATTGCTCTCTCATAGTCTCACCCCAACTCATCCCATTTGGTTTTATATTCTTTAAAAAGAGTTCATAGTGAAATCAATTTACGGTATAAATCTTGCAACCGTCTAACTATGCAATTGTGTATCTGAAATAAACGACAGTTTGCAACCGATTAATGCCGTGACCAATGAAGTTCAACCGTATTCGGTATGAGACAGTTACCCACTAAAGACAATGAACGATGGTCGCGCAATGTTGTGGATTGATTAACATTGTCAGATGCTGACACAGTGATCAAGAAGTTAGGCATTCGCAGGCGGTCTTGAGTTCGATTCCCGTTTACGTTGTCGTGAATGCGTACTACTGATGAGTTCTAAACTAGAACGAAACAGCTATTTGGTACTTCTGTGCTTCCACTGGTGGTTTAACATTGACCAGTTCATGATTTCAACAATGCAAAATGTTTTGAGTAAATAGTAAAAGTATTTGTACTAAGTTATAGATTTCTAAATAGAGGAGAAATTTTGTTGCTCAGGTGAATGCTTTTGATGGAGTTTCGTTTGCTGAGCTGGATAATTTGGTTGTAATTTATCTTGCAATCCTTTACATGTTTTCGTTTTTTTTCAGATCTGTCAATGTAACATTCATAGAAGCGAAAAAAGCTAGATTTCTACGATGAACGAAAATACCGGCACACAGACAGGAAACGATTGAAAGTAATCCTAAATAATATCTGTATATTTTGATAAGCTTGCAATAAATTTATTCATATTTACGATGAACATTGTTTAGTCGTCTTGACATATAATCTGGTGTATTTACCTATTCTGAAAGATATAAAAGTATAAATATAAACGCATGGATTTGTATAACGCATATACTCCTAAGTTAAAAGGCTGTTTATACGTTGCTAAGTAAGCAACAACTTACTTAGAAACAACAACTTCTGTACTAGTTTACCATATGTTTATGGTCAATGAAAGGGTTAGGAAATAAGTGTATTATCTTATACTTAAAAGGCATTTACATCTAACCTACTAATATAGGTAGATGAGAATCATATTTCACATATCTAATCTCCATATCATATAGTTGTTCCATAATTTAAAGTCAAAATCTGGTTTCCGTCAAGCTTAATTAGGCCAACGTGCGATGAATAAGGCTTTGATAATAATATGTGGTTATTGTGTTAGGTTAAGATGTAATAGCATTACATTATATTTCGATGTCTCTATTTTATTGAGACCATGGACTGATCAATAGTAGATCACCATTAGAAACCTGGAGGCAGTGGATGTTCGTCTCTTGTTAGTGTCGAGATCACCCTCACGGGAATCGAAGCCGGTTCAGGTTGTGCAAAAACCTTGGATTGATCAAAGTTTGACATTAACATTGCTGGATACCGCCTCAAAGATCTCAAGGTTAAGAGTTCGTATGCAAGATTGAAGATCCTGGGTTCGATTCCTGCGGGCAGCAGGAGTCGTGGATGTACACTGCCGAATAGTCCCACACTAGAAAGCAAAGACCGTCTAGTGCCTCCAGGTCTCTGATTGTAGTCTACCATTGACTGATTCATGATTTCAATGAAGAACAACAGTCTCTATAACTCTCTAATGAGTATCTATTTTTATTTTCCTGCTTCAATATTATGTTGTGTTAATTACTTTTTATTATTGCTTCTATTTCTTTAAATCACCAACAAATTCTGTAAGGTGGATTAAAAATAAAACGAAACAGCTGTTAACTAAGTTACGATTATTTAAATAAATCTATTCAAGAATCGTTTCGTAATTCTGAATTTAGTTCCTCGGTAGAAGTTCAGTGTAGTAGAAGAACTTCTTTACAGTTAGTCATCTTCAATATTTTAACTAAACAACCCAGTTTTGAGCAGGTGTTTTTTGCTAATGGATGCTTACAACTTGTGGATAAGCTATCAAATTTTACTTAAGCAATCGTTTATGCCACATTTTGATCTAAATGCAGCTATACTAACTGAATAATGGTTGTACTTGTCCCAATTATGTATGCTAAAGACATTACCAAAAACCTTACATACTTCCTTAATAAATTACTTTTATGTCACCTAATTATGTTTTAACGATCTACTGATAACTGTTTGATGAGGAAACAGGCAAATCTGAAATTAGTATTAATTGTGTGTATTTCAGTCTATATAAGTATTGAGGAGAATAAATATGTGCTAGAGATCTAGTTGTTTCCGACTGTTGCTACAAATAACTGCTACAACGAACGTTCTGTAAGGGTTGTTTAGTTTATGCATGAAACAGATTAATTCGCTTATATACTAAATACATTATAAAATGTCACTCCAACCGCACAAGCTATTTTGCAAATCATCAGAAACTGTATCTACACATATGGTATTCCATAAATACTTAGACAAACTCAGCAGTCCTAAAATGAGTACATGATGTTCCCATGATCACTTACTCGTTCCATGCGCGCTACAAGTGAAAGTACAGCCAAGGTGACAAACTACCATCAACAGAAAATGCCATTTCCAAATTTCTAGCCACTCAATCTACCCACTGGTCTTCATTATATGACAGTAATACATTCTACATTCTACAATAACTAATAAAAATCAAACGATTCTGCCTTGCAGTGTGAGACTTAGTCACCTGTGCATTCTAGAAGCAAAACTTAATCATATACATTGTAATATGCTTTGAAATGTTTATCAAGAAAAATGAATAATGGCTTGTAGTGCCTCCACATATAGTTGAATTCGCTTACAATTAATTCGGCCAAGCCTTTCGATTAATTTATTTAACCTAGCCATTTGTACAACAATGACTTCTATGTATCATTGGCTTTTATTATTGTGTGGTTTGTATGAGCTTATATAACTGAGCATTGCTTACCGCCTACGCGAATATACATCCTATTCGCTTTAATATTGATCTCTTAAATATCACGATGACTCAGACATTTTCCTATGTATATATACGAACATTTAAATCTTATTAATTTACTCGCACATTCGCCCATCCACTCGCTAGTGTGCTTGCCCGGTCTGCTTTTGGCCTGTTATCCTATTTGTGGTGTGCCAAAATAAACGTATTCAACACTTCGAGTTTACCTCCTGATTTATAAACCGTCAGACGCTATTTAATAACGATTGTCTAGACGAGCTAATTACGAAGTCTAAGAACACGTAGAAATTGGCCACCACAGACAGGCTAACGTGATTTCATAACAGTATTTTACTGGTTCAATGGAAGTAGATATATTATTATTTTCGAACAAGATTTTTGAATCTACCCAGTTTCATTTTGAAATATAAAAATCGAAAAATTAAACATAAACTCTAGCTGTAAATATGCAGTTTTCTTAAATTTTTATTAATCCAGCTTTGAATAAAGTTAGTGTGAAAATAAACTGGCATTCTTGGTGACAGTCCAACTGGAGATACGCCTTTATTCGTAGTAAAATGATCTCCTTCAAAGCGACATAAAGTACATGATGGTCCGTATTAGAACACACTTAAGCGCCCTACAGACAACTATTGCTAGATAGCCTGAATTCAAGGGAACCATGAAATTCGATAAATCAAGACAGGTAAAGTGTCTCCCAACGCACTACTACGTACTAATAACTGCTTAATTTTTCCAACGAGCTCGAGTTAGTCCAGATCATTAAAATTTCTTTTACGGTGAGCATGTCTGTTTGGCTTACTTAAATATAACCTGTGTAATAGTCTAGATATTCCTTTAAAAATAAAACTGTTACACAGCACGAATTACTTGATAATCTTATTCAACTAACTTTATGTATAAATGTAAGAAGTATTTCTGAAAATCACGCAAGTGTTTTCAGTATTCTGCACAATATCTTTATTGATCAGTTGCGAAAATCCAGTAGCTTGATATCACACAACCCAGGTTGCACTCATGACATACTAGTTCACAATAGCTTGTTGACAATACTGGCGACTCTGAATAGTTGAAACGTAGAATGGAAAGTTAAGAATTTCTATTTTCCAAAACTAAAATTATTGCATTATACGGAACAGTGTCATCTAAACACACTCAAGACCTGATTTCTATTTATCAATAACAGATTACAGTTACCAATGGGAAAAACAGTTTGTCTTTTGCACCGTTCACACTAAAGACTACGAAGGATCAGTTTAACTGGTTTGAATGATTCTAAAACGAAATGTCGAAGTGTGAACATCAACATCTATCTGACAAGTCTCAAAAAGAATAGAAACACCCTAGAATTCACTGGTGACATTAATTTATTTATTATGTTCAAAATGGCAATAAAATAACTAATATCTAATCTGTCCACACAGGATGCAAAACTGCCAGTTGCAAACAGAGCTCTTGTAAACTCATATTTAGAAAAAAAAATATTAATAAATATCGTCCTATAATTGATCTCAAATTTTCATATCTGGGCAGCATGATTGATGAGCAAGGGGAATCTGATGTAAATGTGAAAACATGGACTGACAAAGCAAGAGCAGCATTTCTACAATTGAAGGACATTTGGAACTCAAAACAGCTATCGACAAACATCAGCGTTAGAATTTTTAATACAAACGTCAATACAGTTCTACCGTAAGGGAAGGAAACTCGGAGAACTGCCAAAGCCATCATCCATAAGATACAAGTCTTTGATTACAAGTCTCTACTCAAAATAATTCGGATCCTTTGGCCAGACACCATCAGTAACAACCCACTGGGGGAAAGAAAAAACCAGATTCCAACAGAGTAAGAAATCAGGAAAAAGCGTTGGAGGTGGAAACGACACACATTGAAGAAAACACCCAACTGCATCTTTAGACAAGCCCCAACTTGAAATCCACAAAGTCAACAGAGACGAGGAAGTTCAAAGAATATATGACTGAGAGAATCGGCAGCAGCCAACTGGACGGAACTAGAAAGGTAGGCCCAGGAAAGAGTGGGTTGAGGAATGCTGGTCGGTGGCCTATACTTCATCAGGAGTAACAGGTTTAAGTAAGTAAGTAAGTAAGTAAGTATAACTAATCTTGACTTTTAAATATTCATCCTTTCATCAAGTTATTATATATAAATACAAATACGATTCAGCTTGGACAGTAATTAGCAGTAAACTTCACGATAGACTGCTACAAAACACTTACATAATAAAATGGAGTTGTTCTCTTACAATATACTGAGTTGAAAACAATAAATACTTTGTTTTTGTTCTTTCGATACTGTTTCGCAATCGAAACCAGTTAAATCGATCGCATTCATTCATTCATTCATTCATTTTTATTATTGGATTATTTGCTCAGAAATTGAAACTAAAGATTTCTAATATATAATCTTATCTATTTTCAGATTCTGTATTTTTTCTAGCTTATAATACCTTTAAGGTCAACCAATGAACATTTATATATGTACAGAGAGAGAGAGAGAATAATTTCTCTATATTCATAATTATGACTTTTATTTTCCTATGAATTCTCCTGATTTATTAACTGGTTTATTTATTTACTGATTTTATTTATTTAGGGGGCATTTTCGCTGTTTTCATAATTTTTTTTTGAATTGATAGATTTGCATGTGTGTGTGTGTGTTGTGTGTGTATGTGAGTGTGTCAAGTAAGTTAAGTGTTTCTGTCAATGAAAGCATAATACTGTGAAATGAGTATGCGACAAAATCAATTCAACTAATGACACTTACATACATAGACACATGCACACATATACACACCAACGCACGTACACGTATACTTCGACAAATATTCAGTTCACTGATTACAGTGTATATACACAGAGTTATGACAAACTATTAACAATAACAATTAATAACCCTTAGGTCAAGTGTAAGATTTAACTTGTTCATTTCATAAGGTGAATCGATCTGGACTTTTCGGTTGATTTTTATTTTCTTACCTGTTTTAATGTTTATTCCAGGGGAAAGAGAACTATGACACTGTGTGCTTATGACTTATATTCTTTGCAAACAAACTCTTATCGAATCAAATGAAGAATACTTTACAAGAGAGATTACTATCATTTTATTTCATAATCTCAATGGACACAACGAACAGTGTATGTAGCATTCTCAATGTGTCTATCGTAAATTTTTCAACTATTTTGACCTTTATTAGTTAACAAGTTACAAAACAAGCTGTTCATTCATATCTTGACACTAAAATATTAGATATTTTAACCTGGTTTCATCTGCGCAGTCAATCAAATTATCCTATAAATCAGTTATATGCCGTACAAAACGTTGTTTTGTTTTTATGACTTGAAACTGAAAATTGTGAATTCTTTTTCTTGATCAACTTGATGCTGCGTTTTACTTTCTTTCAATTTTAAACACGATTTGTACAAGCTTACTGAACACTTGTTTCTTTTTCACTAATCAGTATTATTATTATCATTATTACTATTAACACAAAATATGTAAATTTATTTCTTTACTTTACTACTAAAGTAAGCTGCAATACGAAATAAAGAATGCATTGAGTTTTGTAAATCAGAAATGTTATACAAATAATGAAATATGCATGTCTAAGAAAGTAAATTTGACAAAAAATCACTAATCATCATAATATAATAACTCAAAGATATACAACTAAGTCATGCTTAATATAAAACACCGACTTCATGTTAAGAATCAGGACATTTCAGGTTACTTAGATTGAATTGGTATGTGTTGATCGTTAATGGAAACTTGATTATTCCCTTTTACGTTATTTATATTCAGTTATTTAGTTTGAAGCAGAATTATATATATATATATATATATATATATATATATATATATATATATATATATGCATTATGTGGTTGTGAAGATTGTAAAGTCACACATTTTGAAGCCTTGGATCGATTAATGTTAGACCACCATTAGAAACCTGGAAGCACTGGACGGCCGTTTCGTCCTGGTATGGGACTGATCAGCAGTGCGTATAAAAGGACTCTTGCACCTCACAGGATTCGAACCCGGGACCTTTGGCACTGTGCGCGAACGCCTAACCTCTGAACCACTGAGCCGGTATCTAACGGTGTGGTCCAGTGGTCCAATACCGAAGGTCCTGGGTTCGAATCCTGCGAGGTGCAGGAGTTATGGATGAGCACTGCTGATTAGTCCCATACCAGGACGAAGCGGCAGTCCGGTGCTTCCAGGTTTCAAATGGTGGTCTAAATTTGATAGAACCATGGTTTCAAAAAAAAGTATGTATATATATATATATATATATATACAGCTGGTTGCACTGTAACCCGAAATCCAACAACTTTCACAAAGAGAATTATTCAATATTCTAACATCCGAAATTGATTCAACTGTCCATACTCACGCAGAACGTGTTAACTCCCCAATCGTTTTTCACAACACATTATAAGAGTCAATTTAGCAGAGAATCTTTTCAGTCTGACTATAAAATCAATAGCATCTACTTCAGTTATTACAACTATTACAAATATATAAAAAAATATATATGTACACAATAAAAAAACCTGACATAAAAAGTAAGCATGACATAAATTTAATCCAATCATTTCTGTGTACTTTTCATTTTAAAAATAATAAAACATTCATTGTTCTTTACTTTGTACAAGTGAAATAATAAAACAGTAAATTTTTACCAAGAACAAGTAGTAGTCTAAATTTAGCCATATAAGGTGTGATTTATTTCTAACCAAAGTCCCTATTAGATAATTGATAAATATCGTGAATAATATGTACAAATTCTTAAAGAATTCATAACTATTAAGTACCTAACCTGTTTCTAATGTTATCAGTATAATGAATGATACAGTAGTAATCTAACTTGCACAAAATCGTAGCTTATTCAATCAGTGTATTTTACAATTGATTAGTTTACATTGTTTAATGATTGCAAACATTTATCTGTATCTATGCGTCCATTGAGAGATATCATAGCTTAACAAGTTTTAATTAAAAATTACCAATAACATCCTGAACGTTATACCACCAATGCACTTTGTTTAGTGTTTTATTTGAATAATCATATGTAATCATTAGAATCATGTTATCCGATACTCGGCATCTAGTCCGAAATGACTATAACGAGCATCACATTGACTAGTTAGTTATTTTCAGCATCTCAATCAGAACTAATCATTGGATCTTGGAGAATTGCAATGATGACCGTCAAATCTGGCGACAGAAATTATCGCTAAATCATTCAAGGCAAATTATGTTAGTTTACATTAGTTGTTTCATTTCGTTTTGCAAAAACCAATATCTAATGTCATCAATTAAATATATAAATTCACTGAATACATTCATAGTATTTTTTTTTATACACAATGATCAATTTGTCACTGTTTTAGCAATAAACAATACAGTTAGAATTATCAACGAATCAATAATGGCGAAACCAATAGGTTGTACATTTCATTCACAAATATTGATTCGAAATTCATTACTATTGTGTGTAATTGTATGGTAAGTTATAAACAATATTTTATAGAAAGTTTTCATTTAAAAATCACATGATATCATTAAAATTATTTTTTTAAAAATTGTCATCCACCTAAATATATTCTTCTTCTTCATACTTTTGACCAACTTGTTTATGTTTAATTATGAGGTATTCTTTCTATTTGGCCTCCATAATGTTACATGCAAACAATGCACTGTGGTCATTTAAAACCTTAACAAATTCAAACTAACTTTATTTTCTCTCAGTCCCGCTTTATATCGCTTCTTCCTGAGCATTTACATCTATATCTTGTTGATGTACAAGATTGAATTCCTCCGATTAGTCCGTTTTCATCAATCACGAATTTCAAACAGACCGCCTCTTTATTATCATTACATCGTAAGTACTTTAGTTGATGTGGTCAGTGTGTGGTGTGCTACTTATACGAACGATATTAGTAGTATAAGAAGGGACGTGAAAGAAGTCTCACGGTCAGAAGAGGAAAACGGAAAGCAAATGGAGCAAAAGCAAGAAGTAACTGGAGTACCAACAAGAAGCAAAGGAAGCAGCAACAGGAATGGAAGAAGGATGGAGCGTTGGAAGTCACGACTCAAAGATGGTGTGCAAATAGAGTGTTCAATGTAATGTTTTCGTTTTTAATTGACAAAGAGTGTAAATTTGCATAATACAATCTTCCGAGCGTGCCTCAGTCTTCTCAAGTGGTTATTGGTGAAATCCAGAACAAGCGTCTCACCCGTGTTTATGACTCCTTAGCAGCGTACATCCATGATTGCTTATTCGGACCAAGTACATGAGAACGCCTCACTTGTTGACCATATATGATAACTGTTACACATTCAACATGATTAGTTATCAAAACCATTGGATAACGTCTTAGTAGGTCTAGAGGTTAAGCTTTCGCAAGTGAAACTGAAAATACAGTGTTCAGCTTTAGAACGTGGAGCATTGAATATGCACTACTGTATGGTAACATACCAGGCCGAAAGGGCCGTCTAGCGCTTTAAGTATTTCCATAATCAGTTCGTGTTTAAACTGTTAAGATTCTACAATCTCTACAAATCATCTTATATCAATGATACGTATTTATGATATATTTTTAAAGCCAATGCTGTTGTGTCATGATACAACTGTGATGTTCTCATCTTTTCATCCGCGTATATATTTAGTATGAATATATTCATAATTATATCATCGAAAACTTTAGTCTGCAAATAAAACTAGTTTATACTCTGATCATGTTTTATGTAATTAATATTTTAGTTATAATATATATAACATGATTCGATTTTTTTTTTTTACAGAAGATCACATCCCACTCTGTTGTTTAAAATATAAGCTTATCAAAAAAAACCTATGCAACTAGAATCTGGTAAATTTTCGTCATTTTGTTTTAATTCATTCATGACAAAGATGCCAAGATTTGATACTATTTATTTGGGCAACGTTGATAAAAGTAACGTTAGTAGTCGCAATGTCCACTCTGAAATATGACGTATTTCGACTGAAAAAAAGAATGCATGTGATCATGAGTATATCCACAATTTTGCAATATACACTAACTAATATTGCGATAACAACAGTTGAATTTTTTTTGCCAATTAATTACTAAATTATGGACTTTTCAAATAATGCGGTATGAAAATGATCATTTGAAGTAAATGGAAACTTTGTCATCATGACAAAACTATTGATCAGCTAGTGTTTACTGATTATAAAGCATACAACTTTCTAGATTACTTGAGTTTACATTTTGTTACAATTAGGTAGCATCCAGTCTTTTACTTAAAAGACATTTTTGGATTAGGCTAGGACTATCTATTTGGTAGTCATATACAAGCATTCACCCATCAGTAAAACGAACTTGTAAGCGCAAGTCAGATTCTGCTTCATTGGGGTCTAAATTACCAGTCACGTAGCAGTACATAAACAATCATAAATATCTGTCTAGTGGGAAATCAACTGTTATTCAAAATCCTCGATGGTTATGTCTGAGATTGAGAAGCTGGGAGAGTAGGGTTCAAACAAAGTAAGAAACATCATTTCTACCAAGATGGCAAGACCGATTCAGCCGAAAACTTTCAAACATCCGAAAATTCCAAATCAAAATTGATGGTTCATGTTGATTCAGTAAACGATTGTGAATAATTCTTTATAAATTGTATACATGATCTCTTTTAAAGATCATATCATCAACTGTTTCATACATTCGAAAGTGTATTTTGCATAGGTTTTTCCGCAAAACGCCTCTAAATTTCTATTTGAGCTCCTGATCAGTCATAACATGTATCAGTTATATAATGAGAAACCATTATAAGATGAATTAGTTTATCGTTGTCATTCAATTTTCTACGATTCCAGTAGTCTGATCGACCTTGAAGTTATTACTAAGTAAAAATCAATACTGTTTGTTAACGAATTTTTAAACAATCTTTGTTCACCTATTATATGTAAACGTATATGGAATATTTAATCAAGCATAATAAAAAAGCAACTCGATAGGACAAGTATAAATTAGAAATTGAATTCATTTAAGCGTTTATTGAAAATCAAGTGGGAAAAAGTAATTTAAGTCTCTATTTTCATTCTCTTGTACATATTTATCATCACTGAATTCTGAAAACATGCCTACTATGACACTATAGTGTGGCATAAAATTGTTCTACCATAGGATTAAAATTGTAGCTTTGGCAAGTTGTTAGCGCGATACTTGGTACTTTATTGTAGGTTTCAATGAAAAACACATTTGCCGTACTAGAATATGGAGTTAACAGATGCAAGAGAAGACGACCAATGTGGAGGCAGCCTCAGTAGCAGTAGGTCTCAACATACATAAAGGTAAAAGCAAAATTCTGCGATACAACACAACATGCACCAACCAAATCACTCTTGATGGACACGCCTTGGAGGACGTTAACACCTTTACATATCTTGGGAACATCATCGACAGTCAAGGTGGATCCGACGCAGATGTGAGGGCACGGATTGGCAAAGCAAGGGCTGCATTTCTACAACTGAAAAATATCTGGAACTCCAAATAAATATCAATCAACACCAAAATCAGGATTTTCAGTACAAATGTCAAGATAGTTCTGCTGTATGGAGCGAAAACTTGGAGAACTACGAAAGCCATCATCCAGAAGAGGACATGTGTTCATTAACAGTTGTCCTACACAAAAATACTTCGGGTTCGTTGGCCAGACACCATCAGCAACAACGCACTGTGAGCGAGAACAAACCAGATTCCAGTGGGGGAGGAAATCAGGAAGAAGCAGTGGATGTGGATAGGACACACACTACGAAAAGCACCGAACTGCGTCACAAGGCAAGCCCTCACATGGAACCCTCAATGCAAAAGGAAAAGAGGAAGGCCAAGGAACACATTAAGCCGAGAAATAGAGAAAGATATGAGACGAATGAACAAACATTGGACATAATTGGAGAGGGAAGCCCAGGAGTGAGTTGGTTGGAGAAAATTGGTGGGCGGCCAATCCTCGATTGGGGATAACAGACGTAAGTAAGTGAGTAAGTATATGTATAACTACCCGAATGTAGGCAGTGGTGGTTTTTTTTTCCTAGGAAAAAAATCATCAACAGGGATCATTCTAGACAACACGCAAAAGTGAAATTAGAACCTCCGGATCTCATTACCAGCATGACTTAAAGTTCAATGGGTTTAAATGTTTCACATGTTTGTGACATGACACAAATATTATACAGTGTAATCGCAGATACCTCTTTCATTCTCA